>CM053271.1:102337826-102948524 GCA_028583415.1 Protea cynaroides
GTCTACTCCAGAAGGGGCCGAAAGTCTAAAATTGGGCCAGGCCCAATTGCTGACCAACCCACACTGTTCACGTGAACAGTGTTCACGGTACTGTTCACGTGAACAGTACCAACAGCAGATTTTCACTCTTTTTATTTCTTTCCTAAAAATAGTGTTAGTTATTTGGAATTTTAATTGTTTGGAAACTAAAAACTTTCTTAAATTTAGTTTCCTAAAAGTGTTTAGAAACTTTCCTATTTTCAGATTTAGAAAGTTTTCTTTCCATTGTATTAAAACCTTCCTATGTTATAAGGAGGTTTAGTTTTAGTAGTTTTATCTCTTTCCTATTTTAATTGTAAGGATTCTCATTATAAATAAGAGGAGTAGAAGCTGGCTGGTGGTTAGATTTTCCAGAAAAAAGTAAAGTTTAAAACTTCTATTTTCTGGTTGAGTCTCTCAAGGTTGTGAGACTCAACCAATTGTTTCTTCTTCTTTCTTTGAGATTCTAAGCTTTGTTTTAGTTCACAATCAATCAATATTGGCTGGCGACACTGTTCTCTGCTGAGTATGCTAAAGTCTTGCTGATCTGCTACCAATTTCCATCGACATTAGCTGAACTATAACCAGATCTGGGCGGTACCAGGTACAGCAGGTACAGCAGGCTTTCGAGACTCATAACTCCTATAGTTCTTTTCAGATCCTCCCCAAACTTCAGAAGGTGTTTACAATCATTACAAAGGTCATCCATACCAAGTTTCATCTAATTCTGACGGTTAGATTTCAAGATAAGTGGTTTTTTTCATTACTTTTCTCTGCAGATTTTTTGTATTGGACTGAATTAAGGTCCTGTAGCAAAGAGGGCTTATTAATTTGACTTGCTTTAAACCCTCTTTGCCATCAATTGGTATCAGAGCATGGCTGAGGAGAGTTCTAACTCTCCTAATCAGTCCAATAATCTCAATGACCTTGTTAATTTGGTTCTCCAACGATTGACCAAATTGGATGCCAAATTAGACAGTATGGATGGAAGAATAAGTAATTTGGAGGAACGGAATAATCCTAGGCCGGCCAGACTAGAAGCCCCTAGAAGAGAAATTCCCATAGCCAACCTAATGCCAAGGCGTGTTCCTAGGGCTCCCCAAAGAGTCCCTAGAGAAGAATACCAAGACCCACCCTATGAAGACTATGATGGCAATCAACCTATTCGGTATCAAACCCATAAGGTGCGAATGGATCTTAAGGAGTTCCATGGAAGACAAGACCCCCAAGCTTTTCATGATTGGGTGAATGCCCTAGATGACTACTTTGATTGGTTTAGTCTACCCGAACCTAGAAAGCTGCAATTGGCCCGCTCTAAACTAGTGGGGGGTGCTCGCGATTGGTGGCGTAACTATGAATATAGTCTCATGAGGAGTCGTAGAGAACCCACTACTTGGGAGGAGATGAAGGAAGAATTGAAAGAAAAGTATTTGCCTCGGTCCTTCCAAAGAAGGTTGCATGACCAACTGAACAATCTTCGTCAAGGTAATATGAGTATGGAAGACTATGTATACCAATTTGATCAATTATGTGCACGGTCAGGTTCACGAGACAATGATGATCAAATGATATCTCGATTCCGTTTGGGACTACGACCTGAAATAAGAGAAAAAATGGGTGTGGTTGATATTGTAAGTCTTAATGACTGTGTTGATAAAGCTTTTCAAGCTGAAGAACTCCTAAAGACCTCTAGAAGGTATACCCCAAATTTTAATGAAGGCAAGAAACCCATGCCAACTCCCAAGAGCACTGTGGCTGCACCTCGTCATACTCCCACGGTAACTGAAAAGGGAAAGGGACCAATAACCCCCAATAACAGTGTTCAATGCTATCATTGTAATGCCTATGGCCATTATGCAAGGGATTGTCCAAGAAAAGTGAAAGGCAATTCCTTAGTGGCTTCTGTGGAAGCCAATGCTGATTCCCAAGTGTGGGAACCACAAGAAGATGATTCCTATGATAATGCTGCCCTAGCTGATGATCTGGAGTATAACTATGAAGAAGATGAAGCATCCCTTGGAATACATGTTGTGAGTCGGATATTAGTGGCTGAATCAAAAGGGGAAGATTGGCGTCGTCATTGTATTTTTACCACCCGCATGTCTAGTGGACCTAAGCTTGCTCAAATTATTGTGGACAGCGGTAGCAGTGTTAATGTTGTGTCACAAGCTTTTGTAATAGATGCTAAACTAGAGGCTGAAACTCATCCTCAACCGTACAAGGTCTCACTTCTCAACGGTAATACATTGGAAGTAAGTCAAAGGTGCTTGATTCCGTTCCGGGCGGGGGTCTACAATGATACGGTATGGTGTGACGTTATCCCCATGATATTGACTGATGTACTATTGGGAAGGCCATGGTTATATGATCATGATGTGTTGGTTGGAGGTACCAAGAACCAATGTTACTTCGATGTTGATGGAAAGCCCATGATATTGAAACCCATTAATGTACCAGCTGAGAAAAACAGGTTACGAGCTGCACAACTGAAGCGTAAACAAATCCTTCAAGCTCTAAAGAAGGACCAGCCAACCACTACTAGCAAAAACAAGGGAAAAGGACCATCCTCAAAGGCTGGACAGCAAATTGATCACCCATTATTGATACTCAATCAACAAGACTTTGAAGAAACAAGTAAAGAAAGAGGTGTAATGATAGCCCTCATGGCTAGGGAAGTTGTACCCCCTGAAAAAATTAACCTTCCCCACCCTATACAATCTATCTTGTCTGATTTTGCAGATCTTGTTGCAGAAGAATTACCTAATGAGTTGCCACCAATGAGGGACATACAACATGCAATTGATTTAGTCCCCGGGTCAGTGTTACCAAACCTGCCCACATACCGTCTAAGTCCTACAGAGCATGCAGAACTCAAAAGACAGGTGGATGAACTATTACAAAAGGGCTTCATTGTAGAAAGCATGAGTCCATGTGCCGTACCCGCACTCTTGACACCTAAGAAAGATGGAACATGGCGGATGTGCATCGACAGCAGAGCAATCAACAAAATCACTGTCAAATACCGATTCCCTATTCCACGGCTTGATGATATGTTGGACATGTTGACAGGTGCTACTGTCTTTACGAAGCTTGATTTACGGAGTGGTTACCATCAAATCCGTATTCGCCCCGGCGATGAATGGAAAACAGCCTTCAAAACGAAAGACGGATTATATGAATGGAAGGTTATGCCCTTCGGGTTAACTAATGCCCCTAGTACCTTCATGAGAGTAATGACTCAAACACTCCGACCGTTCATCGGTAAGTTTCTTGTTGTTTACTTTGATGACATACTAATATACAGCAAAGGCCACGAAGACCACCTAGATCATATACGACGAGTAATGAGAGTCCTTCGAGATGAGAAGTTGTACTTGAACTTGAAGAAGTGTTCTTTTATGCTCTCCAAGGTAGTCTTCCTTGGCTTCATTATTACATCCAAAGGGGTAGAAGCTGATCCATCCAAGATTGAAAGCATTACTAATTGGCCATTCCCAAAAACTCTCACCGAGGTTCGTAGTTTCCACGGTCTTGCTTCCTTTTATCGGAGGTTCATACGAGGGTTTAGCTCTATCATGGCACCCATCACAGAGTGCATGAAGACAAAGAAAGGTCCGTTCCAATGGACCCCGGCAGCCACCAAAGCATTCCATCTTATAAAGAATGCTGTAACTGAAGCTCCTGTCCTACACCTACCTGATTTTGACCGTGAGTTCGAGGTGGCTACTGATGCCTCACACTCGGGAATTGGAGGGGTACTTATGCAAGAAAAGCATCCGGTGGCGTTCTACGGGGGAAGCTCAATGATGCCAAGAAGAGGTATTCCACCTATGATTTAGAACTTTATCTTTGTAGTACGGGTGGTCAAACATTGGAGACACTACCTCATTGGAAAAGAGTTCGTTTCTCTACTCGACCATGAAGCACTTAAGTTTCTTAACTCCCAACGGACCATTAGTCACAAACATGCTAAGTGGATCTCATATTTACAAGAGTTTACTTTTGCCCTCAACTATAAAGCTGGAAAAGAGAACCAAGTAGCGGATGCATTGAGCCGCAAAGTGAATACGATGAGTACCTTTTCAGCCCAAAGTACGGGAATTGAGCATATCAAAGGGGGAGTACATAGCGGATGAAGATTTTGGTACTATATACCAAAAATTACAGCAAGGTGAAACCGATCCAAAGTTCTCGATTCAAGACGGCTACTTGTTTATGGGAACACGGTTATGCATCCCAAAGACGTCCCTACGCCAATACCTAATTCGGGAGTTACATGGAGGTGGTTTAGGTGGACACTTTGGTCGTGATAAGACAATAGCACAAGTTACGGATCTTTACTATTGGCCTCACTTACCCCATGATGTGCAAAATGTGGTCCAACGGTGTCGTGCATGTCAACTAGCTAAAGGCACCAAACAAAATTCTGGTTTGTACACACCATTGCCGGTGCCTCATTCCCCATGGCTGCACATTAGTATGGATTTTGTCCTTGGCTTGCCATCCACAAGGGAACGATATGACTCTATATTTGTAGTAGTGGACAGATTCTCAAAAATGGCACACTTCCTCCCTTGTCGGAAGACTTTTGACGCAAGGCATGTTGCTGTCCTATTCTTTAAGGAAGTGGTACGTCTCCATGGGCTACCCGAGACTATTGTGTCGGATCGGGATGTGAAATTTATGAGCTATTTTTTGGAAGACATTATGGTTGAAGACAAATACTAAATTGCTTTACTCAACCGCCTTCCATCCTCAAACGGATGGGCAAACGAAGTAGTGAATCGGAGCTTGGGTAATCTTCTCCGATGCCTTGTTCGTGATTATGAGAAGACGTGGCCTTCCATTCTTGACATAGCAGAGTTTGCTTATAATAGCTCCGTCAATCGGACCACGGGCCGTACACCATTTGAAATAGTGCTTGGTATCCAACCCAAGAGACCTATCGATCTTGTATCACTCCCACCTCAAGTGCGTGTGAGTATTGAAGCTGATGAATTTATCCGTCATATCACAGAAGTACATGCAGATGTTCGACGGCGAATAGCACTTAGCAATGAAGCATACAAAGCTAATGCAGACCGTCATCGCCGTTATGTGGAGTTTAAGCCCGGTGACATGGTGATGGTGAGAATAACTCCTGAGAGATTCACTCCTGGTGAAGCTACCAAGTTACATCCACGGAAGATGGGTCCCTACAAGGTCTTAAGAAAATAGGAACTAATGCATACGTCCTTGAGCTCCCACCTGGCATGGCTATCAGTAACATTTTCAACGTTGCTGATTTGACTCTCTACACGGGTCATCATTCTGACGAAGGAGATACGGAACATACTTTACGTCTTCCACAGTTTGCCGTTCCTTCCGCTGAACAAATTGAAGATGTTCTGGACTCCAAGTATACTATGACTCGCAATGGTGGAGGTTACCAGTCGTTCTTAATCAAGTGGAAAGGGCACCCACGTAGTGACAGCACGTGGATACATGAAGATGACTTCAAGCGCATCGACCCTGATTTTTATGATCACTATATGTCTTTCCTCCATTCGTCGGAGACGAATGTTTCTAAGCCGGGGGGAGCTGATGCAGCCCAAGTCTACTCCAGAAGGGGCCGAAAGTCTAAAATTGGGCCAGGCCCAATTGCTGACCAACCCACACTGTTCACGTGAACAGTGTTCACGGTACTGTTCACGTGAACAGTACCAACAGCAGATTTTCACTCTTTTTTATTTCTTTCCTAAAAATAGTGTTAGTTATTTGGAATTTTAATTGTTTGGAAACTAAAAACTTTCTTAAATTTAGTTTCCTAAAAGTGTTTAGAAACTTTCCTATTTTCAGATTTAGAAAGTTTTCTTTCCATTGTATTAAAACCTTCCTATGTTATAAGGAGGTTTAGTTTTAGTAGTTTTATCTCTTTCCTATTTTAATTGTAAGGATTCTCATTATAAATAAGAGGAGTAGAAGCTGGCTGGTGGTTAGATTTTCCAGAAAAAAGTAAAGTTTAAAACTTCTATTTTCTGGTTGAGTCTCTCAAGGTTGTGAGACTCAACCAATTGTTTCTTCTTCTTTCTTTGAGATTCTAAGCTTTGTTTTAGTTCACAATCAATCAATATTGGCTGGCGACACTGTTCTCTGCTGAGTATGCTAAAGTCTTGCTGATCTGCTACCAATTTCCATCGACATTAGCTGAACTATAACCAGATCTGGGCGGTACCAGGTACAGCAGGTACAGCAGGCTTTCGAGACTCATAACTCCTATAGTTCTTTTCAGATCCTCCCCAAACTTCAGAAGGTGTTTACAATCATTACAAAGGTCATCCATACCAAGTTTCATCTAATTCTGACGGTTAGATTTCAAGATAAGTGGTTTTTTTCATTACTTTTCTCTGCAGATTTTTTGTATTGGACTGAATTAAGGTCCTGTAGCAAAGAGGGCTTATTAATTTGACTTGCTTTAAACCCTCTTTGCCATCAAACATAGTCCTAATTAAGTCTAGTGAGTTTGACAGAGCTCCTTTTCCATACCAACTGTGAAGATTTTGGTACATATGTTGAATTTCAAGCTCTTATAAAATGAATTTGTTTTTCTATAATCTACTTAGGATACCCATTTAAATTTAAGAGTCCACTTGGCCTTCTGTATGGTTCCATGCCCAAATTCAATGTAAGAGAGTTAAACAGAACTAATATTTTCTTAATTAAACAGCTACAATAAATTCTTAAAAAGACAAAGGAGAAGACTTGTGCATCAGAAATGATTCCTGGAAGTGAACAAAAAAAAAAAAAAAAAAAAAACAGAAAACAGGTATGAAAGACACAGACAACAGAATGTTCAAACATCATACCTGGGCATCAGTTATTTGTCTAAGAGGAGAACCACCACCAATGGAAGAATAGCCTTCTTTGCTCTTGGGTGCCCTCATAACAGATATGAATTGTGCCAAGGGTTTCTGGAGGAAACGGAACAATCTTGGCAGCCTTATAATATCCTGTTACTTTATTAAGTCAGAGCTTTACAACAGTGTCAAAGGAAAATACACTATAGAAAAACACCATGGATTGACTCAAAAGGCTTATAAAACATGATAGATATGCCAAGAAAAAGTTTAAAATAGGGTAAAAGGTCTACCAGAAACAGCAGACCAAGGCCAAAAGATGAAGATATGGAGCTCAGGATCCAGGAACTTCAGCCTGTTCCAGCAAGCCCCATCTTGAAGAAAACCTAAGCAAACAAACTGGTCTAGCTTAAAGAGGTCCTGCGGCATTTTACAGTTTTTTCCCATCCAAATTTTTTATTAGGTATGCTTGGTTTGCTTCTACTAGAGATCTGTTTTGCAGGACCTTTACAAGATCTAGAAACCTTTCCATTTCTACATGAATTGAAATTTAATTGGACTGCTAATGATGTATCGTCACCTCTATATACATCACCAAAAGCTACTACTTTAAAATAACGAAGAACTGCTTTTCTTCACAACTGTAATAATTTCTTTGAGATGTGATTCTCTCCAGCACAGTGGTGACTGGTGAGAGTTGATCACATTCCTAGTTTAAGCATGATGAAATTCTAATCAAGAACCACAGTACACTAATACAGGAAATGAAAGTCTTCTCAATAACACGATGGTGCTCTCTCACACTACCAAGTATGAACTTTAATATTTTGTAACTCCCATATATCAAGGATAGTTCTGTTTTGCAACAACTTTCAGTAAATAACTTATTAGGAGTAATTAGCATTGCCATAAATCTAAACATCATTCCATTCATTTTCTGGGCATAAAAAAAAAGTGTGGATTACCACCAAAAGATGTGTGCATGTCATCGTACATAGGTTCTATTAAAGTGTAGGTGTTATAGCAGGTAGTTTGGGTACATGTGTTACTGTAGGAGGGTAATTTAGGTTTATTGTGTCCATTTTTATGTTTCTATGTCTGTAGAGGTATACTATATTTCAACCCTGGCTTCCCTGAGTTGAAATCCAGTGTCAAAACCTGGGTTTCAACCATGGTTTTTTTACCCTGGATTTCGTTTCGTCCAATACCGAGACAAGTCAGAGATTTCAGTCAGTTTCGACCGAAACCTAGAACCATGACTGATGGTTCTATTTGTGATCTGTGATGTGAGATTACTCTCTCAGTGAGATTACTGTCTATCAGCAATGCTCTGGTTGATGCCCTGAAGTGTTCAATAGTCTGATCGTCTTGCAATTGCTACCAACATCAGATGTAAGTCTGTTATCTAATAGTCTTTGCAACTGCTGTGTTGTTGGCATTATTTGTGCTTAGATTTATTTCACTCTCTGGCCTATCTGGAATCTTAATTGTTGCTACGGCTCCCTATATGATCTGCTTTATTTATGTTGATCCCGGTTGTTGCTGTGATATGATGTTGGGACTGACCAGTGACCAGATCCTATTTGTTCTCCTCCCCTGCATTATTGAAGCTTATAAAAGATTATTACATGTCACTTATTATCTGTCTTCTTGTTACAGATTGTTTATCTTCTTAGTGAAGATTATTGTGTCTTCTTCGTGAAGATTATTGCATGTATACCTTAGTGAAGATTAGTTATTGTGGATTTCTTCTTATTGAAGATTTCTTATTTACTTACCTAGAGTTCTCCTTGTTGAAGATTTCTTATTTGCCTAACTAGAGTTCTTCTTGTAGAAGATCTCTTCCTATTATCTATCTGCCTGCAGTATTTTCAGTTGAAGATATCAGGTTTCTGGCCCACAGTGATGGTGTATTCATTTCTATTGTTGCTATTTTCAGGGTCTTTACTGCTACTGTTGTCGTTGCAATTTCCTAGCCTGAGGCTGATGTTTTCTGCCATTAATACTTTATACTGATATTTTTAGTTTCTTCTTAACAAATATTTCTCAGATTTCTCTTTGTTGCTGATGATGGTGGCTGATATGTTTATATTTAGTCTGGTTCTATGACTGGAAGGTTCTTCTTCATGTGGTTCTTTCATTTGCTAAATATCTGGTTGTGGTTGCTGGCTACTAACCACTACTTCTGACATACTTATTCAGTCTGATTCTGTTGGTTGGTTATTTATGTTCTAATTGTTTCAAGCTGGAGTGTAGGAGATATATATATGCTCCAGCTTGAGGAGAGTGTTAAAGTGTACGTGCTACAGCAAGGGTAGTTTGGGTATATGAGTTTCCAGATGAGAGCAGTTTAGGTGTATTATTTTCAATCTTTATATTTCTATGTTGGTTGGGGTATACTTATAATTTTCTTTCTAGATTTATTATAATAAAGTAATCGGTTACGAGGATAACAACTCTCTTATCAATTTGTGTTTCTGCCCCCCCCAAAAAAAAAATCGTGTTCTTTCTTGTTCCTCCTTTCTCTTCTCTTTTCCTCTTCTTCTTTTCTTTATTGTTGGTTTTCTTAATTTTACTTCGTTATAACTTCTACGTGTCGTACATAAGTTCTCGATGTTCACAAAGAGATACTGTCAATGTGCTAAAGCTATGTGAGGAACTGAAAGTCAATGAAAGAAAAATGATTTTACGTTTCCAATGGTTCAAAGACTAGCACATTGGACTTCCTTCTGTGCATGTTTCGTTCCTTTAAATTTGTCTAGAGAAACAGAGAGACAACTGAACTAAGTGGATCTAAGCTCTAAAAATGGATTTGAGACTCTTTATTAGATATGTAAATTGTAAAGAGAGTAAAATCATCAATAGATTACACTCTGACCTAACAAAATGTAGCCGAGATTGTAGGAGAAGCAGCATGGTATTGCATGAAAAAGATACTCTAGTTGCACAAAACAATTGCAGAAATTTCAGAAACTAGAACAATAAAAGAAAAGATTTAATTACCGGGTCAGCAAAAAGATTAAACAAGAAAGGTTGCACATCGTCAAGAGTTTCTGGACCTCCAAGATTCAGCAATAATACTCCCACCTTCTCTTCACCAATAACAAATGTGGTCGATACATCTTGAATTTTAGAGGTCACTAATGCCCGCAATAACATAGAATGCTTCTCAAATGAATTCTTCAAATGCAAAGATCGTGGCGGAAGCCAACCCGAGGAATATCTGGAAATTATGTGATTCTTTGGTAGGTATGATCTAAGACAAGCCTTGATTTGGACCCCAGAATAACAATGAGACCTTTGAACCATACATGTTGAGTGTGGCCATGACCTATAGAAACAGGTATACAAAACATAAAATGACATTGACTGCAATGATTGTCAACACTACACTGAGTAATTTCAACAAATAAATAAATGAATAAGAATTGAAGCTTTGCCAAATTATGGCACCAGAGAAAAATCAAGCCCATTTGACTTTCTTTAACAAACAAAGTTAACAGAACACAAGTGGTGGATATTTTCCCATCTCTCAAGGCACCAGAGAGTAAACTGAAAAAAGTACCAGCAAGCCTTAACATAATTTACCAAGTAACTTATCAGCCAGCCCTAACATAAACTACCATGTAACTTATCCGCCAGCACTAACATGAGAACCCAAAGAGCGTGGGGTCCTTGGTGTCAAACAAAGTCATAATCAATGGCTCTAAGGTACCTCAGCATGTAGGAAACCAACCATGTGAGAGCTAGTTATGGTACAAGCAAGTGGTAGTGGAATCATGAATAACCTACAGCAGTACAAGCAAGGCATTAAGGTATGATCCGGAAGAAGCAAGTATAAAGTTCCAGTCGGATATATGCTGCAGCGAAGTGAGTCTTCAGAATTCTTCTCTGTATTTCTTGACCTTCAGTTTATCACAATAAAACAGAATATTTGGAAAAATGCCATGTCAAAAGGAAACACGTTCTTATGGCAACCAAGACTTAGATGGAGTCACAATGACTAGAAACAGCAATCTTTGCTAGCCCTAATAAATTTCTTAGAAGAATTCAGTTGCCTCCCTTCTCGTAGGGCTTTTCCTATGAAATCAATGTGGGAATTCATCCAATAGACAGTTACAAGTGAATAAGTGAACCCCCCCCCCCTCCCCCCTCTTTAATTCAATAGAATGGGCTCCTCACCTTCCCATATTTTCCTTATTACTAGAAGCCTGTTGGATAAACCTCCAAAAGAAAGGGGGTGGGGGAAGGGGAAGGTCTAACCAGGAAATTTATTTTCAATGAGTATATACATCCATTTGTTGAACTGCCAGAGCAATTCATATAAGCAGGCTGATCCGGACTTGAGGGGTACTAAGATCCAAAAGTAGTAAATTTCATGGTTCGAGGTGCCGGTTGAAACCACTGGCACGACTCGGTTTCGACCCGAAACCAAGACCAGGATTGGAACTTAAAAGTACCAGGTTTCGATCAAAACCTGGTCCAACTCGACCAGGTTTCGGTTTCGACAGAGTTTGATCCAACCAGCCTTATAAAAGGCATGGATTCGTTCGAAACCTGTCACTGAAAGCATAAGTTTCAACTCCAATTCAAGTCCAAAGCCAAAAAACAGTACACTGGAACAACACTTATTAAGCAATAATTATTTTATATTTCATTTACTTAAAATATTATTCATAAATAAACAAATACCCTCCATTTGAATTCAATAAAAATAGACACAAATAAAATTCCAAATGATAAAAAGTCAACCCTCTAGTTCAAGAACAAAAACTGTATTTCTGGTTATGGAGGCAATTTTCAACTTTCAAACACTACGGTTTTTCTACGACATAAAAATCTCATAACTCTTATTATAGTAAAACGTAACTAAAAAACAGAAGAGCGCCAAATTAATCTTTTGTTTTGATGCCTCAAAAAATTATTTCCATTTAGACAACTTTAAACAGCATTCGCATACTTCGAATAAAGTTTAACTGAAATATAACTCGGATTCAAGCAATCTCAGATTTATTGAAAAGCTAATTATGTTAGCTTTGCAACAAAAACGAAATTATTTAAATCCGATTTATATTGAAGGAGTTACACTCCAATCAAACCTTGTTTAGAATACGCAAATGCTGTTTAAAATCGCCTTACATGAAAATAATTTTTTGGGCATCAAAGCAAGAGATTATTTTGGCGCACTCTTAGTTTTTAGTAATTATTTACAATAATAAAAGTTATGAAATTTTTAGATTTGGGAAACAGCCTGCATTTGGAAATCGAAAATCGCCTCCGCTTCCAAAAATCTAGTTTTGTTTTTTAACTAGAAAGTTTACTTCTTATTCTTTTGGAATTTGAACTTTACACTATTTCTATTAAAATTAAATTGGGGGGGGGGTATTCATAAATGAGTGTTGCTTACTTATTTTGGACATAATCTCAAGTCTCAGCATATAGAAAACTTGGGTCCACACCACATAATATCATTTTGGATTTTTTTTTTAACTAATGTAGGAAATAGGTGTAAAAAAGTTAAAATATGATACACAAAAAAAAAATATTGTGGGCCTCAAAATCAAGGTTTCAAGTTGACCCAGGAAAAATCCCAGGTTTCGGTCGAAACCTGGTCGAAAACCAAGACAACTTTGTTTCGAGGCTGATCGAAACAGGCCTCGAACCTTGGTAAATTTCACTGCAGAGAAGGAAATAGAAATGGAGTAAAAAGGAATAAAATCTAAGCAATTGTAACAGCATGCCAACCAAACAAGTGATTAAGATAGTTGGAAGCACCTCCCCCTCAGCTTCCTCTGTTTAACATTCATTTTCCTATTATCTCTTGTTTAATCATGAAAATTATTATGAGGTCAAATGTTCCCTAGATTAAAACAGATAAAAAAAATGGTAAAATGAAAGCTTCATTGAAAATTTCCATGAACAATTTATTGAAAATAATGACACAATAAGATCATAATATCAATAAATATCCTTCTCAGTGCCCTAAATATTGCATTCTTTCTCTATCTAATCACATTTTCTGCATATTTCAAATAAAGATCATAACCCTTTTTTTTAAAAGCTAAGAAATAATGAGAGACTGTACATTTATCCAAAAGGTGATACAATTGGCAAGCCTTAAGAGAAGAGTATCGTGTAAATTTCGAAAGCATGAATTTTTATAAACTAAATAAATTAAATACAAAAAAATTAAAAAATAAAAACATTTTGATATAATAATGGAGAAAGACTGAAGGTGAAACGGAAACTTATAACAAAGATGAGAACAAGTATGTTTTAGAGAAAACAACATAACTAAAGCATGTGACCAAATATTTCAGAGGAAGGCATGTAATTACTGTGCCTCAAACATAGGGCATGAACCTGATTCCTTTTCCTTAATGCTTGCCTCAAAGTGTAAAAATAACAGGCTTCCTAAAGAAGTCAAATAATTTATAGGGAAAAAAAGGATAATATATGAAACTAGCAAACACCATGAGATGATCCTATGCATGTATTAATTTATAAAAGTTAGCCAGTTCATATGTATTGATGTATACAGTCAGAAGAGCAGGGAAAAGAGAGGTGGCATGAGAGAGAGAGAGGTGGAGTACCTGATAGGTGAAGAAGCTTGATGGGTAAAATTTGATGGCGTAAATTCAATGCATCCCATCTCAATCACACCTCAAGTGCTTACCTGGTGTGATGATGATAATCTATCCCTGGCCAATAACAAAAGCAAAAAGTCACAAGATTGACAGGACCACATTTCCAAATTTCTTGGAAAACAAAAGTTCTTGAAATAACAATAGGAAGGAGCATATCATTTCTTGAATTATATGCAGTGGGATAAAAGATATGCTGATTTTAGTATTTTTATCACTATTTTAAAGTAAGAAGAATTTCCTAAATATATACATCAAGTCTTAACAATAGATCCGCTTAAAATTAGTAATAATGCATGCACATAATTGGTTTCAGTTTGCCAGTATGGAAAAATCAGCAAAGATAAATTAGCCTAGATGAGAGAACGAGCCAATTGTACCCAGATAAATCTTTACATAAAAAAGGCCATAACTTAATGCAACTCCTTTTTTCAGAGGGTCTTGGGAGAGTTGGATAGCTTTAAGCCCCACTATGCAATATTCACTACTTTACCCTAACCTTTCCAGTTGCCATCAAACAGTTGCAAGTTGACCTGAAGACCTCAAAAAGCAACCAAACCAGTTATCACCCAAGGATGATTTTCAAAGCGGCCAACCACATGAATCCTAGGTAAGACCTTCACCTGATTGCTAGTTCTTCCTAATTTCTAGATGCAGTTTTGCAGCTGACTGAAAGTTTATGGAGGCACGGAACCTAAGCGAGCCAAATATTATCATTAGGGGTTTGGCAACTGAGGGGTAAATTGCACCTGCTCTGACAACAATTTTCTAATTTCCACAGACTTTTATTTAATCCCGTCAGTCTGTTATTAGTTTAATGTAGATTTTGTTTTGAGAGATAGAATTGTAATGTACGGTCAGCAGGTTTTGCTCATTTCTTAAAAAACATTATGCTGACTGACTTTTTGGGTGCTTATTGAATGTTCACTCTCTCCATCTACTAATCAATTAGGCTTCGGTTGAAGGGTTTAAACCATAGTTTGCCACTCATAGTTTTTCTCTTACAATTGTGTCCTGTTTGCGGTTAAGCTGGAGTTTTTTTTTTTTTTTCTTTCAAATTGATTGTCCTTTCAGTATTTCTCTTACCAGCCTTAGACTCCACCAATCCCTCCATTTCGACGATCTTTGCTCTACCTGTTAGGATAGGAATTAATTCTCCAAAACAACATCATCTTCTCACAACCTCCCAGACTTTGATTCTTCTTCTGTTTTATTTCATTTTCTTCATCAGCAACATATTCAAAGTAGCAAGGGAACTTATCAGCCTTCATCAACCATCACAACAGAACCATTACAACAGGCCTTCAACAGCCCACCCCAATTCAACACAAATTTGCAGTCTATTCCAGTCCAATTTTGCCCAAAATTTTGCAAAGTTCCATTTCTCCTAATTGCAGTTTCAGTCAGTCTATTTATTAATTCATTTATATCTCATTGTTCTTAGTTGCTCTAATTTCAGAAAACAATAACTCTTCAAATTCAAAACAAATACTTCTTTGTTAATTTTCTGGAGAAGGAAGTCAAGGAAAGTTTCTATTCAAAATGGAAGATCAATATGCCCATCAATAAGCAACTGTACAAGAAATACAAAAAGTGATCCAGCAGCTAACAAAAAAATTAAGGATCACCAGTCATTTAGAACAAAATTAATGTTATCATGTATGAAGTGATCTAGGGATTATTCCTTCAAATAATACCAAGTTTCCACTGTTTCGGAGTTGTTTGAGGAACTCATTTATTGTTTCACTGTGATATTCCAAGGACTTGGAAATATAATGATCATCGAATTCTCCAGCTCCAGTGCTGACTGCTGATCATTCTCACTGTTGGAAAGAAAGAAGAAAGATCCTTTTGGTGAACACTTGATATTTAAGCTCATTTCCTATCCACATTTCTTATTTTTGCCATAAACAACAAGAGCAACTGCCCCAGGTTCATATTTTTGTCCCAACGATATACTACTATTTTCATTTTGGAATGAACCTTCTATAACTTCCCCTATCTCTACCAAACCATTGTCTGTGTTGTTTTCTTGCATACACTCTCTTTTCTGCATAAAGTTCACAACACTTCAAAAACTTGTATCATAATCAAGCCCACTACAGTCAGGCCCCTCTAACTAGCCAAACTTCTACAAAAAACTACTCTTTTCTGATTTTAGTACTTTGCACGATGATTCCAATAATTCAAACGGTTAAAATGCAAATTCCATGATTTTGCAATGTTTCTTGTACAAGGGTTGGATCATATAGATATAAAGTTCAGAGACAAATATGAGGTAAAGGGATACAACTCCTGACTTTCTGAAATCCAGACACATCGCACACTAATGATATCGGTATCCAAGCCAACATCAGTACCCAGCATACAGTCTCAGTTTTCCAATCAAAGTAGGGAAATTAGTCTTTATGGCATGAGTAGATCTCCAACATACTTCATGACAGTATAATCAAGTAAGCATTTCTATGCATTTATGAGCAATATCATCTGGGTCCTATGTCTGAATTCAGATGCATGCTTTCGAAACCATAAATTTTGAAAAATCAATGTATTTTACAGGCAGTAACTTCTTTAAATGCTTGAATGAGAGTCAAATAAACCAAAGTTGGTTTCAAAGTGCAACAAAATCAACATTCTCATGTCCTTCTATTCAGATTCTTAAAAAATGATCTATACCATAATCCTTTCCTGATGAAAATGAATGTTCCTCAAAACATAAAGAAAGAAAAAGATGATAAGGGAAGCACTCCCTACAGAGAAGCAACCTCAAGAATTAATAGCAAGTGAGATCTTTATCCCGTAATTCCAAAAACCAAACTAAGCCAGACCAGAGATTTCTAAATTTGATTTACAAGTCCTGTCATTGTGTTGATAATGTAAAGAGATGGTATGGACTATGGAGTGTAAAACGAATGACCAAGAAAGCCACGCGGATCTCCACAGCCAAAACTTTCAATAGCAAAAGTAACCATAAGGTTGGGGAGGTTGAAGATTAGTAGAAAAACAAAGCCCAAATATATACACAGCAACATTTACCTAAAACTTTTGGAGACTGTAAGAATAATAATGACAATGACCAAATGAAAAATAGACGACCTATGAATTCCCATGATTCCACATAGCTAGAAAACAAAATGTAGAATTTCCACAACCCATAATGCAAAAGGAAAAATAAAAAATAAAAGCAAACTGCAAGAAGAGAGAGAGAGAGGAGTAGTGACTTTTCAGTTGGCAAGGTTTAAAAACTAGGATCGGTCGGGACCATATAGAATCGAGGGTTATACTGTGAGGTTACATTGTTAAGTTGGAGAAGGAAAGGAAAGTGGCAGCAACTCTACTCCCATATCCCTGCTCCTTAAATCAGATTCAGCAACTGAAAACCAACTACAGTACTAGAAGCAGAGAAAAAAAGGGAAGTAACCTATGCAACGCAATTGAGGAGTGGACGCCTCCTTCTCCTTCAGTAATTCCTTCTTCACAGATTAAAGCATCAGACAGTGAATTACAGTGAACTGGGACTGTTGTAGCTCTTCAGAAAGCTTTCAGACACAGAGTTAGGTAGCGAAAAGTCCCATCTGAAGCTCTGATAACAAGCAAGGATTAGATGAAGAAGAATTTTGGAAGGGAGACCTTAAAACTGAACTTTCTATGGTTTAGAATTTCTGAGAGGAAGAACACTAGTAAATACGTGGAAAAGTAATCTGCAACGGTTGGTGGGATTTTTCGCTCTCGTCTTTTACGGATAGGATTTTCCGCCCTTTTTTTCTGACAAGGTCTTCTCACAAATGGAATTCACCTTTCAAGAACGGTGACGTCCCACTTATTTGTCTGATCGTCGTTCACGGCTCTAATACAAACATCGATTTTGGCATCACAGTGGATTGTTAGTTGTTATTACCATCCCCATGTGTGTCAGTTAACGGATTTAGTGTCGGTTCATATCATCTTCGTTTTATATAAAAAAAGAAATATGATTTTTTAGGTAAGGATATCAATGGGCCCATCCGGCCTGGAATGGTATTGGGTTTCATAAGATCAGATCAAAATATATCCATTAAGGATTCGAGCTGAGATGGGATGCACTCCACACATTAATTAAAGGGCCAATCCGATGTCGGTTTGTTATCTGACTGGTTCGGTCCGGTCTGGATTTATCGGGCTAAAAGTTGGTAACATTTCTTCGAGGAATGTTATAAAAAAAATAATATAGAATATAGGTTGGTTATCTATATGGACATATTGGTGTTAGCCTACTAGGTTTAGATTTTACTTCGGACCAAATGGGACATCAGTTCAGGCCTTATCGGTCTTCTTAACAAGGCACCCATCAGGCTAGCCCAGACCGGCCCGAAACCTATAAGGATTTCAGACCCATGTTTGAAACACGTCGATTAAGGTCTCGGTCCGGGCTGGTTTCGAGTTATTTCAGGCCGACCCGGTCTGTGCTACTAGGTTGAGCCCAGATTTGACACCCTTAGTCTTAAGCATAGGTAGTAAATTTGGGAATTAAAAATATTCGGGTACGGATACGTATGTGTATTAAAAGCAACTGGACTTCTATACGGGGATTGAAAATCCGGTTAAAAAACACATACGGTATTAATATGTACGCATTTAGTATGTTTTTAATACAACAATCTTTTTACTAAAAATACGAACATATATTCACTATGCATTACACATTTACATCACTTAACAAATAAAATAATAATATATATACAAATTTATATACAAACAAAACTTGAAATCCATGAAATTCCCATAAAATTGTCTCTCTCATTAATATAAAACACATTTCAAAGCCGAAAGGGTTCATGCGGTAATGGGTTTTAGGGAATTGAGAAAATTTTGAAATAATAGGAAAGAAAGAGAGAGAAAGGACAGGAAAGATAGTTCCTGTTTTTATTATTTCTTTTTCTTTTTTTTTCATGTTTGATACGGAAGTACACTTTTAAAATGTGTTTAATATGCTTCGATATAAAAACAATCCGTTTTTTGACAATAGTTCGTTAAATTACGTTTAAAAATTCAGAACTTATATAATTCATGTATTAAACACTATTTTACTAATTATAGTTTTGGGTTTTTTCAATTTACCGTTAGTTTTAGGATTGAGTTCTTCCAAAGTTGGTAACAACATACCAATACATTGGGTTGTGCCCTTGGTTCACTTGAGTTGTTGGATCTGCACTAGGTTGTACGAGAGAATCATTTCCCTTTAAATGAGAACCATATAGTTTTGGATCCTCTCCTATCGTTGGAGTGACTCCAATCGTGAACCAACTGTTGGAGTTCACACATGCTCATGTGTTGGTATGTCCACGGGAGGATTCTAGCTGTTGGATCACAGCTGGAGGAAATGGACAATAGAAGATCTTTTGTCCGAGCCATCCAAAAGAATAACCTCTTTGAGGTGTGGGTCTTTACGAAATGAGAACCATTTGGTCATGCAGAAATCGTGTCATTTTTCGACTTTCTCTGTTATTGTTTGTTGCTGTTGAAAATTGGTCTAACCGAGTTGTTTGTGTGTAAACCGAGTTACACATGCTAAAGATGAATTCATACATTTTAGTCGAGTTCACAGATAAGTCCTAGAAGAGACAAAAAATCAGAGGGTGGATTGAGTAATCTAGTGGTCACTCCGATGACTAAGTCAGCCATCCACAGAAAAAACAGTACGAAGTATGTAAGAACTATTACTTTGTTGAGAATGGGGTAATGTTTGAGTAAGTACGTAGAAGATTATCCATCCTTTGTACCTTGTGTCTGTGAATATAATATATAAGAGACTGTCTAATTTGGAGATGTCCGAATTACCCTTTTAGGAGTTCTTGAACAGCTAGTAACTGAAATCCTCAATAGTTATTGATATGCACCGTTGGATGATATTCTTACGGCCAGGATTAATATGGTTGTAGATGCATGCCCCCTTGGATTCCTCCATATTTCTAGGAAAATGGGTTGTGTGCTCCAACTAAAGGGTGTTGTTCCCTTGTTATTAGGAGAACTCTGTTGAATCTCTTTGAAGGTCATTAGAAAATCTTAACAGACTTCATCAGAGACGACGCTGGGGTTGCTATAAGGATCGAAGTCTGTGTTCATAATGCGTATTTGCATTTTGCAATAATGCTTGAAATGTCATATTATTTTACCTTATGATTGATGTTCACACGATCTCTTTTTCTGTGGTCGGTAAATAAGTTTGTTTGCATAACCTAAATGTTATTTGTGCTTGGTTATTTTGATGTTGTTCGATATTGGTTATATATAAACTTTTATTTATATGTTGTTATTCAATTTGTTGAATGGTATAGATGTTTATTGCATAGTAAATATATGCCCATATTTTTAGTCTCGAATTTTCAACAGGATAACCTATTAAATATGTACCGTATTAATGTCAAAGCCGAAAGGGTTCATGCGGTAATGGGTTTTAGGGAATTGAGAAAATTTTGAAATATTAGGAAAGAGAGAGAGAGAAAGAATGGGAAAGATAAATGTTCCTGTTTTTATCATTTTTTTTTTCATGTTTGATACGGAAATACACTTTTAAAACGTGTTTAATACGCTTCGATATAAAAAAATACGTTTTCTGATAATAGTTCGTTAAATTACGTTTAAAAATTCAGAACTTATATAATTCGCGTATTAAACACTATTTTATAATTATAGCCTTGGGTTTTTTCAATTTACCGTTCAGTTTTAGGATTGAGTTCTTCCAAAGTTGGTAACAGCATACCAATACATTGGGTTGTGTCCTTGGTTCACTTGAGTTGTAAGATCTGCACTAGGTTGTACGAGAGAATCATTTCCCTTTAAATGAGAACCATATGATTTTGGATCCTCTCCTATTGTTGGAGTGACTCCAATCGTGAACCAACTGTTGGAGTTCACACGTGCTCATGTATTGGTATGTCCACGGGAGGATTCTAGCTGTTGGATCATAGCTGGAGGAAATGGACAATAGAAGAAGATCTTTTTCCGAGCCATCCAAACGAATAACCTCTTTGAGGTGTGGGTCTTTACGAAATGAGAACCATTTGGTCATGCAGAAATGGTGCCATTTTTCGGCTTTCTCTGTTATTGTTTGTTGCTGCTGAAAATTGGTCTAACCGAGTTGTTTGTGTGTAAACCGAGTTGCACATGCTAAAGATGAATTCACACATTTTAGTCGAGTTCACAGATAAGTCCTGAAAGAGAGACAAAAAATCAGAGGGTGGATTGATTAATCTAGTGGTCACTCCGATGACTAAGTCAGCCATCCACAAAAAAAATAGTACGAAGTATGTAAGAAATATTACTTCGTTGAGAATGGGGTAATGTTTGAGTAAGTAGAAGATTATCCATCCTTTTGTACCTTGTATCTGTGAATATATATATATAGGAGACTGTCTGATCTGGAGATGTCCGAATTACCCTTTTAGGAGTTCTAGAACAGCTAGTAACTGAAGTCCTCAATAGTTATTGATATGCACCGTTGGATGATATTCTTATGGCCAGGATTAATATGGTTGTAGATGCATGCCCCCTTGGATTCCTCCATATTTCTAGGAAAATGGGTTGTGTGCTCCAACTAAAGGGGTCGTTCCCTTGTTATTGGGAGAACGACTTACATCGTCTAATCGTTGTCACGTGTTGCACACGTGTCGTAATATGCATATCCAACATGAGATGGACACATGTCGTTCTATCGTTGGTTGACAGAATGTGATATTAACACTATTGAAGGTCGATGGAGGAAGATGAGGGTAGGTTGTGAGTGATAGTGGAAGAGCTTCCTGATGTTTATGAGCAATGGCAGAATCGAAACCGTTTTCGAATGACGACATTGTTGCCGGGATTGAAACAAGCATGAACTCTGTTGAATCTCTTTGAAGGTCATTAGAAAATCTTAACAGACTTCATCAAAGACGACGCTGGGGTTGCTATAAGGATCGAAGTCTGTGTTCATAATGCGTATTTGCATTTTGCAATAATGCTTGAAATGTCATATTATTTTACCTTATGATTGATGTTCACACGACCTCTTTTTCTGTGGTCGGTAAATAAGTTTGTTTGCATAACCTAAATGTTATTTGTGCTTGGTTATTTTGATGTTGTTCGATATTGGTTATATATAAACTTTTATTTATATGTTGTTATTCAATTTGTTGAATGGTATAGATGTTTATTGCATAGTAAATATATGCCCATATTTTTAGTCTCGAATTTTCAACAGGATAACCTATTATGTACCGTATTAATGTCATACACGTCTTTTTTAAAACGGATTATTAGTCCCCGTATCAAAGTTTGGTTCCGTTTAATACTCGTACGTACTCATATCCAACTTTTTACCATATCCGAACTTACTAACAATTTTTTGGCCAATGAGCCCAAGGCTGGACTTAATTCTATTCTTTTGTTTTTTAATGAGACATCATCACCCTCGACAGAAGTCTTACGAAAAACAGAAGATAGGGCAGGGGCAAGCTACTACGGCGACAATAGCAGAGTGCCGATGGCCCTCTAACTTTTGGTGATTTCAATATCGGCGTTGAACGACAAATAGGTTTGGAGGGCTGTAAAAAATAAAAAATGAAAAAGAACTTTTCTCTCTTTTTGTTTCTAAGCGTTCAGGAAAATACTTAAGCGGTTAAGGCGTTGGACGCCAATCCATGTCAGTCTCACAACCATATTTATCTCCCTAAAATCGTGAAACAGAGTAATTAGGGTTGTTAGAAACTCTAGAACTTCACCCATTGGTCCCAGCCAACTCAGGGAACGATTTGCAATCTACAATTTACAATTTACCCCCTTCCTTATCGAGATCAGGACTAACAAAAATGAATGGGACAACAAACATCCATCTTGTTCGTACTTTGGATACCTGTATAACCATCAAAAATTAATTCCTAAAAAGATGTGTCGAGGACAAAGAAATTGTTGGAGTTACCATTCCTATCTAGCACCAACACACTTGGTGTTAAGAAAAGATCTCTTGTACGTAAATTGGCTAAAGATTTCTTGGAAAAACACTAGCCCTTGTCAATTCATAATGAGATTATTTTGATCTTTTTTTATTTGTTTATTATTATCATTATGCACAAAACGGAGGAGCCATAATAGCGGAACTAAAAGAATTGTTCTATTTCGAAACGTACCTTCAACAAGCGTAGGTTTTATTTATGATTTATGGTTTATGATTTGACCGCTCCCCTTCTCTCTACTGAGATCAAACCTTTCAGCCTTGAGAAGCGGCCGCTACAATTGTTGCGATAGTCGGGCAGCAAGCGCCTTTTATGATTAGTTGAATTTTGCATTTGACGTCGAGAAATCAAATCTGATGATATGGTCAATTAGCATGAAACCAAATCCCTATTAGCATGAGATTGATTAATTTGTGAAGTGCAAACCAATTGGTTAAATATTGCATTTGATTGCCAAAAAAAATCAAATCTGATATGATCAATTAGCATGAGACTGATTATGGATCAATTAGCTCTAATCTATGAAAACCAATTAGTTAAACATGTTTTAAATATTTTTTGACATGTGTACCTAAAGGTGTCAAAAATGGGCCCGACCCGATAGCACGGACCGAGCCGGTCCGAAATAACCCGAACCCTGCCCGGACCGAACCTTAATGGACAGGTTTCGGTCTCGGCTTGTAAAGCCCGACACCGTTTCAGCCCAGACCGAAACCAGACCGGACCGGCCCGTTAAGAAGCCCGAACTAGCCCGAACACCGGTAAGGTTCATCCGGGCCCAATTTCTTAATTTTTATGGTTTTAAATTTTGATGATTATATTACACTGTTATAGTTCACTTCTTGATCCGAAAGATTATATGAATCTATAGTTGAAAAAAGTATGTTAATTGTTACAATTTATTGAATTACATACATATAAAGGAATGATGCTAATTTTATAGATAGAAATAATAAAATAGGCAATATATCTTAAATTGGCCCGATAAGCTTGATAAGCCCGGTCCGGACCGAATCAGCCCGAAATCACCTCAATAAGCCCAACCCGATAACAAATCGACACCGGACCAGCCCGTTATTTATTGTGTCCAGCGCAGCCCAACCCAGCCCGAATTCTTAATGGACATGTTTTGGGCTGGGCTTATAAAATCCGACACCGATTCAGCCTGGACCGAAACCGGCCCGGACCGGCCCGTTGACACCCTTATGTGTACCAAACCTTTAAAAGTGGCAAAATTATAAATAGGTCGATGTTCTAGTCCCTGTTGAAGCTGTAAATCAGTATGATGCATGAATGTGAAATATTCTTAATGAGGAGTAGTTTTTTTTTTTTTTTGGTTGAAATTCCAATCCAAAAATGGGGTACATTGTAACAAAATTTGAACAACAGGTCCCTTAAATATTTTCCAAACCATAAACCAGTCAGTTGAAAATAATGAAAGTAGTATTTTTCATCTTTCAACAAGATTGACAAAGCTCTTGTCAGATCAACATAACTCTCTCACCACCAAATTACTTGGGATTTAGGGTTACAAAAGCAATCCATAAGACAACCAAACCCTCAAGTATCAGTTCCAAACGTATGCATGTGTTTGTGTTGTTACGATCATAGTTAATAAGTTTGCGTATTATATGTAAATAATACGCCAACCATTTTATTGAGCCAAATAAAATGATTTTTTACGAACTATTGCATATGTTTGTGAAAATTCATGTTTTTTTTTATATTGAAACATATTAGACACTAATAATACGCATTAACGCATTAAACGTTTAAAAAGTAAAAACAAAAATAAAAGTAAAAAAGAAACACAAAACACCTTCATACAGTCCCACAAGCTGTAAGAATTTAGAATAAAAAAATCTATAGAATGATTTAAAGAGATAAATCTATAGAATTATTAGAGATAAATTTAAGGAGTGATTTAAGAAAATAAAATTGTGAAGTGATTTAAGAAGATAAAACTGTAGAGTGATTTAAGGAGTTAAATTTATGGAGTGATTTAAAGAGATAAAATTGTAGAATGATTTAAAGAGATAAATTGTGGAGTGATTTAAAGAGATAAATCACAGGAGTTTGAAATTATAAATATTAAAAATACAAACTTCAAACGAAAGTGAGAACCGTTACTAAGCACTTCTTGTGGGAAAATTAGATGATTTTATGTATGTTTCATGGATTATAAGGTTTCTCTTATATATAAAAAATTTGGGGCGAATTTTTCTTATATAAATTTGTATTTATATGTTATGATATATTGGTCCTCATATCGGAGTCTGTCTTTGTTTAGTGCTTGTACGAATCGGTATCCTTTTTTTTGTCGTACCCGGACTTATTATGGTTATGATAGACATCCAATGGTTTAAAATGAAATGAATTTGATTTAGTGTATCCAAAAGTGCTTGGGCTTCTTATATGTTGGTTAGGGATTGAGTCTGATCATGGTTCAAGTAATGGTGTGTATCAATATAAGATCAGCTCTGATTAGTATCGACAATACCGATCATCACATGTTTTAAAAAATCGGTCCCTAATATTTTAGCATCCTAGACGACCATATTATGGTTTGCAAAACCCTAGTTTGCATCAGATATCCCCCCTCAAAAATGTCATTTAGGTGGCTGTCAATCCTCTTTTTGATGGTCCTGTTAGTTTTATATTCTGCCATGTATAGCAGCATCTGCTTTAGGTTGAAACTTGACATACCAAAAAAGAGGGGAAAAGGCCAAGAATGTTCATTTTGGTTGAAACTTGACATGCCGAGGAAATACTAGTCTAATTGTGTACAAATCTTACATCCTATCTTATTTGTCATGTGCTAGATTTTATGACCACATGTGAAGGGGTTACTAGGCCTTAACTTGTGTATGAATTTCACACCTCGTCTAATTAGCCCTCTCTCTATTAGTTAAAACTTGTTTTTAAATGTGTACGGAACAACTGTACTGTACTCAACTGTTTATAGTACACGTATTGGAGTATTGACCTAAAAAATATGATAAAGTACTCCATATTCCAAGCTAAAGTCGGCAACACCATTGTTGCAAACTTTGGCGGTGGATTTGGATTTCGGATCCACCCAGGCGATTGCGTAGGGTTTGAGAGAGCCATGTTGCCAATTCATGTTCTTGAGATCCTTCGCTGACATGGGGGTGACTTTCACTTCCATGGAAGAAGCTCTTGGAGGCTGGTATTGGTACGCCATTTTTGCTCAAGTCCCGCAGGAGAGACGGAATGAGTGGGATCCGCATCATCTCCTCCCAGTGACTCTGGGAGGACGGAAGCAACCCTGTCCGGATGGCCGACACGTGGCTCTCAGTGAGTTCGATACCCAAATTCAAGCCGACACCTAGCCTACCGATAGGGTGTGTCGGCTTGAACGTGGGTCTCGGATTCACCGAGAGTCACGTGTCGACCATCCAGACAGGGTTGCCACCGTCCTCTCAGAGTCGCTAGGAGGAGACAATGTGAATCCAAGTGACTAAGTGAGAGAGAGAGAGAGAGAGAGAGAGAGAGAGAGAGAGAGAGGATCAAGTGAGATTTATAAGCCCGAGGTTCCAGTGTTTTAGATAACGGATGAGGATTGTATGCTCACCTGTACAGTAATTATCACTGTCCAATGATATGAAACGAAAAGGCATATATTTGAACAATTTAGATAAGTGCAAGCGGATGCGATGTAGACGGCGTTTTGGTTTATTGGGCAGGTTTGCGGCGTCTCGAGACAGTTAAAACTGGGTTTCTTACTTTCTTAGTTGCGAAGATTTTCCGTTAATGGGAATGGTTTCTAATTTCGACCGACAAGTGGTGGTATTTGCTTAGTGTGCCGGTTGATGACTGGTTTTTTCTTTTGAGGGGATGTTTACCAATTCGAGACGCCAACAGATGAGATATTTAAGGAAAATATGTCACTCCCCCAGGAGTTCTCTCAGCACTCAACCCTACCTGAAATGGGAAGTGCTTACAAAAGTGTCAAAATCATAATTTTTTTGTGTCCTGATGTTGACATAAGGAATATCTAACTATCAACCATTATGTGCATATACTAGTAAATCAATATATAATGATGACCATTGAATATTCTTCATATCAACACAAGGGCATGAAAGGTTTATTTTCCCAAAATCATAATTAATAAATTTGGGATTAATACAGATAAAAGAGTATATGCAATCGGATCTTACTAGGGTAATTGAAAATCCGGTTAAAAAACACATATGGTGTTAACACGTATGTGTTTAATATAATAATATATTTTATTAAAAATACAGACATGTTCATTATGTAATAAACATCTACATTATATATATATATATATATATATATATATATATATATATATATATATATATATATATATATATATATATATATAACTTGCAATTCATGAAGTTTACATAAAATTGTCACTTTATTAACATAAAATATCAAAGTCGGAAGGATTCATTTAATAGTGGGATTTCAAGGATTTGGAAAAAAAAAATTGAATTATTAGGAAAGAAAGAGGGGGAGGGGGGCACGACAATGCCAGTTTAAAACATGTTTAAAATGTTTTTTCAATATAAAAAAAAAAACGTGACTTTTTAAGAATCTATGCAAGAGTTAGTAAAAACGAGTAAAAATATAATAAAAATTTTCAAAACGCATATAATTCACATATTAAATGCTACTTTCCAACAATAGTCAAAGTTGGATCCAATCCAAAACCAAAACCAAACCAACCTGATTTGGTTCAAACCAAACCAAAATCGAACCTTATTGGACATGATTTGGATCGTGTTTTTAGAGCCCGTTGAAACACAAGACCAAATAAAAAATAAGCCCGAACTAAACCGGACTAATAAGATCAAAAGCGAACTAGCCCAATAAAGTCCATTACTCCAACTTTATATATATATATATATATATATATATAGTAAACTGAAGTGAGAGCCAACCAATAAGGATCCATTAAGTCAGTCTAATAACAAATCGAGATTAGACAGGGATTGACCAGTTAATTAACATGTACAGTGCAGCACACTACAACTCGAATCTCTTATTGAACTTATTTCGAATTTTCCCTAAAAATCTGAGATCAATATGGTCTAAACTAAAATCAGCCCGGATCTAAAATCACCGAAGTAATATTTATTTTTTTTTAATTTTTTGTAAAAATAATATTTATTCCAAAAATAACAAAACGTGAGAAGGAACTAATATGAATGGTGAAATGACTACATTGTCCTTATTTGACCCTTGAGAGCGTAGGTACACGCAATCAATTTTCCATAACTGAAATAACGGAAATGCGTGGTGGAAGTTGGAACACGCTAAACATACAAAACGGGAGAACCAATTCCTAAATCCTAAGGCCTTTTGTTTAAGAAAAGGAATATTCTTCGTATAATCAGGCATAGTTTAATAAAATGTCTATTATTAAAAAAAAAATTTCTATTATTATCTAATTTTTTTATTTTGGTCTCGGTTGGTTGGTGGGAAACTTTCAGACACGGATTGCCAAACAACAGCCAATGACTAACAAAATACAAAGTAATTGGAAAGTTTTCGGACATCCTAAATAACTCCACCTCTAATGGTGGTTGGTGAGAATCATCGGGAAATAAACAAGGTAGAATTTAAAAAATTATGAAAACTGTTTAGTTTGAGACTTAATTCTTATTATTTGTGCTATTTAAAGTAAGAGTAAATCATAGGTACTTTTGCTGTTTGTTTTTAAATCAAGTACATCTCAAAATTTTCAAATAATTTCAAAGACACCCCTTCAAATGAAAAGAAATTCTAAAAAAAACCTGCTCCGTTAAGGAATCTCCGTTAACTAACATCAAAAAGCTAAAAGTTAGAATTTAATATTTAAAATACCTTCCTGCATAGTTAAAGGACCATTTTACCCCACCCCTAATATCACCTAAATTATATCGAAACACGACCTAACCCATCTTCATGCATGTTTCCGCTAGTGTTGAAACAGATCCATTGAAGAAGGAAGGAATCGAAGAAGAAAACAAAGAAGGAAGGAAGGAATCGAACAAGAATAGTTCTTCCGCCGTTCCTTGGAGGTTTCTCTCAGGGTTAGTAATGAGTCTCGTCTCCCTACACGTTACAAGCAATTGGGAAAATAGAGGATTTTTTATGAACATCTATTTGTCATCTTTTTCATCAACCCTAGTATTTGGTTTAAGCACATTTAAGCGCTTCTGTGTTTCATCCCAGTAGAGCCGTAGAGACGAGACCAAAGAATCTCAAAGTGAAACAAAACAGGTCACACCATGATAAAAAATTAGGTTAAATCGAATCCATCAACAATTTGTCCCTTGCTATAGAAGTATCTCCACAAAAAACATCTATTTGTACATCCTTTTCATGAACCCCAATAATCGAAATTAGGTTTAATTGAATCCATGACTAAAAGAAGGAATCAAAGAAGAAGACGCAGGTCACACAATGTAGTTATTGCCTTAAATGTGTAAATATGTCAGTCGATGTTCTTGTCCTTTGCTGCCCTATTAATGGAAACATCAACTAAGTATGGCTCTTGGCCCAGACAACGTCCTAAGCATAGGAGAGATCGGAGCAACAGGGAACGCCTAGACATTAAATAATCTCAATTGGCTTTGTGTTAAGTCCAACTCTCTTTTATACAGCTAGCTATTATTATTGTTTTCAGCTAGAAATTGTCTCATTTGACACATGTCATGGTACAGTATACCTTCCAGTGGTAATAGAGCCATTACCCTGTGGTTGAGGAACCTGAACTCCACAAGCATAAGAGACATAAGTGGGAGCCCCGCGTTCCATTCATGAGACAGAATCCGTGTGACCGGCTACTCTATAGAGATAGGTTTCCGTTGGAGGCCAACTCTTTCAGAGCCTCATTCCCTAAAAAAAGGTTCAGGTAGATGGGGGAAGAATGCTTGGAAAGCGTTTTTAGCTGAGTTAGTTGAAATCTCTAGCTGGCATCACCTTGACCCGAAATCTCTCCAAATAGACCTTGATATGCATCGGGACAGAGCCAGCATGGGTACTAAGGTCGAACTTTTCTTGGGGAGTGGGATCCCAGCGTTGCCTTCCTTTCTTTTTTCATGGGGCAGGGAGCCGCGAGGAATGTTTGATTATATAGTTTGATATGGGTCTTGTTACGAGTTTAGCCTTGTCAGTGCTCTTAGAAACTGGATCAATTAGGGCTAAATAGACAAGAGAACTAACTCAATCAGAACTTCATTGAGTGGAGTTAGGGATTAGAACCATGAAGGAGAGGGCTGACCGTGTCCAGCCTACCCGACTGATATAATATAGAATCCACTCTCCGCACGGTCAAATAGTGATTGACCCTATTTGTATGCACATCCACACAACGGGCATGTTCCAAGATCTGTCCCTTGCTATAGAAGTATCTCCACCAAAAAACATCTATTTGTGCATCCTTTTCATGAACCCCAGTAATCGAAATTGGGTTTAATCGAATCCATGACTAAAAGAAAGAATCTAAGAAGAAGAAGAAGCATGTCACACAATGTAGTTATTGCCTTAAATGTGTGAATATGCCTGTCGATGTTCTTGTCCATTGCTGCCCTATTACAGAACCCATCAACAATTTGTCTGCTTCTCCCTGTATCTCTTTCTTTCACATATAACCTATAGAAGTAAAGGATGTTGGGAGCAGAGGAAGGTAGCTCCGTCAAAAAAACATGGGATTATGGGACTTCAAATTTTCAAGTTTGAAGACAAACCCGATAGAGAATGTAATTGTTGAAGGGTTTCAGTTTCAGTTGGGTACTGCTAACTGGATCATAGAAGAGTATGAATGAGTTTTGGCTCTGTGCTGATGCTTCTGAGCTCTATTCTGGTTTGTTCGGCTGCTGCTTTGTCCTCGCACACTCTCCCGTACTTTATCTATGAGAGTTATAGTCTTCGTTAAGCATTGGACAACTATCGTCGGATGATTGAAGAGGAAATTTTGTTAAGGAAACTTTTGTCTTAATTCTTGAGTCCAAATACTAAAAGTATAATTAGACTAGTAGAATCAAGTAATGACGACATATTTCAAAGCCAAACTAGTTATCCTTCTTCACCTCTTGTATTTCAAAGCCTCCTAGTTGCATGCGTTAGGCTGAAGCTTTGGCAATAGAATTTGAAGATGATTCTCATACCGAAACGAACTCCAAGAACCATCGGACATGTTTACGTATGTTGAGTTTGAGGAAGTGATAAGATTACATACCTCGTCGAAGTTTGCAGAATAGAAGCTGGATGAAATTTCGTCGGAGTTCAATGCTCTAAGCCTGGCGATGGAGATTGGGTAGACATTATGTGAAGCCTCACGGTGGAGGAAGAGGTTAAAAATCGTGACTTTTGTGTAAACGGGAGGTTTAAGTGAAACTAAGGGTTTTTACCAAAAAAAAAGAAAAAAGTGAAACTAAGGGTTAGAGAAGTAAATTAATCATGGGTATTTTTGTCCATTTGATGTAAAGTTTAATACCATCCAAAAATAGGGTACACGTAAAATTATTTGAAAGGTATGGGGTGTACCTGATTTAAAGGCATAATACAAGGGAGGTATCTATAATTTACTCTTAAAGTTATTTTCTACCACTAAATGTTGTGATCCTTTCTGTCTACATAATCCGTGGATTGGCACATCGGTTGGTAGGTTGATTCATTATCTAGAAACCTCCACACATTTGTATAAAGTTTTGTAGAAACCTCTACACTTGTATAGATGCTATATAAAATCATCTTAGAAGGTGAGAATGATCTAAACCCCAATACTAGAATGTTCTTAACCGTTAGATAAGAAGCACATGTATAAATCCTAATCATTCATTGTACATTTTGGTACTTATGAATAAGGCTGGTCTCATTTGGCCAAGGTATTCTGCATTCATACAACCAAGTAATTTGTGTAAGAAGAGTTTCTTTGCAACATAGTTTTTTCTTTTAAAGCTTTCTTGTGTGCTCTCTTCAATCTTAGCAAGGAGTTAGGTTTATTAGGATAAGGATTATCCATGCACAATGATAGCTCATTGGGATACAGATTATCCATGCACCATGATAGCTTCCCAAAAATACCGATGAGCTATTGCAAGAGATAAGGATGCCAGCCTTGAGTAGAACAGTTCATGTTATTGTTGGCATCCTTATCTCTTGCAACAGCTCATTGGTTTATTTTTGCGAAGCTGTCATTGGGCATGAATAATCCTTATCCCAATGAGCTATCATGGTGCATGGATAATCCTTATCTTAATAATGCTGACTTAGTTCTTTCTTTCAAAGCTCTCTTGTGTGCTCTCTTGTGGGTCCATAACGTACTTCTTCAATATTAACACATGAAAAATGTCGTGGACATTGGACAAAGAGGGCGGCAAAGCCAACTAATAAGTTACTTCTCCACACCTCTTCAACACTTCATAAGGTCCCACGTACTTGGGGTTCAACTTCCCTTTCTTACCGAAACGCTTAGTCCCCGTAGGGGTGATATTTTTAGAAAAACCTTTTCCCCAACGGTAAATACCAAATCCTTACGCTTGGCTATCAATCCTCTTTTTGATGGTCTTGTTAGTTTTTTTGCCATGGATAGCAATCTCTGCTTTAGGAGGAAACGTGACATACAAAAGAAGAGGCATGTTCGTTTTGGCTAGAACTTGATATGTGAAGGAAAAGGAATGTTCGTTTTGGTTGAAACTTGACATGTGAAGAAAGTATTTGTCTACTTGTGCATAAATTTCACAACCCATCTAATTTGTCATGTGCTAGATTTTATGACCATAGACATGTGAAGGAGTTACTAGGCCTTAACTTGTGTACGAATTTTACACCCTGTCTAATCAGTCCATCCTTCATTAGTTAAAACTCGTTTTAACATGTACCATACAGTTGTTTCGTACTCAACTGTTTAGTACACGTATTGTGGTATTGACTTCAAAAATATGGTAGAATACTCCATATATATTCCAAGCTTTGCCGTTTAAAACACATTTAATATACATATCGTACCATATTATTTCCCTAAGAATCTTCAGCAACAATAAATCTAATTCTTAGGTTCCCACATTTGAGCATTCAGAAATTGAGATTAAAAAATTCATCTAAATTTTCAAATAAATCCTATCCAATCCAGGAGGAGCTCGGAAATTGTTGATGTTCTAAGAAAACCTTTGCAAGACTTGCACAGAAAATTCGAAACAAAGATGGAAGGGCATGGAAAAAGAATCAAAATTTTCAGTAAAAGCCAGACCTATTTTATTTCACTTTTGGTTTGATTTCTATTTGATTCAACGAAAATTTCATCCTCCCACGAATGGACATAAATATTATATCATTATCATACCCATACCCAGTCTGCACCTCTAAACTACATCAAGGTCCTCAGAACTCATCCCTGCTCAATCCCAAAGATCATCCTCCACCCTCTCCGCCACGCGATCCGCGATACTGTCTTCCACCTCCCCCAGCGCCAATGCACCAAGCACCCCTGCAACCGCACCCACAGCTAATCCCGTTCCCATCCCAAATTTATGCTTCTTTTCCACGTTCACTGGCTGTTCATACGCCGCCGTTTGTCCATACACCGCCGGTTGTCCATACGACGGAGACTGTCCATACGCCGCCGGTTGTCCATACGACGGAGGCTGCCCGTACGCAGAAGGATACTGGGACGGCGGCGCAGCATAGGGCGCAGCATAGTCACGAGAACCAGCGGGTGGTGGGACCGGATATGATGGAGTGCAGTACGGTTCAGGCACAGGCGCACGATAATGATCACGCACCACAACTTTGAGCTCCAGCTTTCCTTGTGGACGACCAGATGGGCGGCGGAGCTTCAAAGTCCGATAGGCGGACTGACCAATGCCGACCTCATCCACAATCTCCTTCAATGGTACTCGAGCAGATCCAATCAGGGGTTTGGTATCCTCAGCTGCATTAGCGTGAACGATGTCGATGGAGAGGACGGATTCGTGGATATAGGAGGCGAGAGAGAGGACGAGGGTTTCATCCCAGGTAGGGGAGTTGTCACCATTGTCGTCGACATTGGTGGTCGATTTGGAATTCGGATCCACCCAGACGACTGCGTAGGGTTTGAGAGAGCCATGACGCCAATTCACGTTCTTGAGGTCCTTCGCTGAAGTGATTGTGACTTTCACTTCAAGGTCAGCTCTTGGGTGCTCGTAGCCTTGGTACGCCATTTTTGCTCAAAGTCTTGCAGTGGAGACGGACTGAGAGAGAGAGAGAGGATCAAATGAGATTTATAAGCCCGACAATCTTCTTAGATATCGGATGAGTATTATTGTATGCTCGTCTGTACACAGGAGTAATTATCACTGTTCAATGATATAAAAGGAAAAGGCATATATTTGGAGAATTTAGATTAGTGCCAGCGTATGCGATGCAGACGATCAGCGCCTATTTCTCACCAGACACCCTCCGCGTTATTGAGGAAGTTGCGCGGCTTCTCGAGACGGGTAAAACTGCGTTTCTTAGTTGCGAAGTATTTCCGTTAATGGGAACAGGTACTGGTTTCGACCGACAAGTGGCGGTCATTTGCTTAGTGAGCCGGTTGATGAGTGTTCTTTTTGAGTGCAGTCCCCGGATCGTATAGAAATCCTCTCCCACCTGAGTTTGGGCGGGAGAGTTGACAGCTCGGATGGATGGCCGCCATTTGACTCTTGAGTAAATCCGAACCCTTCATCCTAGCTGACACCCCAGCCGAGAAGCTGAGTTGACAAGGGTGTCAGCTTGGATGGAGGGCTCGGATTCACTCGAGAGTCAGGTGGTGACCATCCGCAAACTCTCCTGTCCAAACTCAAGCAAGTGAGGATGTGGATCCTCCCTAGATCACTTGTGAAGTGCTTACAAGGTTGTTAATATAATAGTCAGTAATTTTGGGAATAATTTTACCAAAATTTTTTTTTGGGAATACAGGTATGAGTATATGCAATCAAATTTTAATACGATGATTGAAAATCCGATTAGATTATAGTATGGTGACTGAAAATTTGGTTTAAAAAACAAATATGCATTAATATGTATGTGTTTAATATGACAATCTTTTTACTAAAAATATAGATTTATATTTACTATGCAATAGATATATATGTTATTCAAAATATATATATATATATATATATATATATATATATATATATATATATATATATATATATATATATATATATATATATATATAAAATCCGTGCCTTGGTTTTTTTGTGGGTCCAACCTGTAAATGACAAAACAAGACAAAGGTAGGATCAGGTTTGTATGCCCTATCACCCCTTCAATGCTTAAATTAGGATACTAGACTACAGATACTCATGGTTAAGCCTGACATATTTGTAATAAGTAGGGTAGGAGGGTTATAGTAAATACCAATCTGAGATTGGGTTGGTAGAAGGCTGAAGTCGAAGTGACTGGTGTCAGAGCAAGTGGGCCAAAGCTCTTAAAATATTGTTTTGATTTGACTTTATTGCCTGGAAGTATTTATAAGCGCACTTATTGGTGATGTCATTGTCGTTGCTCAATGTCTCTTTTGCCCTTGATTGCTTTGTGTAATGCTGGATGCGTCCTTTCTTCTCATGTGGAATGTCCATTTTGCCTTTATACTAGGGTGTGGTTTGACTCTTCTTTGATCACTTTTCATGTATCATGGTTAACTAGGCTTCACTACTTTCTAGGTGTTGTGTGAGTATTAGGCATAACATTTACCCCTAACAATATATATACAAATTTACATACAAACATAATTTGCAAACTATGAAGTTCATATAACATCGTCATGTCATTAACATAAAACACATAAAGCCAGAAGGGTTCATTTAGTAGTGGGGTTTTAGGGATTTGGAAAAAATTCGAGTTATTACGGAATAAAGAGAGAGGGGGCGGCGGGGGGGAATGACTTTTTAAGAATCTATGCAATAGTTTGTAAAAACATGTAATAAAAAATTTAGAACCCGTATAATTCGCATATTAAATGCTATTTTACTAACTATGGTCAAAATTGGATCCAAACCAACTTGATTCAGTTCGAATCAAACCGAAATCGAACCTTATTGGACAGGATTTGGGTTGTGTTTTTAAAACCCAATGAAAAATAAGACCGGATCAATTAATAAGCCCAAACCAAACCAATAATACTGAAACCGTACCAGCCCAATAGAATCCATTACTCCAACTTTTTTACTATATATATATAGTAAACTGAAGCAAGGGCCGACCAATAAAGGTCCATTAAGTCGGCCTAATAACAAACCGACATCAGACTGACCCGTTAATTAACATGTATTGCAGCACACTCCAGCTCGAATCTCTTATTGATCATATTTTGAACTATCCCTAATAAACCCGAGATCAATATGGCCCAAACTAAAACCAACACGGATCGAAATCAGACCAAACCTACCCCTTGACACTCTGAAATCGATACAGAATCTATGCATGTAAAAATAAAAAGAGTTCTATCCTTGTCTCCAAATTAATATTTATTCTTTTTTTTTTTTTTTTGTAAAAGTAATATTGATTCCAAAAATACAGTACCATGAGAAGGAACTAACATGGGTGTTGAACGACTATATTGTCCTTACTCATCATCTCACTACCACAGAGAGGGAAATAAACCCTCTTATGCCTCTCTTGCCAGGATTGAAATCGTCTCTTCCCTGAGATTCTGGAGGAGGGATGGCGGCCTGAATGGATGGTCGATACCTGGCTCTCGGGTAAATCTGAGCCGTCCATCCGAGTCGGCACCCCAGCCGACAAGCTGAGCTGATAGGGTGTCGGCTCGGATGGATGGTTCGGATTCACCCGAGAGCCAAGTGTCAACCATTCATTGAGGCCGCCGCCCCTCCTCACGAATCTCAAGGAGGAAACGACATGGATCCCTCATGCCAGCATAAAGAAATTAATTATATTTTATTGGGCACACATACCAATGTATGAATATACGTAATCATAATAGATGATAGCTATTGGATTTCTTCATACCGATATAAGAGCCATGAGTGAATCCTCCAGAGAGAGCCTAGGTACGCGCAATCAATTTTCAATAACTGAAATAGCAGAAACAAGTGTTGGACATGCTAAACATACAAAACCGGAGCACAAATTCGTATGGCCTTTTGTTTGAGAGAAGGAATACTCTTGGTGTAAGCAGGTATAGTTTAAATTTCTATTGTCAAAAATATAATTTCTATTATTAAAAAAATTAATTTCTATTATCATTTAATATTTTAATTTTGGTCTCATAATGGGAATCTTTTGGATACCCTTTACATGGAAAGTTTTTCGGACATCCTGGATAACAGAACCTCTAATGGTGGTTGGTGAGAATCATAGTGGAATAAACTAAGGTAGAATTTATATAATTATGAAAACTGTTTAGTTTAAGACTTAAGTTATCGCCATTATTTTACACCAAAAAAAAAATAAAAAAAATAAAAAACACTTCCCCTGTGTTTTCAATGTTAATTTTAGGATTAAATTGTTGATGCGAATTTTGGAGTTGTGAGTACGAATCAGGATTATCAGTCTATAAATTGATGGATCTTAGGAAGTTCTAAGCAGTAATACCCACTATGTGTTTATTATATAGAAATCATCTCCATCCTCGGTATCGGATGGAGAGGGGGCAGCCCCAATTGATGTGCGACACGTGGAGGTAGGTTCAATCCAAGTTGTCCAGACAGTTGACAGGGTGAGAGATGGAAAGAGCGCTCGTTAATTTGCTGGATGGCTCGGATTGAACCGACAACCACGTGTCGCACATCAACGTGGGCTGCTGCCTCTCCATCCTCAGTCCTCTCCATCCAATACTGAGGATGGAGAGGATTTGAATCCGTGTTTATTATGGATTAGACCTGGTTCACATGGTTTACGTGAGAAACTAACCCAAAATCCATGATGTTCAGCCCAAAGCACGTGTTTCACTGGGTTGAGCAGGTTTGGGTAAACCAGACACCAAAACTAATGGTTGATAAGAAAAATGCATTGGATACCATAACTTCCCCTTCTGACGAACTGCAAAAGCCTTATGGTCTAATTGCAACCTCTTCCCACCGGCGAATTGCAAACTTTTACAACCTTCTCAGGCTCTTAACTTCCCCTCGCAGGCACTGTGGAACTGAATATTTCCGACTGTGCACCTCCTTGCGAAGTTCAGGAAATAAATATTTGTGACAGGTTGAAGCCATAAATCACAGAAGTAGATTATGTGGTCGTGGTGCATGCCATTTTTGCCATTTTTGCCATTTTTGCCATTTTCGTTTTAGTGGTGGAGATTACCAAATTTGGGGATTAGAGTTGAGAAGAAGTGAAAACACAAGCCGAGTTTTCAACCAAATAAAGATCATGAAGGCAAGGAGTGGAAGATGGTCAACTAGTCGTCCCCGCTGATGACAGAACCTTCCGGGCAAGGGAATGAGCAACCACGTTAGTTCTAGTTGGAATAAAACTGAAGGAACTCATTTCACAAAAGAATGTGTTGAGTATAAATAATATTGGCCAATGGAAGAGCAACACATGGTCGTTCCTAAGTCCCCAGTCATTCCGAGCATAATTGTCTTTTCACCAAAAGGACACTCTTTAGCATATCTAGCATTATCCGCTAAAGTCAGGGGCACAATCGACTACCACTATTTCAGACTTGTATTGCCAAAACGTGGAGGATATACACCTGATCCCTATAAATAAGGTCCAAATCTCAAGGTCAAATGGAACTCTTACTTTCTTTTGCTCCCTCACTTTTATTAATCATGCTCAGAGTCCTCTCTTAAGCAACAGAGGGACGTCAAGGCTAAAAGCCCAACCTCCTTTATCCTTATACTTGTCGTTTGCTGATAGGTCTCGTCTCAGTAGGTTTCAACAGATTTCAGTAGCAACAGATTGACGTTCACCATGGGGTCGTAGAATGACAACGTTGAATAAACAGCCTACTACTGCAATTGTGACCCGACGTGTGACAAGAAGTGTGAACCCCAAAGCACCTCAGGGAAAAGAGCCCGTGACAGATGACAGTCATGAAAAACTTAGTAATGGATGTAGCCACGACGTCCTCCCTCCTCCCATTCAGGAAGAAGTTTACTAAGGAGTTGGATACCTCCAAGATAAATACTTGACCAAAGCCCAATTCAATGTGATAACTCCATAACTCAAAACGACTGACGCAACTTCTTCAAGGAGGCCGACCAACCAATCTAGAGCATGGACCTTAGGACGTTGATCCCATCATCCTAGCTCGAAGTCATGCAAACCATGGTCGGGAGATCGAACTCAGTCCAACGACATTCAAATAAGCCAATGTCACCTGCATGAGAACATTGACCCTCCCATCTAAGGGTGTCAAAAATGGGCCCGGCCCGGTAGCATGGACCGAATCGGCCCAAAATAACCCGAACCCAGCCCGAACCAAACCTTAATGGACAGGTTTCGGTCTCGGCTTGTAAAGTCTGACACCGTTTCAACCCAGACCGAAACCAGACCGGACCGGCCTGTTAAAAAGCCCGAACTAGCCCGAACACCGGTAAGGTTCATCCGGGCCCAATTTCTCAATTTTTATGGTTTTAAATTTTGATGGATTATATTACACTGTTAATAGTTCACTTCTTGATCCGAAAGATTATATGAATCTATAGTTGAAAAAAGTATGTTAATTGTTACAATTTATTGAATTACATACATATAGAAGGAATGATGCTAATTTTATAGATAGAAATAATAAAATAAGCAATATATTTTACATATAAAATTGGCCCGATAAGCTTGATAAGCCCGGTCCAGACCAAATCAGCCCGAAATCACCTCAATAAGCCCAACCCGATAACAAACCGACACCGGACCAGCCCGTTAGTTATTGTGTCCAGCGCAGCCCAACCCAGCCCGAACTCTTAATGGACATGTTTTGGGCTGGGCTTATAAAACCCGACATCGATTCAACCCGAACCGAAACCGGCCCGGACCGGCCCGTTAACACCCTTACTCCCATCTAAGATCAATTCCAACTTTCTCCTCGTGACCAATGAAATGAAGATCCCAACGGCCGAGCTCATAGCCCAAAGGCAGCGGCACATAGCCAACCTAGCTTAAGTCGGGTTAATCCACGTGTACCAGCCATCGAAAGGCTTGGACCAGGAATCCATCCTAGAGTGATTGAAGCACGAATCAGACCTCCCAATGAGGATGCCAAGCTCCCAAGGAATCACAAGGTATCCCATAAAGAACAGGGGAAAGAGCCGAAGGCTCATGAGACGTAATGGAAGATAGAGTACCAACTGGAACTACTCGAGGAGCGCATGAACCTGGTCATGTGCTAATGTGTCACTAGACTAGCTATTGAAGAAAGGGGCTACAATACGGAGAATGCTGTCCAAGGTGATTATGAGAGCTCCATTGATACTCGTTGTTGACCCGTATGATGGCTCTACCTACCTCGAACATTATTCGGACAACTTCATGGGTACCAGAACGCCATAGTTTGATGAGCTTTCCTCTCCACACTGAGAAAAGCAGCCAAGATGTGGTTCAAACTTAAGTCCAAGACAATAAACTCCTTGAAGAGGTTAGCAAAACTTTCCTCGTCTATTTCCAAGGAACCAAAGTTCAGAAGAAGATCGTTGTCCACCTTATGGCCATGAAGTAGCGTAATGATGAATCCCTCTTAGTTTTCATTAACCGCTTCAAATTGGAGGTCTTGGAGATTAAGGACTTGGATCTCGCCGTTATCTATGCTATGCTCCTTGCTAGAATTCGCAATGAATTGGAAAGAAGCACCTACCGACGTTAAAGACCTGCTATCCCGGTGTGAGAACATTTCATAAAAGACATGAACTTATAACTTGACATTTCATATCATAGATAATTCAAAGTAAACATATTCATTGGTAATCATAAAGCTAGTACATCATTTGCATTTACTTAAATTCTTCTTTCCCTTTACTAGTCACCCTTCTCTTATTTTACCTATTCATATGCTATTATTTTCCTTATCTTGCCTTTCGTTTCCAGGCTCAACGGATTGCCGTGTCTTGTCTCCCATATCTAGACTCAATAGATTTCCCATGTCTCGCCTTTCGTATCTGGACTCAACGGATTGCCATGTCTTGTCTCTCATATCTCAATTCAACAGATTTCCCATGTCTAGCCCTTTGTTTCCAGACTCAATAGATTGCTGTGTCTTGTCTCCCATATCTAGACTCAACAGATCTCCCATGTCTCGGCCTTCGTAAATGGACTCAACGGATTGTCGTGTTTTGTCTCTCATAACTAGACTCAACAGATTTCTAATGTCTCGCCCTTCATTTCCAGACTTAACAGATTTGTCTATATCATGTCTTTCACTTGCTTTCTTACAACTCCTATCTTACATACTTATTTTGTTGAGTAGTACACCAGGCTCACCGGGTTAAACTATGTATCTTGCCTAGGTGTACTCCCTTCTTACTTTTCATAATTTTCTTGTTAAGGTGGTACACCGGCTCACCGATATGATCTTCAGATCTTGCCTAGGTATACCCCCACTATTCTTTGCTTTAACTTATCATAATTGTGCATTGTTGTTCCTACTTTGTTAATATACTACTTTCTGTCATATCTATCCACAATCATACTTTCCTGTCCATATACGTTTATGATAGTCCATTCATGACATTAAACCACTTAGCTTTGCATGTATGTCATATTTCATAACCTTGCAGTCCATATACTCGTATAACAGTCCTTTATAGGCATTAAACAACTTAACTTGTCTATAGTGCATAATTCATAACCTTGTTGTCCATATTCTCTTATAACAATCCATTATAGCCATTAAACAACTTAACTTTGCATACAGGTCACAGTTTATAACCTTGATGTCCATATATACTTACAACAACCCATTAAAGACATTAATCAACTTAACTTCGCAAATATGTCATAGAACATACCCTTGCTGTTCATATACTCTTATAACACTCCATTATAGGCATTAAGTAACTTGACTTTGTCTATTGTGTATTGTGCATAACCTTTATATAAATTTGTAGCAGTCCCTTATAGACATTGTACCACTTAACCTTGCCTTTATACCATATTACATGCCCTTGCTGTCCATTTATCTTATAACGGCCCATACTAGGCCTTGATTGTCTTAACTTTACTTATATGTCCGAGTTCATAACATAGTCCCCAAAACAGGGTCTAAGCAAAGCTTTCCAACATATAACACAGAGAAATCATCTCATAAATAGTTTAAAAACAATGCAAAACCATAGCTCTTTCATTGCTTGCAAAATACAGCAGTTCCTTTGTTATATCATAGCACAAAAAGCTCATTCCAAGACATAATAACAACTTCACAATATACTATTGAGAGTCTTATCAACTTAGACATATTAATAGCATCCTCTAACGACTTTATAAACTTCTCACATATCATTTACATAACGTAATCAAGCTATCCAATCCTTAATATATATATATATATATATATATATATATATATATATATATATATATATATATATATATATATATATATATATATATATATACATTTCCTGAATTCTCTTGTTCATGCACTATACAGTAATAGCCTGCTACAAGGAAGAATTCACTCACCTTTGTTGTCAATAGACTTTCAAGAATCCTCTCTTGGTCTTAAATTTTAAATCTTGACTTTAGATACCTATTCAAGTAAATGGCAGCATATTAACCAATCAATCAAATGACACCTAAGCCTTAGATTCTAATTATGAAGGTCATATCACCCTCCTAATATTCCTCTTACCTCTGCTGTTCAAGAGAGCTTCAAAAAAAAAATCTCACTTGATAATGCTCCAAAAAATTCAGTTTTAGAATCACCTAGTATGTCATTGCAATGGATGGAATTAGGATAATTTAATTCAGCAATAACCTAGCCCAAGAGACCTTATTTTCAATAATACAAAGTCTTTTCTACTTCCTAACACCATTCTTACCTCTGTTGTCCAAAGGTTGTGAGAAACCTTACATTTTGATTAACACTCACCAACTCAGTTTTAACCATTCACCATTCTAAGGGGAATCAATGGGGGTTTATGCCATTTAAGAACCTTACAATAGTCTCACTTTAGTCTTAAAAAAAAAAATACTTAGAACCACTCTTGGGGGCTGGAAAAGAACCCATCACAAAATCAACCAAAACATTCCCATTAGGACTGTTTCAGTTTTAGCCTGGGGAAGCTGCCCTGTTTTGGCTCTAGCAAGGTTCCTGGGTTTAGAGCCTTATTTCCCCTCTCCTTCGGCCTCTGAAACTTCCTTCTTAAGATGCCTATTGAAGCCTCAAAGCTCAAACAAAGAGGAAAACAAGAACAGAGAAGGTCTAACTTAACATTGCCTGAAGTGTTAAAAAGAAATTTCAGCATTCATGTTCTAAACTTCTTCTTCTACTCCGAGTTTGCATCTCCAATAAAGGGCCTTGAGAAAATCTATCATCAACTGCAATGGTACTAGGATTATGGCTTCAATAAAAACAAAAAACAATCCAAACCCCTAACTACTTCAATGAACGTAAAGCTTAAAAAGAATCAAATTTCGATTATTTTCTTCTCCTTGAATTTTCTGCCATTAAAGTATATATCCAGATCTGTAATCCTATAATATTTCTCCCAATAACATTATACAAGTACTGTAGATATTAAAACACATATATTCATACCTTTATGAATACTTGCACAACACAATGGGAGCCTCAGCCTCTACAAGCTCCAACCAGCCTTCACGATTTCAACAACTCCTCTTACAAACTCAAGCTTAAAAACTCAGCTATAATATCTCTCAACTCAGCCCAAAACACTGAAATCTCTCACCCAAAATCAGCAAACAACTTACCTCCAACTCTTTTAAGAGATTTTATCTGCAGATTTCCAATAACCCTCCAAGAACAACCTTCTTCCATCACTCACAGTTTCACAGCAAGTTAGGAAATTTGCAAAACCCTAGGTTCAACCAAAAACCAGCCACAATCCTTTACATATCTCAGTCCAACTTCAGCAACATTCACCCACAATCAAACCAACCATTAGCCCTCTTGTTTTCCCAAAGAAAATTTCAGATTTGGAGCCAAAACCTTCAAGAACCCATCTCCTCCTTCAAATCACGATGTCAGCAGTTTTTTTTTTTTTTTTTTTCATATTTTTTGCCATTAAACCTCATTCAAGGTTTGCAACCTTGTTGAATCTCCTCCTAAACTAACATGCAATACTCATTTACCATTTAAAATAACAATCACTTGCCTCCAATGTTGCTTGAGGCATACCAAAATAATTCCACAAGCCTTCACTTGGATAATATCGAATTTCCTTCTTGCTGAAATTTTCAGCAACACATAGAGTTTTCAATCCCCACCGAAAACCAGCTTTGAAGTCTCTAATCTTAGCCCTATATCTTCTGAAACTCCTCTAAGAACTAACCTTGCACATAGATCTCCCAAAGAGAAAAATCAGTTTCTACCAAAAACCCCAAAACAAGAAGCCTTCTCCCCAAATACGTTTTCAACAAGAGAATGAAAACTTGCAATGGAAGTTTGCTTGTTATTTTATATTTTTCATTTCTAATTAAACTCAATTTTTGAAATGCTAATAAAGCCCCTATAACTCATCCAATGTATGGGTTTTAAACCCATATCTATAGGGAATCCACTAAAAGTAAAAAGCCAAATATACCCTTCAAAGATGCTCTTTAAAGCACATGCATGTCTTCATTTTTAGACAAACTTGGTACCCTTTTAAATTAGGGACTAAGAATGCCCCCTCTCTCAATCCTAAAACTACAACATGCCGTTTCATTTTAAAATGAAGCTTAAAGTGACTACCACTAATAGTAGACAGCCACTTCTACCCAAAAAATAAAATAAAATAAAATATATATATATATATATATATATATATATATATATATATATATATATATATATATATATATATATATATATATATATTAGACAGCCACTATGGTGGGTCCCGCACAAACCAAATATATAAAAAGAAACATAATTTTTCCTCGTCTCCAATGTGACTTGAACTCATGACCTATAAGTATCTTTGGATTATGGTTATAGAAATAAACCATTAGTCCAAAGTGTGTCAATACATTAGGATTTTAACAAATGAAGGTACTTGAGTTTAAAATATTTTCTTCAAATGAGCTACCTAAAATATAACAAATTATTTAACCAAGCACCACACAACTCATGATAATATAACCACCCATAGTATAATTCATTTCTATAAGCATAAAGTATTATTGATTAACACCACATAGCTAGTATTTACCTTTTGATGACATGGTGGATTTTACCAAAATGCCCTTATTCCACTTATAAGCTTCCTCCACCTATCATGACAAGGTAAAAGTAAGTTTTCCACTATCCTAGCTACACTGGGGTGTTACACTGGTTGTAGGGTCCGGTCCCATAGTGATGGAACCCTGGCGACCAGTCTAGTGCCTCTGGATAGCATCTAGTTGTTACCAGTCTGACTTCACAACCAATAATAAGACATCTTACCTGGTTCGACCAAAAGTTCTAAGCCGTCATCGCTTCAGTTCTGTCCATGGTGGGAAAACCTGGCATGGAAAGAAAAACCAAGGTTAGACCGGGGTGCCGGTTTTACAAAGGCAGCCCTAGATGGACCTGATCCACCACTCTGAGATATCAATACCATCATAGGTGGCCCTGCAACTACGAACACGTTGGCCTCCTTCCAGAAATCTTACTCCCAAAGTGTCAGGTTCACAGAGTAGCCAGACAAAAATGCCCGAACTGGGGAGTTCATCTCCTTTTGAGATGAAGACCTGCACGGTGTTGGAGTGCCTCATGACGATGCCATAGTGATCAATTTGTAGATCGACGACTACAATGTAAGAAAGTTCCACGTTGACACAGGGAGCTTCGCATTCACCGTCTATTATAACGCCTACCAGCAATTGCAACTCGGGGACTACAGGTTGCAACAGGTCACTTCTCCACTAATCAGTTTCTCGGATGACGCGATCCAGGTGAGTTTTGATTGAAACTTGACTTGTGAAGGAAGTACTAGATCTACTTGTGCACAAATTTCACATCCTATCTAATCTGCCATGTGCTAGACCATAGACATGTGGAAGAGTTATTAAGCCTTAACTTGTGTACAAATTTCTCACCCCAACCAATCATCCACCTGCCAGTTTTTAGGAAAAAGATTCTCTCCCAGCTAATAATCCATGTGCCAGTTTTTAGGAAAAAGATTATCTCCTGTTGCTCAGACTGACAATCGTTGTTCAGATGCACTAGGATGTATCGGTATATGTGCTGAGCATCCTAGCTGTCCATCAGACACGCTAGGGTGACTAGACGACAGGAGAGAATTTGGGGCCAACCAAAAAACTTTTAACTACCTAAAAGCTATGTTTTGCAAACTAAAAAAATTCAAGAAAACCAATCCATCCCTCTAAAGAAATCTATTTGACTTATTTGCCTAGGCTCTCTTTGGATTCATTTCTATTTCTAGTTCTAAGACTCTTCAGCAACAATGAATCTAGTTCTTCCTACATTTGACCATTCAGAAATTAAGAAGAAATAATTCATCTAAATTTTCAAATAAATCCTTACCAATCCAGGAGGACTTCGAAATTTGTTCATGTCCTAGGAAAAATTTTGCAAAATTTACACAGGAAATTTGAAACAAACATGGAAAGGAAGGATGGAACTCTTAAGGGCATGGAAAATCAAAATTTTCAAAAAAAGCCACACCTATTTTATTTCACTTTTGGTCTGATTCCTATCCAGTCATCAAAATTAAATGAATTACATACAACATACAGCATACAAACATATAACTTGAAACCAAGAAGTTGGAAAAAGGCCAATGACACTGTGTCAAGGCCTTCGTGTATGATTGAGCTACCAAATTAACATCTCTTCAAACTGAAGAAAAGAAAACATTTTCACAAACAGCTCCCATAAATGGACATAAATATTTTACCCAAAAAAAAAAAAAAGGACATAAATATGAAATCATACCGACTCTGCACCCCTAAACTAACATTAAGGCCCTCAGAAGTCATCCTCCTGCTCATACCCGAGATCATCCTCCACCCTATCCGCTATGTGATCCTCGATCTTGTCTTCCACGTAATCCGCACCCTCCGCCAGCGCCAATCCACCAAGCACCCCTGCAACCGCACCCACAGCTAATCCCGTCCCCATTCCATATTTACTCTTCTTCTTTTCCTCCATCACCGGCTGTCCATACCCCGCCGGTTGTCCATAGGACGGAGACTGTCCGTACGCCGCCGGTTGTCCATACGAAGGAGACTGTCCGTACGCCGCCGGTTGTTCATACGAAGGAGGCTGCCCGTAGGCCGCCGGTGGTCCATACGACGGAGGCTGCCCGTACGCCGACGGTTGTCCATACGACTGAGGCTGCCCGTACGGAGAAGGATACTGAGACGGCGGCGCAGCATAGGGCGCAGCGTAGGTATTCCCGTAAGGGCTGGCGTAGTCACGAGAACCAGTAGGTGGTGGGACCCCATAAGGTGGAGCGTAGTACGGATCAGGCGCACGATAGCGAGGATCGCGCACGACAATTTTCAGCTCCAGTTTTCCATGCGGACGGCCAGATGGGCGGCGGAGCTTCAAAGTCCGATAGGCGGACTCACCAATGCCGACCTCATTCACTATCTCCTTCAACGGTACTCGAGCAGATCCAATCAGGGGTTTGGTATCCTCAGATGCATTAGCGTGAACGATGTCGATGAAGAGTGCAGCATCGTCGATGGGGCCGGCGAGAGGGAAGACTAGGGTTTCATCCCACGTAGGGGAGGTATCACCATTGCCGTCGACTTTGGTGGTGGATTTGGATTTCGGATCCACCCAGACGACTGCGTAGGGTTTGAGAGAGCCATGACGCCAGTTCACGTTCTTGAGATCCTTCGCTGAAGTGATGGTGACTTTCACTTCCATGGAAGCTCTTGGAGGCCGGTATTGGTAGTCATACGACGCCATTTTTGCTCAAGTCTTGCAGGAGAGACGGACTGAGAGAGAGATGATCAAATGAGATTTATAAGGCCGAGGTTCCAGTCTTCTAGATATCAATAAGTCTTGTATGCTTGTCTGTACAGAGGAGTAATTATCACTGTCCAATGATATGAAAGGAAAAGGCATATATTTGGAGAATTTAGATGAGTGCAAGTGTATGCGATGCAGACGATCAGCGCCTATTTCTCACCTCCGCGTTGTGGTTAGGTAGTTTGAGACTTTCGGAGACGTTTTAAATTGAGCGAGTTGCGGCTTTCCGAGACGGTCAAAATTGGTTTTAAAACGTTTTTCAATATAAAAAATTGGATTCAAACCGAAACAAAAACCAAACCAACACGATTCGGTTCGAACCAAATCAAAAGCGAACCTTATGAACATGATTTGGGTTGTGTTTTCAGAGCCGAGAGAAAAACAGGACCGGATCAATCAATAAATCCGAACCAAACCAGACCAATAAGATCTAAACCGAACCAACCCAATAGAGTCCATTACTCCAACTTTTTTACTATATATATAGTAAACCCGAAGCAAAAGCCGACAAATAAGGGTCCATTAAGCCAGTTTAATAACAAACAGACATTAAACTAGCCTGTTAATTAACGGGTATAGTATAGCACACTCCAACTCGAATATTTTGTTGGACATATTTTGAATTGTCCCTAAAAAACCCAAGAACAATATGGCCCAAACTAAAACCAACTTGAATCAAAACTAGACTAAACCGACCCATTGATACCTCTACCTCCAAGAAGATGATCCAAATCTAAAAATAGAAGAGAAAAGGAAATAATAGTTTTGAAACATCACTTACCACCCACATCTTTCAAAAAACATCAACTACCACTCAAACATTTACCATCGTTAATCAAATAGATCTACTCCGTTTAACGAATCTCGTTAGTTGCTAATGTCATCCAAAAGCGAATTTGAATTGAACAATAATACCCTAAAAATAAGTTGAAAGACATTTTTACCCTTCCTTAGTTAATTGACCCTACACTCATAAATGGTAAATCCGAGATGAGCAGAAGATATTCGATCCTCTCGCCGCTCTCTGTGTTCTTCGGACAACTCAAATATCAAATACCAATACTGTCCCTTGTATTTATGATTCTGTAATTGACCAATGAATGTTCAAAATCATGTGATGATGATATATGGGACGATGGAATGGAAGTAGAAAGTGAGATCCAGGAAAAGAATAGGGGTGAAGATCACAGGGTAGGGCTGAGAAAAAGATGAGAAGAGAGGGAGAAGAAGAGAAAGAGAGAGGTATACGTCACTGACCCTTATTGATTTGAACATTTTAAGGCAGACCGAGAAAGGATAACTGCTCCAGAATCAAAAGTCCTGTTTGGATATAACAAATCGATGCTGAGATTTCCCTTTCAACGGTCTCTGTAAAGTAAAAAATAAAGTTCAAGTTTCAACATCAGAGGAGATATACAGACAGATGCTTTCAGGAGTCCAAAGATATGATATTGTCATCCATCTGAAAAGGAAAACGTCATGGATGCTTTAGATTTGTGTTGATTTCATATGTGTTGAGTTTCGATTTTCGTGCATTTTCGCTGATCTAAGAGCCGGTCTCTCCCAGTTATACGACTACACCCAACAAAGTTGTGTGTTTTTTTCAGTGTTCTGTATCTTCTGTTCCTGATATTTTAGGTCTGAAAAGACGATCAGCAGCGATGCAACTCGATCAGTCGATCGGTCGGTTGGTCAATATTCGAACCAATCTCTGATTTTAGGGTTTGATGAGAAATGGAAAGAAAAAAAGGAAAACGCTAGTGAGCCCAAACCACACTGCCAAGATACAGAAAGGTCGAAAGGAAATATAATTCTCTCATATATTTATGGAGTATATTCCGGAGAGATGTGAGAGCTGGAGATTCATGATGGAGATTCATGACGCTGGTCTGGCAATCAATTCTCTCGCTATCATAATCCCAATCAAACTTTTGATGGGGAGGAGGAGAAGAACAATGGAAGACTTGAAATCAGGGGGATTCAAATCGTCTCATCCCTGAGATTCCGGATGTGTGGCGGTGATTCCATTGGATGGTCGCCATGTGGGGGTCAGATGAATCCGATCCCTCCGTTCGAGCCGACACTCTCTTGTCGGCTCGGCTTGTCGGCTCGAACGGAGGGGTCAGATTCATCCGATCTCCACATGCCAACCATCCAGTGGGGTCGCCGCCACGCCTCCCGAATCTCAGGGATGAGATGATTTGGATCCAAATCAGGGAGACCTTGAACCAAAAAGTAGTTATGAGATGATTTCTCTTGCTTTCGAGGTGGGATTTGTTGAAGAAAGATTGAAACCAGGAAAAGAAGATGAACAGAAAAGGAAAAAAAGAAGAAAAAGACAAAAAGAAGAAAATAAGATAAGGGTTATATTAATAATTTTACTAGTTTTTAAAATTTTCAAATTAATAACATAAAGGGTAAAACTGTCTAATGTTGATTTCTGTCATCTTCGTGAATTACGGGTGTAGTTGATATTTTTTGAAAGGTGTGGCTGGTGAGTGATGTTTCAAAACTAGAAAAAAAATTAGTTACTTCTCAAAATAGTTTCAAAACATCACATACCACCCATACTTTTAAAAAAACATCAACTACCACCTAAAATCGTTGATCAAATCAATCCATTCTGTTAAACGAATCTCGTTGATGATGTCATCTAAAAATGAACATGAGAACAACTAACATGGCACATGGGTGATGAATGACTTTATTGCCCTTCCACGTCTCACTACCCCAGAGAGCATAGGTACACGCAATCAATTTTCCATAACTGAATTAAAAGAAACGCGTGGTGGGACGTAAAGTAATATTCTTATTATAATCCGGCATTGTTTAATAAAATGTTTATTATAAGAAAAAAAAATTTCCATTATCATTTAATTTTTTTAATTTTGGACTCATAGTTGAAATCTTTCACACACAGATTGCCAAAAAACAGACAATGATTAACAAAATACAATGTAATTGGAAAGTTTTCAAAGCGTAAAACGTCAACAGGAGACTTGGCAAAATTGATTAGATGTGCGACACGTGTTCGAAGTTTGATTGGACAATGACTAAATCATAGGGTTATGAAAACCCTCCTATGAGATCATTGTACGAGATCAAATGACTGATCAGAACCCCACCGACGAATAACACTTCGTCTCTGTGGTCGGAAAAGGTTTTGGGAGGATTTCAGTCAATGTACGTTGGGAAGTCTCGCCAGCGGAACCTGATCAGCTCTGACGTTATTGACCAGTCACTGTTCCGTGAGTTGGTAGGGAAATCAGTCATTTGATCTTAATTTCCATGAAAAGAGGAATGAAGAAACTTTGTTTAGGAAGATGTTTATCAAATAGAGCTTTTACAGCTCTTTTTCGATGAAGATGAAGTAAGAAATTAAATCTGTTCAATAAAGATTTAATATTTCTTTAGCTTTTGTTTTCAACTTGAGATGTGATTTTGATATTTTTGATATTTTTATTTTGGGAAAAAGATAAATATTTTCCTTAAAAATATTATTAAAATATAAATAGATTCACGCTGTTAAAAAATTTCATTAAATGCTAACGATGAGAGGTCAAAATTAATTTTAATGATCAAATTAACGATTTACAAAGGTGATTGATTAAAAAAAAAAAAAAAAAAAAGAGAAAACCACGGAGTGAAGGAGACGATGGTATGACACAAGGGGGTTGACCTAGTCTAACAAATGAACGGCTCAGATTCACTAAAAGATAACTAAAAAGACAAAGAGAGAGATCTCTTACCATGTATCAGGGAGAACAAGCTGCCATTGGGGAAGTAATCGTACACCAGCAGACGCTCATCGTTAGCCTGAAAATAAGCCCTAAGTGGGACAAGATTAGGGTGCTGAAGCCGACCCAGCACGTCCATCTGCCGCCGGAACTCTTCCATGATCGGATACTTCGCATCCTTCAACCTCTTCACCGTCACAATGAACCCAGACTCCATCAGTCTTATACGTTCTCTCCACAGTACCTCTCCCAAGTGTCTCCGTTGAAGCCTTAAGCAGATCCTCTAACGTATACGTCATTTGCTGATCCACTGCTCCGAGGAACACCAAACTCCCTACTCCCTCTTCTTCCCATGAAAACCCCCCTTGTTTTCCACCATTATTACCGTCCCTACCACCAGGAGCTGCACTAGAGTACTCTCCTCCTCCTTCAATGCATACTTCTTTGCTTCCCACCTCACCTGATTTTCTTCTTCTGCAACTCTTGCAAGGAACCCATAATAAACACAAACAGATTAATAATAAAACAAACTCACCAATAGTTCCTGCTATGATCTTGATCAGCTTCCTTTTTCGACTATGCTTTAAAGAAGAAGCAGAGGGGACTGTGATTTGAGAAGTGGGGCTAATAGAAGGGGGAAGGCCATGATTGTTACAGTGATACCCTATCTGGTCGCCACAGAGGTTTAGGTTATTTAAGAAACTTGAGGAATTGAATCCAAGTTCTGCTCAAAATCGGGAATGAGTAGATAATAATAGAAAATAGAGACTGCAACAAGATTTTATTGATCAAAGAGGAAGTCTGACATCTTGTCACACTCTAATTCCGATTGAATTAGAACTTTAAGTCAACCGTTACAATTAATGGTTCACACCAGGATCTCGATAATACCGTGTTAACTTATACAAACTATTGAATATAACAATGATCAGAATATAATAAACATAGCGGAAGTTATTAATTAAATGAATTGAGTTCTACATTGTAAATACAGTAACCAATTATTCTCCACACCAAAACATAAATAAAAGAAAAATTTTCATCTAACCCCCAAAAATTATGTCAAATTCGATCTAACCCCACAAATTTCAAAAGTCTCATCTACTATCCAAAACTTTTACAAATGTCTCATCTACCACCCAAAAATTTTCCACCGTTAATCAAAGAGACCCTACATGTTAGTAGAGTCCCGTTAGTTGCAAATATTAAGACAATATTGCCCTTACTCCAAAAGTAAAAGACCATAATGCCCCCTAAAGTAAAAAAAACACCTTTACTTACCAATTTTGAAGAAACCCTCTTTCAATTTTGGTTTATTCGTGTTCTTTGCTTCCAGTGGGAGGCCATGATTGGCGACAGAGAAGGGGAGAGAGATGAAGCGAATGGTGGAGGTCGGAGGTAGAGATGAGGCGATTCAGGGGAGGGCGGCGGGGAGGTCAAGGCAGGAATCCGCATTCTTCCATCTCTCCATAGCTCTGGCCAAGGTAGGAATCCGCATCAGTTTTGTCTCTACTCCTTCCAACCTCCGCAGACTCCCCACTCATCTTATTCCTCCTGATTTGTCGGCTCCGCTCAATCTGGTGGAGCTTCATTTGCCGCCCGTTGATGGCCTACCAATTGGCGGCGAAGCCACCGTCGATATCTCAGTAGATCAAATCCAGCACCTAAAGACAGCCTACGATCTCTTGAAACCACATCTGAAGCACTTCGTCTCCCATGATACCCCCGAATGGATCATCCAAGATTTCGCCTCCCACTGGACAGCTGAGATCTCCCAGAGCTCAACCTCAACATCCCTTTCATCTTGTTCTTTGTTTTCTCTGCTACCGCGTGCGCCTTCTTGAGTCCACCAAAGTACCTCACTGGTGCTGCCCAGACTAAATACTGGTCGTCCCCTGGATCTTTCACATCTCTGCCAGAGTGGTTCCCTTTACCATCCACTCCTGAAGTGTCTCACCCTTACAGGCTAATACGGCAGCGATGACGACAGTAACGTGGCCCTGCATAGAGAAGATGTTGCAGGAGCACCAGGAGAGAGAACCACAGTTTGAATGATCATGTGAAGGGATAATCAGATATACCCAGAAGAAGATATAAAAAAAAAAAAAAATCAAAATGAACCTAAAAATCAGCATCGTCCTCTTCAAGAAGTCCAATGGGAAAAAGCAGATCTCGCCATCATGAACAACATTTGACAAGTTCACCCTGCAAATCCCTACTGACCCATTAGATTCAGGGAGGAAAAAAAAAGCTTGGCTTTCTTTCGGAATCAATGAAACTAAAGTCGCATAATCTGAGATCATTCACTTATTATTTAGTGCAAAAAGAAAAAGAAAAAAAGAAGGAGAATTTCCTGCTAGCCAATGAAGAAATTATCGCCGGATTTGGGGTCCAAATTTCTGTCGTGAATAGGGAATTTCCTGCTCCCCAGTTGCCACCGATGTATTGATGTTTTAAAGTTTCATTTTAATGTTTTAAAGAAAGGGGCAAATTAGTAACTTTATCTCATTTTAATGTTTAGAGTTTCAAATAGAAAGGGTAGGAATGTCTACTCACATGTTTAGTCAAGTCTATCAGTTAAATGAGGCCGGTTAGAGTTTCTGAAAATCATTGGATAGTAGATAGAATTTGACATCCTTTTTGGGGGTTAGATGAAAATTTTTCTAAATAAAATATCAATTACATTGTTTATAAAATCCAACTGAAATAAAATAACTAAATTAAAACATCCTAGAGGTACACGCAGTAAGGGCACTCGCATGATGCGTCATGCTCATCTTCCCCTGCTTGCACATCCAAAGCAGTAACACCTCCATACACTGGAGCATCTACGTTGTAAGACCTGCACTCCACTAACTTGGTCTAACCGTGTTGTGCCAGGTCTTCCCATCATTCCTGGACCAAGTGGACCGAGCGTGTAAAGATAGATCACAAATTAGGTATGAGAATCGAGTTAAAAACACTAAAAACATACTTAAAGTCGCATGCCTGGGTAGGTATGGTTGACCATAAGGAAGGGAACCAAAAATCTCAAATCCAGAACCCCACGATCGATGATTTCGACCCTACGGTCGACGGTTTATGCGACCGTATGATTAACCGTGAGAACCCAGATCAGACTTTGAGTTTTGGAAACTTTTCTAAACTAAGGGATTACTTTCATAATTGAAAGATGACTCTATATGGATAGTTTTCCTTTATATAAAGGACGTCCCTCGGCCCTTTTTCATTCTTTAGAACATTAGTAAACCCTAGAGAAAGAGAAGGAAGAGAAGGAAGAGAAGGAGAAGAGGAAAAAGCTAAGGAGAAGAATTTTCTGAGAAGAGATTGGCTCTCTATCCCTAAACCCTAAACCCTAAACCCTAAACCCTAAACCCTAGAGGACTTGACATTTGAAGTGGTACCTGTGATGCTCACAAGCCAAAAGGTATAACATCTCTGAAGCAAAGATATCCATTATGTGAAAGTGCATTGGAAAAGCCAAGATGTAGAAGAAATCACTTGGGAGGAAGAGAACACGATGCGAATGGAATACCCTAACCTTTTCGACGAAAAAGGTACGTATAAATTTTGAGGCTGAAATTTATTTTAAAGGTGGGGTAGTTGTGAAACCTACATGCAAATTTCAGGGACGAAATTTCTTTTAAGGGTGGGGGAGTTGTAAGACCCGCACTCCATGAACCCGATCTAAACCTTTAATTCATGTCGTAACAGGTCTTCCGATCATCACCAGGCCAAAGGGGATGAACAGATGACAACCAGGTATGAAATGGACCCATGTATGATAATTTATTCATACCAGTTGATGGTACCGATCGACCGGTATGTTTGCGCAGGCAGACTGTTTAGATCTGCAACCGGATCTCTGTGGGTCCCACTTTCTAAATATTGAACCCTAGGACTTTTTTAACGTAAGGGGGACTTCCTAAACTCAATTCTAGTCTATTTAAGGACCCCTAAACCTCCTAAAATCTCTTTCATTGATTCTCACAAACCCTAGAGAGGAGAAAGGGATCAAATAAGGAGAAAGGGCTAAGGAAGGAGGGAGAGGAGCCGCCGTTGCCGTTAGACGAAGAACACCCTACTGCGAACCAATGATGAGTGCTTGAACCTTCCTCTAAGTTAAGCGTTAGTCATGAATGGATCAATACCATGCAAGGCAAGGTATGAAACGAATCTCTGGAGATGTAAACTCTAAAGAATAAGACTTCTATGAAAGATAGGCAATATCAACCTATTATGATCTATGTGATTTCCTTGAGAAAATCCCAAGGAGAACCATGAGGAATGAATTTGATGATTAGGGTTGATAAGAAATTACTAATGATGGTTATAGGATGACCTTAGAATAAACCTCATTGAAGAACAGAAGAATTAACTCAGGAAGAACTTGAATTTCATGTAGACTGTGACCAGAAATCTCAAGGTTGCAACTACGGTCGACCATAGCATGACCAGTATGACCTGAAGATCAACCATAGGCATTTGGAAAGATTTCAGAAATCATATGGTCGCAGCTATGGTCGCACCATATGCGACTGTAGGGTATCGACCGTAGATAGTAAGGTTGATACAGTATGAGACCATATGACCAATCAGACACCTATCAGTATTCTGTTTTGATTTTCGGCTACTGTAGCATGTCACATATGAACCCTAACTTAAATTTATATAACTTTTAGGTTGTTAAATCAATTCAAAGAGAATTTCAAGGCTTGGAAGGACATCGAGAATTGCTAACAAGTGAGGGAACAAGACCTAAACTAATTGGTTAATAAAAAAATATTTATTTTTATTGAATCCAATGCCATGATTGATTCTATGCTTGTATGCTTGTAATGTGCATCTCACATGTCATCCAATATTCCTACTATTACTGTTCATGCATATTTAATTCCGTTTATTTATAACATGATGATGATGATAATGCTAGGAATAGACATGTGAATGTATGTGTGTGGTTGGTGTGTTGGATGCGAGTGGAGCATCAGGGGGAGGACGTGTCATGGTGGTCTTTGACCTCGTCATCAGACTCTAGCTCTATCTCTACTCAAGTCTTACCCACTAACATCTTCGTTCGTCATTACTTTAGCAGAACTATTACGTCGTAGGACATCAAGAGAGGTGGTCTCAGACCGTGTGGTCTCTGACTCTGTCGGGGGGCCTTAGCTCTATCTCTATAGACGTATTAAGGGATGCTGGGGTGATGCATTGGATACACTATTTGGCATTAGGATTGGTTAGTGTGAGGACAAAGATGGAAAATCTTTAGAAGTCGCCACCTAGATTTAGGTCTAGGACCTTAGAAATGTGAAATCTCACCCCAAGGTAAGACTTCGATTGACTCATGACCCTTAGATTGGAATTCTGGTCCATCAGAGATTGGGTAAGTGTCAGGTTACGGTTATGGGAAGGGGTTAGGCACCCAAACCGCCCGATCGAAATCGGTCTCCTATACATTTTCTATGCTAGACTCTATTTGCTAAGCCAAACCAAACCAAGGGGTTTGATATCATTGAACCGAATCTGTATCCATCAGATTGCCTACGTATTACGGATTTATTTCGAAAATCAGGTTCACCATCGTAGTTCAGGTGTGATTAAAGTTTATGGATGTGATTTATGCTTGTGCATGATTAAGTTCTTTGTTCAAGTTGAAATTTATGCTTGAATGGTTGAGAAATCCTATGGCTTAGGATCTGGATAGTCCATGTGGACTGATAGATAGTCCTAGTGGATCTAAGAATAACCCTATTTGGGTTGGAATGTGGATAATATCCTAGTGGATCTATGGATAGTCCAAGTGGACTAAAAGTGTGGATAACCCTATTTGGGTTAAAATATGGGGGATATCATAGTGGATCTATGGATAGTCTGAGTGGACTAAGATTTGGATAACCCTTTTTGGATTGGAATATGGATAGATATCCTAGTGGATCTATGGATAGTCCGAGTGGACTAAGGTGTGGATCAGAATTTGGGATTCTCCCAACTGGCCTACGTATCCTAGGGTTTGCCCTAGGAATCAGAATCCGCGTAGTTCGAACTGATGGGTAGATATCCTAGTGGATCTATGGATAGTCCGAGTGGACTAAGGTGTGAATAAATATATCCTAGTGGATCTATGGATAGTCCAAGTGGACTAAAGTGTGAATAAATATATCCTAGTGGATCTATGGATAGTCCAAGTGGACTAAATTGTGGATCCGAATTTGGGTTTCTCCCAAATGGCCTACGTATCCTAGGGTTTGCCCTAGGAATCAGAATCCACGTAGTTCAAACTGATGGGTAGATATCCTAGTGGATCTATGGATAGTCCGAGTGGACTAAGGTGTGAATAAATATATCCTAGTGGATCTATGGATAGTCTAAGTGGACTAAAGTGTGAATAAATATATCCTAGTGGATCTATGGATAGTCCAAGTGGACTAAAGTGTGAATAAATATATCCTAGTGGATCTATGGATAGTCAAAGTGGACTAAATTGTGGATCCAAATTTGGGTTTCTCCCAAATGGCCTACGTATCCTAGGGTTTGCCCTAGGAATCAGAATCCGCGTAGTTCGGGCTGGATAACCCCTTTTGGATTGGAATATGGATAGATATCCTAGTGGATCTATGGATAGTTCCGAGTGGACTAAGGTGTGGATCCGAATTTGAGATTCTCCCAAATGGCCTACGTATCCTAGGGTTTGCCTTAGGAATCAGAATCCGCGTAGTTCGGGATGGATAACCTGTTCTAGGTTAATGATTGAGAACCTATTCTAGGTTTAGGGTTTAGAACCTATTCTAGGTTTAGGGTTTGCCGAGGGGCAAATCGTCCTAAATTACCCTTTTCATCCTGAATTCTAATTTTGGAAGGTTTGGCAAAGCATTTTTCTTTCTTTATTAAGACTTTTATTATTCCCATTATGCCCTTAACAAGAATGTGGGTGCCTAAATGCACGTCCCCACACCTATATTGTCTTCTAGAAGTGTGCATATATGGCAGTTTGACTATGGTGTTGCATAAAATAAGTTATTGCCAAAAAAAAATAGAATATTCTATCTAAATATGACACATAAAACATTTATGGCAAGAAATTCACATGCAGTAAGATTGTTTAACAATCTTTCAAATATGGCATGTATTGCAAATAAGGCAAGAGCCTAATATAGTAAGATCTAGTATGCTATCTTCTAAGCATGGCAAGACCCTAATTGTTATTTTCTTTCCATATTTAGGATTTTCTACCCTAATTGCTATTTTCTTTCCATTTTAGGATTTTCTACCCTAATTGCTACATTCTTTCCGTTTTAGGGTTTTCTACCCTAATTATTACTTTCTTTCTATTTTAGGATTTTCTACCCTAATTATTATTTTATTTCTATTTTTTTAGGGTTTTCTACCCTAATTGTTACATTCTTTCCATTTTAGGGTTTTCTACCCTAATTATTATTTTATTAGGATTTTCTATCCTAATTATTATTTTCTTTCCATCTTAGGGTTTTCTACCCTAAATGTTACTTTCTTTCCATTTTAGGGTTTCCTACCCTAATTATTATTTTATTAGGGTTTTCTACCCTAATTATTATTTTCTTTCCATTTTAGGGTTTTCTACCCTAAATGTTACTTTCTTTCCATTTTAGGGTTTTCTACCCTAATTATTATTTTATTAGGATTTTCTACCCTAATTATTATTTTCTTTATATTTTAGGGTTTTCTACCCTAATTGTTATTTTTCAATTTATCTCTTTCCAAGACGAATATGATGAATGAAAACATTCCAACTATAGCAGTGGTAGTAATCCAAACATAACAGAATCATGCAAGCATCAAGATGGTGGACATATCAACATGAAATCCAATGGTTCAGATTTAATGTCATCACATAATCAGAAATCAATTGATCATCTAATGGATCAAATTTATCAATCAATGGCTCAAGATCGAAGGCCCTAATTAAATCATGTGAAAATAACTTAACATCAAATGGCCATATACAAATTTGCATTAAAAAGTTTCAAATCAATGGTCACAATTAATCACATCAAACTCCCAAGATCAGATCTAGATAAGATGGCCATAATTTAATCATCCAAAATCCATATCAATGGTCCATATTTAATCACCTTAAATTTCAAACCAATGGGATCAATTTCGTAAAGTTCTAAGCATTTCAGATCAATTTTGATCACATGAAATTCCTACATGTAATTGATCCAATTAATTTCAAATTCCCAAGATCAGATCCAGATCAGATGACCATAATTTAATCATCCAAAATCCATATCAATGGTCCATATTTAATCACCTTAAGTTTCAAACCAATGGACCAATTTCATAAAATTCTAAGCATTTTCAAATCAATTTTGATCATATGAAATTCCTACATGTAATTAATCCAATTAATCACATCAAATTCCCAAGATCAGATCCAAATTAGATGGCCATAATTTAATCATCCAAAATCCATATCAATGGTCCATATTTAATCACCTTAATATCCAAAATCAATGGCCCAAAAATTTCACTTAAAATTCCAAGATCAAGGGTTCATATTTATTTCACATCAAAATCTCAAGTTCAATGGTTCATAGAAATTTCAATCATGGCTAAAATGATGATCAAGTTAATCACATGAAACTTCAAGCATATGATGGACCAATTTCATAAAAACTCCAAACAAGTGGTCGGACCCATTATCACCACAGATATTTCATGATCAAAACTATTATCATCATATAAAATTTCATGATCAAATGGCTGAAATTCAAGCACATAAAAAATCCATGTAGTGGATCAACTTAAATTCATGCCGATGACTAAAATTTAATTAAGATACATACAATGGCTTACATGGGATCAAGGGTTGTGATAGAATCATGGGCAAGACTGGTTTGTGTAGTGGAACTGGGTGATAGGAGAGATGAGGTGTTCGGTTGAGGGTTTAGGGGAGCAGGTTTTGATGATAGTTGCAGGTTATGAGGTGGGGTGACCAGTGGGTAGTGTGAGAATGAATTTAGGCTGTAATTGATTGGATGAACAGATGGGTGTTCGGTTTAGGATCAGCATATGGCGGTTTCAAGGTGAATGTGTGTGCTGAAAGAAGTGAATAACAGTTTTATCGGTTTGCAACAAGATAATCATAGGGTGCTTACCGCATCCGTTCTCGCTCCTTCCTCTCTGCTGGTTCTCCTTCATCATCTTCATCTTCATCTTCTCTTCTTCTCCCGCTTCTCTGATCTCCGACTCCTCCTTTTCCTCAAGCTCCCCCAGTTTTTTTTTTTTTTTTTTTTTTTCTTTTTTTATCTTCTACTCGATTCTCTCTCGATCCTCCTCAATCTTCACCGCCCTCTTTTATTCTCGGATTCTCACCCTCTCTCTCTCTCCGATCTTCTCCTCTTTGATTGATTTTTCTTTTATTTTTTATTCCTTTTCTTTCCAACCGCCCTCCTTTCTTTCCCCTTTCAGTCTCTCTCTTCCTTCTCTCAAATCTTCTCAATCTTTTCTTTCTTTTTCGTTGAACCGAATGCATATATATATATATATATATATATATGATATCATAAAATTCTTGCACATGGGTATAAACGGACTGGGTCCAGCCGGTCCGACTTGAATTGATTGGGTCTGGACCGACTTGAACCGAGCTGGGTTGGCCGGGTTGGGTCCAAACTAGCTTGGGTTGAGCTGAGTTGACTGGATTGATTAGAATTAACTGGGTTTCTTCTCCTAGTCATTTCATGGGTCATTTCCGCTGTCATCCCGCATGGAATTTTCCAATGGCCTCTATTCCAAATTTTTTACGTTCATTTTGTAGAACATTAAAAATGAGGAATATAGGAACTTGAATCACCTCATTTTGAAGTAAAATGGTCAAATTATGAATTTTTTAAGTTTAAGCGGACCAATTATCGATAATTTAACTGACCATTCTGCATGAGATCCTTCGGAGGCTTCTACCGAAAATATTTTACGTCCACTTTGTAGAGCACTAAAAATGGAACATAATGAGACGAGAATCACCTGATTCGGATATGGAATGATCAAAATATGAATTTTTGAATATTAAATGACCATTTTCATATGTAATTTTGCATGGGACCCTCCGGAGATTTTTACCCGAGATTTTCCACGTCCACTTTGTAGGACATCACAAATGAAGAACAATGGCCTTGGAATCGTCTGAATCCGATGTAGAACAGAAAAGATATGAAGCTTCGAAGTTCTAACGATCATTTTGCATGCAAGTTTGCATGGGACCCACTGGTGACTTCTACCTGGGATTTTTTACGTTCACTTTGTAGAACATCATGAATGAAGAATAATGGTTTTGGAATCATCTGAATCCGATGTAGAACGGGAAAGATATGAAGCTTTGAAGTTCTAACGATCATTTTGCATGCAAGTTTGCATGGGACCCACTGGTGACTTCTACCCGGGATTTTTTACGTCCACTTTGTAGAACATCATGAATGAAGAATAATGGTCTTGGAATCATCTGAATCCGATGTAGAACGGGAAAGATATGAAGCTTTGAAGTTCTAACGATCATTTTGCATGCAAGTTTGCATGGGACCCACTGGTGACTTCTACCCGGGATTTTTTACGTCCACTTTGTAGAACATCATGAATGAAGAATAATGGTCTTGGAATCATCTGAATCCGATGTCGGATGATCAAGATATGATGATTTGAAATTCAAACAATCCGACTTAGGATAATTTGCATGGAGGCCCCTGGGATTATTTATAATAATTTCAGAAACCCCCCTTATATGTATCGTCCGACTAAAATGGTCATATCTTCCTCATTTGATATCGAAATTGAACAATTCTGGTCTCGTTTCGAAGATAATTCCATGACCTATGCATCTATGCAGATAATAGCCCATGACCCTGCTGTGGGGATCAGTGGAGAAATACAAATCTTTAGGTTAAAGGTCAGAAACCTGCCATATTGGTTCACTTATGCCGAGGGTGGCAAAAATGGGGTGCTTACAGTTAGTTCCGAGCCCAGTTTGCAAGCCCTCGCCAATAGGGGCTTACGTGTTGGTATGGGTAGGGCATCAGGGGAAGTGTTGGCGGTGTTTGATCCGGACACTTTAACTCTATCTCTATTCTATGGTGGGTGCATGTGGGACGATCATGGTGTTTGATCCATTGGGCGGATTCACACACTCGTGTATAGAAGTGTGGCGGCCATCAAACCTTTCTATAGCATATTGCAAACTTATAAACCAGACCAAAGATATGAATTAAATGCATGCATATGTTTGTTGCATTGTTTTGTTTGCTTATGAGCTGTGATGTGTGCTCACCCTTTCAACGTCGAATATTTTTAGTTGATGATGCAGGTCCTACGGTTGAAGAATATATGAATGCGTCGACGTATGGACACGTTGCTGCAATGGAAGTAGAAGCTGAAGAAGATGCGCATGACTCATCATGCGAGTGGAACCAATGTGTTTTTGGTTAAGTTTAGTTATAATTTGAACATCAGATATGTAATTGATAATTTATTTTTATGTCTTGTAGTTTGGAGATAATTGGATTAAATATTTATTTATCACTGTTAGACTCTCAGTTCATTATCTGTAAGACTTTCGCTTATTTATTTATTACCTCTGATTATTAATGTGGAATGTGTGTGTGGTTTGATATCGTGGATACGACCTATGCGAGATCCTGGGAGAACCGTTGGTTTATTGGCAGTTCATCACACCATTCTGGTGAGACCAAAATTGGGGTGTGACACACGTAGTCCTCTACAGTATAATCTGCATCAACATCTAAAAACATGTATATATACAAGGGTGAGCTCATAACTTAACTCAGTAAAACAATCAGATAATGCAACAAGCAATATGCATGAGTAACATTCACATTTGGTTTAGTATACTTACACAGTGCTATGGTAAGGTTTGGCGGTGTAAGAACCGCACTCCGTAAACCCGGTCTAAACCTTGGTTTTGTGTCGTAGCAGGTCTTCCGATCATCACCGGGCCAGACGGGACGAGCGGATGACAAATAGGTATGAAATCGGATCAAAGACGGTCAAATATTCATCATTTTATGTTGACCGGTCAGCTCTGCGCAGCTGAGTGTGGAGATCGCACAGCTGAGTGCGGAGATCCGGAATTAGATCTCTGTGGGTCCCATTTTCCTAAACCCTAATGCCTGAACCTTCCTAATCTTAATAGGGTTACTAAACCCTAATTCTAGCCTATAAATACACCTTAAACCTCCTCAAATCCTTTCCATTATCTCTCATAAACCTTAGAGAAGAGAAGGAGGTTGGAAAGGAGAAGGAGCTAGGAAGAAGAAGGAGGTGCCGCCATTACCGTTCGACGACGCTCACGTTACGCCAGTCAACGGTAAGTGTTTGAATCAATCTTCTTACCCTATGATAGTTGTATGGGTGGATCAATACCATGCAAGTAGGTATTGATCTAAAACCCCAATTGGACCTTAAAACCCTAAGTTGCCGTCAAACCCTAGATTCGAGTTCCGAGATGATATTCATCGAAACGAGACTTGAATGAGTTGGGGATAACTCTAACTCCAAGATTAGACTTAGAATGGATAGGAGAAACCCTGAGAATCCAAGAAAATCGATCGATGGCAGTCGAAAAACCAAGTGTATGGTCTTCCGGAGACATACCGATCGACCATATCGATTGCTAGTTTGCTCACAAAGCTGCAACCGGTATGTTGCGACCGGTCAGTTCTGAAAGGCTGATTTTAGACTTTGTTGGTTTCCGACCAACGTGAAACCCTAAGAAAAATATTCTAATGAAACCCTAATAATATTGTAGGACTTTGTGACTTCCCGTTTGGATCTTGCGACGTGGTGCAAGCTAACAAACGAGCGTCAGGTAAGGGAATCTGACCTAAACCTAATAATTAATGGACAGTAAGTTGTTAATTACTTGATTATATATGATGTGATGTTTGTGCATATTCACATGCCATCTTTTAATTTCAGTTATTATTACTATTCATGCATTGTTAGGATGTGATTGTTAAGCATGTGATTGTTTTCGTTAGTGTGTGGAGTGGGGCATGGGTCTGGGATCGCTCCTCACACTAGCACCTTTTGTAGTATTCTATCTTAACATGCTTGGTACGGGTGGGGCATCAGGGGAAGGTCGTGGTACGGTGGTCTCCGATGTTGATGCTGGCCTGGCCATGGTTATGTGGCATTGTGGTCTCCGAGGTCGACGCTGGCTTGTCCACGATGCTTTAGCTCTATCTCTATGCCGTAGGGAGTTATGTTGGGATAGGGTCTACCTACGTTATGTATCTATCCTAGTGAGTTAGTTGCGGATAGGGCATCCGGGGAGGTGTGGGAATGCCTTGGCTCTATCTCTATGCCGTAGACGGCTGTGCTGGGATAGAGCATACATTGATGACATATAGGATTGGTTAGTTGCGAGCCCAGTTTACGAGCCCTGGCCAGTAGGGGATTAGGTACTGGTATTGGTAGAGCATCAGGGGAGGTACGGGGGTATCTTAGCTCTATCTCTATTCCATGATGGGTGCATGTGGGCCAATGGGGGTGTAATCCATGAGGTGCCACACACTCGTGTATAGAGGTGCGGGGGCCACCAAACCTTTCTATAGCACATTGCAAACTTAAAACCAGACCACAGCATAAAATGATTGTTACTCATGCATAATATTGTGAAACTGTCTGATTGTCTTACTGAGCTAAGTTGTGAGCTCACCCTTTGTATATACATTGTTTTTAGATGTTGATGCAGGTTACACAGTGGACGACTATATGAACGCTCCGGCGTATGGTGATGTTGCTGCTCTGGGTGTGCAGGCAGGAGAGGACGAGCATGACGCTTCATGCGAGTGCCCTTTCTGCGTGTACCTTTGATTTGACTTTTATTTATTTATTTCAGTTATTTTCAGTTGGACTAAATGGATGTAAGGATATTATATTATATCTTTGAATTTAAATAATTGGATATTTTATTTAAATTTATCAATAGATTCTCAGTTCATTTATTTAAAAACTTCCGCTGTATTATTTATATTCTGATTGTGGTTATGTGTAATGGGTTTGTACGAGTGGACACGGCCTATTCGAGATCCTGGTGTGAACCGTTGGTTCAATGACGGTTCACTCACACTATTCTGGTTGGATCAGAATTAGGGTGTGACAACTTGGTATCAGAGAGATCGAAAGGAGTATCTTAATCTTTTCGAGGATCAAGGTACGTTCAAATTTCGAGGCCGAAATTTCTTTTAAGGGTGGGGGAGTTGTGAGACCTACATGCAAATTTTGGGACGAAATTTCTTTTAAGGGTGGGGGAGTTGTAAGATCCGCACTCCGTAAACCCGGTCTTTTAAAGACGATGGAGATGAAATGGTAGTAAACAAACATCTTTTATTGAATTCATCATCAACAAGAGCTTGTAGGTCAGGAATGTGGAATACATCCATATTTGTTAACTATAAAATTAAAAGGGGTGATCCAATAATAGCTTTAATAGATGAACCAAGGTTTAGATCGAGTTTACGGAGTGCGGGTCTTACAACTCCCCCACCCTTAAAAGAAATTTCGTCCCGAAATTTGCATGTAGGTCTCACAACTCCCCCACCCTTAAAAGAAATTTCGGCCTCGAAATTTGAACGTACCTTGATCGTCGAAAAGATTAGGATACTCCTTTCGATCTCTCTGATACCAAGTTGTCACACCCCAATTCCGATCCAACCAGAATGGTGTGAGTGAACCGTCATTGAACCAACGGTTCACACCAGGATCTCGAATAGGCCGTGTCCACTCGTACAAACCCATTACACATAACCATAATCAGAATATAAATAATACAGCGGAAGTCTTTAAATAAATGAACTGAGAATCTATTGATAAATTTAAATAAAATATCCAATTATTCAAATTCAAACATATAATATAATATCCTTACATCCATTTAGTCTAACTGAAAATAACTGAAATAAATAAATAAAACCAATCAAAGGTACACGCAGAAAGGGCACTCGCATGAAGCGTCATGCTCGTCCTCTCCTGTCTGTACGTCCAACGCAGCAACACCACCATACGCCGGAGCGTTCATATAGTCGTCCACTATGTAACCTGCATCAACATCTAAAAACAATGTATATACAAAGGGTGAGCTCACAACTTAGCTCAGTAAGACAATCAGACAGTTTCACAATATTATGCATGAGTAACAATCATTTTATGTTGTGGTCTGGTTTTAAGTTTGCAATGTGTTATAGAAAGGTTTGGTGGCCCCCGCACCTCTATACACGAGTGTGTGGCACCTCATGGATCACACCCCCATTGGCCCACATGCACCCATCATGGAATAGAGATAGAGCTAAGATACCCCCGTACCTCCCCTACAAGCCAGCGTCGACCTCGGAGACCACAATGCCACATAACCATGGCCAAAGCCAGCATCAACATCGGAGACCACCGTACCACGACCTTCCCCTGATGCCCCACCCGTACCAAGCATGTTAAGATAGAATACTACAAAAGGTGCTAGTGTGAGGAGCGATCCCAGGCCCATGCCCCACTCCACACACTAACGAAAATAATCACATGCTTAACAATCACATCCTAACAATGCATGAACAATAATAATAACTGAAATTAAAAGTTGGCATGTGAATATGCACAAACATCACATCATATATAATCAGGTAATTAACAACAACTTACTGTCCATTAATTATTAGGTTTAGGTCAGATTCCCTTACCTGACGCTCGTTTGTTAGCTTGCTCCATGTCGCAAGATCCAAACGGGAAGTCACAAAGTCCTACAATATTATTAGGGTTTCATTAGAATATTTTTCTTAGGGTTTCACGTTGGTTGGAAACCAACAAAGTCCAAAACCAGCCTTTCAGAGCTGACCGGTCGCAACATACCAGTTGCAGCTCTGTGAGCAAACTAGCAACCGGTATGGTTGATCGGTATATCTCTGGAAGACCATACACTTGGTTTTTCGACTACCATCGATCGATTTCCTTGGATTCTCAGGGTTTCTCCTATTCATTCTAAGTCTAATCTTGGAGTTAGAGTTATCCCCAACTCATTCAAGTCTCGTTTCGATGAATATCATCTCGGAACTCGAATCTAGGGTTTGACGGCAACTTAGGGTTTTAAGGTCCAATTGGGGTTTTAGATCAATACCTACTTGCATGGTATTGATCCACCCATACAACTATCATAGGGTAAGAAGATTGATTCAAACACTTACCGTTGACTGGCGTAACGTGGGCGTCGTCGAACGGTAATGGCGGCACCTCCTTCTTCTTCCTAGCTCCTTCTCCTTTCCAACCTCCTTCACTTCTCTAAGGTTTATGAGAGATAATGGAAAGGATTTGAGGAGGTTTAAGGTGTATTTATAGGCTAGAATTAAGGTTTAGTAACCCTATTAGAATTAGGAAGGTTCAGGCATTAGGGTTTAGAAAAATGGGACCCACAGAGATCTAATTCCGGATCTCCGCACTCAGCTGCGCAGAGCTGTCCGGTCGACCGGTACCATTGACCGGTCAACATAAAATGATGAATATTTGACCGTCTTTGATCCAATTTCGTACCTGTTTGTCATCCGCTCGTCCCGTCTGGCCCGGTGATGATCGGAAGACCTGCTACGACACAAAACCAAGGTTTAGACCGGGTTTACGAAGTGCGGGTCTTACAGAGAGAGAGAGAGGGTGAGAGAGATTTGCAGAGAGAGATTCTACGACCGTGTCTGGGAGGTGCAGCGTTACTTCTCCGCTGATACGACTAGAGGACTTGCAGAGAGAGAGAGAGAGAGAGAGAGAGAGAAATTTGCAGAGAGAGACAGTGAGAGAGATTTGTAGAGAAAGGGTGAGTGAGATTTGCGAAGTGACTTGTCGACATTTGATTTGATACGTTTGACATAAAGTGTGTTTGTACAATCACAATTTTTTTGGGGAAAATTTTACGTACTACCCAAATACTTTGAAAAACATCACATATCACCCAAAATTTTTGAAAATGTCAACTACCACCCAAAATTCCAAAACGTTTATCAAAAAGACCCAACCCGTTCAGACGAAGTCGTTAAATGCTAACGTCAGCTCAAATTTATTTTTTGATGGATAATAATGCCCTTCTTGTTCTGGTGCAAATTGCTCATCGAATCTGCCATTAAAGGGTAAGCCAATAATGGGGCGTAGCTCATCGCTGACTCTCCTCTTGGGCAGTGAATCACTTCGTCTGCGATTGTCTCCATTTCTTGGTTTGATTTCATTTTTGCATAGCTCTGAATTTGATTTGGTGGTTTGGAAGGCCACTTAATTCTAGGCTCTTCACCCCAAATCAGCTTGGGTGTTAGCTCGGTCCACAACTGCAAAAATTGGCTGTGTTCTAAAATCCAGAGAGAAAGGTAACACAGAAGATATGAAAGAAAAACATCAACTATATTGATGATGAAAGGTTACAGTAGCTGTAATAATGAACAACATTGAGAAATTTCTGATTTCACAGTTGTAAAAAACAACGTGGGAAGGGAATAAAAAAGTTGGATCATCCCGTATTTACATACACTTCCGATCTCAACATTTTCTCTATTTTTTTTTTCTTTCTAGAAAAAATAAAGGAGCAAGAACTTCAAATGGAAATAAAAATTTCAGGAACCGACGACGCTTCCAAAAATCCTGTTTCAAGCAACTTCAGATGGAGGGGGGAGATTGAGGTCAATGTCAAGAAGTCTTCTAGGATTCAGAGGGTTGTTGGTGTGGTTACTGATATCAATGATGAACGAGGAGTCGGAATCACTCTGGGCTCCATTAACGTCACCAACAAATGCAGCCTGGAAATCAGCAACAACAGTGACGACTAGGTCGAAACTCAGGTGGTGATGATTCATGTTCATATTTTCCGATCTTATAAACGGATCAAAAAAAGAAAAATGGATGCGCGGTCGGCAAAACCCCAAATTGCTGATGATGGGAATGAGAATGGTGATGGAAGGGGAATCTCATGGCGAATCCTCCACTAGAACCAACACAAGAGCTGCCACCACCACCATCACCACCAAGATCGAGGGCCAAAGGAGGTGTTGGAGAAAACCCTTCTCTGCTAGAAAACTCAACGATGCTGCTCTAACTAGGGCTTTGCTAATTGTTGGTGTTATTGTTAGTCTCTGAAGTTAAAGGGAAATTAGTCTTGGCTTTGGAGCCTGGGTGTTAGCTCGGTCCACAACTGCAAAAATTGTATGGGCAGATTGGAAAGCAAGGTTCTAATCCAAGTATCAATAAGGTATCAATCATATACAATCAGCCTGTCTGACTGTGGCATGTGTGACGACTGGTGGTGTGGTTCAGTTGAGGAAGAAAGAACATGGGATGAGGAAAATGAAGAAAAAAGAATAAGGGATGAACAAGATGAGGAAGAAAAAACACAGGAGCAACCCAGTGGGTGGTAGGTGATGTTTCTAAGTATAAAATGAGAAGGGTATAAATGTCTAGACAAAATTTTAACTCTCTTCTGCCACTTAATGGGGAAACGTTTTAGAATTTTGGGTGCTAGTTGATGTTTTCAGAAATCTTGGGTGGTAGGTGATGTTTATCAAAGTATTTGGGTAGTATATGAATTTTTTCCCTTTTTTTCAATTTTCTTTTAGTAATGAAGGTAAAATAGTCTGTTCAGTATAAAATTTGGGTATTTTGGGTATTAATAGTTAAATTTATTCTTTCCGTCATTAGTTAACGAAAAATCACTAACAAAACGGGTGTTTTTGTAATTTTTTGGATTTTAAGGGAGGTACCCATAATTTTTTAAAAGGTTTGGGGTGTACCTTATTTAAAGGCAAACTACAGGGAAAATACCCATAATTTACTCTTCTTATAATATACAATATATGATTTATGACATTTAATATGTATGTAACAAATAGCATATAACATAATATATATATATATATATATATATATATATATATATATATATATATATATATGAACACAAGGGCTGAACTGATTTGGTTCGATTGGTTTGAACTGGGTCGGGCTAGACTGGCTTGGATTGACTGGTCCGATAAAGTATGGGTAGTGCTAGGTCTGCCAAACCACCTTTTTTCTCTTATTTTTACCATTTTATGTGGCATTTCGACTTTCTTTTGGACCATGGAATTTTTCGGCGGGCTCTGTCTCAAAATTTTCACTCTCATATTGAAGGGGATTGAAAATAGAGAATAACGGTGCTTGAATCACCTGATTTGGACGTTGGATGATCACGATATGAAAAAATGAAATTCGATCAATCTAATTTTATGATAATTTGCTCAATAAATCCTCAACTTACGATAATTTACAAAAAACCATTGAATATTTATAATGCACTTTTCATAAAGTCCCCTATCACTTATTTTCGGACTAAAATTGTCATATCTTTTTCGTTTGATATCGGAATTGAGCGATTCGGGTCTTATTTCAAAGATAATTCCACAACCTACATATCCATGCAGGTTGTAACCCATGACCTTGCTGAAGGGTCTGCTGAAAACAGCCTCGAAGTCACCACTTTAATACCAAACTTTGAATTGGGACTTGCAACATCGCCATATGTGTTCACCTGGACTTCTGTATAGTGGGGATTGCTTTGGTTAGGCTCCGAACACTATAGGGAGCACGCAAGGACTGATCAATTGTCAGATTTAGGAGAATTTCACTCACCTCCTTTGTACTTTCTTTATTTTCACTCCCCTCCCCTCCTTGTGTTACCTATACATCAAGCAAACCCTGTCTGGCTGGGGATGGTAAAAATTGAGTGCTTACAGACACATGTAAGACACGTGGCAAAGTCACGGACAGTGCTCTGGGCCTGTCCAGTTGCAAAGTCCCTTGCGACCGATCTGGTGCCTCCGGATAGCATCTGTTTGTTACCAGTCCGACTTCACAACTAATAATAAGACATTTCTTACCTGGTTAAACCAAAATTTCTAAGCCATCTTCCCTTCAGTTCCGTTCATGGTGGGAAAACTTGGCCTGGAAAGGAACCGGATCCTTACCACTTTGGGATATCAATACCATCATAGGAGGCCTTGCAGCTGCGAACGCTTTGGCCTCCTTCTAGAAATCTTATTCCTGAAGTGTCTTTTTTTTTTGCTACAAATCCAAAATATTACTGATATAGAAAATAAGAATACACATCATTTTCCTATCAAAGGTGTAAAACCCCCACCTTCGGTATTGCCATCAGCAGGGGCCACCCTAGGAAACAAAACAAGCTATTGAAAACGATATCTAAGTCTATGGGAAGCATCCCACACAACCTCCCTAGCAACAAACTGAGGACAATGATCTCATTCCTCATCCAATCTATCATGAGCTCCTCTCTTTCATAGCATATCAGCCACATTATTTATTTCTCTACAGCAGTGGGTAAACCTGAGTTGACAAGTATCTAATTCATTACCAATATATTGCCAAATCTGCAGCAAATCCCAAGGCATAGAACAAAATCTAAGAACTACAATAGTCGAGCTTGAATCAGATTCGAGCCAAATGCATTGAAGTGTCAAGTTCACATAGTAGCAAAACAAAAAGGCCCGAACTGGGGAGTTCATCTCCTTCTGCGATGAAGACATGTGCGGCGTTGGAGTGCCTCATGACAATGTCATAGTGATCATTTTTTAGATCGACGACTACAATGTAAGAATGGTCCTCGTTGACATAGGGAGCTTCGCATTCATAGTCTATTATAACATCTATCAGCAATTGCAACTCAGGGACTATAGGTTGCGACCAGTCACTTCTCCACTAATCAATTTCTCGGATGATGCGGTCCAAGTGAAAGGATCGTTTTGAAAGAAACTTGATATGTGAAGGAAGTACTAGGTTTACTTGTTCACAAATTTCACATCCTATCTAATCTGCCATGTGCTAGATTTTAGGACCATAGATATATGGAGTGGAGTTACTAGACCTTAACTTGTGTACAAATTTCACACCCCAACTAATCATCCATATGCCAGTTTTTAGAAAAAAGATTCTCCCCAGCTAATAATCCATGTGCTAGCTTTTAAGAAAAAGATTCTCCCCAGCTAATAATTCATGTGCTAGCTTTTAAGAAAAAGATTCTCTCCCAGCTAATAATCCATGTGCCCGTTTTTAGGAAATAGATTCTCTTGTTGCATTGTATGTCAATCGTTGTTCAGATAGACTGGGATGTATGGTATACGTGTCAGGATTGAAATCCTCTCTCGCGCGTCAGTCTGCCAGCCAAACATTTGACGGGTTAGAATACATCGGTATCTGTGCCGGTGTATTCTAGCCCGTCAAATGTTTGGTTGATGGCCTGGCGCACGAGAAAGGAATTTTTGCATACGTGTCAACCATCCCAGCCTGTCTGATAGACAGCTAGCATGACTAAATGACAAGATAGAATCCAAAGCCAACCAAAAAACTATTAACTGCCTAAAAGCTATGTTCTGCAAACTAAACAATTCAAGAAAACTAATCCATCCCTCCAAAAAAAAAAAAATCGAAACCATTTCTATTTCTATTTTTTGTACCTATTTATCAAAAATCATCTTTAAAATTTATTTTTGATAAAAAATAAAAAATTGTTTAGTAGATACAATCAATCTAGTTTTAAGACTCTTCAGCAACAACAAATCTAGTTCTTCCTACATTTGAGCATTCACAATTTAAGAAGAAATAATTCATCTAAATTTTCAAATAAATCCTAACCAACCCAGGAGGAGGACCTCGGAAATTGTTCATGTTCTAAGAAAACCTTTGCAAAACTTCCAAATATGGAACGGATGGAACTCCTAAGGGCATTGAAAATCAAAATTTTCAAAAAAGACACTTATTTTATTTAACTTTTGATTTGATTTTAATTTAGACATCATAATTACATTCATCTTGAAACCAAGAAATGGAGAACAGAAATCGTCTCCCTGGATTTGGGCGAGAGATTGGGCTGCCCAAATGAATGGCCACCACCTGGCACTCGGAGGGATCCATTATGTTAAGGCTTTCGTAAGATTAAACTACCAAATTAACATCTCTTAAAATGAACTGCCAAACAAACATCTCTTCAAATGGAAGAAAAGGAAACATTCTCACAAACAGTTCCCATAAATAGACAAAAATATTAAACTTACGTCAAGGCCCTCAGAAGTCATCCTCCTGCTCATACACAACTTCCTGCTCATAATCCTGCTCATACCCGACCTCCTGCTCATACTCCTGCTCCTCCTCCTGCTCCTCCACCCTCTCCGTCACGTCATCCGCGATCTTGTCCTCCACATAATCCACACCCTCCGCCAACGCCAATCCACCAAGCACCCCTGCAACCGCACCCACAGCTAATCCCGTCCCCATTCCAAATTTACTCTTCTTCTTTTCCTCCATCACCGGCTCTCCATACGTCGCCGGTTGTCCATACGACGGAGACTGCCCATATGCTGCCGACTGTCCATACGCCGCCGGTTGTCCATACGACGGAGGCTGCCCGTACGCAGAAGGATACTGAGACGGTGGCGCAGCATAGGGCGCAGCGTAGGGATTCCCGTAAGGACTGGCGTGGTCACGAGAACCAGTGGGTGGTGGGACCCCATATGATGGAGCGTAATACGGATCAGGCGCACGATAGCGAGGATCATGCACGACAACTTTAAGCTCCAGCTTTCCTTGTGGACGACCAGACGGGCGGCGGAGCTTCAAAGTCCGATAGGCGGACTGACCAATGCCGACCTCATCCACAATCTCCTTCAATGGTACTCGAGCAGATCCAATCAAGGATTTCGTATCCTCAGCTGCATTAGCGTGGACGATGTCGATGAAGAGGGCAGCATCGTCGATAGAACCAGCGAGAGGGAGGACTAGGGTTTCATTCCAGGTAGGGGAGGTGTCACCATTGCGGTCGACGTTAGTGGTGGATTTGGATTTCGAATCTACCCAGATGACCGCGTAGGGTTTGAGAGATCCATGACGCCAATTCACGTTCTTGAGGTCTTTCGCTGAAGTGATGGTGACTTTCACTTCCATGGAAGCTCTTGGAGGCTGGTATTGGTAGTCATACGACGACATATTTGCTCAAGACTTGCAGGAGAGACGGAGTCAGAGAGAGGAATCGAATGAGATTTTATAAGCCCGAGGCTTTAGTCTTCCTAGATAATCGTATAGAGTATTTATTGTATGCTAGTCTGTATACAGGATTAACTATCTCTTTCCAATGATATGAAACGAAAAGGCATATATTTGGCCAATTTAGATGAGGGCAAGGGTATGCGATGCAGACGATCAGCGCTTATTTCGTCCCCCGCACGTTTTCGTTGGTAGTTTGAGACTTTCGAGATGTTTGTTTACACTATTCCCAAGAAAAAAAGAAAAAGAAAAAAATAGAGATGATTGTTTAGACGTGGAGAAAATTAAGGTAAAAGCGTCGATTCTCCCCAACAGTCCTGTCAGCGCAATCCCTAGAGCAGTCGTAAAGTCATAGTAATCAAATCGTCTCATGCGTACTTGTCCCTTGCCAGGATCCACATCTTCTTTTATTTGAGATTTGGCTGGAGAATTGATACTTTGAATGGATGTGGACACGTGGCTCTAAGGTGAATTTAAGTTTACATTTTTATCGTCTCAAGTTATTGGTTCGAGTGTTGATTTGAATAAAGGGTTCGGATTCACCCAAAAGTCAAGTGTCTATTATACATCCAAACTACCAACCCTCCTGTTAAATTTCAGGCGGGAGAGGATTTCTATACTCCTGCCAAGGGTAGGATTTTAGCTAGTCCACCTCCCCATGTATTGGTAGGTGGGCCGATTGATCCTCAACCCCTTGAATTAGCCACAGGACCCTCATGTCGCAGGAGAAGATTTGGATCCAAAGTCCTAACAACTAACAAGGGTGTCAAAACAAAATCATAGTTGATAAATATTTATTTTTTAGGTAAAGTAGTTGGTAAACATTCAGGTTTGGATATATCTATAAGCAATCAACCTAATAAATACATCTATTTAGGGATACGTGTTTAATATGATAATTTTTTAGGTAAAATATAATAAAAAACAAACATAACGTGTTTAATATGAAATTTTTTTATATATGTGTTTAACATATATTTATTATGCGATATATATTTATCGAACCAAGAGCCAACCCATAATAGTCCATTAAATCAGCTCAATAATAAATCGACATCAGACTCACCCGTTAATTAATGTGTATAGTACAGCCCACTCCATCTCGAATGTCTTGTTGGACATGTTTCAAACTATCCCTAAAAAACCCAAAATCAATATGACCCAAATTAAAACCGGCCTAGATTGAAACCAGACCAAATCGGCCCGTTGACACCCCTACTTCCAAGGAGGGAGTCACCTTTGATTCTAGGAGGGAAAATACAAACCCAAAAAGAAAAAGGGTAAATTATACTAGAGGTACTTCACGTTTCAAAAATCATACAAGAGGTATTCTACGTTTCATACATATTATGCTTAAGATACCTTTTATTTTTGTATTTTCAAGTTTACCCCTATTTGACATTGCTTTCTTGATCTTCTTTGACTCTTAATGACTCATCATTCAGATTCCCCATGTGCTCATTGGTGTCTCAATTGCCACCCCCTCTCCTGTCCATGTCCTCTCCCATGACCTTTCCTCACCGGCGGTTACTCATCACCTAGTTACAGATCTCGACTATGGTATACACTTTAGGTGAAAACTCTGTACCTTAACTTTTTACTTTTTCGACAGGTATATCAACGATCAAGTACCAAATAAGAGTAATTTAATAAGAAATGATTAATTCTTGAAAATTTAAGATAGATCTAAGAATTAATTTAAAATATACTAATATTAGGTAAGGTTAATATTGAAAATATAAAAAAAAAAAAAAAAAAACCACTTGAAAATATAAAAAAAAAAACAGGTTTCAACTTTCAAGAGGAGAGATAGATAAAGAATCAATGCCTCGAAAAAGTAAAGAAGTCTCTATCCTTGTCAGCAAAGTAAAGAAGTCTCTATCTTTGTCACCAAAGTAATATTTATTCCAAAAATGACATAACGTGAGAAGGAACTAACATGGGTGATGAAATTACTATAATGTCCTTCCTTGTCTCACTAACCCAGAGAGCGTAGCTACACGCGATCAATTTCATATAACTGACATAACGGAAACACGTGGTGGACGCGCTAAACATACAAAAACCGAAGCATCAACTCCTCTGGCCTTTTGTTTGAGAAAAGGGATATATCCTCCGTATAATCAGGCATAGTTTAATAAATTGTGTATTATTAAAAAATAATTTATGTTATCATCTAATTTTTTTAATTTTGGTCTCATAGTGGGATTCTTTCGGATATTCTTTAAACATGGATTACCAAACTAGAGAATCAATGGCGACAAAATACAAAGTAATTGGAAAGTCTGAGGACATCTTGAATAACACAACCTCTAATGGTGGTTGGTGAGAATCATCGTGGAATAAGCCAAGTAGAATTTATGTAATTATGAAAATTGTTTAAAATTATTTTCCATTGCTTGAGGTTTAGATCACATATTAGATGCGATTTCCACGGTATATGTGTTTGGATTGAGAGACGTAAATAAGAAGAAAACACAAAGAATTAATGTGGTTCAACACCTCATCGTGGGATGTTTATGTCCACCAGAGAAAAGAGAAATTCTTTATTCCTAAGAAACTTCTACAATTTTATATTTGACACGCATATCTCATCTATCAGTTTACAGCGCTTTCAGCTCTCCACTGTCAGAGGAGAATCTCTAACAGTCCTTACAGTCTTACCTAAGTTTTTCCACATAGAGACTATATATAGGTAAACCTAGAAACCCTAATCTCCCACAATTACAAATTTACCCCGTACATGTAATAGACCCATACCCTAATAGAAGTACTACCCTTATAACTGCGTGGATCCCACATAATACAAGACACCAAACCAAACAGACTACCCGTCTGGATCTTGGGAAGTTCTGAGCGGTAATACCCACTATATATGTGTTTTTATTATTTGGATTTGATCTGGTTTCAAGGCGTTTAACTTAGGTTCTCTTTGCTATGTATTATAGAATTGATTATATAATATATTATGACATATGAAGTTGTTTGGTATAATTTATGATACTTATTTATATTTAAAATAAATTGATATAATCTAAAATTTACAAATAAGGTAGAAAGTGTTTATCATTATTGTGATAATCTATTATTACTTCTTTATGTCTACCGGTATTAAATGATTATTATTTATGACTCATATTTTATTTTCATAAATATTTTTTAAATTATTTTTAGACATAAATATAAACTATACCAAAGAAAACCTTTGTTTACATGAAAAATTAACCCAAAATCCATGAAGTTCAGCCCAAAACACGGGTTTTACTGGGTTGGGCAGGTTTGAGTAAACCAGACACCAAAACTTATGCTCTGCTTGTTTTGCAACATGCATGTCCACCAATGCCGCTGCATTCGAGATGTTCATCGCAGTCAACAGTAGTGCAGCAGAAAGGATCTCCAGGAACTTTTGCAGCAGAACTACAACCTAAAGAGGTTTTTTTTTTTTTTTTTTAATTCTTCTTCCAATAAAATTCCGCACCCCCACTAGTTGCCATCGGCCAAAAGCCCTCCATGTTTGTGCAATTGTTTCTCTGATTTTTCTATGCAATACAAAGCAAACTCCCCTCTACAAGCCACCCATTGGATACCGTGACTTCCCCTTCTGACTAACTGCAAAAGGCCTATGGTCTAATTGCAACCTCTTCCCATCGGCAAATTGCAAACTTCTGCAACCTTCCCAGGCTTTTAACTTCCCCACAGACGAACGACGTTTAAAGGATCCCTTGTGATTTTAAGTAAGAAAAAACTCAACTCTTGTGGCTTGAGCATGTGCATTGGACGAGATACCGACCTTGGCAGCTTGGATTGAGATGGGTTGGTCAAAGCTCGATGGTTGGTGTTGGGTTGGCTTGGCCCTATGGCATTAGCACTGTAGTGACCAACCCATGCAGAAACTGTGGAACTGAATATTTCTGACCACACACCACCTTGCGAAGTTTGGGAAGCAAATATTTGTGACAGGTTGAAGCCACAAATCACAGAAATAGATTATGTGGTCGTGGTGCATGCCATTTTTTCTATTTTCGTTTTTGTGGTGGAGATTACCAAATTTGGGGATTATACGAATTCGAACATTAATGAAGTTTTTTTTTTTTTTTTTTTTTTTTTGGGTGTTAAAATGAAGAATTGAGAAGAAGAGTAGGTACAAGCCGAGGTTTCAACCAAACAAAGATCATGAAGGCAAGGAGTGGAAAATGATCAATTAGTTATCCCGCTAATGACAGAGCCTTCCAGACAAGGGAATGAACAACCACGTTAGTTCTAGTTGGAATAAAACTAAGGGAACACATTTCACAAAAGGATGTGTTGAGTATAAGTACTATCGGTCAATGGAAATGAGACACATGGTAGTTCTTAAGCCCCCAGTCTTTCCGGGCATAATTGTCTTTTCATCAAAATGACACTCTGTAGCATATCCGACATTATCCGTTAAAGTCAGGGGCACAATCGACCACCAGTATTTCGGACTTGTATTGCAAAGATGTGTAGGATCTACACTAGATCCCTATAAATAAGGTCCAAATCTCAAGGTTAAATGGATCATCTTTTATCAGCTCTTATTTGTTTTGCTTCCTCACTTTTGTTGTTTACTATTCGGAGTCCTGACTTAAGCATTGGAGTGACGCATGTAAAAATTTAAAATAAAGAGAAATTTGAGAGTTAACTTCGGTGCCTTGTTTCGTGTGGCACCATTTGTATTCATATTGATAATATGTAATAATCGGTTATAATGAATTTGAATTTGTTTTAAATTCAACCTTATCTCTAACATTAAGGACGTCCTCCACAATTTAAAGAGTCTTTCTTGAAATCAAAGCAGTTGCTACAAAATTGGGATAAGATAGAGTGGATCTTATCTGTTTAGGTTTAAATTAAAATTCAAATGTGATCTTTTAGAAATGATTGTTGCAAAGAAGGGATAAGATAGACTGGATCTAGGTTCTTTACGTTTGATATCAAACTGAGTATGCCGGGTATGTTTTGTTCTTCTTCCGTCCGTCAGCCGTGACAAACTTTCACCAAAGGCGGCTCGTGAAAACCCGGGTCGGTCGACCACTCTCTCCCTGCGGTCGAGCTGATCTACGACCACCCTCGCTTTTGGAGACTCCTTCTTTCTCATGCCAAAACGTGAACCTACCTTTTAACATTTGAACTTATCATTATCTCTAACAATCACACTTAAGTTGAGGAGGGTTTTTCACGTATCATCAACTAGTCTTTGAGAAAACAAAATCTAGCGGTGGATAATGGTTTGGTGAACCCATCTGCTAGTTGATCCTTTGTAAAGATGAGTTTAACTTGTAGAGCTTTGTTAGTGACCAAGTGATGCACAAAATGAAAATCCATCTCAATGTGTTTTGTGCGAGCGTGAAATAATGGATTCGACATGAAATAAGTAACTCCCAAGTTGTCACACCATAATATTGGTGGAGTTGTGACTGGCTTCCTATGTTCTTGAAGTAGAGACTTAAGCCATATAACCTCAACAATGGCATTGGCTAAGGCCTAATATTCTAATTCTGTGGATGATATTGCAATTATGGTTTGTTTTCTAGTTGACCAGGATATTAGATTTGATCCAAGGTAGATGGCATACCCACTAGTGGAACGGCAATCATCGATACCACTAGCCTAATCTGCATCACTGTAAGCATGGATTTGATTAGAATATTGTCTAAACAATTGTAGACCATGGTTGATGGTGGATTTAAGATATCAAAGAATTATTTTCGTAGCCTGCCAATGCTCATCAAGTGGTGCTTGCAAAAACTAACACACTTTATTTACAGCAAAAGAAATATCTGGACATATTAGGGTTGCATATTGTAATGCCCCAACCACACTTCGGTATTCAATTGGATCCATTAAGGGTGTACCCACATTTGTAGATAGCTTACGTCACACCCTAATTTTGGACTACCAATGGTGTGATGAACTATCATGAAAACCAACAGTTCAAACCAGGATCTCGTATAGGCTATGCCAACCATGTTAAATCAAAACACATTCTACAATAATAATCAGAGTAAATAAATAAATAGCGAAAGTCTTATTAATAATGAACTAAGAGTCTACAGTGATAATTAAATATTTAACAAGTTATCTTCAAGTAATCAAAACATAATTAATACTGATTACAAGTATTACAATATGAAAGTTAACCACTAAGCGTAAATATAGTTGAAACACTAGCTTGACGAGCCATATTCGTCCTCCACAACTTGCACATCCATAGCAGCTGCATGTCTACACGTTGACGTATTCATATAATCTTCAACCGTAACACCTGCAACATCAGAAACTAAAAAAAATTATGCACACGAGAGTCAGCTCTCCAACTGAGCTCAGTGAGTAAACAAAACAATACAACAAACATATGCATGCATTCAATTCATATCTTTGGTCTGATTTTTAAGTTTGCAATGTGCTATAGAAAGGTTTGGTGCCCTCGCACCTCTATACACGAGTGTGTGAATCCACCCAATGGATCAAACACCATTGCCGTCCCATATGCATCCACCATGGAATAGAGATAGAGCTAAAGTGTCCGGATCAAGCACCGCCAACACTTCCTCTGATGCACTATCCATACCAATACGTAAGCCCCTATTGATGAGGGCTTGCAAACTGGGCTCGCAACTAACCAATCCTAATTCCAAACAGTATATCCAAGGTCTCACCCCAGCATCCCTCAATACGTCCATAGAGATAGAGCTAAGGCCCCCCGACAGAGTCAGAGACCACACGGTCCGAGATGACCTCCCCTGATGCCCTACGACATAATAGTTCTACTAAGGTAATGACGATACGACGATGTTAGTGGGCAAGACTTGAGTAGAGATAGAACTAGAGTCTGGTGACGAGGTCAAGGACCACAATACCACGTCCTCACCCTGATGCTCCACTCGCATGCAACACACCAACCATACACATACGTTCACATACCTATTCCTAGCATCATCATTATCATCATGTTATAAATAAACGAAATTAAATATGCATGAACAGTAATAGCATGAATATTGGATGACATGTGAGATGCACATTACAAGCATACAAGCACAGAATCAATCATGGCATTGGACTCAATAAAGTAAATAGTTTATTATTATCCAATTAGTTTAGGTATTGTTCCCTCACCTTTGATTGATGTTTGTTCCTCTCCCAAGCTTTAGAAGTCACTTTGAATCTATTAGGAACCTAAACAATTAATGTATTTAAGTTAGGGTTCAAGTTTATCAAGTTACAATAGTTAAAAATCTTATTTGGTTTCAAAATATGCTTGATGCTATTTTGTGGTCGGATGTGTGGTCGAACCTGTGGTCGAAATATATGCGACCACACACTGTGTAGTCGAACCCTGTGGTCGCATTTTATGCGACTACACCATGCAACCACACCTTTCTTGGGAACTTCCCGAATAGCTGTGGTCGACCCTCTGGTCACCCTGGGGTCGACCACAGGTTGCAACCACATGATTTTTGGTCAATTTTTCATCTCAATCTGAATTCTTCCTGAGTCGATTCCTCGGCTCATCACTTAGGTTCATCCTATGGTTATCCCATGGCCATTATGTATATATAGTTTCTCATTATCAATTATTTCTAACCTATTTTCTCATGGTTTTTCTTAGAAATTTCATAACCGAAATCATTACATTGGATTTAACACATCAATCTTGAAATGATCCTATTCTATCTGATTTACCCCATAGAGTTAAGTCCATACCTTAAACTTGCTGTAGAGAGATAGAACTTTTCTCTACAGAACCTTCTTCTCTAGGCATCTTCTCCAAATCTCCTTCTTCCCCTTCTCTTCCTTTCTTTTTCTCTCTTAGGTTTAGGGTTTCAATTTGAGTTCTAAAAGAGTGAGAGAGGCTAAAGAACGTCTCTTATATAGAGGAAAACCTCCATATAGAGTCCCACTTTAATTAGAAAAGAGTCCCCCTCAAATTAGGAAAGTTTCGTAAACACGGAGTCTGTTCAGTATCGTGTGGTCGCACATGGGGTCGCAGAACCTGTTGACCACACGTCCAAAAACTGCGACCACACGTCCTAGACTCCAGTGGTCTCATTATTCTAAGGTGTGGTCGACCCCACCTGTTTAGGTATGCCACCGCACGCTCCTAATTAGATGATTTTGGGTTCAATTTCATACCTAGCCATGTGGTTTCTTCACGCACTTAGTCCGCTTAGTTCGACCATGATAGGAAGACCTGATACAAGGTGGTAAGACTGGGTTAGTATGATACGGGTCTTACAACTTAGGTGTTGTGCTCATAGGTGTAGTAACTTGTTTGACTCCTTCCATTTCAATTTTCCTCAGTAGATCTGAAATGTACTTATGCTGTAAGACCCGCACTCTGAAAACTCGGTCTAAACCTTGGTTTTGTGTCATGACAGGTCTTCCGATCATCACCGGGCCAGACGGGGCAAGCGGATAACAAACAGGTACAAAATCGGACCGAAATCGACCAATTATATCTGATTTTAGGTATACCGGTCGATGGTACCGGTCTAGGTACCGGTCGACCGGTATGGCCTGCACAGCTATGTGCGGGAATCTAGAAATTGGTCTCTGCGGGTCCCGCTTTCCTGATTTCGAACCCTAGAAGTTTCCTAATCCTAGTAGGGTTACTAAACCCTATTTCTAGCCTATAAATACACCCTTAAGCCTCCTCAAATCCTTTCCATTGTCTCTCACAAACCCTAGAGAAGAGAAAGAGGTGGAAAAGGAGAAGGAGCTAGGAGGAAGAAGAAGGAGCCGCCATTACCGTTCGACGAAGCTCACGCTACGCCTGTCAACGGTAAGTGTTCGAATCAATCTTCTTATCCTATGTTACTTGTGTGGGTGGATCAATACCATGCAAAGTAGGTATTGATCTAAAACCCTAAATTGGCCAATAATGTCACACCCCAAATTCTGATCCAACCAGACCGGTGTGAGTGAACCGTCATTGAACCAACGGTTCACACCAGGATCTCGAATAGGCCAAGCTCACCCATACAAACCAATTACACATAACCACAATCAGAATATAAATATACAGCGGAAGACTTTAAATAGAATGAACTGAGTATCTATTGATAATTTAAATAAATATCCCACTATTCAAATTCAAACATAAAATAATAATCTTTTACATCTCTTAATAACAAACGAAAATAACTGAAACAACTAAATAAAATCCATCACAGGTACACGCAGAAAGGGCACTCGCATGAAGCGTCATGCTCGTCCTCTCCTGCCTGTACGTCCAAGGCAGCTACACCTCCATACGCCGGAGCGTTCACATAATCGTCCACAGTGTATCCTGCATTAACATCTAAAAACAATGTATATACAAAGGGTGAGCACACAACACAGCTCAGTAAGACAATCAGACAGTTTCACAAGATTATGCATGAGTAACAATCATTTTATGCTGTGGTCTGGTTTTAAGTTTGCAATGTGCTATAGAAAGGTTTGGTGGCCCCCGCACCTCTATACACGAGTGTGTGGCGTCGCACAGTAATCACTCTACCACCAACCCACATGCACCCATCATGGAATAGAGATAGAGCTAAGGTATACCCGCACCTCCCCTGATACTCTACCCATACCAGTACCTAAGCCCCTACTGGCCAGGGCTCGCAAACTGGGCTCGCAACTAACCAATCCTATATGTCAACAATGTATGCTCTATCCCAGCACAGCCGTCTACGGCATAGAGATAGAGCTAGAGCGTGCAGGCCGGGTCGGAGACCTCCAAAACCTCACCTCCCCCTGATACCCTATCCGCAACTAACCCACTAGGATAGAAACAATACGCTGGTAGACCCTATCCCAACACAACTCCCTACGGCATAGAGATAGAGCTAAAGCATCGTGGACAAGGCAGCGTCGACTCGGAATCCTCAGTACCACCCAACGATGGTCAGGACAACATCAATATCGGAGACCAACGTACCACGATCTTCCCCTGATACCCCACCCGTACCAAGCATGTTAAGATAGAATACTACAAAATGTGCCAGTGTGAAGAGCGATCCCAGGCCCATGGCCCACTCCACACACCAATGAAAACAATCACATGCCTAACAATCACATCCTATGAATGCATGAACAATAATAATAACTGAAAGTAAAGGATGGCATGTGAATATGCACAAACATCACATCACAGATATTCAATGATTAACAACGATTTACTATCCATTAATTATTAGGTTTAGGTCAGATTCCCTTACCTGACGCTCATTCGTTAACTTGCTCCACGTCGCAAGGTCCAAACGACAAGTCACAGCGTCCTACATAATATTAGGGTTTCATTAGAATATATTATTTAGGGTTTCATGTTGGTCGGAAACCAACAGAGATCACAAAATACCCTCACAGAGCTGACCGGTGGCATGTACCGGTCGCAGCTCTGTGGGAAAGACTGGCGACCGGTATGGTCAGCCGGTCCCCCACAGATAACCTCCCGAGAGGTAGCAGTCGCAACATACCGGTCGCACTATGTGCAACCGGTATAGTCGACCGGTATGTCTCCGGAAGACCATACATGGGTTCTTCGACTGTCGTCGATCATCCTCCACAGATTTTCAGGGTGTCTCCTATCCATCCTAAGTCTAGGCTTTGAGTTAGAGCTATCCCCAACTCATTCAAGTCTCCTTTCGATGAATATCATCTCGAAACTCGAATCTAGGGTTTGACGGCAACTTAGGGTTTATTGGCCAATTTAGGGTTTTAGATCAATACACCCACATAACTAACATAAGGTAAGAAGATGGATCCAAACACTTACCGTTGACAGGTGTAGCGAGAGCTTCGTCAAACGGTAATGGCGGCACCTCCTTCTTCTTCCTAGCTCCTTCTCCTTTCCAAGCTCTTTCTCTTCTCTAGGGTTTGTGAAAGACAATGGAAAGGATTTGAGGGGTTTAAGGGTGTATTTATAGGCTAGAAATAGGGTTTAGTAACCCTACTAGGATTAGGAAACTTCTAGGATTCGAAATCAGGAAAGCGGGACCCGCATAGACTAATTTCCAAATTCCCGCACATAGCTGTGCAGGCCATACCGGTCGACCGGTACCATCATCCGGTACCATCGACCGGTATACCTAAATCAGGTATCATTGGTCGACTTCGGTCCGATTTCGTACCTGTTTGTTATCCGCTTGCCCCGTCTGGCTCGGTGATGATCGGAAGACTGTCACGACACAAAACCAAGGTTTAGACCGGGTTTTTCGAGTGCGGGTCTTACAACTCCACCACCCTTAAAAGAAATTTCGTCCCGAAATTTACATGTAGGTACTACAACTCCCCCACCCTTAAAAGAAATTTCGGCCTCGAAATTTGAACGTACCTTGATCGTCAAAAAGGTTAGGGTACTCCTTTCTCATCGCGCTCTCTTCCTCCCAAGTAATTTCCTCCACATTTTGGCTTCTCCAATGCACCTTCACATAGTGGATATCCTTGGTTCGAAGTTGCTGAACTTTTCGACTTGAGAGCATTACAGGCACCACTTCGAAAGTTAAGTCTTCAGTCAAGTCTGGAGGATCAGCGCTCAAGATATGCGATGGATCTCTGACATACTTCTTCAGTAATGATACATGGAACACATTATGGACGCTAGACATAGATGGTGGTAGAGTCAATTGATATGCTACATTACCACGACGATTCAATATCTCATATGGTCCCACATACCTGGGGCATAGCTTCCCCTTCTTACCAAATCGTTTCAGACCTCGCACCGGTGACACCTTCAAGAACACTTTGTCACCCACTACAAACTCCAGATCTCGACGTCGATTATCTGCATAGTGCTTCTGTCGAACTTGAGCTGTCTTTACTCTCTCTTTGATCTGATCAATCACTCGGCAAGTTTCTTCAACAAACTCCGGTCCCACAATTCTTCTTTCCCCCACTTCATTCCATAACAGAGGTGTACGACACTTTCTCCCATAGAGAGCTTCATATGGGGCCATCTGAATTGTAGCCTGATAACTATTGTTGTAAGCAAACTCGATAAGTGATAGCTTCTCATCCCAAGCTCCTTTGAAATCTAATGCACAAGCTCGAAGCATATCTTCCAAAATTTGAATGGTTCGCTCTTTGACCGTCCGTCCGTCCGAGGATGGAAAGCTGTCTTGAACTTCAACTTTGTTCCCATAGCTTTCCGTAATCCTTCCCGGAATTTCGATGTAAAACGGGGGTCTTTGTCGGATACTATACTCTCCGGAACGCCATGAAGTCCGACTATATTATCAACATATAACTTGGCCAGCTTCTCCATGGTATACCGAGGTCCGACCGCAATAAATCGAGCTGTCTTGGTGAGCCGATCTACTATAACCCAAACCGCATCCACCGACCTTGGTGTCAAAGGTAGGCCGGTGACAAAATCCATGGTGATACAATCCCACTTCCATGCGGGTTCCGGTAATGGCTGTAGTAAACCTGCGGGTCTTTGTCTCTCCGCTTTAACTTGTTGACAATTCGGACATTGAAACACGAAACGAGCTATATCGGCTTTCATACCCCTCCACCAATAGAGTCTTCTTAGATCATGGTACATCTTGGTACTCCCTGGATGTACCGAATATGGAGTGTAATGAGCTTCGGGTCATAACTCGGCCTCCGATATCGCAGTCTTCGCTCTCGGGTATACATAACCGTCCACGATACTTGAGTACTTTGTCCGATTCCAAGGTAAAGTCGGGGTTACACGTACCCTTCTCTAAGTCTTCTGCACTGTCCTAAGATATGGATCCCGTAGGGATTGCTACCTTGACTTCATCAATTAGGCTCGGCGAGATCTTCAATGCGGCGAACATCATAGTGAACTTATGAATCAAGCCTTGCTCAACCGGATCTTCTCGCAGTTTCGATAATATGGTCTTCATCAATTTCCATCGAACTCGAGGCCGCGGCACACAATGCGGCATTTGTACTCGGTCCCCGCCTCGGGTTTCGATGCCCACTTTCCGCTTAAGGCGTCGACCACCACATTTGCTTTACCCGGATGGTACTTGGATGTCGCAATCATAATCTTTTAACAATTCCAGCCATCTCCTCTGTCTCATATTCGGATCCTTCTGAGTAAAGAGATAAGTTAAGCTCTTGTGATCTGACTTGATATGAAACTTCTCACCGTACAAATAGTGTCTCCAAGTCTTGATTGCATGAATAACCGCTGCTAGCTCCAAGTCATGCGTAGGATAATTCTTCTCATGCTCTTTTAACTGTCTTGATGCGTAGCGATCACCGTTTCTCCTTGCATCGGAACACACCCAATACCCAACCCCGAAGCATCCGTATATAGAGTAAACGGTACGCTTGGTTCGGGGATGGTTAGGATAGGTGCGAGACAAGTCTTGACTTCAAAGTTTGGAAGCACTTCTCACACTCATCTGTCCATATAAATTTCTCTCCCTTCTTGGTCAATCCGGTGAGTGGAACCGCGATCCCGGAGTAATCTTCCACGAATCTTCTATAATAACCAGCCAACCCAAGGAAACTACGAATCTCGCCACGGATTTTGGTGCTTCCCATCCTACGATAGCAGCTATCTTGCTTGGATCAACCTTGATACCGTCTCCGGATACAACATGGCCCAAGAAAGCCACTTCCTTCACCAAAACTCGCACTTCTTGAATTTCGCATAAAGCCTCACATCCCTCAGCCGTTGTAGGGCTGCTCTCAAATGCGCTGTATGAGTCTCCATGTCCTTAGAGTAAATCAATATGTCGTCGATGAATACGATGACTGAAGTGTCTAACATGTCATGGAACACTCGGTTCATCGGTTCCATAAATGACGCCTTGGAGCGTTGGTCAACCCGAAGGACATAACCGAAAACTCATAGTGCCCATATCTCGTTCCAAAGCTGTCTTCGAATATCTCCGGCCTTGATCTTCAATTGGTGATACCCCGATCGGAGATCGATCTTTGAGAAAACCTTTGCACCCCGCAGCTGATCGAACGGATCATCGATCCTAGGCAAAGGATACCGATTCTTGATCGTCAACTTGTTCAACTCACGATAGTCAATACATAGCCGTACACTTCCATCTTTCTTCTTGACGAACAACACGGGTGCTCCCCAAGGCGAAATACTAGGTCGTATGAAGCCCTTATCCAGCAATTCTTGTAATTGGGTCTTCAACTCCTTTAACTCGGTTGGGGCCATCCCGTATGGCGCTTTAGACACCGGAGCCGAACCCGGTATAAGGTCTATCACAAATTCCGTAGCCCCTGCGGGTGGTAAGCCCGGAAGATCTTCCGGAAATACATCCGGAAACTCCCGAACCACTTCTATATCTTCCATCTTGAGTGACTCTGCCGTGAGGTCGACTACGGATACGAGATAACCCACTCCCCCTTTCTCCAAGCATCTCTTAGTCTTTAGGGCGGAGAGGATCAACTTTCGCTTCCTAGATAGCTTAACTCCAAGTGAACTATATTCCTTTCCCTCTCGTCGGTAAGAGCATAAGCTTCCTTTCACCACATAAAAGGACGGCCGAATGATGGCCTAGCCAATCCATTCCTAAAATGACATCAAAATCTGCCATCTCAAGTATTACTAGGCTTGCTTCTAGGTCTCGGCCCTCGATACTTACGATGACATGGTCCATAATACTTGGTCAAAGCCACTTCGACTCCTAGTGGAGAGCGAACTATCAAGCTTGGGTTCAATTGCTTGATTGGTAACTCCATTCGCTTCCCAAAAGAAACGAAACAAAGGAGTGCGTGGCCCCCGAGTCAAATAATACTCCGGCGGGTAAACCGGCTACATTTACAATTCCTCGGAATATATTTCCCCTTAGTTCTATATGCTCATGCAACCGAAAGAATAAACCAAATAGTAAGGGATAAAGTCGTACCGGTTACCACATCGGGTGATGCGGCTGCCTCTTCGGTGGTGTTGCATAAACTCAGCTTCTTTGGGGAGCTTGCTTCCTAGGTAGCATGCGAGTTCCTTGCAACATGTCCCGATTCTTGACAGTTATAACACTTAATATTTGGGTTGGGTCTGGCTAATTGTGGCACAGGTGGTGCCAGGTTGTTCCTCGCAGGTGCTGTAGCAGTCTGTCCCCTGTATGGGCGGAATGGTCTAGTATTACTGCCACTCGAGCTCTCTCCAGCAGGTCTCTTCACTCCCCTGTTTTGAGCGAAGAAGCTCTGATACCAAGTTGTCACACCCCAAATTCTGATCCAACCAGACCGGTGTGAGTGAACCGTCATTGAACCAACGGTTCACACCAGGATCTCGAATAGGCCGTGTTCACCCATACAAATCAATTACACATAACCACAATCAAAATATAAATATACAGCGGAAGACTTTAAATAGAATGAACTGAGTATCTATTGATAATTTAAATAAATATCCCATTATTCAAATTCAAACATAAAATAATAATCTTTTACATCTCTTAATAACAAACAAAAATAACTGAAACAACTAAATAAAATCCATCACAGGTACACGCAGAAAGGGCACTCGCATGAAGCGTCATGCTCGTCCTCTCCTGCCTGTACGTCCAAGGCAGCTACACCTCCATACGCCGGAGCGTTCACATAATCGTCCACAGTGTATCCTGCATTAACATCTAAAAACAATGTATATACAAAGGGTGAGCACACAACACGTTTCGGTAAGACAATCGAGCGTTTCACAAGATTATGCATGAGTAACAATCATTTTATCTTTGTGGTCCGGTTTTAAGTTTGCAATGTGCTATAGAAAGGTTTGGTGGCCCCCGCACCTCTATACACGAGTGTGTGGCGTCGCACAAGAATCACTCTACCACCAACCCACATGCACCCATCATGGAATAGAGATAGAGCTAAGGTATACCCGCACCTCCCCGATACTCTACCCATACCGGTACCTAAGCCCCTGCGGCCGGGGCTCGAAACCGGGCTCGCAACTAACCAATCCTATATGTCAACAATGCATGCTCTATCCCGACGACGGCCGTCTACGGCATAGAGATAGAGCTAGAGCATGCGGGCCGGGTCGGAGACCTCCAAAACCTCACCTCCCCCGATACCCTATCCGCAACTAACCCACTAGGATAGAAACAATACGGTTGGTAGACCCTATCCCAACACAACTCCCTACGGCATAGAGATAGAGCTAAAGCATCGTGGACAAGGCAGCGTCGACTCGGAATCCTTAGTACCACCCAACGATGGTCGGGACAACATCAATATCGGAGACCAACGTACCACGATCTTCCCCTGATACCCCACCCGTACCAAGCATGTTAAGATAGAATACTACAAAAGGTGTCAGTGTGAAGAGCGATCCCAGGCCCATGCCCCACTCCACACACCAACGAAAATAATCACATGCCTAACAATCACATCCTATGAATGCATGAACAATAATAATAACTGAAAGTAAAGGATGGCATGTGAATATGCACAAACATCACATCACAGATATTCAATGATTAACAACGATTTACTGTCCATTAATTATTAGGTTTAGGTCAGATTCCCTTACCTGACGCTCGTTCGTTAACTTGCTCCATGTCGCAAGGTCCAAACGATAAGTCACAGCGTCCTACATAATATTAGGGTTTCATTAGAATATATTATTTAGGGTTTCATGTTGGTCGGAAACCAACAGAGATCACAAAATACCCTCATAGAGCTGACCGGTGGCATGTACCGGTCGCAGCTCTGTAGGAAAGACTGGCGATCGGTATGGTCAGCCGGTCCCCCACAGATAACCTCCCGAGAGGTAGCGGTCGCAACATACCGGTCGCACTATGTGCAACCGGTATAGTCGACCGGTATGTCTCCGGAAGACCATACATGGGTTCTTCGACTGCCGTCGATCATCCTCCACAGATTTTCAGGGTTTCTCCTATCCATCCTAAGTCTAGGATTTGAGTTAGAGCTATCCCCAACTCATTCAAGTCTCGTTTCGATGAATATCATCTCGAAACTCGAATCTAGGGTTTGACGGCAACTTAGGGTTTATTTGTAAGACCCGCACTCTGAAAACCCGGTCTAAACCTTGGTTTTGTGTCGTGACAGGTCTTCCGATCATCACCGAGCCAGACGGGGCAAGCAGATAACAAACAGGTACGAAATCGGACCGAAGTCGACCAATGATACCTGATTTAGGTATACCGGTCGATGGTACCGGATGATGGTACCGGTCGACCGGTATGGCCTGCACAGCTATGTGCGGGAATTTGGAAATTAGTCTATGCGGGTCCCGCTTTCCTGATTTCGAATCCTAGAAGTTTCCTAATCCTAGTAGGGTTACTAAACCCTATTTCTAGCCTATAAATACACCCTTAAACCCCTCAAATCCTTTCCATTGTCTTTCACAAACCCTAGAGAAGAGAAAGAGCTTGGAAAGGAGAAGGAGCTAGGAAGAAGAAGGAGGTGCCGCCATTACCGTTTGACGAAGCTCTCGCTACACCTGTCAACGGTAAGTGTTTGGATTCATCTTCTTACCTTATGTTAGTTATGTGGGTGTATTGATCTAAAATCCTAAATTGGCCAATAAACCCTAAGTTGCCGTCAAACCCTAGATTCGAGTTTCGAGATGATATTCATCGAAACGAGACTTGAATGAGTTGGGGATAACTCTAACTCAAAGCCTAGACTTAGAATGGATAGGAGAAACCCTGAAAATCCATGGAGGATGATCGTCGACAGTCGAAAAACCCATGTATGGTCTTCCGGAGACATACCGGTCGACTATACCGGTTGCACATAGTGCGACCGGTATGTTGCGACCGCTATCCCTTGGGAGGTTGTCTGTGGGGACCGGCTGACCATACCGGTCGCCAGTCTTTCCCACAGAGCTGCAACCGGTATATGCCACCGGTCAGCTCTGTGAGGGTATTTTGTAACCCTGTTGGTTTTCGATCAACATGAGACTCTAAGAATGTTATTTTAATGAAACCCTAATAATGTTGTAGGACTTTGTGACATATCGTTTGGATCTTGCGACGTGGAGCAAGTTATCGAACGAGCGTCAGGTAAGGGAATCTGACCCAAACCTAATAATTAATGGACAGTAAATTGTTGTTAATCACCTGATTATATGAGATGTGTTGTTTGTGCATATACACATGCCATCATTTACTTTCAGTTATTATTACTGTTCATGCATTGATAGGATGTGATTGTTAGGAATATGATTGTTTTCGTTAGTGTGTGGAGTGGGGTATGGGCTTGGGATCGCTCCTCACACTAGCACCTTTTGTAGTATTCTGTCTTAACATGCTCGGTACGGGTGGGGTATCAGGGGAAGATCGTGGTACGGTGGTCTCCGATATTGATGTTGTCCCGGCCATTGTTATGTGGTACTGTGGATTTCGAGTCGACGCTGGCTTGTCCACGATGCTTTAGCTCTATCTTTATGTCGTAGGGAGTTATGTTGGGATAGGGTCTACCTGCGTTATGTTTCTATCCTAGTGTGTTAGTTGCGGATAGGGTATCAGGGGAGGTGTGGGAATGCCTTAGCTCTATCTCTATGCCGTAGATGGCTGTGCTGGGATAGAGCATACATTGATGACATATAGGATTGGTTAGTTGCGAGCCCAGTTTGCGAGCCCTGGCCAGTAGGGGCTTAGGTACTGGTATGGGTAGAGTATCATTGGAGGTACGTGGGTATCTTAGCTCTATCTCTATTCCATGGTGGGTGCATGTGGGCCAATGGGGGTGTGATCCATGAGGTGCCACACACTCGTGTATAGAGGTGCGGGGGCCACCAAACCTTTCTATAGCACATTGCAAACTCAAAAACCAGACCACAGCATAAAATTGATTGTTACTCATGCATAATCTTGTGAAACTGTCTGATTGTCTTACTGAGCTGTGTTGGTAGCTCACCCCTTGTATATATATATGTTTTTAGATGTTGATGCAGGATATACCGTGGACGACTACGTGAACGCTCCGGCGTATGGAGGTGTAGCTGCTTTGGATGTACAAGCAGGGGAGGACGAGCATGACGCTTCATGCGAGTGCCCTTTCTGCGTGTACCTGTGATCGGATTTTGTTTATTTGTTTCAGTTATTTTCGTTTGATACTAAAGGGATGTAAAAGATATTTATTTTATGTGTTTGAATTTGGATAATGGAATATTTATTTAAATTATCAATAGATACTCAGTTCATTCTATTTAAAGTCTTCCGTTGTATATTTATATTCTGATTGTGGTTATGTGTAATGGTTTGTATGGGTGGACACGGCCTATTCGAGATCCTGGTGTGAACCGTTGGTTTAATGACGGTTCACTCACACCATTCTGGTTGGATCAGAATTGGGGTGTGACATATGTTGAGATAGTAGCATTCAACGTTCATTGTAGACCACCTAGACTCCTAAGAAATAGTTGAGTTTTCCCAAATCACTTATGGCAAATTCCTTGCCAATGTCAGTGGCAATTGAGACACAAGACTAGAGTCTAAACCAGTAATAACGATATCGCCCACATAGACAAGGATGTAGAGTAATTGCATACCTTTGTGAAAGATGAAAAGAGAAGTATAAGTTTTGGAACCCATAAAGCCCAATGATATCAAGTGTGTGCTCAATCTTGTATACCAAGCACATGGTGCTTGCTTGAGTCCATATAAGGATTTTTGTAAATGGCATACATGATGAGGTTTGTCCGGATCAACGAAACCTGATGGCTGTGTCATATATACAATTTCAGATAGAATGCCATGTAGAAACGCATTACTCACACCTAATTAATGAATAGGCCAGGTGTTTGCCATAGCAATGGAAAGGACTGTACGAACTGTTGTGGGCTTAACCACGGGACTGAAGGTATCCGTATAATCTATTCCTTCATGTTAGTTGTAGCCCTTGGTTACAAGGCGTGCTTTGTATCATTCAATGATTTCGTTTAATTCTGAAAACCCATCTACATCCAACAATATTGCAGTTGGAAGATGGTGGAACAAGCTTCCAGGTTCTATTGCTGATTAATGCATTGTATTCACTTGTCATTGCATTTTGTCATTTTTCAATCTTGTTTGCCTTAGTAAAACAGTTTGGTTTAGACTTAGTACTAATCTTGGCAAAATGTGCTGAAGGTCATAAATACCTAGTTGAATGACGTGGATTGAGTCTGAGCACCATTGAGTGAATGGGATCAGCATCTGTAGGCATAGGATCCCTCTCTTGCAATGGAGGTGCTCATCTCTAACAACTGGATCTGCATTAGGTGGATTCTCATGTATGGAAACATTAGTTACATCATTAGAAATCAGTGGCTCCTCATGGGTTGTTGTGTGTGTCGGTAGCTGTAATGGTATGGAAGGATGTAATATACCTGTAGGTGCTAGCTGTCTAGGAGTCATTGTGGATGGATTGTGAGTAAAAGATATGAGAAGTGAGTTAAAGGTGTCAACAAAGGTAGGTATGTGTGGGGTTGCTTTGTGTTGAAATGGAAACTTAGTCTTAATAAACTTAACATGACGTGCGAAATATACACGTTAAGTAAGAGGATTAAGACATTGATATCCATGTTGTAATGGACTATACCTGAGGAATACACATTCTTTGGATCTAAAACCAAATTTTCGTGTATTGTAGGGATGCAATAAGGGATAAACAGCACAACCAAACACTTTGAGAAATCCATAAGCAGGTTGTTTGGCATAAAGATTGTGAAAAGGATTATCACTTTTGAGAACAGGTGTAGGTAACATGTTAATTAAAAACACAGTCGTATCAAAAGCAAATTAAAAAAAACGTAATAAAAGGGAAGCATGAGCTAACTTGGTGAGACCAATGTCAACAATATGTCAAATTTTATATTCAGCAACTCCATTTTATTCATGAGTATGGGGACATGCCACTCGATGTACAATTCCACATTTTTAAAGATATTGATTTAAGTGTTGAAATTCACCACCCCAATCAGATTGAAAAGCCTTAATTGACTTGGAAAATGGTTTTTCAACCATAGCTTTAAATTTTACAAAAAGGGAGGGAACTTCAAAACGTTTTGAAAGAGATTAGAGCCAAGAAAATTTGGTTTTATCATCAATAAAAAATGATAAAGTAGTTGTGCCCCATAGTAGAAGACATAGGTGTAGAGGTCCCCATACATCATTAGAAATTAATCAAGTACCTCATTAGTAACAGATGCAGTTAGAGGTAGAGAAGTTTTATGAGATTTTCCTAAAAAACATGAAGAACAAGATATGAATTGAACTGAAGAACATGGTAAAGAATGATGATTTAAAACTGCACGAATTGTTCTAGGCTGAGGATGTCTTAACCAAGCATGCCAATCCTCAACTGAAATTTGGTCACCAATATGAGCAGCCAAGGGCGATGATTTATTGGTGGGAAGAAGGCCCTCGAGCTGATACAATCCATCCTTAAGTCGTCCTTGGAGTAACGACATCTTGGTTACCTTATCTCTTACAAGGAAAACATGAGGGTGAAATTCAAAATAACAATTATTATCCTTAGTAATTGATGCACAGATAATAGGTTTTTGGTAATATGGAGAACATAAAGTATATTTGAAAGTTGAAAAGGATGAGGGGATGAAAAGGTTGTAAGCTATAAAGAGCCACTAATTCTAATGAATAGACCATCTCCATTACCAAGTTTTAACTTATCTTTACCAGTGTAACCATGAGAAATATTTATATTTGCAATGTCAGGAGTAACTTGATGAGTTGTAGCTGTGTTTGAGAACCAGTCCATTGTAGGTGACAATGGAGTGGGAATAATACCAGTCATATTTGCATTTGGAGTGTTGGAATTGTTGTTGCTGTTCAAATACCAAAAGTAACACTTGCTTGCAACATGATTAGAGCGATTGCATATCCGGCAATGCCTTTTCTTCTTATATTTTGATACATTACCACGGTTGCGATTCGGAGTACCAGAATTAAGCTGAAATGGCATATGAGATGGAACCAAAGAGGATGTTGACTTCAATGCAGTAGTGTAGTTAGCTTCAATGAAAGTATTAGTACTCATCTATCTCATTTCATGACTAACCAGAAGAAGATGAAGTTTATTGAAAGATAATGCTTCTGATTTCGTTGCTAAGGCAACAACGATGTCACTATAATTACTTCCAAGGTACCATAGACCAGTACCATCGACCGGTATGAAGTTTATCATACTTAAATTGGTCCATTTCCATACCTGGTTGTCATCCGCTCGTCCCGTCTGGCCCGATGATGATTGGAAGACCTGTACAACATGAACTAAAGGTTTAGATCGGGTTCATGGAGTGCGGGTCTTACAGGAAGTAGTTGTGTCTTCCATTGAAGGAAGTTTCCTATAGACAGCTTTACAGTGAGATGTTAATGAAACATGGAAGGGGAAGAAGTGGGATTCATCGTTGTAGAAGAGATAGTAGAAGAGGAAGCAGAAATTGTTGATGAAGCCATGATAATCACAGTAAGATCGTTCAGGCGTCTGATACCATGTAAAAATTTAAAATAAAGAGATTTTTGAGAGTTAACCTCGGTGCCTTATTTGGTGTGGCACCATTTGTATTTATATTGATAATATGTAATAATCAGTTACAATGAATTTGAATTTGTTTTAAATTCAACCTTATCTCTAACATTAAGAATGTCCTCCACAATTTTGATAGTCCTTCTTGAAATCAAAATGATTGCTATAAATTTGGGATAAGATAGAGTGGATCTTATCTGTCCAGGTTTGAATTCAAATTCAAACGTAATCTTTTAGAAACAGTTGCTGCAAAGAAGGGATAAGATAGGGTGCATCTAGGTTTTTTACATTTGAATTCAAATTTAAACGTGATCTAGGGTGGATCTAGGTTTTTTTACATTTGAAATTCAGCAGACGGAACTTATCCTTATCTCTAACAACGCCAACGCTAAAAGCCCAACCTCCTTTATCCTTGTACTTGTCGTCTGCTGATAGGTTCCGTCTCCATAGGTCTCAACAGATTGTAGTAGCAACAGATTGACACCCACCATGGGGTTGTAGAATGACAACGTTGAAGAAGCGGCTTACTATTGCAATGGTGACCCGACATGTGACAAGAAGTGTGAACTCCAAAGCACCTTGAGGAAATGAGCCCATGATAGATGGTAGTCAAGACTAACTTAGTAATGGACATAGCCACGACGTCCTCCCTCCTTCCATTAGGGAAGAAGTTGACCAAGGAGACTAATACCTCCAAGATGAATACTTGACCAGAGTCCAGTTCAATGCGATAAGGCAATAACTCGAAAAGACTGACGCAACTTCTTCAAGGAGGCCGACCAGCCAATCTAAAGAACTGACCTCAGGACATCGATCCCGTCATCCTAGCTCAGAGTCATGTAAACCATGGTTGGGCGGACTGAACTCAGGCCAATGGCATTCAAATAGACAGATGTCACCGGCATGAGGACATTGACCCTCCCATCCAAGATCAGTTCCGACTACCTCCAATGATCCAGCTCGTGACCAACAAAATGGAGATCCCAACGGCCGAGCTCATAGCACAACAGCAGTGGCATATAGCCATCCTGGCTCAAATCAGGTTAATCCATGTGTACCAGACAACGAAAGGCTTGGACCACGACTACATCCTAGAGTAATTGAAGCACGAGTCTGACCTCCCAATGTGGATTTCAAGCTCTTAAGGAATCACAAGGTAGCCCAAAAAGATTAGGGGAAAGAGCCGATGACTCGTGAGACATAATGGAAGATAGAAGATGAACTAGAATTACTCGAGGAGGGCATGAACCTAGTCATGCGCCAACGCATTGCTACTGAAGAAAGGGGCTACAATACGGAGAATGCGTTGTCCGAGATGACTAAGAGAGGTCAATTGATACCTGAATGATGAATCTACCTACCCTGAATATCATTTGACAACTTAATGGTTTCCAGGACACCATAGTTTGATGAGCTTTACTCTCCACACTGAGAAAAAGCAGCCATGATGTGGTTCAAACTCAAGCCCAAGTCAATCAACTCCTTGAAGAGCTTAGCAAAATCTTCCTCCCCCATTTCCAAGGAAGAAAGTTTAGAAGAAGATCTTGGTCCACCCGATGGCAGTGAAGTAGCGTAAACATGAATCCCTCCTAGTTTTCATCAACTGCTTCAAATGGGAGGTCTTGGAGATTAAGGACTTGGAGTTTTTCGTTATCTATGTTACGCTCCTCGTCGAAATTCGCAATGAATTGGAAAGAAGCACCTGCCAACATTAAAAACCTGCTGTCTTGGCATGAGAAGTATGTGATTGCAATGAAACTGTACCAGCAAGGAGAGGAGAAGCCAATACTTCAAAGAAGAGAAAGTCGGACAATGGTGATCACGATCACTAAGGATATTCTAACAAGAAGCGTTGCCTTGTCAAGGACTTCAACGCTCTTAGAGAAATGCACAAGCAATTCGATGCATACAACCCTCTCAATAGGCTGATGTCTAACTATCTAACTTTGATCAACGAAGACGGGTGCATAAGGACGCCCCCATGTTATCCATCGACATGAAGCAAAGAGATCCCATCAAGTAATATTGGTTTCATCGTAACCATGGTCAAGACATCGACGAATGCATGCACCTACAAGGGGAGATTTAAGACCTAATTCGGCGAGGTAACTATGGTCGATATGTTGACTGCAACCTCTAGGAATCTGCCCAAATAGCTGACATGAAGGACGAGTAGCTGGTAGAAGAAGCCCAGTGCAAGCTCAAGGAAGAAATAATGGTCGTGGAGACCAGAGAAGAGACAAACTATGGAGAGAATATCAAAATCAAGAAAATAGACAATATTATCGTCAGGATGAAGAACACTAGAGGCAGGCAGCCCGAGATGGACCGGATCCACCACTCTGAGATATCAATATCATCATAGGCGGCCCTGCAACTGCGAACACTTTGGCCTCCTCCCAGAAATCTTACTCCCAAAGTGTGAGGTTCACAGAATAGCCAGACTAAAAGGCTTGAACTGGGGAGTTCATCTCCTTCTATGATGAAGATCTGCGAGGCGTTGGAGTGCTTCATGATGATGCCATAGTGATCAGTTTATGGATCAATGACTACAATGTAAGAATGGTCCTCGTCGACATAGGGAGCTTCGCATACATCATCTATTATAAAGCCTACCAACAATTGTAACTTGGGGATTACAGGTCGCGACCGGTCACTTCTCTACTAATTAGTTTCTCTGATGATGCGGTCCAAGTGCAAGGTTTGATAATGCTGGAAGTCTGGGCCAAAACTTATTTACGTGATTCATTGGTGGTGTTAAATTTCCTTGTCGTCAATATCTCCACTCACAGCACAATTGTCGGGGGACCAAGGTTTATTAAACTCAGAGCTGTGGTATAAACTTACCACCTTAAGATAAAATTCCCAACCCCTAAAGTCATGGGAATGTACAAAGCCAACAAGCTACTCTCTAGGCAATGCTATTCCATCGATTTACTTGAGAGCAAGAAGTCCATCGAAGCACTCCCCATTTTGATCGACGATGTAAGATCCGTATCAAACTAACCGGTCTTACCACCTTGTACTAGGTCTACCTATCATGGTCGAACCAAGTGGACCAAGTGCGTGAAGAAAATCACAAGACCAGGTATGAATTTGACCCAAAAACAGTAAATATGAGGGTATGGTCGCATGCCTAAACAGGTAGGATCGACCCCACCTCAACAGAAGTCCAACCTATGGTCTTAGGGTCGCATGACTAGAAAAACATAGGGTCGACGGATCCTGCGACCCTACGTGCGACCCTATGATGACAGACAGAAACCATAAATTAGGAAACTTTCCTAATTTCAAGGGATTCTTTTCTAAACTCGATGGGACTTATTTTGGAGGGTTTTTCTCTATAAATAGGACGTCTATTAGCCTATTTCACTCCTTTTAGAACCCTAATTGAAAGTGAGAGAAAGAAAAAGAGAAGGAAGAGAAGAAGAGAAGGAAAATTGAAGAAAAGACTAAGGAAGAGGAGGAACTTCAGAGAAACCTCTGAATCTCAGCCAACTTCAGGTATGAGTCTAATTCCCTTCATAAATTAAGAGCCTAAAATGGAATATGAAGAAGTTAGGATTAGGAGAAACCCAAATCATCTATCCATGGATGAGTTTCAAAGGAATCCATGGAAGTAATCATCATAGGCAATGGAAAGTGTGTAAAAATCATAGTTATGAGCCATAGAATAATCTTAGAATGGACCTACGAGACCACAGGATCGATCACATGCCCTCAAAAAGTCCCAGGGAGGGTGTGGTCGCACATAGGGTCGATTGGTAACCGACCCCACGTCCGACCCTACACCCTAGGGTCGAGGGGTCGATTGGGTAACCGACCCTAGGTGCTACCCTACCTGCGACCCTATGATTTCAGCTAGTCTAAATTTATTGGAATTAATTTTAATTAAAATCTATCGACTTGTTAGGCCTTTCTAGTGATTTAAAGGTAATTCATAAAGCTTGAACGAAGATCTACACTCACTCAAAGGTGAGGGAACAAGACCTAAACTAATTGGATAATAAAAAGCTATTTTTGCTTATTGATTCCGATACCATGATTGATTGATTCTATGTGTGTATGCGTATATTGTGCATTTAACATGTCATCCAATATTCCTGCTATTACTGTCATGCATATTTAATTTTGTTTATTTATAACATGATGATGATGATGAAGCTAGGAATAGGCATGTGAATGTTTGTGTGTGGTTAGCGTACTTGATGCGAGTAGGGCATCAAGAGGAGGACGTGACACTGTAGTTTTTCCTGATCACCAGACTCTAGCTCTATCTCTACTCAAGTCTTGTCCACTAACATCGTCGTATCGTCATTACCTTAGCAGAACTATTACGTCGTAGGGCATCAGGGGAGGTGGTCTTGGACCGTGTAGTCTCTGACTCTGTCGGGGGGCCTTAGCTCTATCTCTATGGACATATTGAGGGATGCTGGGGTGAGACCTTGGATACACTGTTTGACATTAGGATTGGTTAGTTGCGAGCCCAGTTTGTAAGCCCTCACCAACAAGGGCTTATGTGTTGGTATAGGTGCATGCGGTACAACAATATCGATATTCATTGGGTACACTGTTTCCATGGTGGGTGCATGTGGGACGGCAATGCCGATATTCATTGGACGGCTTCACACACTCGTGTATAGAGGTGAGGCAGCCTCTGAACCTTTCTGTTGCACATTGTAAACTTATAAATCAGACCACAGATATGAATTGAATGCATGCATATGTTTGTTGCATTGTTTTGTTTGCTCACTGAGCCGTGATGTGTGCTCACCCTTTTGACGTCGAATATTTTTAGTTGATGATGCAAGTACCACTGTAGAAGATTATATAAATGCTCCGATGTATGGACACGTGGCGACGATGGACGCTGAAGTGATGATGGAGTCGCATGATTCGACATGCGAGTGTAACTCTTGTGTTTTCGATTAGACTTTTATTTGGATTATACAGACAATGTATTTGAATTAATTATTTAAGTTTATGTCTTAGTCCTTTTGGAAATAATTGGTTAATTATTTATTTTATCACATTTAGATTCTCAGTTCATTTAATATTTAAGACTTCTGCTATTGTGTATTTACTCTGATTATTGTTGTGGATGTGTATGGTTTAAGCAAACGGACACAACCTATTTGAGATCCTGATTGAATCGTTGGTTTATTAGCGGTTCATCACACCATTCTGAATAGTGCGGAATTGGGGTGTGACAGACGACCTCCATGATGATCCTAAACAGAAGTGGTGCACCAGCTGAAGACTTCACTCAAGTGAAAATAATTGAAGGAAAGACTGATCGAATAGTACAAATCGGAGCATCTTTGCGAGGGAAGCAACGAGAGGACCTGATCCTCTTCCTGCGAGAGGACGTGGACGTATTCGCATGGTCGAAAACCGTCATGCCTGAAATCCCCCGTAGTGTAATAGAGAATAAGATAAGTGTCGATCCGATGCGACGACCAATCAAGTAGAAATAAGTACTTTTGCCTTGGCAAGACAAGCCGTCCTTGATGACAAGGTGGACAAGCTCCTACAAACTGGAATCATTTGGGAAATTCAATACCCCGACTGGGTGTCAAATGTGGTGATGGTTCCAAGCGAGGAGGTCATTGGATAATCCACATAGACTTCTCCGATCTCAACAAATCTTGCCCAAAAAACAGTTTCCCACTACCCCGAATAGATCAGCTGAAAGATGTAACTATCAGGCATGAACTACTCAGTTTCATTGATGCATATTCAGGGTACAAAAATATTCTAATGTATAAGCCCAATGTCCAGAAAACCACCTTTGTCACCAACTGAGGTTTGATCTGTTATGATGTCATTCAGCTTGAAGAACATAGGAGCAACATATCATTGGCTGGGGGACAAAATTTTTGAAGAACAGATTGGGAGATATATTACACCGTAAGGCTGCCCAAATGGGCGGCTACGATGTTGCCCATCTATGTCTTTGTGTGTTATTTTGATTCTATTATAAGGAATCTATTATTCAAATAATTATGAATGAATTAGGATAAAGTGAAGGCCGGATTTGTCCGAACTGGGGTGCCTAACACATTCCCTAGACATTATACTGATGTGTTCGTAGAATCTCAATTTTGGACCAAGTTCCCTATCTATGGATCATTCAGAATCAGTTATAGTTCTTAAACCCAAATGTTGGTGGCGACTCCAATAACCGTCGAATCCAATGAGTGCACCCTTCCCACACATTGCACACTGAGTGAGAACCCGTTATTCTCACAATCACTTTGAGAAAGCTTATTCTTCATTGTTCTTCCCCAATTTTGTGAATCAAAGCTTTGAAACCCGGTTTTCGTTGTTGTGATTGGGTTTTCATCATCATCCTCATCCTATGGATCAGGTATATAAATTTCATTTATTTATTTGCTTTGTTAACTAAAATTCTACATTCTTTACCTTGCATTGTGAGGAAGAGGTATATCTCCATTGTTTCTTATGGATATGCTTCATTACACATCAATTTCACAAATCTAGGATGCGAATAACTAGATAGAAGTTGATTTCAGTCATTTAATTTCATGTTTGCACATAGATTATGTGACTTTGCATCATTATTTCATTTGTTCGAACATGAGATAGCCTATTATCATATGGGATAATTTTGAGGTATTTTATGTACAAATTTAACATATTAATTTCATAATTCTCCATGATCCCAATTCCTTATAAGGGATTATAAATCATCCTAGTCCATGCATTATCTGAGATTTTCTATCTCCTGAAATTCTCTCTCCTATGCTGTAAGGTTACCCGAATGGCTGATCATGGTGTAGTCCATCTATCTTGTGTGTTTACTTTGATACCATTATAAAGAATCTATTATCTAAATATTGAACGAATTAAGCCAAAGCAAAGGCCGGATTTATCTGGGTGGACCGGAGTGCCTAACACCTTCCGAGGACCATACCCTGACTTGTTCCCTAAATCTAAATTTTGGACTCAAATCCCTTATCCATGGATCATCTAAAATCAATTATGGGCAATAGACCCCAATCTAAGTGGCGACTCTAAAAATCCTTGAATTATCGAGTGCACCTTCCTATGCATAATGCACTAAGCGAGAACCTATTGTTTTCTCAATGTGATCGACCTCCATCAATTATTTGATTTAGATTGGAACAAAAATTTCTCCAAAATTTGTAATTTTTTAAAGTTTTTTTTATTTAATAAACTTGAGGATTTACTACAAGAGGTAAGTTTCTTTTGTAATTTGTTATTTTACTGATAAAAAGAATAAAACAATAAAAAAAATGAAGATCATACATAAATAATGTGATTCAAAAGAGGGTTGCTAGAATCAGCTGAAATTGAGATCCGATTCAACCAATTCTGATTCAAATTGGGTTATTTGCCCAACCCAACTCATATATGTAAGCCATGGATCAATTAAGAACAACATCATGCCCAGCCCCGTGAGAGTAAATTGAGTAAGGGTGTTAAACATGGTTCAGTTTAACAGTTTGATTTGGCTTTGGTTCAATATGAATATGGTAACACCAAAATCACGGTTTATTAAACGGTTTCAAAATGTTTATTAAAATAGATTATTAATTAATTTTAATTATTTGATTTTTAAATGATTTCTTGAGAGGGGGAAGGAAGATAGAGTTTTTTTTTTTTTTTTTTGTAACAAGAAAGATAGAGAGTTAAGAACATAGATTTATGATTTTAATTATCTACCTTCAGTAGATTTATGGTTTATGATAATTTATTTCTTCCAATAGATTTGAGTGAGAATTCGATTTTTACTTCCAATCCTGTGGCAGGATCCATATCGTCTCCTCCCTGAGATTCGGGAGGAGGGGCGGCGACTCTAGTGGATGATCACCACATGGAGGTCGGATGAATCCGACCCCTCCATTCGAGCTAACAAGCTGAGCTGACAAGAGAATGTCAGCTCGAACAGAGGAGTCGGATTCATTCGACCTCCACGTGGCGACCATCCATTGGAGTCGCCGCACCTCCTCCCTGAACTACAACAAGAGACGATTTGAATCCTCCTTTGGCATCCTCAAATAAATAAGGATGGAGGAGGAATAGTTGGGATAAAAATTCTCTCCATATGTCCAGTAGTTTAATCGAATATCAGACGGTTGGGTACACCTGGTATACATTTCGATGTAATTCTAGTCGTCTGATATTGGAAGAGGATTTTTGTACGAACCGATGGGTTGGCCATTTGACCAAATCCTCCTCCAGCGTAGGTTAGTTGGTCAACTCCCATTTGTCCTTAACGTGAGCTGAAATTCCACATCAGCCTAGATTTCTCCAAGAACCGTTTCTTTCTTGGTAATCGTTGCCGCACACCGTACAATCAATCAGCTTTCGATGCGACATGTTTCAGCGAACACAGGTTTTCCGAATATCTGTGTCTTCTCCACTCTCTTCACGATTTTAAATCTTCTTCATCCTGAGCACTCCTGAAAATTATCAGATCATTTGATCACACTTCGATTGAATCCTATCCCTATCTGCTGCTGATTGAACTAGATTCTTCCTCTTACCTCTGGTCTCTTCTACTGCGGAAGATTTCGATTTGCCAAGCTCTCTGGTCAATTCGGTGATCCAGAGGGACTGCTTGGTTGAGTAAGAACCAATTCCGCGATTGACTTTCAACCAAGAGATATCTTAATTCAGAGGTCGAGAATCGATATGTTGGTTAGTTGAGTTTGATCTGCGCGTTTAGGGTTTTTGGGATGGTTATATTTTGATTTATTGGGTTGGAACAGTTGGTTTTAACTGTTTATCTGCATAAACGATATTCGATATTTATTGTTCTCTGAGACTTTGAGTTGCATTTACTGTTTATTTCGAATTGTGGATTCTTTGGTTTCATCCTAATGAAACAGGTGTTTATCTGATACTGAAAGTGGGGTCTTTTGGTTAGAGATTTATTGGAGATGATTCCTGCGGTTTGATGCTCTGTGACCCTTTTTATTTTATTGGGATTTTTTATACATAGATTGGAGTTCGTTCAACGATGGTTGCTTGGATTACAAGTTGAAGTTTCTCATTTCATTTAATGAGTTTTGAATTTCAGCTGACCTCCAATAGTGTAGAAGATCGCTTTTTGTGATACTTTTTATGTTGTTTGAAATCTGAGTCCATTTGATGCAAAGTGTTTTGTTGACTTGGATGTTGCTGACATAGTAGCAATATACGAAAGAAGGTTATAGGTTTGGTTCTAGTTTTACAGCAATCAGTAATAGAAGTTTTAGAAGGGAAGAATTTTTGAAATTTACAGTGGAAGTGAGATGAATGTCATGCCAAGAAGTAGGGTAGACGAAGAAGAAGTTGACAGGTCTACATATTATACAAATGCAAGCAAGGACTTGACGATTGGAATCGTGAAGGTTGTGACATTTTTGTTAATATTTGCAGCTGGCGTTGTTCTTGGATTGACAGCAAGTGCACATGTTACTAGACACTTTACTTCTTCACATGCTGACCTGTTCTTTCCTGCACATAACTTTCCAGCTCCTGTCCCTGAGCAAGAAGGTTGCTTAACCATAAATAATTGTGATGAGGAAGATTGTTTGAGCATAAAGAGTTTTGTCAACCCGAGCCATTTGACACATAGTATGTCAGATGATGAGCTATTTTGGAGGGCTTCAATGGTGCCAAAGAAAGATGCTTATCCATATGACAGAGTGCCTAAGGTGGCCTTCATGTTTCTGACGAGGGGACCATTGCCGCTGCTTCCATTATGGGAAAAATTTTTCCATGGCCATGAAAGGCTCTTTTCGATTTATGTTCATGCACTTCCTGGGTATGAGCTAAATGTTTCGAAGACATCCGCATTCTATGGTCGCCAGATCCCAAGTCAGGTATTGCTTCTTTCCTTCCACTGGCATATAAACTTACATTTCGAAGAATTGAATCATAGCTTCATTTTCCAGAGAAATTCTTATTTAGAAACTAGCACCTTAATTTGTGCTTTTCTCTAGATTGCTGCCATTTTCCCCAAGTTAGAACAGTTTCCACTTTCCAATAAGGGTAAGAAGGATTTTTTGTTGTTGTAAATATAACTTAGACAAAGTAATTTTAAGATCGAAGCACAGTAGCACATTCATGTGGAAGATACATGATTTGGAGTAGTTGCAGCTGGTGAAATTTTCTTACCTGGAATTCAACAAACCTCTTATTATTATCATTATTTTTTTTTTTTTATAGCAACTAATTAGATGGGTAACAAATTCTGTTGAAGAGATCCTATCTACCTTGAATATAACTATGAACCATCTGATATTTGTCTAATAGAGAGGATTGGATTTGTTAAAATATGTTTCGTTGTCTAGGTGTCCCCTAGCCAATGCTGTTTAGTTTCCAACTTTGTTTATATTAGAGATAGAGTTTCCTTCTTGGATTCTAAGTCTTCTAATGTCGACTCTTATTGTGAGTCTGTGAGTCCTTTTTAGTCTTTTTGTAATTCTCTCTTCAATTATAAATACAAGGCTAGCTGGTCTCTAAAAACTATTTAAGCATTCAGTTCCTAGAGAGTGCTTTCAACAGGGTATCAATCGATGACAGCCTCAATTCTGATCCCCTTCTTCCTGTGACAACACCCTCTCTCTTGGTTTTCTTTCACCCACACCTTCTCTCTCTCTCTCTCTCTCTCTCTCTCTCTCTCTCGGTGCTCTTTGTCTCCAAAAGGGCAGCACTAATGAGGTGATCTTGTATGGATCTAGTTGCTGTCCTCCATCTTTACCTCGATTAAAGAATGATAAGACTCTTCGAAATCCAAAATGCTGTTTCCCCTTTGTGATTGGTGTTTTGAAGATCGAGTTCTCCCTTTACACTTGGAATCAAACCTTCTATTAGTGAAGATCCAATTTGGCACCTCTTGAAAGGCATCTGTCATCTACTGCTGAGAATGAAAGGTCCCTTTTATTCAGAACCAGATCACGATAGCTTTGGATCGAGATTCTTTCGCGACCCATTATTCAGAACCAGATCACAATAGCTTTTGGATCGAGATTCTATCGCGAGATTCAATTCTGGTGTGTTTTTGCAGTTTGCGACAACACCTTCCTTCTGATTTCAGCTGTTTTTTGGACCAGATAATATAGTTGAAATTCTGGTTGAGCATGTAATTTGCTAACCAAGACAGATCAGCACACACTGAGATCAATTTTTTTCCAGCATACATTGAGATCAATTTTTCAGCACACATCGAGATCAAGATCAGTATTTTTCTGTATTCTGATTTTTTTCAGCACTATCGCTACTACTTGCTCTCGGTTACATTGATAAATCCTTGTTCTACTGATTTCTCTATCAACTTGTTTGCTGCAATGTCAGATGTTACTCCTGCCTCTACCGGTTTTGATGTACAAAATCAACATGAGTATCACCTTTTGCTGCCACTTTTATCAAGTTTGATGAAACCAATTATCTGATCTGGTCTAGATAAACTTACCTGACCATTGGTGGTCGTGGTTTCATAGGACATTTTATTGGTACGACTGAGAAACCCTCTATTGCTGGTACTGCTCAGGATCGATGGATCTCAAATGATTACTTAATTATGTCTTTTCTCCTCAACTCTATGCTACAAAATATTGCCAGATGGTATCTTCTGTTGGACTCTACCCCCCATATTTGGTTAGCTGCCAAAGTACTGATGAACAAGTAGGGAATGATGCTTAGTCGTATGAATTATGTAAGAAACTTCATGACACCACTCAGAAGGAGTTGATTGTCTCACAGTACTATACTGAACTTCGAAGTCTATGGATTATGTCGATTACCAGCTTATCAGTGCCACCGATATTGCCTCCTTCAAGAAACATGTTGATAAGAATGGGTCTATGATTTCTTAGTTGATCTCCTTTTCCCACTTTGGAGCAGTCCTATGCATATGTCAAAGCGCTAAGGCAACTTAAGGCCCTGAAGAGGTGTCTAGGCGTACCTAAGGTGTACCCAAGGCATTGTAAGGGTACATCTGATGGCAAGGGGGGGGGGTTTCAGCACATTTAAATCAATTACCCCTCTTTGATGCAGGATCTTATCACAGTCCAACCCAAATTTAACCTTTAACAATAAACAAGAATTATTGATTTGGACCAATAATTTCCCAACTTTAAATCTTATTGTAAGAATGCTTCAAAATTTGGGATCCTTGATCCTTAGGATATGAGGAACAATATTCCAGAAGATGAGCTTGATCCAACGGGTGGCATCGAAACCAATCTTGCCCGTAGGTTTCAAACAGGTATTTTAACAGAACCAGAATTGTATAACAGTAGAAAAATTACTTATCTCAGAATCCATCCGTTGGAATGTCTTCAAACTTGGAGGGGAAGTAATATAGGATGTGCTTTATAACATACCCAAATTTGAAGGTGATCTAACTTTGGATGAAGAAGTTGTGAATTTTCAAAGAACTACTATCATCTGAAAACGATACTGAACAGAATAGGAGTTTCAGTTGAATCTCACAACCAGTGAGATTCAACCAGAAATTTTTAATAAAAAAAACTTTGGCCAACTCTGTTGTTAGCATCTTCTTCTTCTTTATTTATAATGCTAAAAGAAGATACAAAATATAAAAGGACTGGTTCCTAGAAGTAATGTCCAAAAATAAAAAAGAAAAATTTTCCTTTATAACTTTTAGGAAAGTTTCTAAAACAAATAACATCTATGACTGACTCATATGATAACCAATCTTAGGAAACAAAACTAATGATTAATTTTATGGAAAGGAAACAAAACTAATGATTAATTTTATGGAAATAAATCTAACTTATTGAATTTAGGAAAAAGCAAAACTTTTTAAAAATTCTGTTGGTACTGTTCACGTTAACAGTATCGTGTGAACAGTGTGGGTTGGACCCATGTTGACCGGTCCTTGGGCTGGTCCACTACTGGCTGGTTCACTACTGGCTGGTCCTTGGACTGCATCAACTCGCCTCCAGTTAAAATAAACTCGTCCACGAGTTTTGTAATGGTGAAGAATCAATTCTGTGGGGTCGGTACACATCTTTCTTGGATATTGGAAGTCTAGTTGTGCTTGAAAATTTGGAAGAAAATCTGCCACCTTGGGTCCACTCTCTTTAAAATATTGGGGAGGTATCACAAGATCAATATGTTCAATATCTTGAAAAGATTCAAACGTGCACGGGGTGTCCATGGGAATCACCACATCTAGCTCTTTGTCTTCCACAGTGGCTTCCTCAACGTTTATGACCTCATGATCACTGTGATTCTCATTATTAGTCAATGGAGCTGCACAAGAAAGATTAAGATCACATATGTCCACCTCATTGACTTGAGTAAAATCATCTACATTGTAACTGATGTGGTCTTCAACTACAACATCTTCAATGCAAATTGCTACAGTAGGAACATCAATGTTGATCTCTCCTTTGTCTTCATGGATTTGTGAAATCTGTTCTTCGTTTTCCTTGACTTCAGTCACTAATGCTCCTAGAACGGTTGAAGGTATTGGAGTTTTCTTTGGTGGTGCAACTGTAGGTACCGCTTTCACGTCAATATCGTTAGCGTTAGGCTTCCACCCTTCGCTAACTTGCGAACTGAATTTTATAGATGGTTGTGTCAGGTTTTCTTCAGTTATACATGCCACTTTGTGGTAACTTTGTCGACGGAAGAGCCTTATTTGGATATGTTCAGGTACGTATTTTCTCGTTAATTCGTACTTTATATCTTCACAAGTCCTAGGCTCTCGTCCTCGAACTCTGAGCTTTCATTCATGGATTTTCCACCACTCACGGGCAGCTCCCAAAAGTTTGGATGGTGCTAATTTTAATTTTTGTGGCTCGGGAAGATCAAACCAATCGAAATAGTCATCTAGGGCATTCAGCCAGTTATGAAATGCTTGGGGGTCTTGTTTCCCATGAAAGTCCTTGAGGTCCATCCGTACCTTATGGGTTTGGTAACGGAGGGGTTGATGTTCTCCATAATCTTCATAGGGTGAGTCTTGATATTTCTCTCTAGGGACTCTTTGGAGAGCCCTAGTAATACGTCCTAGTACTAGGTTGGCCATAAGAGCTTCTCTTCTAGGGGCTTCTATTCTAGCAGCCTAAGGTTAATTCTTTCCTCCAAACTATTCATTCTTCTGTCTATATTATTTAGCTTTGTATCCATTTTGGCCAATCGTTGGAGAACCAAATTAATAGGGTTATTGGGGTTATTGGACTGATTAGGTGAGTTAGAACTCTCCTCAGCCATGCTCTGACACCAATTGATGGCAAAGGGGAGGGGGGGTTTCAACACATTCAAATCAATTACCCCTCTTTGCTGCAGGATCTTATCACAGTCAACCCAAATTTAACCTTTAATAATAAACAAGAATTATTAATTTAGACCAATAATTCCCCAACTTCAAATCTGACTGTAGGAATGCTTCAAAATTTGGGATCCTTGATCCTTAGGATATGAGGAACAATATTCTAGAAGATGAGCTTGATCCAACGGGTGGGATCGAAACCAATATTGCCCATAAGTCTCAAACAGGTATTTTAACAGAATCAGAATTGTATAACAGTAGAAAAAATTACTTATATCAGAATCCAGCCGTTGGAATATCTTCAAACTTGGAGGGGAAGTACTCTAGGATGTGTTTGATAATATACCCAAATTTGAAGGTGATCCAACCATGAATGAAGAAGTTATGAATTTTCGAAAAACTACTATCATTTGAAAACGGGACTGAACAGAATAGGAGTTTCAGTTGAGTCTCACAACCAGTGAGAGTCAACCAGAATTTTTTAATAGGTTGTGAGACTCAACCAGAATTTTTTAATACAAAACTCTGGCCAACTCTGCTGCCAGCATCTATTTCCTCTTTATTTATAATGCTAAAAGAAAATACAAAAGATAGAAGGACTGATTCCTAGAAGGAATGTCCAATTTCCTTTATAATTTTTAAGAAAGTTTCCAAAACAAATAACATTTATGACTGACTCATATGGTAACCAATCTTAGAAAACAAAACAAATTTAGGAAACAAAACTAATGACTAATTTTATGAAAATAAATCTAACTTATTAAATTTAGGAAGAAGCCAAAACTTTCTAAAAATTCTGTTGGTACTGTTCATGTGAACAGTACCATGTGAACAGTGTGAGCTGGACCCATGTTGACCGATTGGGCTGGTCCACTACTGGCTGTTCCTTGGACTGCATTAACATTTTAATAAGAGAATTTATACAAAAAGGACGAGGTTAGCATATCAATTTTATTGTTTTTAATACATATGCATAATTCCATACATTATGGTATACATATGTACTTTATACCTCTACAAAAAAAAAATATACTTTATACATCCAATAAAAACACTACAAATAGCATTAATTAAAAAAATAAATAAACAAATAAAACCAGGCGTGATACAATAAGGCAACCAACCGCCTAGCCCTATCTGACTCGCCCGGACGCCTTGACGACTGTGGTCGAATGCTTTGGTACATATTGAAGAGAGCCGTCGATCTGCCATGCTTCAGTCTCCTATTACAGTTCGGCTTTACAGAGTGTCTCGTCCCATCCCTAATACTGATGGACCTTTACGTTCCGACAATAGTAGCAAAGAGGTAATTAAGTGTGAACATTGTAGCGAATCTTGGCACACTAAGGCTTTGTGTTAGAAGCTTCATGAGAAATCAGTTGACTTTAAAGCCGAACGTGGTTGTGGTTGCTCAAAGAACAGGGCCAACTACACTGAGATAGTTACCTACTCCCAGTTCTATAGTTGTCAAGGCGTCGCCTAGGCCTCGCCTAGGCGACGCCTAGGCGTCCGGGCGGTTTGTACAGGCCTGGGCGCCAGGGCGCCTTGTGTACATGAGAAAGGCGGTCGCCCAGGCCAGACAGGAACAACATTTATCAGACAATACTTATTTATGACTAATATCATTTATATTTCATTTACTTAAGATATTATTCATAAATAAGCAAATACCCCCTATTTGAATCCAATAAAAATAGTCTAAAATTCAAATTCCAGAAGGAAAAAAAGTCAACCCCCCTGTTCAAGAACAAAAACCATATTTTTGGGTGCGAGGGCGATTTTCAACTTTTAAATGCTAGGCTTTTTTTTAAATATAAAAATTCTATAAATCTTATTATAATAAATCATCACTAAAAACCAAGAGTGCGCCAAAATAATCTTTTGCTTTGATGCCCAAAAAATAATTTACATTCAGACGACTTTAAACAGCATTCCCGTATTCCGAACAAGGTTTGACCGGAGTGTAACTCCTTCATTATAATTTGGATTCAAGCAATCTCGGATTTGTTGGAAAGTTGATTATGCTAGCTTTGCAACGAATTCGAGATTGCTTGAATCCGAACTATATTAAAGGAGTTACGCTCCGATCAAATTCGTTAAAAGTACGCAAATGTTAGTCATAAATAATTGTTTACTTAACTCTAGACAAAATTCCAGGTCTTAGTGTACATTAGTAAAATTGGGTCCACACCACATATTAATTAAGTTATGTCTTAAATGTTGATTATTTATGTAGAATGTTGCATATATATAAACATTAATATTTTAGAAATAAAAAAATGCACTGGGAACGCCTTGGTCGCCTAGGCGCCCAGGATGGCCCCAAACGCCTTGGATCGCATTGTCGCCTTGACAACTATAGTTCTGACACTGGTTCCTCTCTAGAAGAATTACAGGATTTCCTTCGGCTTCTCTAGGCTTTTTCAACTGGTAATGCTCCTTTAGTTCCAATTTTTCCTTTTCAGGTATTCTTTTTGGTGGTCATTGTGCCTCGGTAGTCTCTAGCCCCTAGATCATTGACTCTGGTGTCACTGATCACATGACTAGATCCTCCAGCCTATTTCATTAGTATTCTCCATCCTTAAAGAAAGACAAAGTTCAAGTTATTGATGTGACTCTCTCATCTGTCTCTGGAAAGGGTTCTATCTACTGTTCCTCTTCTCTTACTTTATCTTTTGTTTTAAATATCCTTAATTTTACTACAAATATACTTTCCATTAGTAGCCTTACTAGGGATTTAAATTGTAAAGTCATCTTTTTTTCAATCTTTGTGATGAGGACAATTGGATGTGATAAGGTGTATGGTGGTCTCTATTTGCTCGATGATGGTTCTCCTCCACCAGTGTTATCTCGACCACTTCATCAGCTATACTCAGCTTCCTCAAATCTCGATCAATGGCATTGTTGTTTAGGTTATCCTCCCCTTGCGACTTTATCTCATGTTTTTTCTGATTTAATCAAACAATGTAATAAGGATGAGTTCCTACCCTCCCCCCCCCAAAAAAAAAAAAAAAAAAAAAAGTAATAAGTATGAGTTTTTTTTTTGTGAGAATTGTATTTTGGCCAAACAAACTCGTTTTAGTCATTCCCTATTAAATAAGAGAAGTGCATCTCCTTTCCATTTGGTTCACTTTGATGTAAGGGGTCCTGCTAGCCATGCCTCTATTTCTGTTCATCGATGGTTTTTCATATTCATTGGCTACTACTCTCACATGCCATGAGTATATATGATGCAACATAAAATTGAGGTGTTCTGTTATTTTCGGCTCTTCCATAACATGGTCTGCACACAATTTAATGCCACCCTTAAGATTTTACAAAGTGATAATAACTGCAAGTGTCTTGAGGGACAGTTTCAAACATATTTGGAGGACTTTGGGATCAGCCATCAGGCTAGCTGGGTTGACACCTCAGCCCAGAATTGGGTGGCCGAACGAAAGAGCCGCCATCTCCTGGAGGTGGCCCGTGCTCCCATGTTTACAAGCCTTGTTCCATCTCAGTATTAGAGTAACATTGTACTCACAGCTACTTGCACGTTGGCGTCTCGTTTCTTAATTGATGTTCTAACTCCTTTGTCGTTCCTCCCAAGATTTTTAGTTGTGTGTGTTATACTCGCGATCGTTGGTCTCCCGGCAAGCTAGAATCACGTGGCCTCCGGTGTATATATTTGGCATACTCGGCTACTCAGAAGGGCTAGAAGTGCTATTATTCTCCCACGCGACGTACTTCGGTGACTAGGGATATTTTCTTCCATGAAACCGTTCTATACTACTCACTGCTACCTCTTTAGGGGGAGTCCGTGAATAGTGAAGATGTATTTGTTCTTGAGATTCTTCCTGTTCCGACTCTAATACTCCAGCAGCTCAAGGGGAGCACCCGATTCCAGCTCAGGGGGAGCAACCACCACCAGTCTCAGTTTAGGAGGACGGGAACCTGAGCCACAGACACCAGTTCCGGTCTAGGAGGAACCGCAAGAGAATCCGGATGAGTCAACCTCTAGGTCTATTAGAGATTCAAAAGAAAAAGCAAGTTGAGACCTTTACCATTCTGCACCTTCTATAATCCTGTCGCCATCATTCAAGCTAGAGCTAGGGCTGCAACAGGGCCGGGTTGGGCCGGGTTTTTCAAAACCCTAACCCTAATTCTGGATATTTAAACTTAACCCTAACCCAGCCCAACCCTGTCAGGGTCAGAAAATATACAACCCTAACCCTGACCCTGGCAGGGTTGGGCTTAACCCTAACCTACCTTGATTGACCCTGACAGGGCCGGATTGGGCTGGGTTAACCCTGATTAACCCTGATTTAGGGTTGGAATGATCCTGATTGGCCCATAAACATACAACAAATTGTCAGATAACATATATATAACAATTATAACTTATATATATATATATATAGGGTTGGGCTAGGTTGGGCTCAACCCAGGGGGTCAACCCTAACCCAACCCAACCCTGCCAGGGTTCATCAAAATTTGAACCCTAACCCAACCCTATCAGGGTTTGGGACCAGGTTCAACCCTGTCAAGGTTCAGGGCGGGTTTGGGCGGGTTCGGGTTGTCAGGGTAAAACTTGCACCCCTAGCTAGAGCCACCTACACAATCTGGTAAGATCTTCTCTTCTCTTAAGTTACTTATTGCTGTCCGTAAAGATACTAGGGCTTGCACTCAACATCTCATATCTCATGTTGACTCTTTTTTTAGTACAGATTGTGTTTTTGTATCTTCCATTTTCTCTGTTAGACTGTTAGTATTCCATAGAAGTGGCAGGAGGCTTGTGCAGATCCAAAGTGGAAAAGCAGCTGTGATGGAAGAGATAAAGGCTCTGAAAAAGGATGATACCTGGGATATTGTTGCTCTTTCTCCAGAAAAGCAGTCTGTTGGTTGCAAATGAGTGTTTGTGGTAAAACAAAAAATTGATGGGACGGTGGACAAGTACAAAGCAAGGCTTGCAGCTAAGGGCTTTACCGAGAAATAAGGAATTGATTACCAGGGCCCCCAGAAAGAGAATTCTTTTATCTCCTTATGATCTCTGTGGATTGAGGCATACACAAATGTTGATTGAGGTGAATCTTCAGATAGGATGTTTATTTCTAGTTATGTTACTTTTGTTGGGGGTAATCTTGTCATGTGGTGTAGCAAGAAGCAGAAATTTTGTTGCAAAGTCAAGCATTGAAGTAGAATTTTGTTCTATGGCTTACGGGATTTGTGAATATTTTGGCTTAGGATTTACTAGAAAACCTTGATGTTCCTGTTCATTTTCCAATGATGATGTATAGTAATAGCAAAGTTGCAATTAGCTGATGTAGTGTTATTCAACTAGCCAACACTGTTCGTGTGAACAGTACCAACAGATTTTAGAGGCAATATTGAAAAGATGCTTTGAGAATCAAGTCCAACCAAATAAGGCCTAAGCTAGCCACTAAGCCAAGCCAGCCAAGTCGACATAGGCCAGCCTGGCCAGCCAAGCCAGCCATGGCGTATGGCTGAGCCTTGGCCAGCCATGACCAAGTCATAGTGAGCCAAACAGCTCAGTACAGCTGGCCAGCGCAAATAGCAGATTCTCCCCTTTGTTTCCTTCTTTTGTTATTGCTTTCCTGATTATAAATTACCATGTAAGCATGTCTCTAATACTAGTAATTATATTTAAGAGACTTGCCTTAAGTTAGGAGTTTTAATTTTTTAGAAACTTTCAAAACTTTCCATCCAATGTTTGGGAAAGTTTCCTATTACCTCCCTTTTAGTTTTAGAAAGTTTATATCAAGGAAAGATTGTATTTTCCTTCCCTGAAGCTAATCAATAATAAAAGGATTATGTAGCCTCCTTTCATATTAATACAGAAACTGCTCTTGTGTTTCTAGTTGAGTCTCCAGGTTGTGAGACTCAACCGACCCCCTCTCCCCCCCAATTCCCTTCTAATCTCCTCTCAATCTCTCTCTATCTCTTCCCTATTGCTTGCGCAATTATCACCATCCAAAGATCCATCGGTTACTAATATCAAGTAGTTCCTGATGCTGCTGATATCAAGTAGTTCCTGTTGCTGCTGTAATCGCAAAGTCGATATCAGTGATAGCAGTTTTGAAGAAATTTTTTAACTTATCAATTCTTGTTCGGATCGACTTCAAATTCAGATATGGTTGCAAGTGCATCCTAAGCTACAATCCCTCTAAGTTTTGTAATCAACCAACGGTTGGATTGCTCTCAAAGATAAGTTCTCTATTTCTGGTTTCCTAGTTTTGATTGAATTCTTATTGGGACTAGTAAAAGATCCTATCGCAAGATTAGGGGTGTAGATTGATTGCTAACCCTAACCTTTGCATCATTAGCATTGCCGATAATCCAATGCAACATGATCGTACTAAGCCTGTGGAGTTCGATTGTCACTTCATCATGGAGAAGCTCGAGAATGGACTGATTTGTATGCTCTTTGTGAAGTCAGAAGACCTGCTAATTGATATATTCACTAAATGTTTGGGTGGAAAACTTTTTCATCATAATTTGATCAAATTGGGCATGAGTGATATTTATGCGCCAACTTGAGGGGGAGTGTTAAAATATGTTTCGGTTATCTAGGTGTCACCTGGTTAGTGCTGTTTAGTTTCCAGCTTTGTTTAAATTAGAGTTAGAGTTTCCTTCTTGGATTTTAACTCTCCTATTGTTGACTCCTATTGTTAGTCTGTGAGTCCTTTTTGGTCTTTTTGTAATTCTCTCTTTAATTAAATACAAGGCTGGTTGGTCCCTAAAGACCATCGAAGCATTCAGTTCCTAAATAGTGCTTTGAATAGAATTTCACACGCCCTTTCCAGGAAATTTGTCTAATAGCCAATGTAAGTGTAAAAGATTTAAACAATATTGCTTCAATTTTTTTTTTCTCTAAAAAGAATCTTGAGAGCAGCTTATAGTGTTCAAGCAATGTGAAGGATTCAGCGATATGAAGTATGTAGGCTGAATGTGTCTTAGGGTGATTTAAAAGCTTAACCCAGGGGAAGCTTATATGCTAGTTACTTTTTTTTTTTCTCTAAATAGTTGTATTCTCTACTAAGGTTACTATCTAACTTAATTATTGGATTAATCTTTACTTCAGATTTTTTTGTCACATCTATATGCTGATTTCAGATATCTATTGGAAAAATAAAACTACATTCTGCAGACACTGTTGACATTTTTGTAATGTTCAGGAAAATAAGTGTGTTCTACAAAGTGCATGTGGAAATAGGTCCCCATCCATTTTCTTGTTTGGATTTTCCAAAAATTTAGAATCATTAATTATACAATCAGAAATTTACAACATGGGAAAACGTTAGAATTAAAATTTAAGCACAAAATTTTCAAGAAGTATCAATATAATTCTGGTTGACATCCCTAGCCGAAAAGTTTGATCAGTGATTATGGTATTTCTTTACTTCATAGTTACTTAATTTCATCAATATGTTGATTTGTTGAGTTCTTCTAGAATCATTAAGTGACTACTTGTTATGAGAATAATTGGTCCCTGTTGGTGGTCTTGTGGTCTTACTTAGTCATGGGATTCATTTGAAAATTGAAGTTTGGATGGTAAATTAATCATATAGCTAAATTCACTGGACTAAAAACTGCCCTGCTTTGGAAGTGGAGAATGAGGAACATTTTACTGCTATTTAATCTAGTCAGATTAGTGACTAGAGGTGAACGAGGTATCTCTAGAAAATTGAATCTCATTGAAATTGAAGGAAATAAGATTGGAGCATGTAGAAATGGCCTGTAATGAACACATTTGTCTGAGAGATAAGATTGTTAGTTGCTGGAAGTCAAGAAAATTCTTTTATCTTTGAGACAATGCAAGAGATCGCTCTAGTTAGTTGATCATAAGGTGGAGATACGGGTATCAAGAGCTTATAAGGAAGTACACAAATATCAGAACATCTTGGAAGAATTGAAGGAAGAGTCACTCATTGTTTTGCCAAAGAAGCTAACCACGAAGGTGTGGTATATAAAAAAGGGAAGATTCAAATACTTGGCGGTCGACCAACCAGGAGGGGCGGTCACCAGCTGGTCATATGGCTGAGCTAGACAATTACTTCTCTAAAGTGAGGTTAATGGGTTTTTGGACCGGCCCTATTAGGCGGTCAACCATCAACATCTCTTTTCAACAAGAGACATCTGTTGGGCTCCTTTTGGACGGGCATGACCCCATTGGGTCTTTCTACTCTAAGGACGACCAGGACACTTCAAATGCATCTTTGAGTGTCTCCTCTCTCTCTCTCTCTCTCGCTCCTCGGTATTGTCAATTTGTCATCCCATGTTTTTTTTAGTCTCTTTTGGGTGTCTTCCTTTCCTGTCAATTGATCACAACTTGGTAGCATCCTGATGTGGCCCAGTAATTGAGTGCATAGACTATTTGTAAGGGCCCTATTTTATCTTGGAGGCTGATTCACATCATCTCCGTTTGCACCATAGGGGAGTCTTAAGTCTTAAGGAAAGTGACCGGTGGCACGATTCAGCCCTACCGTTCCTTGATGATTGTCCCTTGTGTACAGGTTCATGATGCTGCATATGGTGCTCGTATTTGCCATTGTCGAATGTATTTTCTCTATGGTTTAGATAAATTCTCTTTGTTCTCCTTTGTAGTGTGTGGATTATATATTTCCAATAAAAGGGGAAGCATTCTCCAAGTCATTAAGGTCCTACAAATGGAAAAAAAGGTTTGATAACTTCATATTGGCATCCTATAATGCGCACTGGGATCATTTTTCTTGGAATTTCATGAAAGAGCCATCTAGATCATCAACTAATGTATATCGCCCATCCCTTGGGGTGTTAGAACTTCTTACACATTAATTTGAGTTGGACCTAATACAAAGTTCTTTCCACAGTTCTCTTTCACTCAAGGATTAAAGTATCGCGTATCGGTAGTGTATCGGTCGGGTGATTTTAAGAGATGTATCGTATCGTATGGTGGATACGGTGGATACGCTAGGATATGGGGCAAGATACGCATGAGAATGATTAGGGAACATGCAAAACATAATTTTTAAGCATAAAAACACTATAATAAGCAATTTTTGAAGTATTTTCATGGATTAAAGACATATTTGATGACATTCAATGAGCTACAACCTTTGATTCGCATGAATAGTAGGTTTTCAGTAAGGAAGAAGGCCAGAAAAGTAGAAAAAATTAGTTGTATTAAGCTTTATATATGCGTATCGACCATATCGAATCATATCAAGGTGTATCAAACAGTATCGGTTTCTTATCAAGGTGTATTGAGTCGTATCGGTTAGATACACTTTGATACTAGTTTATTTATTTATTTATTTTTTTGGCAAGAAAATGGAAACTTAAGTGTATCGATACATATCAAGTGTATCAACCTATCGAAGTGTATCGAGCCGTATCAGTTTGATACGGTCAATACATGTGGATGCATTTTTTGTTTTAAAAAAAGAAATACGTATCAAAGAATATCGTATCGACAATGGTCAACATAGGGCGTATCGTATTGATACTTAAAACCATGCTTCCACTACAGTAAGGAGACTGTCTGATTGTGGTCCAACGAACTCTTGTAAAGGGAAACCAACTTCTCTGTTGGTTTCTGAGCTCATATGTGCATCTAGAGGTTACAAGACAGAGGTGTGGATCAATTTTTATTGACTGTCCTATTCTACTATAGTGTGTTTATTTATTTGTATTAATTTTTATGTTTTAATAAATTAGAGATATTTGTTATAAATAGTAAATTTACCGAACATTAAAAAATTCTTGCTTATAGTGCGATATGTATTGTTTTTAATAAGTTTCTCTTTTGAGTCATACTTATATTGGTTGTTTGAGTTCAGCATGGACATAAGTTTTTTTTGTCCTACTAGTTTTACCTTTTTTTCCCAAATTGGATTAAATTTGGTCACCATGAGTCTTTTAATGCAGTGCTAATCTTGAACCAGTGAAATCCAGTGGGAGACCAGCTTGCGACAGAATTGCCGGTATAGGGATAGAATTCAAACTAAGAGAAAACCAGATACCTCTATTTAAGCAACTCAGATATGCATGAAATTCTGGTTGGATGGTCTATTTGTCAAGGAGAACTAGTCTGTATTCTGTAAAATAGCAGTTACCAAATCAGGTAAGAAATAGAGACCACAACCAGAACTAGTAACTTCCAGAATTAGCAGCTCAGAAGTGAAAAAAAATGTATATATATATATATATATATATATATATATATATATATATATATATATATATATATATATATATATATATATATATTTGAAAAAAGGGTTGAGAAGGATTTAGAAACTAGAAACCAGAAATTCAGAAGTATCAGAAATTGCAATTAGAACTTAGAAATAAGCTGAACAGAATTTAGAAACCAAATGAATAACAGAGAATTAGAAATTGAACTAACATCAGAACAGAACCAGAAATAAGAAGATTGAATCAGCTTCAGAAACTGAAGCTTCAGGAAACAAAGAACAGCTAGAAGTCTGAAAGATGGTGTTCTTCTGGTTTGGAACAGATCTGAAAACAGTACCAATATCAACTAAAGAAGAAACAAAAGATCAGTTGAATCGACAGAAAAAAAAAATCAGCAGATCAATACCCCACAGAATAGAGATTTAGCAAACTAACATAACCCCAGAAAGTGTAAAACTTATCAGCCGCAGGTTATGGGAAGGAAAGAAAACAAGCCTTAATCGATTGGGGAAGAAGAAGAAAAGAGGAGGAAGGAGGATATGTTCAGAAATCCCATCTGAACTGCAGGGCTGGCATCTCACCAGTACACTAACCTTGGAATCACCACCCAGGGTTCCTAGAATCACCACCAGGGAACCTACTGAATCACCACAGCAGGATGCTCTGAATCACCACAGAGCCAAAGGGCTGAAGCCATTTTTCATTACTCAATTGCCATAGGGCTTCATATCTTTATAAAGACTCCAAGCAATAATAAAAATAGAAACAAAGACTAATCAAATCTAACCTAAATCTTCTTGAAATCTGAGAATAGAAATTAGAAATTAACACCTAATCTCGTATAGGACTCAAATCCCTCATTCTTGGCCTCTTGGGCTTGTAGAATTGGCACATTACAATAGAAAACCCCTAAATACTTATCCATGATCCATATAACCCATTGGGTGCTCAAAACTAAGCCTATTAGTTCATTCTTTGTACCGCCTGGCCCAACCATGACCCTGGTTTGCCGGTGATTTGCTGCTGCATCATCTTTAGTATTAGAAATTCAGATTCCCAGTAGAGGTCCTCTAAATTGTTTTTTGAATTTGACTAGGAAGTAGAATGCAGCTGTCTAATTATGGCCTGTATTTTTTTTTTTTGGGGTTGGAATTATGACCTGTGTGGATGCTTGTAATTGAGAGTTGTTATTCAGTTTTTATGTGTGGTTTTATTTATAGTTGGGAAAATGGTCTTCTTCTAATAGTGGTTTGGTGGTCAAACCCTACAATTATTCATAGTGAATTTCTTTGTTATTCCTTATTTATTCTTCATTTCTCTGCAATAAACTCGTATGGTAAATGCAAAAGAAATCTTCTTTCTTGTACTTTTTAGTATTTACGTGGTGGCTGAGTAAAGGGCGTACCTAGTGCACGAGGTACCCGCCACTGCGGGGTTCGGGGAGGGGCTTATGTCTGCAGCCTTACCTCCGCATCATAGAGAGACTGTTTCCAGATTCGAACCCATGACCACCAGGTTACAATGGAGCAACCTTGGTGGTCTTTGCACCAAATCCTGGGTTATGGTGGGTTGGTATGTCAGGTCAGCAGCTGGCTTCCTAAGATACATAAACACACCAACCTGATTTAATTGGGAAAAGGTTCAGTTATGTTGAGTTGAGTACTCAGTAGTGCTTGCTGGTTTTTGAGTTGGGCCTGCTATTGTGGGACCCTTCCTAGCTGTCCTACAGCAGCAGCAAAAAATATTTAATTCTAAATCAGTTGGTACAAAGTAAGTGATGAGGGTAAGTAGTGAAGTGATAAAGTTACACAAAGTTAGGGTATTCATATCTGAAATTCAATGAACTAGGTTTGGGTATGAAATGATCAAAACAGTGAGTAAACAATTGTAGTGCTTTCTTGGAGTTAGATAGTTTAATTGACTAGGCATTGGATGGTAGGTACTGGGTAGTGAAGAAGTCAAGGGTTTTTGGTGGCTAAAATTTAGTTGATTGGTGCCAGGTCATAGAGCTTAATGAGACTAGAATGAGTTTATAAGTATAAAGAAGGAATGGAAAGATGCGTAGCTCTTACTCTTAGCAGCAACCTAGGACTCTAGATATCAGCAACTGAATTCTAGTAATCAGTCGCAGAAACTAATTCAAGAAGAAATCTGGAGATGCAGCTCAGGGCTTGATTAAATAATTCCAATAACAAAACCATCTACATATCTTTGATGTCCCATACCTTTTTATTTGCTTACACTAGTTAGAATCCCACATTACTCTCTATTTTACAAGTTCTTATTACATAAAAGAGTTGTGTCAACTAAAACTAATTCTTAGAATTTAGGTCTAAAACTTCTTCAATCCGTAGTAGAGTCAAATAAAAGGGGTAAAGAAGATGTAAAGAAACTCTTGAGGATGTGACATCCACATTTTTTAAGGAGGTTGATTACAAAACTACTGCTACTGCAATGAAACAACCAAAATAACCTCAAATAAATTTAAAATGACCATAACTATCCTCACACTTGATAATTTAATTTCTGGTTTCAATTTTTGCGAATGCAAAGTATACCTCCATTAAACAGACATGGCTATCACTAATTGAATTCTTCTTTTCATTAAATGGAAAAATATCAAACCATCGGCCCAGAAAGAGCAAAGCATCCAGTTTGACATTAGTCATGGATTGGGCAATAGATTTTCAGGAACAATTTGACTTAATGGTCAAAATTGTATTGACCATTGACTGATTTAGGCTATTTTTGGTAACACTATTTTGAAATTGTTGATGTCATTTAATATGAAAACGAAAGTAGCTGCAATACTTGAAATACCTTATCAACATAGAAATTTTCGGAAAAGATGTTACCAGATAAGTGATTATGATGCAACAAATTATTGGTAAATTAACAGATTATGTTATATCATAAAATAAGCATATTAACAATGTTTTCCAGGAGTTTACACTATTTAGTACTGTAAAAAAACTTAATAAGATATTAAAAGTCCCTTTTTTTTTTTTTTTAGGGGTTGGGTTTGGGGGTTCCCAACGTGTAAAAATGGGCATCCCTCCAAGGAAAAGACTAGTGCAGAATGCTAACATGAACATTTTTGTTGAAGGGTTAGTGGAAGGGAAATGTATCCTAGGATTCCTAGCAGATGCATAATAGGTAAATTCATCAACGCATACCTATTGATCATGGGATATTGAAAACTGGGCTTCAAAGATGGGTGGGGGGTTCCCAATGTGTAAAAATGGGCATCCTCCAAAGAAAGGACACGCTAACATGAACCTTTTTTGCTGAAGGGTTAGTGGAAGGGAAATGTCTCCTACTAGATGCATAATAGGTAAATTCATCAACGCATACCCATTGATCATAGGAGATTGAAAACTGGGCTTCAAAGATGGGATGTTAGTTCCAGCATGCTGGTTGGATCTCTGGAAGGTGGTTTTCATGTTCATTTTCTCTTTTTGAAATTGAAGTTCTTGAAAATCAGAAGATTGGGGTGCAGATGAATCCAAGGCCTGTAACTATTGCCTGATACTTGGACACTGCACTTTTGTTTTGATAAAAGAAGACCTCAGAAGGAGAAAAATGGGTTAAGGCTCTTAGGATTCCCCTGCATGCATGGTGGTATGTAGTCTTTCTGGCAATAGGCAATATCGAAACTGATGACGAACACACTGCTGAAAAATTTTATAAGCTGTGTCCTTTTCTGTTGTGGAATGCTCATGGAGTTCCAAATACTCTGAAGGTCAAAGTCAGGAGATATTCAGCTCCACATTACCATCGGGATGGGGATGTCTAGGTACAATCCGTGCACCATTGTGCAAAGTCCGACTCCTACAGACCTGCATGCACCTGCTTACCTGATCGCAATCACAATCACCATCAGAATCTGTTCTAGATTTTACATTGGAGCCTGATAAAATTGATCACAGGTCACAGCAGGCAGGCCTGTCTCATGGTGTAGGAACTGTAGTTCAAAAACTCGGCGAAATTTTGCCGAAATTTCGGAGAATTCAGTTGGTCAGAAACGAAATGACATCCGAATTAGAAAATGCAATATTTCGGTCATTTCTCTGCATCAGGGAAGCAATATTTCGGTCATTTCGGTCGGATTTTGGTTAGCGAATCCAGTCCTCGTGCCAGCCCAAAAATGCACTGTTTCAGCGAAATTTCATCCATTTTGGTCGAAAGTTTTGATTTTGACCTCCTCGAAACAAAACCAAAATCCGAGTTTTCAAATTATGGTAGAAACTGAGTGGTTGAAGAAGAGCAGACTTACATTTATGCTCCACCTTTGACCTCAATTTTTGGAGGCTTGTAACCGTTGAACATCAGGAGGAGATTTGTATTCTTCTAAGCTGTCTCGATGGGCTTTGAGACCTTTTGAATCTGGTGGTTTTGTCACTTTATTCGGATGGGATTGTCCAGTTGGTGAGTCCCTCAACTTTGATACTTATGACTGGGCCAGCTATCATTGGACTCTAAGTTCCCCTTTTTGCCCCTCAGATGACCGATACCCCTTGACCACTTTAGACAGGCCTTCTGTCACACACTCGCACTCACTAGATGGGAAAATTAATGACTTATTGGTTTGAGTTAGTTTTTTTGGGGAAAAAAAGAGGTGAAAGTTGTTAGGGTCATCATTTTTCTTGTGGACTTGTTTTAAGATGTTAAAAGAATTCCCTCTGGCTTGATATTGATATCATAAAATGGTTTTCTGGTAACCTTTCCCAACAATACCAATGTTTTTTGAAGTAGTAGTATGTAAGCTTTTCTATTCTTCTTGTTTGAGAACCAACAAAACTTTGATCGTCAAAGAATCAATGATCCTATATTCTATATACCCAATTTATTTATCCTTAAACCAATTAATTCAGATGAAAATGCAGAAATTTCTTAACAATGTGTATATGGACTTTAGAAGCACTATATACTGAAATGTCAAAACATAATAACTCTTGATTTAATACAATTATTAACTGAGAATTATTCTGATTTCTTTTGTGTATGGACTATAAATGACTACAAAATCAAGCAATGCCTGGTTACTGTGTTGGGACTTCGAGTATTTTGGCATCCTGTTGGGACTTCGAGTATTGGCATCCCTTCACTCTATTTGTTCTGTTCTGTACATCCACACATACAGCTCTTGGGGCATCTTCCAGTTATGTCTTAGCTTGATCTTCGAGTTCAACACCATCTCCTATGTTTAAGCATTAAAATCTAAATCAACTATGCTTCCCAAACTGATGCCTTCCCATATTTCTTTTGTTCCAGCATTACAATCACAAATGCTTCGGCTGCACAAAACCTGTGCCCATAGATCAAAACACCCGAAGAGAATGTCAATTTACCAATTTGCTATCCTTTTCTCAGTAGTCAATATGCTGAAGTCACCAGTCACGGCAAGGAAGTCGGGGAGAGGGGAGAATTATTAGAACCATAACAAAATTCCCTCTAGATATCTTGTGAAGAGCATTTAGTCATAGGTTCTTATTCTGCCGGAGAAGGGAATAATATTAGTTTCCCTAGGGGCTTACAAGGAGTAGAATGAAGACAAAATTCTCAAAAGAAAATATGAAGAATATTTTCAAATTGGGAAGTTTCAGTATATATTCTCTCCCCGTTTATTTTCTTTTTGGAAGTATTTTATATTGCAAGTGATTTTAGGTAGACAGTAGTTAAGTGGGGTCCGAAATCTGATTCAAATCCAATATAGCACCTATGGATACATAAGAAATGTATTGAATCGATTCTTTTAAATGAATAGATTTGATCGCAACTTCGAATATGAAATTCAAAGGGATCATCAGTCTTGGGAAGCCATGTAGAGAAGAATTTGTTTGCGATGGCGATTGGAATGGACCCCCTCACCATGGGGGTACAAATAATTGCGTAACACGATAAGACTAATGTCTATCGTGTTTAATTTCCTTTACTCTCTATAGTTGCTAGTGGATTTATCGTTATCTCTTTCCTAGAGGTAGAGTTATAGTAGATCTATGTTACCTAGTTTTAACAACTTACTTTACCTAGTTTTTAGACTTACTTTGGTAAGTTGTAACTTCCTTTTTCTTAATAAATAGTTGGTGGTAGAGGGGGGAGACTGCAAGCTCAACTCTGCTGCTGTAGCAGTCTCGACCTCACTTCTTCTTCTTCTTCTTCTTCATTCCTCTCTCCTCCTCTCTTCTTGTGGTTGCTGGTTCCTTTTTTCTGATATTGTCACACAATTATTATTTTATTTTTTTAGTCTTTGTGAAGATTGCCCCTACTAGTGTGAGTTTGGCCATGCAGACATGAAAAAAGAGGAAGTTGGGTCCCCTCAATGTAGAAGTATATATATGAAATGGGATTACCAAATCTTGCGTTAATATAGGGTGCTTTTTGGAATGTGAGTCCTGTTCATCTACCTTCTTTGGGCAAATGTTTGATGCCTTTTAGTGGGATTGAATACCAAATCTTGCATTAATATTGTGTGCTTTTTGGAATGTGAGTCCTGTTCATCTTCCTTTTGTGCAAATGTTTGATGCCTTTTAGTTGTTCTCTTATTTTTCTTGTTGAAGTAAAATCTTCTTTGAAGCTCTAAGCTGACTGGCTTTTTTCATCTTTCTTTCTCTTTATCTACCTCTAGGATGTCCAATGGGGAACAAGTACACTGACAGATGGAGAGAGGCGTCTTCTTGCCAATGCTCTTCTTGACTTCTCAAATGAGCGGTTTATTCTACTTTCTGAGAGTTGCATTCCGATATTTGACTTCACCACTGTTTATAACTACCTTATTGGCTCTTCACATAGCTTTGTTGACTCTTACGATGATCCATCCCGTTATGGACGTGGTCGTTACAGCCGCCATATGTATCCTGACATTAAGCTCCCTCAATGGAGGAAAGGAGCCCAGTGGTTTGAAATGAACCGCACTCTTGCTGTTAACATAATCTCAGACAGTGAATATTATTCTCTCTTCAGGAAATATTGTAGGCCTTCTTGCTACCCTGATGAGCATTATCTGCCAACTTACATAAACATGTTCCATGGACGGATGAATGCAAACCGGACTGTGACTTGGGTTGATTGGTCGAGAGGGGGCCCTCATCCGGCTACCTACGGAAGGTATGATGTTACAAAAGAGTTTATCCTTTCTATAAGGAATAATGGAACAATTTGTTCATATAATTCCAAGCCGACATCTGTATGTTACCTCTTCGCGAGGAAGTTTTCTCCCAGTGCATTGGAGCCCTTACTTAACATCAGCTCAACAGTAATGAAATTTTAAACTTTTTAAGCTTTTTGTGCCAATATCTTGTTCTTTTCCAGGTCTTTTACTTCTGTTAATTATTCTTCCCATAATGTGTAGAATTCAGGTTTTTCCCATAATGTGTAGAATTATTCTTCCCATCGAAAAAAGTCCGGTGTGCTTTGGTAATGGATCCAGCATACTTGAATTGGTGTTGACTGTAGCCCAGCCAAAGTGACCGTACATCTGTACCACCAAACTTGCACTCAGCCCCTGGAAGCTCTAGTTGGGGTTTCCCAAACCCTAACAAGCTGCTAGCACACCTATTTGGTATCAAACCCATCCCAGTGCAACCAACCCAAGTTTTAAGATCAAGCTGGGTTGGATCAGGCTAGCCAATTTATATACTAAGCTGGATACAGTACTTAATGATGTACAACTTCCGTTCTGCTAAATTAGAATCGAGGCATCTTATATGCTATAAAATACTTCATCTATATCATAAATAACGTGCATATACAGCCATGCTTAGCTCAACCTTGGCCAAAATTTAGGTTTTATTTATTTTTTTTATTTTTTATTTTTAACCCACTAATTTTGAATCCTAGAATAATTTCTTTTCTCATTGTATCATAATTTGGACCTCCGCCCCCTGGAGTTCTTGCGGAATGTGTGAGATCAAATGTATCCTGACATTAACCTTTGCTCAATGGAGGAAAGTATCCCAGTGGTTTGAAATGAACCGCATCTAGCTGTAAGCATAATCTCAGATAGTCAGTGTTTTTATTCTCGCTTCATTAAATATTGGAAGCCTTCTTGCTACCTTGGTGATCATTGCCTACTAACTTACATAAACATGTTCATTGGACAAATGAATGCAAATGAGAGATGACTTGGGTTGATTGGTCGAGAGGGGGCCCTCATCCAGCTACCTACCGAAGGTGTGATGTTACAGAAGGGTTTATGTAATCCATAGTTGTCAAGACGCTAAAGCGAACCAAGGGGAAGCCTGACGGGACGCCTAGATGACCAAGGTGCCTGTCTAGGCGACCAAGACTCTCGATTTTTCAAGGCGTCAGAAGGTTGCCTAGGCGACGCCTTAACAACTATGAATGCAATCAATACATAATGATAGAATAACTTCCTCATATAATTCCGAACAAACATCTGATTGTTATTTCTTTGCAAGGAAGTTTGCAAACAATAGCATCAGAGCCTTTTCATGGGGTGTCATTGGGCCATCACACACACCTCAATATAAGGAAACTATTTTAGTATTTGAACAAGAGTGGAGTTTTGGGTTTTTAAGCAAGCACACCAGTGTCAAAAAAGAAAACCCCTTAAAATTAGCTCAACAGACATTTTGAATTTTTGGTGTGAAGATCTTACTCTTTTCCAGTTTTATTTAACACCTTTTTCACTTACTGCTCATCATTCAGGTTCTCTCCTTCACACTTCACAGTTCTCTGCAACTATTTTTCCTTGGCTAGATATAAGAGAATGCAAGAAAAAAAACAAAAATTGCATAAGCACCACTTGAGGACATTACAACTGCAAGTATACACGCCAACATTTAAGATACTCGGGGATTGACTTACATATTGTCCAATGCAATGATACTTATAAATGGCTAGAACATCCGAACAAAAAAAAAAAAGGGTACCAAGCCAAGTGAGGTGCTGCATCTGCTAATAAAAATCCGGTTACAGGAGATTGAAGACAGCATGCTTCAAGCAATTCCAATTCAAATTCAACCAGAATTATGGGAGATCCGCTAAAAATTCTGATCCGATTTCAGCCATTTCCGATACCTTAAACCATAGGAGAGATAACTACCATGAACTTGGATGCATTCAGTAGATCTGGGTTCCCTCTTTAATCATCTTCTTCACTCTCTTCATTCAGTTGGTCATCGAACAGGTCTTCAGGTGGATCATACACAATCATACCAGGGAACAATTCCAGAAAGTCATCTTTTACCTTCTCTCTCAGTTCAGGGTATGGTATGAGTCCTTTCAGTATAACCCGGTAAGGCAATGAAAGGGGAGGATCAGGGGATCCTCTCATCTCATCATATAACTCCATTGCTTCTTTGGGCAATCCACTATCCAAGAAAGCTCTAATGATATCACCATAAGTGTGCTGATCAAACCGAACTTCCTCCCTTTTCAAATCCTTCCATACTCTCTTTGCTTCATCCACCTTTTTGGTTCTTGCAAGCATCATAAGCATATCCCTGTAAAAGAACATGTCAGGCCTATACCATATTTCTTTCCTCACAACTTCGTAGATCTTCATAGCAAGAAAAACATGATCTTGACGCTGCAACTCAAAAAGAACGGCGAAGAGATCGGTTTTGAGGATTCGAGAAACATGTGATTGCATAAATCGATTGAGTCGGATACTGTCGGATTGTAATCGCTTCAGTTCCTTCACGACAAACAAACCCTCCTTTCCCATTTCTTTCTTCCGCCTCCATATTGACAAACTAGGGCTTGAAGCTGAACCAGAGAAGTTACGGGTGAAACCTTCACCCCAGTATTCATGTGTTTGTTCTACATCTTTGGACTGCCACCGTTGTTGCTGAAAAAAAGCCAAGATCAAATTCGTGCGACCCGTAACTCCAGTCACTCTTTGCTGCAGTGAAATTATAGCTGAGCGCAACATGAGCGACGGATCGTCTCATCACAACAGGTATACCATCGCCATTTCTGACTACCACGAGAAACCCAAAGGTCCAAGGAACACGAAGATAATGGAGGAACCCAGCTCTTCACCGTGGAATCCCCGGACTGAATCTGGGCGCGATGGAGAGCCCTCCAACAACCACAGCGATGCCCTAAAAAAGATCCACAAAACGTAAGTCACATTGAGAATTTAAAAACTCTCTCTCTCTCTCTCTCACACACACACACTTACGTACTTTGTTATGCTTCCTCAACAGTTAGTTAGGGTTCTTCAAACAAACCCCTACGCTGAACCCTGATTGTTAGACCAATTGCAACTTCATTGATTCAGGACTTTAACAACTTCTTCTATGAGAGAAAGAGAGAGCAGAGACTCGGGAAGACGCACGTTAACGCTTGTTTCAAAAAAAATACAACAACAACAACTCTGCAACTCTAACCTACAGAGGGAGGAGAGAGTCGAGAGAGAGAGAGAGAGAGGAGTACCTCAAATCAGTTGACGTTGCAGGTGTGGTTTTCTTCTTCCTCGCTCAAGTTCTTCAGTTGGGAAATGTCGGCGAGTAAAGAATCAACGATATTAGGTATTCGGATTGTCTCCCATTCGAGTATCATTAGGAAGCTGTCCAGCCGCCGCTCGATGAGCGATAGCTGGCATTGAATGAATCCAATGGTGAGTACTAATCGGTCTCATATATTCGTTTTGAGAGATAAAATGCACCGAATAAAAAACCATGCGATGAAAACTCAAATACAGATAACACCCATTTCAAATTTCTTCTCTCCTTTCTCTCTTCTCTCTGAACTAGTGAACTATGATGAACTGATCATCCTCATCTCCATCTGTTTAGGGAAGGGTATATTATAAAATTATTCTGACTGAACTAGTGGATCTATTGACTGCCCATTTTCTGCTGATGCTCTTAAAGTCTCAACCCTTTTCCTTGCTCTGCTTGGCAGCCTTGGCTATCTTTTTTGGTAAGAGGGGAATTTATTCATATGGGTGTGCCTTCATTCCTCCGTACCGCTGCAATTTGCGCAACCTACCTTCGTGTTCTTCACACTGCAACTTGCTTTCATTCCTTCTTCATCTTTACAAAGAGGACAGTTTGTTGTAATTATTATTTATATGTACTTTGTTTACACCAGTGGAGATTCGACTTGGACTCAAACTTGACACATGAGCATAAGATAGTGGAGCCAACTCTAAGTGTAATCTGAATCCCACTTGAGCAATCAATTATTTTGGAAAACAAGATTATCATTCCCCCACCCAGATACACTGCCTCAGGTACGACAGGCATAAAAATGTATTACAGAAATGAATAAAGGGAAAATAGTTAATATCCCCTCTAAGAAAAGGATTACCATATTTACAAACAGAACCTAACAGACTCTCATTTATTTTTTTTCTAGCTCACTGCCCATTACAAGGATATGCTTTAATATTGCAAAGTGATGAAATAATTACAAGGATCACATACATTCACAACAGCATGAAATTATGTACAGATTCGCACAGAAAAGCATACATGTTGACAACTCCTAAAATGAATAACCCCAACCCTAGGCTCTCAGTAAGACTTGTAGCTAAGGTCAGCTGCTTGCAAATCCTTCGCCGCTTAATCCATCCAGGATGGTGAGTGACGAGAATCAGTGTAGTCCAGTTACATGTATGTGTTCCATGAACCCTGCCCACAGTCTTAAGTTGAAAAGAGCTTATAAATATACATTAAAAACTACTCTGATTAGTTGGAAGTTGGTATGGATCAATCCAACATTTATCGTCCCTAACTGCTTTTCTCCATCTAGTCTTGAAGGTTTCCAATTCAATGTTTGACCGCCACCTCACCTGTATAAAAGTTATTATTAAGGCTTCATAATGATAGAGTAGCCACGTAGAACAGATATGCTCAGTCCCTAAAATATCCTAGATGGGAAATGTTTGATCATGAATTCATGATCAGTTGGTGATTTGTAGGCATAAATCAGCACTCAACTCAACCTTGCAAACCTGCTTGAATGACCAAAAACTGAATACCACAGCAGCTTTCACAATCAAACAGCAGTCTGACATATGCATAACAATTATGCAATGTACCATATTCAAAAAAAATTTAAAAATAAAAGTTGAAGAGCAGAGCCCCACATCATCAGCCTACGGAACTTCACCAAGGTACTGTTTTCCTGAATATAAGAGATGGTCAGTTACTTACGGCAGCTCTATTATCCTTCATTACACTCGACCCAGATGGTGCCTGCATGTCCAAAGATGGTGAATGTCAGTGAATAAGCAAAAGACATGGAGCCAAATGGCAATTTCAGAATCAATACCAGCATCCTACTTGATAACCTGCCTATCCTGAAGGGCATGCCTAGGTAGGAAGGTATAAGGATGGCAGCAAGAATGAGGGTTTAATAGCAATATGTTACCGAACCAACTTTGAGAAGTAGAAATTTTAAAAGTTAAAAGATGCTAGCTAATCTGATTAGCTAATTTCTAACTCTCATACAAGTCTGCTTTTATGCTCTTCTTACTCAGCCCAGATTCAAAATTTCAATCTCAGTGGATATTTTACCTTGGCTAAGGGTACTACACCAACAATATATAAGACAGGTAACTGAACTAAATTGTCAAGTAAAAATTCATTGGTCAAAAGACCACCTATTAATTTGTAACTCTCCCAAAATTATACATTAATTCTTTTCACAAAAATAAAAGGCTGCCAAAGTTCAATCTCAATGAAATATTTCATCTTCGAGCTGAAGGGATACATCATGGGTATATGACAAGAGAAAAGAAAATCACATAAAGAAATGTTGTTGGTTTAGGGAAGTATTGGGGAAAAACTTTAAAGTTTCCAGTGAAACATAAAAAATAAAAACTGTTAAAAGAGGCACAAATGCACAATTAAACTGTTAATACTTTTATTTTAAGACACATAAAACCATTTATTAAAACACCTAATGCTGTTATTCTATAGCTTCCACAATTTCCAAACAAAGCTCTATTGTCATTTTTTTTTCCTGCTTCCATGACTTAAATTTAATATCCTTTGCTGGATAACTAGTCCCATGATCTCAAAACTACTAAATAGGTTCACCTCTCTACTTTAATCAAGGTACTTTCTGATGAGGCATTTCATGGAAGGTGTTAAGAGTATGATCTGGCTTTTAATTCAGCTCCAAGGACCGGTGTACTTTGTAAGGTCAGTCCCCTACTGCCAAGATGTGACATAATTCTCATGTAAAAACGAATGGGACACCATAATAAACCGTCCCAACAGAGAGATTGACATGACAAAGATCTGCATGTAAAATGACAAAACATCTAAATCTCTGATCTTCAACCTTTCTCCTATAGCCATTTTAAGTGCTCTTTTTCATCATCCATACAAACCAGTAGGAATGAATAATTAAATTTAGGAAAATTTTCATATACACCCCAATAAGGAATGGAAACATCATCTATCTCCACAAAATTTTAAAAACCTCATCTAGTACCCAAAAAGTTTGCTCCGTTAATCAACGAAGTCCACTCCGTTAACAAAATTCCGTTAGTTGCTAACGTCAGTTGCGATGAACATTTTAACGGACCATACTACCCTTTTAGCGTTGTTAAAGGACGAAAATACCCTTTATTCATAACTTACCCTACCAAACGTTCATTTCAATTTGTCACTTCTTTTTTTCATCTTCATCTGCTGTTTGTTTTTATCTTGGAGATTCATTTGTAATACCTAATAGAGATGGAAAAAATGAAAAATCTGCTAAAACTGAAACCAAATCCGCAGGAGCAATTGAGGGATTGGCAGAGGCGACTCAGGAAAAAGTGTTGCAACATCGAACGCCAAATCCGAGGTGATTTCCTAAATCGGACCCCATTCTCTCCCTTCGTCTATTTCCTTAATCATATTTATATACCATCATTGTAATTTGAATTCTTGTTTACACAAATTTCAATATTTCTAACTTTCATTTCCATGATTTGTTTTTTGAGTTTTTCTTTTTCTGAAAGCTTTCCTCTTGAGTTCATTACTAACGGGCCTTTCTTCCTCCCCTTCCCTGGATGTGTAGAGATAAGAGAAAAGAAATGAGGTTTTCTTGAAAAAACCAAAGAAAAGAAGCAGAAGCAAATGAGCTGTTTGGATCAAGAAAGAAGATTTCAGCAAAGAAACGATGAAGAACACCATAGAGAGTCTCCTCCTCTCGCAGAATCTCCATCTCAATACTCTCAATCTCTAGAAACTGTCGACTTTCCCAATTCTTCTCTGCTTTCCCAGGAAGTGCCACCTCTCCGTTCAACACTTCAGCTCCATTAACTTCTAACGTGGAGAAGAAGAGGAAGAATAATATGCAGAAAATGTAGAAAAGGGAGAATTCGTGGGAGAGAGAAGAAGAAGAGTGAACAGCGACAAATCTATGATTCGGCTTTGGCAATTGATATCTCTAATGATTTGAATCTTATTTTTTTTAATTGATATGGCCAGCAACAGTACCTTTGATCTTCTTCTTCCTCAATCAATCCTGGTGGCAGAGCTCGGATGCCGGTGATGGGTGATGAGATGCCGGTGATGGGTGATGAGATGCCGGAGATATGATTCCGAAGATGAGATACCACCGTCGACCACAATGAAGAGGGAACCAACACCGTAGAGAGAATCAACTCAGAGGGAACCAACGCAAACTGGAGTCGAGTTAGGGCTTGGGTGAGATTGAATATGAGAGAGAGACACAATATACATAACATTACAAAGGTTAAATTAGTCATTCAACATATGTCTTTAATATTTCAATTTTTAATAAGAAGGGTAAAATTGTATTTCAACAATTCCGTCAGTTAGTTGGATGTGATTGAGGTTTTTGAAATTTTGTGGAGGTAGATGATGTTGCCAATCCTTATTGGGGTGTATATGAAAATTTTCCTTAAATTTATCATAACATGCTGATTTTTAGCATAAGCCCTCGCTCAGCTTGGCATCTAGTTCTACGTATTCTGAAGTAGATGTATAGTATCAGCTTTTTTTTTAATCATTTAAAGTTACCATGACCTAGCAAAAGAAATCTCAACCAGCACTCATTAAGCAGTGGTTCTTGATCCGCTATACATGAGAGACGTACTGTCTTTTTTAAAAAAGGGAGCAGCCTTACAAGCAGGTTGTGGCTGGCTTGACACTATTGTATTCCTGATTATATACAAGTCGTAAGTGAACTTTGTATGGTTGGTGCCCCATCCCTTGTTCAACAAGATACCTCAAGCACATGATTTTCGGGCTCTAGTATTGACCTTAAAGCCAGATGAAAGCTTAGTATCCTTCAGGTAAGAGGAAGACAGATTATATGTGGACGAATTTATACCTGAAACTATTTTGGTAGCTCATCATTGGAAGACGAGAAATATGTGTTATGGGGGTGGGGTGTGGAAGGGGTGGAGACTATGGCCGTTTTAAGGGAAATAAAGGTCCATACCTTTCCAAGAAAGAGTAACTCCAACCAATATAAGATGTCACACTCGAGTAGGTGACTCATGCCGCTGGTCTATGACCCATGTTTTCTTAAACCTGGTCCTGGATGATTTTGATGGGGATTGACAAAGCTTTCCGCAATACGGATATTAAGTCAAGAAAACGGCCAAAATAGATGCATAATGGGGCTGTTTCCTGATATTTCTACACACCATTATTTCCATTTCCAGAGACAAACAGACTCAGAAATTTAAGAACTTGAGTCCAACAGTAGGTCACAGGGCTTGTCCACCTTTTGTCTATTGGGCCACTACCTGAAGAGAGCCAATGTGAGGACCAGTTCTGGGCGACTTTTCCAGTCACATTCCAGAACATTGCATATTAATTTCTCACTATTAGCATATCCTTACCAGGGACTCATTGATGCAAGCTGAGATCCGCTGGATTGGAATCTCTAGAGGATTCTATTTTAATTGGGATATGTAACAAAATAGAAAAGAAAAGATAGCTTAGTCAACAAGACTAGGACTTATTCCAATTACCAACTAGACAACTAAACTATTTAGGAAACTATCTTAACACCCTCCCTCAAGCTGGAGCATGGCGAAATGTGAGAGTTTTAGCTTGGAACAATATAGCAACGGAAGTAGCAACAACAGTAGTAGCAGCAGTAACTGTAGTCGTGGCGGCAGTAGTAGTAGTAGCAATAGAGATCGCATCACATGCAATAGAAGTAAAAGTTGCATCACGTGCAATAGTAGTAAGCTCCAACATGAGTAAGGTAGTAGTAGGCTCCAACATGAGCAAGGTAGTGAAAAGTGTCTCTTCCATGAGTAGACACGAACCAACAAATAATAATAATCTTTTCAACTGATGACTTGAATAGATAAGAAATCTCCAATCTTTCTCTCATGTGGAGCATGCCACGTGAACAAATAATACATAGGATGCAAATAATACCAATTAATGTGGACCAAAATTGAGAAAACCCAATTGAATCCGATATGTGCCCAATCAAACAAACCAATCAAAATAATGCTGAAATTTTCCCTTATATAATCAAACAGGCCCTTATAATACCAATGGCAAAATTGCAATAATCTCAAAAACTAAACTAGTGGGTGGCAAATTTGTAATTTCCAGCAATGGTGTAAGGCTTTAGGTAAGCAAACAAGACATATGGGACATGACAGGAATTATATTTAATGGGTGAGGACAATCTTGGAAGGAAGAATTAAAAATAGGACAAAATAAGATTTATCACAAAAGGAAGGGTATTTCTGGAAAATCAGATTAAAAAGGGCATCTTCAACCTTTGTTAGAAACTATTCACGATCAAAAGCAAGGAGGCGGTAACTAGGTTTCACTCTAGATGAAAGAACTCTCTCAATATGGCTTAGATGGCTCTGAAAATTCAAGGGGAGGTCGAAAGTAGGCTGGACTTCCAAATCCATTCATAAAAACACTCCATTCAACAGCCATAATAATTTTAAAACTTCTGCAACATTACCTAGCAGAAAGAGTAGAACCATGCCTGATCTCAGGTTAGCAACTCATGCAAGAGAAAAGATTTGGGGCTGAGATTCTAAAGATTGAATCACCCTAGGGTAAGCGAACAACCCACCAAATATCAGATTGAAAGAGGCTAATCTTATGGAACTTGATTCAAATCGGGTTGTAGTAGCCGTAGTGGAATATCGATCTGATCTTAGGATAGCAGCAGCAATTTCTGTAGCATCAATAACAATCAGAGCAGTATCAACAGTGGCACAATACTTATCAGTTACAGCAGTAGGTGTTGATTTTAATGGAAGTTCAGTCTTCTATTGGACAGCGTATGATTGCTATTCCCAAAAAGAAATTTAGAGGAGAAGAAAGGCGCAGGTGAGGCCAGTTTGGATTCACTCAATCGAAGATGGTTTGAGTGGAAAGTTCCGAGATTTTGGCTCGCCCAAGAGTAAGGAAGCAGCAAATTAGATCAATTCTGATCAGTTTCGACAGCAACAGTAGAGGCTCAGATCAGATCAAAATCTGACGAAGTATGCATCAGTAGCAGTAGATCAAAGGCATAGAAGGTAGTAGAACTTCTGATTATATCATGAGCAATGCTACAGATCTGGAAGTACCAGTAGAGCTTGATAAAAGTAGCAAGTAGGGTAAATAGCAGCAGTAATAAGTATAATATAAAAAGGCAGAAGCAACTAAGGTAGCAATGGTGGCTGCACACCATGAATATGAATGAGAACCCTTAGTCAACTCTCAAAACGGCACCCGTTCTGATACCATGTAACAAAATAGAAAAGAAAAGATAGCTTAGTCAACAAGACTAAGACTTATTCCAATTACCGACTAGACAACTAAACTATTTAGGAATCTATCTTAACAGGATATATTTGTAATCTTTTTAATTTGAAAATTTTAATTAGATTTGATTGTAAGTCTTAGAGTTTTGTTAGGTTTCTTATTGTTACTCACGTCCCTTTTACTGTTTTTATTTATTTATTTTAGATATGGGTGCCTCCCTTTAGACGTGATTAGGTTTTTGTTTTATTTTTTTTATTAGTTTGTACTAGTTGTGGGTCCCTCATCCCTTAGACGTAGGTAAGTATTAGTATTTGAGTTGATTTTCTAGCTAGTAGTTGAGTTTAATTAGGACTCTTATATTAAAGTCACATTTGAGTTCTAATTGTGTTTTTTTAGAGTTTCAGTCCAATTAGGATTGTAAGTTTATTTAAAGATAGATTTATTAATGAATTATGATGGAATGATGAATTCAAAAAAAAAAAGTAAAAGCTCACGGCTTCCTCTCTCGGCTCCTCTTGCCTTCTCCCTTGCTGCGTTTGACAGCTTCTTTCTTCTCTCTTTCTCTTTGGCTTCTCTCTCCCTTCCCCCTCTTGGTTCTCTCTCCCTTCCCCCTCTTGGTTCTGTTGTAACAACAGCCCATCCCTTTCCCTTTCCCATCAATTCTTCATTTTAACTCCCTATAATTATCCCTTCCCATTGTGTCTATTTTGGTTCCCTTCCCCTTTATTTCTCCCTTCCCTGATAATGGTGTTTTCGATATTCTCCATTTATGCCCAAATCACGTCCGCATTACTCATTCTGACTAAAACAAAGCCATTTAAAAAATTTCTGACATTGATATCAAAATGTTACCTTGTCTTCATATGTTACCCCAAGTGTAGGGAGACCCAAGTGAACTATGTATTCCGAGTCCACCACCCCAACATTTTTGGTTCGATTACCCTGTCAAACATTGTGTCAGATATCATGTAATGAGGCGAAGGGATGTAAAACAAAGAAATTTCTAGGGATTGAGAAGTTGCCTGAGCACAGTAACCAAGCTGCATATCGAGGCCCCATGCATGAATTAAGTCATTCTGAATAGAAGTAAAGAAAGGATTCACTATAAAGGCTGACAAGGTGTAATATAGTTTTGAAAGCAATATTAAATACAGGTAATTAGGTATACAACATGGGAATCTGATATATGTGGAGACAAATACAAAGACATTATTATCTCCAATAAAATTTCATTATGCTACAATGGTCTAACTAATAAAACAAAAAGTTGGGGAAGCGCTTGTAGCACAGTGGCAGCTGCCGGACAGCACGTTTGCCGTTTGGTGTAAGTCCAGGGAGGTTGAGTGCTCAACTCTCCTACCCCCCATCAGGTGGCATGCCACCCATTTTCTCCATCCCCTCTTCTCCCACCTCCCCCTTGGGGCCCCACTGGGCACCCAATCTCCTCCGTGCCCACTTTGGCACAAGAAAAAAAAGGTACAAACGTTATATCAAACTCTCCAGATTTTATAGAGGTGAAGTTTGAAGATTTTTCTACTTCATTTTTGTAAATATCCAACTCAAAAGCTTGAGTTATTGTGTGGAGGCTCACAGGTAAATGAAGGAGGAAGGCTTTTAGGGGTAACCAATGTGGGACTACTCTCCCAAGACTTCCCTTATGTGTATGCAGGATGGAACTGCGTGCATGTGCACAGATGAGAGAATGGGATGGAAGCAGGATCAATATCTGCTCTGATACCATGTTAACCAAGTATGAAATTCTGATTAGGAGGCTGATCTCCTTTCTCATCCACCCAAAGGATAATCTGTTTATAGGTAATCTGTACAGTATACAAATAGCCAAATACAAAAATACCCTTATACTAAAGGCTACAAAATACAATAACTATAGACAAGAAAATACATCACCAAACTAACCCTCATCTTGAAAGAACTCACAGGTATTTGAGGCAAGAAAGGCGTTTAGGGAAAACCGGTGTGGGATTTTTTTCCCAGCACTATTATCCTAGTCCAGTCTATGGATATGAATATATAGACAAATCCATTCTATAACATCATTATGGAGTACCTGGATCATAAACCATGAGCAACGCCAAGCTGCTCTTGAGAAGACGGGTGCCATCATTTCTACCCACCTGCATCATTGCTTATGTTTTAGTATATATGAATATAATAACAAAGCTTTGGGGAGTAGAAAATGAAAAAACCCAAAAGAAGGAAAACAATTGAAGAAAAAAATCAAGGGCATATGGCTTGTGATCTGGACCCTGTGCATGGAGGAGCTGTACTGTTATCGTCACACCTCTGCCCTCTACCTTTTGACTTGTAAATCCTTCTGTTGATGCAAGATCAGATGTTTAGAATCAATTATAGATATACCAAAAAAAATAAGCAACCACCTTATACAAGCACTTTCTCCAACTAAATCCAAATTATAGATGATTACAATATGTAAATTATAGTTCAATTGTCATATGTTGAGTTAAAAATTGCCAGACAGAGCATCAAGATCTGAAATACATGCAGGAGGGTGTGCCAACAAATATGTGCACCACCTAGGAGATCTCTCAATCTAAAAAACAACCAGACAATATAATTTTTGCCAATCAGACTCTACATTTTCTTTTCATGGCATTTCTCAGAATGCTCTTGATGGTCTGAGGAAAGCTAAGATCAGATGGTGACAGCCATATAGTCAGATTGACTAACTGTAGATTTAGTAAACAAATTCATTTGCCTTGGATAGAAAAAATGATAACCAACCTGTGCACTCTTGATTTCCTCCCACGCACAGTTATTTGATGATGTATCTCTGACTTGGTGGGATCTAATGCTGGCTGGGAAATTTCCAGCCCTTCATCTTTGATGATCGATAAATAACTGGAAGAGGTTAAATATGTCACACGATATTAGGTAAAAGAGAGATGACCATGTCATGATGCTTCATTAAATTAATGCCTGCTAAGAAAAGGCTATAAAGAGTTCATGAGCCGGATTGGGCCTAGCTTTTGTTGACTCTTGAATAGGCTTAGGCCTGAAGCCTCACCTGATGAAAAAGTATTTCAGACCCATGTACATCTGCCATACCTAATTCTAATCTGAAACACCTCAAAGATCAGCTACACCTAGTCTATAAGGAACTTCCACCAACAGCTGTCTGATTGGATTTGGATGTTATTTTGCAGATAGCACATAGATTTTATGACATTTCCTTGTCAAGGAAACAGATTATATGCTCATTGTATTCAATGCTTCTTATTCTCATGTCAAGCCAAAGTAGTGTTTCCATAAGTACTAAGGAGGCCTCCTGGCTAATTCTGGGAAATTCTTCATTGAAGATGGCTTAAATGGCACCAAGGCAGTAATTTCTATAGAACCTACAAAATGATATATGAGTTATACTACAGATCATACAGACCGTCTTGGGTGAAAGTTTTTTAGTCCAAGGTCCTCATCCCAAAGAAAAATATAATTGTATTCAGCAACTATATCTGGATGCAAGAAACGCTTCGCAAACCACCTACAACATCACAAATGCAACTATTACCCAAAGAATACCTAGCTGTAATCATATATATCTAACAAATTGTAGTTCCAATATTAGAGTGACTGCTTACAGGGATCAGACATTACCATTTAGTTTGATTAAAAGCAGAAATATGTATAGCTTGATCACTCCATTCAAATTCTCGCCATTCATCCACCACACCATCGTAATGAAACAGCATCAAAAGAAAATTACTTGAGAGAAACTGAAATGTGGGATAGAAGAATTAATGAACAGCTAAGCAGATAACTATTATAAACAACTGAACACAAAGGTTTGACAGTCACCTTCTTCACCATTTGATTTACATTTTCTTTTTGCTTTATTCCAACTGCTAGGGCCAACAAGTTCATTGACTGCTTTGCACTCTTCTGGTTAAAAAATTTTGTTGAGAAAGAAATATCATCCCCAAAAAGGAAATCCCCATGCACCCATATCACATCTCATAAAAAACAGTACTTAAACTGGTTAAAGGAGATGGTAGAAAATAATGTACTTCTGCAACTGTAAAATTTACATGCACTTGACAAGAAGTAAGCAGCAAGGATAAATTTTATGTCAAGAAAATGAAAGCCATAAGCTTTCTGCATACCTTTTTCTTTGGTGAGTCCCATAATGGCTGCATTTCCAAGTTAGACAGCTTAGAAATAATACCCATTGGTAATACTTCGCTTCCATAGGGCTTGCATTGATTCTAAAGCAAAAGAGAAACATAGGTATAACAAAATACATGTGAGTTTAAAGACCAGAACATGAAGGATAAATGGCATCTCTATAAGAATGAACCTTGCACATATTTGACTTTGGGTTCTTCTGCATGTTATCAACCACGATCCATCTTGACAATCTCTGCACATAGACCTCACAGTTATTAACTACATAGTTTATGCCTTTCATTGCATTACAGAGCAAAAAATAAATTAAAGAATATGAATATTAAGAAGCAAAAGTTGACATGCTGAAAACACTTGATTGTCAACCAATGTTGTAAAAGCTAAAAGAGTACAAGACAATTTCCAGTTATGGATCTAATCGTTATTCAAGGTGGGTTTAACCTAAATTAAAAATCCAAATTTCAGCCCACTTAATGCAATTTGTTGAGGTAGATCATAGGAAACTCACAATTATAAGAGCAATCTTAGCAAAAAGAACTTAAAAAAATGGCCAATCTTTATGCAATTGCAACTCATGATGCAAATCAGTCAGGTTCACTTCAAATTGTATTTAAATTATGAAACCCAAGAAAATCTTTTTTTTTTTTTTTGGAAGGGGGGGGAAGAGAGAGAGAGGGGATAGAATCAATAAAATATTTACTCTGTTGTTCAAAAATTTCTACAAAATCTTGGGTGGAAGTTAAAATTTTTGTAAGGAAGGGAAGCCCGTGACTACTTGGGGGTTTAACCCAAAACCTTAAGGCATTAGGCAGAGATAGCCCAAGGGTATAGGAAGACACATCCAAGGTCCCAAATAACCGATGTGGGACTACAGCTCTATAACTCCCAACCATGGTTTGAGGTGTCGATCGAAACCAGTGGTTTCGACCGGCACAACTCGATTTCGACCAAGGTCGAGAAGAAACCTTAGGTCGGTACTGAGAAGTACCATGTTTCAATAGAAACCTGGTCCAACTCGACCAAATTTCGATCGAAACCTGGTTTCGGTCCACCTAGCCTTATAAAAAGTTTGGGTTTCAATCGAAACCTGTCAATTTCGATAGGTTTCGACCCAAACTTGACCAGGTTTTGACTCCAAAGGCAAGAACAGTATACAGGAACAACATTTATTAGGCAATACTAAGTAAATATTTTTTTAATTTTATATTTCATTTACTTAAGATATTATTCATAAATAAACAAACACCCCCCATTTGAATCCAATAAAAATAATCTAAAATTCAAATCCAAAAGAATAAAAAGTCAATCCTTAAGTTCAAGAACAAAAACGAATTTTTGGGTGTAGGGGCGATTTTCAATTTCCAAATGCTAAGCTTTTCCCCAAATCTAAAAATTTCATAAATTTTATTATAGTAAAACAATACTAAAAACCAAGAGTGCGCCAAAATAATCTCTTGCTATAATGCCCAAAAAATTATTTCAATTCAGACAACTTTAAAGAACATTTAGGTCTCCAAACAAGGTTTGACCGGAGTGTAACTCTTTCATTATAACTTGGATTTAAGCAATCTCGGATTTGTTAGAAAGCTGATTAAGCTAGCTTTGCAACAAATCCAAAATTGCTTGAATCCGAGTAATATTGAAGTAGTTATGCTCCAGTCAAAAGTTTGTAGGAGTACATTGATGCAAACAAAAAACCTCGTCATGAAAGAGGTAATAAATGGGAAGCCCCGGGTCAAACTGTATTTGTTATTAAATGATATTTAAAGTCGCTCTGAATGAAAATAAGTTTTTGGACATCAAAGTAAAAGATTATTTTGGCGCACTCTTGGTTTTTAGTGATGCTTTAATATAATAAGATTTATGAAATTTTTAAATTTGGGTAAAAACCTAAAATTTAGAAGTTGAAAATCGCCCTACACCCAAAAATTCGATTTTTGTTCTTGAACTAGAAAGTTAACTTCTTAAACTTTTGGAATTTGAATTTTAGACTATTTTTATTGGATTCAAATGGGGGATGTTTGTTATCTATGAATAATATCTTAAGTAGATGAAACCATTTACTTCAATGATATTAGTCATAAATAAGTATTGCTTACTTAACTCTAGACACAATCCCAAGTCTCAGCGTACACTATTAAACTTGGGTCCACACCACATGTTATTGTTTTGGATGTCTTTTTTTCAAACTAATATGTGAAATAGGTTTAAAAATGTTGAAATAGACTACAAAAAAAATTAGATTTAAAAATAAAAAAAATAAAAAAAAAATAAAAAAAAATTCTAGTCCTTGAAACCATGGTTTCAAGATTTCTACGAAAAATCTTAGATTTTGATCGAGTTGACAACTCAGTTTCGAGGCTAGTCGGAACCGACACCTTGAACCTTGCTCCCAACATCTCAACATTCCCTCCCAGGTGTACCTCTATAACTCCTAACAGCTCAACGCTCCCTATCACGTGGATATACATCTACATCTTAAGGAGGACAACAATTGGACCACTCTTTGACACCATGTTAAAGAATGTGGGAAAACCACAAAATGTCACTCGGGTGTCTAACCCAAAAACTTAAGGCATTAGGTATGTCACTCGGGTGTCTAACCCAAAAACTTAAGGCATTAGGTAGAAATAGCCTAAGGGTATGTGAAAACACATCCAAGGGCCCAAATAATCAATGTGGGACTATGCCTTTATTAACTCCCAACTTCAGAACACTCCCTCTCAGGTGAACGGTGTACCTCTACAGCTCTGAACATCTCAACAATCTCCAAATATAAGGTTCTCATTTTGGGGTTTCTGAAAAACAAGGGTACAAAATGGCAAGTAGATGCTCAGCAGGTCTTCTTTAGATGTGACTTACAAAGTTGCATGGAAATATTTGTGGGATTGTGTGGAGTTGAATCAACAGAACCCACTCAATTCAGGTGATTTTCCAATCATGGCCACAGCTAAAACTGAATACCATAGGACTAATTCTCTGGAGTTAGCTTCCATATGGGATTTTCTGGGGCTTATGGAGTGAAAGAAACAGAAAATAAAAGATACAAGGGGAGCCCTTGGTCCAGCAAGAAGAACCAGACTAAAATGAAGTCGAATTAGTCGATAAGGAAAATGAACAAGAACAACTAAAGGATAGCTGGATCTCGAAAGTGTTGATATCAGGATGAACCAAAACTTCTTAGATTAAATGTGATGAATGACTCTAGGAAAGAGAAAAGAAGCTTGAAAATACAGTGACTAAAGATTATCAGGAGTCAATCTCTTGAGAAAATGATTATCAGGATTGAACAGATATTCCATGCCCTTTGGGGTTCCTAACTTTGTTCTTTGCTCTGAACTTTCTCTTAATAAAAACTAACTTCATGTTGTTGTCTACATGAAGTTAATCTCTTGAGAAAATGATTATGGGGATTGAGCAGATATTCCATGCCCTTTGGGGTTACTCGTTCTTCGCTCTGGACTTTCTCTTAATAAAAACTAAGTTCATGTTGTAGTCTACATGGTTTTAAATTTCACCAAAATTAGCGAAATATTTCGGGTTTCACAAAAAAATTTAAAAAAAAAAAAAAAAAAAAAAAAAAAAAACGAAATGATTGGTGAAATAAAGGGTTGAAATCTACCACCGACATTCCCTAAAATTCCACCGAAATATTTCGGTTTCGGCCAAAAGCAAACATGTGGGCGAAATCCAAGATTTCAAACCTGGGTTGCCTATTTGATGTGTAGAGACAAGATCCAGCTGTTAGCATAGACTAAGTTCTCAAATGAGAAAAGAAACACAGACCCAATTTGCAACCAGAGAACCAAACGCACAAACTTACACATAAAAAGAAGATCAAGTAGTCTAAAGCTCATAGAGATAGGAAGAAGAAGAACCAAGAATTTTGAAAGGTGTGGGGGATAACAGGATACAAACACACATATAGCTCTGGGTAAGTAGAAATAATGATTACCTCTTTATAATCCGTGGTTATGAAGGCACCCCCAGTGAAAAAAACTACACATATTAAAGCTGTAGCAAGGAGAAGACTGCAAAGGAGGCATGATCTACTCCTGGGATCTGTTGGTACTGAAACCTGAGAAGTAAAGGTATTAAAAAAAACATAAAAGAAAACATGCAAAATATAAGAGAAAGTTGATTCGAAATTTCAGTTGAAACTCTACCATCTTATTAATTTTCATAGTTTTTTATATAAATTTTGTGCAACTTGATAGTTCATATACGAACGAAAACATGCAAAATGTCAAACAAAAGATGATGTAAATGATACAAAATTGACTAATAAATTAATGCTCCATCGGTTTCAACAAAAAATATTCCTGCAAAATCAGCATTTAGTTATGAAAAGATATCATGCCTTTCTGGCTTTCTTTTCCATTTGTACTTTATACAATCGCACATGATAAGAGAGAATATTTGACTTGGTGGACTGAGGAATCGGTTCTAGTCATGATGGGGTGATGTCCTCCCTGTGAGGCTGTGAGTCAATTTATCATTGATCACCTTCTTTTTTTCTTTTCTTTTTGGGTGGGGGTAGACAACATCCCATCAAATTATTTTACCAATACAATTTTCTTCTGCTTTTGAGAAATTCCTTAACAAAAACTTTTTAACTGAAACAGGAGCTCAACTGGTAATATTTTGCAGTATCCAATGAAAAGTCAAGCCTATAATCTATGGGTGATTTTACTGCCGGAATTCAACCAGTCAAAGTGGTTGTAAGTTCCATTTCAGTGAACCATAAAACCCAAAATTTTGTGGAACTTTGTAAAATTTTTTACAAAAATTTAATGCCTCAACTAGGGTGAACTGTGAGGGGATTCCCAGCAAACAGGATGGCAAGTCATTTCCTTTTTTTCAGTATTCTATTTAACAAAAAACTTCTAGTCTAGAATTTGATGGATGCAGATAACATAGCAACCAAAATTTACTAGAACCTGTCCACCAAAATTATTTCGTATAAAATGATAATATCTACAATTCTAATATTAAGAAAACCAAAACAGAAGCTTACTCGATAGAACCAGGTTATCTATTAGTCAATATTTACAAACGAATCAAAATTTGAACCAAGAAAACCATTGAATTAGGTAAATTTTTCTACAAAGTATCCCCTTTAAATGCAAAAACTACTCCCACAGTGCATTGACAGTTGCTGCTTACATGCCGCTGTTCAGTTGTTCAGAAAAATTGGATACCAATTACCTTAACTACCGGGCTACACGTTAGCACCACATGGAAACTTAAATAGTTACATGCACTGAGAGAAAAAGCAGCTGTTATTAGCAATTGTTATTTTTTACACTTTGAGATGAAGTCTTCTATACCAAACGGCCACCATTCGACGAAATTAAATCGGAATTTGCAGTAATCAGAACATCCCAAGTTGAACTCCTCAATTTCCATTCAAGTGTACTTCAAACATATGTATGAAATAAATGCACAAATTAAGCCATTCTAAACACCGAAAGACATGAAGCAAAACTACTTTATAGCAACCCCCTGCACACAAATAAACAAACAGAGACAGGGATGCATACAGACAGAAAGGGCTTACCCAATTCAATATTTTCATCATCTCACGAAACACAGAAGCGTCAACAGACAATGATAACGGTTGATCTGCAATAAGGCAATAGTCATATAATAGTAAAAGAAGAGGGAAAACCCAAAAACATAAAAGCGAACAGATAAACAAATGGCAAGAAAGAGAAGTGGGCGGGGTACAACAACGAAAGGGAACATCATCATCATCATCATCATCATCATCATCATCATCATCATACCAGTTAAAGACTATTAAGTTCAAAATGCATTACATTACATTTAAGTAACAATGATCGGCCAGTATAGATCATAAAATAAGACAACAAAACAAACAGAACAGAGAGGAAAACCCAGAGAGAAAGTCTTGTCAACAAACCTTAGACCACCCACGTTGCTTCAGGCTCGCGTTTCGTATAAATTCCAATCTGTCATCCGAAGTTAGAACTCACTGTAATAGTTTGAGTTTGAACTTCGAAGTTGAAGCGTTAAACACCACCCTCCTCGGATACCAGGTTCGCCTCGTATTCGCTTCAGTGTATATATATAGAGAGAGAGAGAGAGAGATGATTAGATTTTGCGTACCAAAGCTGGCGGGATAACAGGAAGCCTGTGAATATCGTGTCATCGTGGGACCCATTATCATTGATGTTGGCCTAAAACCCAGCCGTTTGTGGACCAGCCCCACTATTTGGAATCCAGATCACGTAATTACTCTAATTGTACGATGAGAGGCTGCCATGTGTTTTATTTTTAATTTTTTTGATAGAAAATAATTCCTGTTTTTTCTGATTTACGTGTAACATAATTTTTTTACTTATAAAATATTCCACCTAAGATTTTATGACACGATGTCTAAATAGACGGAACAATAATATTTTGGGTAAAAGACTCTTTAATTTACTTTATTGATCATTAACCTTTAAAGGTTTCAAAAATGACAGTTATCTTTCTTAAATAATTATTAAAATCAAAATAGACGCACGCGTTAAGAATATTCCATTAGATGGTAATGTGGGAGTCTAATATTTTTTTAAAGATCAAATTACCCTTTTAGAGAGATGAACTACCTATTTTACCCTTACTATTTAATAAGGTTACTACTTCCCCATTTGCTCTCTTATATTTTTTTCAGTTTTCAAACCCTTGAATCGACTTCTTCTTCGGAGTTTTCCGCCGTTGCAAATCCTTGAATATTGAAATAATTTCTCCTAAAATCTCTTCAGAATTTCAATCTCTATTTTCACTCATATCTTCTTCATCTTTCTCCTATTCCAGTCGCTCTTAGTTGACGGTCATTTTCTCTCCTATTCTTCTTTGGTTTCTTCTCTCCTTAAATTTATCCAGATTTTCAATTTATATTTTCACTCCTATCTTCCCTCATCTTTCTCCCATTCCAACCGTCTCATATTCTTCTTCGGTTTCTTCTCTCATAAAATCTCTTCAAATTTTCAATTCATATTTTCACTCCTATCTTCCCTCATCTTTCTCTCATTCCAGTCGCTCTTAGTCCACGGCCATTTTATCTCATATTCTTCTTCTGTTTCTTCTCCTACTTCCTCTCCTAGTAGATTCTATTCTTCCCTCAATGTCGAAATAAAAAACCATGTCATTTCTCCTCCCTTTCCTAGCTCTCTCTCTCTCTTCAAACCCCGATTCTTCTCCTTCTTTTTCTACTGCATGCAATTGATTTCTCACAGGTTTTCTCCTCACCAAAATTCGAAGATCCCCAATCCCTTTTTTTTTCTTTTCCTCCTCCATTTTCTCTCACACCTCACTCTTCTCTTTTGATTCGACAAGTACTTCAATTAACTCACCCATTATATATATCCAAAGGAATCAGGATGACTGTCAACAGGGAAGAGCGAATGAGAACCATAATATGAATTTCATATTAAGAATGAGAATCCAACATGATTAAACACAAATTAGAATACCAACTCATGGAAATCAAAAAATACTTAATCAAGGAGTTTTGCCTCACTGGTAGCTTGTAATCGTTTTGCTTGCATCTGAGTCCATCATATCATCTCCGTCGAAAAGAACGTGAGGAAAACTGAGAAGAAGATGAGATTAGGGTTTATTTTAGTTGGATATAAAAGGGTTATATTGGTCTTTTAACAGTAATAAGATTTAAAGTATGGATAAAAAGTTGAGGGTAGAATTGTCCATAAAAAAATTTAACTTTAACATCGTTAAAAATTGGGGCTATTTGGATTTTAATAGTTATTTAGGGGAGGTAACTGTCTTTTTTGAAACCTTTGGAGGTCAACGGTCAATAAGGTAAGTTACAGGGGAGGTAACTGTCTTTTACCCTAATATTTTATATTTTTTTTTCGTGTTTATTTTCAAGAGATAATAGAAAATTTCATTCTATTTTCCCTCCTCTTTAGAGATCATTATATTTTATTTTTTGAAAACAAAAGTTAAAAAATTTTTAACGTAATTTTTATGTCGAAAGAGGCAAACAGAGGCCTTTGAAACCAATTAAAGAAACAAATTAAGAAAACCCCTGAAGGCATAGCTTATTATGATTGTGTTTGGTATGCATTGTTGTAAAGTATTTTTAGAAATATATATAAAATACAATCTTAACACCGAATGATAATGGATTAAAGAGCAATGAATTTTACTATTTTAGACCCATAATGCAGAATGAGTTAAAAAGTGCATTCCATAATGGACTGTGTTTTCTAAAGCATTCTATGGTACCTGAATACAAATGTAGGGGTGTCAATTTTGAGACTGCATCATATCCCTCAAGTCGGGTTGACCGGTTAAAAATCGCACTGAGCTGGACCGTTTAATAAACGTGTCGATCTTAGGACTAGACCGATTAATAATAGATCGTTCACGATGCAAGGGTGCAATCCAATAATCGCCCGATCGGACCGGTCGATTAAAGCCCAAGTTCGTATACACCAACTAAAAACCGATTATAAACCGATTTAAGCTTATTTTTTCATTATTTTTCCACCTACTTTTCCCACTATTTTTCCACCCATTTTTTAACTTTTTATTTTTTTCTTTATCCTTCTCTTTTATTCTCAAGTCTAAATCATATAGAAATAGACTATGGCTTAAGACTGGGTGACAGTTGAGCAATCAGATGTGAGGTGAACATTCACCAATGCACCATTTTGCTGGAGACCATGAAATTTGAAATTTAAATTGTGATCAATGGGTTGGATTTACAACAAAATAGATCGATTATAACTGAGCATAAAACTGAATTGCATAACCGAACATAAGACCGAATAAGATAATCGATTATGGACGTTAATAGACCAATTAAACAGATTAACATAAGACCAATTAAAGACCCAGACCGACTGGACCGAATACAAACAAGCCAATGTCTCGCAAATTAAGACCGATTAATTAAGCATGTCGATCACGGTGCAATGTGTTATATTGGTGATGACCGGTTAGGCCCGACTGAGACCAACCGAAAACGACCAATTGATACCCTTATACAAATGCGTACCATATTACTTTTGTCATCTTAGAATGTGTTTTTAGCTTAAAATGCATTAAAAAATGCATACCAAACACAACTTATATAATCAATTTCATCTCTTATGTTTTTTTTGGTATGATTTCTATTTCAAGTTCACTGAATTATTTTATAATCATATTGTTTTAATATTACATTTTGCATCAAATTTCATCAATTTCAATAGAAATCCTAAAACAACGAGTCATGTTTCATAATTTCATCGTTAGAGTAACGAATATACTATAGGAGGGCAAGCATCTTCTCTACAATCCACACTAAAGTATTTTCCCAGCTCACCTACTCTACAACCTCGACGACACCTTTCATGTTGGTTCTCAAGATAGTCAAGATAGGGAAGATCACAAGAGAATATATATGTTTGAAATTAGACTACCAAACGAATTTTTTATTTTTAAAATATTTTTAAATGATGCAAGAAAATAAATTTCAATTTATTGACCCACGTTGACTCCTTTTGAGATATTAATGAAAATTTAAAATCGAAACCATACCAAAAACGGACCTTATGGTGATGTGGGGGTGGCAACTACATCACAAGCTATAAATAATTCAAAAATCATAATACATGTGAAGAGATTTAAAATAATAATAATAATAATAATAATAATAATAAAAATTTTAACATCTTCATGATTTTGTCAAAATCATTTTAACTTATAAAGGTGTAAGAACTCATGAACTCAACAAGGTTGTTGATAATTTCACAAATCTCCCAAGTAATTATCATATATTGAAAAAATAATCAGCAGGTATTTTTGGCACAAAACCCAACATCATAACCAGCCCAGATAGAATAGAAATATATAGACTCAATTGGGTATATGCTTCTACAAAATGAAATTAAATAAAACTTTGTGTATGCTTGGGAAACCGTTTTAAGGATCTCATTAAATTCTTAAATGACTTTATCCATGTTGGAACTGGTTATGCTAGGGGCTTAAGCAACGAACAATCCCCTTCGTATGAATTTATATCTCTCTATTTAAACAAAAAAAAAGTTGAGGTAAAACGAGTGTTGTTTAAGTTTCAAAAATAAATAAATAAATAAATGAAAGCATGATGTTTGTTTCCAAGGAAAATAAAATAAATGAAAATTTTCAAACGCAAACTTTTATTTTATTTTGCTTTCAAATTTTTCTTATTAAATTTTACTTTACTTTGTATTCAAATCTTTCGATTTAAAAAATAAAATAAATCATTTCCTTTCTCTTCTTTTTTACTTGCAACCAAATAGAATCTTAGTTTTGTATCAAAAATAAAATAAAAAATAGTCTTAGGTGTTTCTATTATTATTATTTTTTTTTTTTTTTTGGTGTGGGTAAAATAGAGTCTTAGTTCAATTGCTATCTTCTTTTTTCTTGTTTTGTATCTTTTTTATTCATTTCTAGGTAGCTAAATAGAAAAACTCACCTTTTGATTAGTATTGCTTCTAAGCTAAGATTATACTGCGACTGGTGGTATGATAAGTTTTTTTCCTTTTCTTGATAGACATTTTCCTCTAGTCTTTTCTCTTAATAGAACTCTCTTTTTTGATAATAAATAAATAAATAAAACAAATATGAAACCTTGCCAAATACTTCTTTTTCCTAAGTACTTGCTATATGACAATTTGGCTCACACCCTCATTTGATATAGGTATAGGCACTTAATTTATATAAGGCATAACAAAATGAACATTTTGTATACTCTAATATAGCAATTAGCCTCACTCCCAAATATATATATATATATATATATATATATATATATATATATATATATATATATATATATATATATATATATATATATATATATATATATATATATATATATATTCCCAACTTTCTCAAAACTTGTCACTACTTAAATTAGACCTAAATCTTTTCCAGTCGTCCTCCCAACTTTCTCAAAACTTGTCACTACTTAAATTAGACCTAAATCTTTTCCAGTCGTCCTCTCTTTTCAATCATGATCTGATGGCTGGAGATAGTATACGCACTAAGTGATCTTTAGCCACTAGATCACGAGTGGAGGAACAGGACGATAGGAGATGATCTTTTTCCGAGTTATTAACATTTGCATTTTTTTGTAAATATTAAAATTTATTTTATTTTGGAAAAAATATATATTTTTTAATGAAATATTTGGGAATTGATAGTGAACCAGAAAAGGTATATCCACTTCAGTTCAATTCAGTTTGGTTTGATTTGACTGATAAAAAACTGAACAAAACCAAAGATAACCAAACAACTTGAAACATGGCCAACCATCTAGTTCTTGATCAGTCTAAACAGATATATATATTTTTTTTCAATTTTTTGTTGATTTCTATCTGATTTTTACCAACCCCGGTTCCAAGTATGGACCAAACCTATGCTGGTTCTAGTTGGGTTGGTTTGGTCTTGGTTTAAAACCACAGTTTGGGATGTAGGTAACCTAATCTACAGTTGCACTAAAGTCTAAGAAGAACCTAATGACGAAAATACCCTTCTATTTTCGACAGTTACAGCAGGTAAAGGAGGTTGTTGGAGTCTTTTCAACAACAATATCGTTATGAAACCGAAAGTCCAGGCGCCGGATAAGAAGGTGCGCGTACAATAAAAGGCCTTCATTGCATCCCTGCGCAAGTTAGGGTTCGTCAGCCGAATGGTAATTAGCCTGCGCTGTTCACCTCTTCCTGCTTCTTCCGCCATTAATCTGTCTTCAAAGGTAATTTCCCTTTCTTTCCCTCATTCCCTCCCTCCACATCCTCTTCTGCTGTTTATCAGTATGTTGAATTTTTGCTTTGATTTTTTTACATCGTTGCAGACTCCACAAACTGGAAAATGAGTTAGTTTCTGTAATTCTGGTTAGTGTTTTCTGATCATTTACAGACCCTTTTGGATTTTGTAATGTTTGTAATTTATAATGGTCTTGCTCGGTGACTCGTTTTTTTCCTGAGAGCCATCACTATAAGCACTAACACGAGACGTATTCAGGCCAACTTAGAAAATCTTGATATGGGTTCTCCATGCCTTGAGCTTTTGGGTTGAATTCCAACTATCTTCCCCATCACATATCTAATTTATCTGTCGGCTATTGCAGATTGTTATACAGATTTTGACAGAAAAAGGAAAAGAAATAGTCACATTGCTGCATTCATGTTGTGTCTCTTTGAATTTTCAAAACCATGCTACCTCGCATTTCATGGTTGTCATTTTATGGGAAAGACCATTAATACCCCATAGTTGGTTCGTCTATTTGCTTCTGCAGTAATATTATTGTTACTGGAATTAACTTGGTTACTATTCTTTTGAGCTCTGAAGGAACTGCAAATGAATCTTTCTCATTCTTTTATCATCAGATGCTCCAAGAAACTTGGATGCTTTCTTTTAGTTGATGCGACATGCTAGAAATCAGGAGAATGATTACCAGAATGAAAGTTGTTGAAGAATTAAACTATTTTCAGAAGAAATACGAAATATGAGATGCTATCTAGTAATGCAGAGCCATGGCGAAGGCATTTTGATATGTTATTTACTTTCTGAATGTGGTTAGCTCATATCAGCAGCAATTGTTTTAGATGGGCTACCTAGGTTGTGAGATCAAATGTTGTCAGTGAAGGAGCTATTGCTTTTTTTAGATTCTAAAAATGCAAGAATCATACACTTTGACATGTAACATAAATGTTCCAATGTCCAGTCCTGTTGTGTGACATGAGTATTGTGCAGTATTTTCTATTATGATGATTTTGGAAAGAAATGCTATAAGGTACAGGCCTGCTTTAGGGGGGTCTATTATAAGTCATTCTCTGCTTCATTGGTGTTTTCACTCCCCACTCTCCACCATAACAAAATTTTTCCACCCGCATGAAAGCAGAAGGAATCCAGATGCCGGGTGGAAAGATTCTCATTGGTAGAATCCCTAAAGTTTGCATGCAAGTTGTAGAAAAAATCCTCTGCCTCATAATGCCTTGCTTAACTCGATCATTTGCCACATCATTAACGCATCTTGGATTCCATGAAATGAGCAATGGAAAGCAAGATTTCAGATGCTTCTAATTAGATGAGATAATCACCATTGTTCTGGTTCCATTGAGACATCATCAATCCATTTAATCAAATTAGATGCATTACCTTCAATTAGCACAAATTCCAACACTGTCTTCAATGAGAAAACACCCTGCTCCTTTAGAATTGTCATCCCCAGTTGGGCCTGAATATGCATGCTCACCAATCACAACACTGTCCGACTGACTGAGCTTATGAAAAAAAGAAAGAAAGAAAATCTGATTGCTCCCATGGTTCTGGAAATTCCCATGTTCCCTAGTGGGCACCCATCAAGCCTCAGCTTAACTGAACCCTCCATGGGAGTCATCCACTACAGCATCACCTTATCCTCCCAACCCCTGAGAATATGGGGGAGTCTCCAGTCCTAGAAAGAAATTGTTGCACAGGGGATTCTTTGAGAAGGTCATCTGCCACCTGCCAATTGCGAGGCTTGATCTTGATCTTATCAACTACCACCCGAAACAGCTTGGCATTGCAGTCCTCCTGAAGACACTACAGTTATGCTGAGGTCGTCTTCTGTGTAGAAAGTTTCCTCTACTTCCAAATGGTTGTTTGCCAAACCAAGAAAACTAAGCAAATTCCTTTTACTTCCTTTAGTGAAGAAAAGGGTCTTAAGACCTTGGCATTGACCCAGACACTTACCAAACCCCCCCACCCCCCTTCTGTCTCTTTGTCTCAACCATTCAGGCTTAGCACCCAACCCAGTAATATGTCCATTTTGTTGGCACTACGAGCCTTCAATTCTGAAACTGTTGTTCTCCATGGACTTGAGTACCATTGTGGCTGTGAAATAGATCATGAACTCTGTACACAGCTGCACTAAATCATTGTTGCCTCTCCAGCAGTTTTTACATGTTCCCCCTGCCCTAAATTGGTTTTCATCAATGCTGCGACCACATCCATGCCGACCTGGTTATTTTTATTTTCTGTAATGCTGTTGATGGTTCTTGCATAATTGTCACTTGACCTCACAACATTTTATCATTAACCGAAGAGGTCAGTAGAAGAAAGACATTGAGTGTAGCTTGCATTGTGATCATAGTTGTCAAGGCGACAAGGCGATCCAAGGTGTTTGAGGCCATCCTGGGCGCCTAGGCGGCGTTCCCAGTGTATTTTTTTTTTTTTAAATATTAATGCTATATTAATGTTTATATATATATGCAGTATTCTACATAAATAAACATTTAAGACATAGCTTAATTAATATAAGAAAACCAACAAAGAAACAAATAATTGAGTTAAGTAGGCAACACATATTTATGACTAACATTTGCTTATTTCTAACAAATTTTATCGGAGCGTAACTCTTTTAATATACTTCGGATTCAAGCAATCTCAAATTTGTTGCAAAGCTAATATAATCAGCTTTCCAACAAATCCTAGATTGCTTGAATCCGAGTTATAATGAAGGAGTTACACTCCGGTCAAACCTTGTTCGAAGTACGCTAATGCTGTTAAAAGTCGTCTGAATGTAAATTATTTTTTGGGCATCAAAGCAAGAGATTATTTTGGCGCGCTCTTGGTTTTTAGTGATGTTTTACTATAATAAGATTTATAGAATTTTTATATTTGGAAAAAAGACTAGCATTTTGAAGTTGAAAATCACCCCCGCACCCGAAAATACGATTTTTGTTCTTGAACTGGAGAGTTGACTTTTTATCCTTATGGAATTTGAATTTTAAACTATTTTTATTGGATTCAAATAGGGGGTATTTGCTTATTTATGAATAATATCTTACGTAGATGAAATATAAAATTAAAGAAACATGTGATTGGACAGGCCTAAAGCTTGTCAATTCATGGTAATTACCTTTGCTACAATTGTGTCCTGTTTCTGGTTCCTAAAGAAAAACAATATAAGATGGAGTATATTGCCTGATATGTTTGGATGCTTTTCTATTTATGTTTATCAAAATAATAGCTTTAAGCTGAAAAATGTGAAAATGTATTAAATCTCTCGATCTCACTCTGTAAACAAACATAGTTGTCAAGATGTTTAGGTGACAAGGCAATCTCTGATTGGCAAGGAGAATTGTCACTGCAATGTTTAAGGTGCCAGACAAGAAAGGAGGAGGAGGTTGCAGCAGCAGTCACTGCCACCCCCGACTCTGGAAGAGAAAGGAGGTTGCAGTAAAGCCACTGGCACCGCCAGCAGCGTGGAAGGTCACAGTAGCAGCAGCAGTAACCGCAAGGCCGATGAAATTCATAGCAGTAGCAACGGGAGCCAATTGGAGAAGAAAATTATAGAAGCAACAGCTGTTGCCACTGCCGTCACTGTCTAAGAAGGTGCCACCGTTGGCAGTGGAGGAGAAAAGGGGTGCAGGCACCCTTTCTGGTCATTCCTGTCGGTGACCTATAGTCTGTCCATCTTTGATCTTCAGTTCTGCTGTTTTCTTCTTTCTTCTTCCACAACGGGACCCGGAGAGGAATGGTGAGTGAAGTCCCCTGCATTCATGCTGCAGAAGGAGAGGAATGGGGAAGGCGAGGGGAATAGAGTTAAAGAAGATGAAACTAATTATAAAATATGATAATTGTCCAAGGACTGAGTATGAAACCTGTACAGCCTTAAATAAATCCACCCTTGCAGAATCATTTCTAAGTAGCATTAATGTAATCTGTCCTATTTTAGAGGGATACCTTGTACTCTATGGCGATTTCTAAGCGGATACCTTGTACACTATGGTTTGGCCTGCATTGCTTCCATAACTGCTATTGCAATTTCTAAGCAGTTACATAGGTGCTGAGGTGGTTTGGCTTGCATTGCTTCCATAACTGCTATTGTAAATAAATTGGGTGGGACATCACAAGGAATGATTTGTTGGTTCTCTCCCTGCAGTGATAATGCGTTTGATTTTTCACATTATAGGATCAACTCATATCTGGTGTAACTCACTCAAACTTGACCCCTAAAATTGGTAAAATAGAAACTTGGAATTTGTTATATTTTTTTACAGGTTTGGTTTACTTGGAATACCTTAGTTGTTGTAGAGTATGTCACTTTGTGAATTTCAAGTTCCAAGCTTATTTGATTTTTATACTCTTTTTTTTCTATTGAAAATGGATTGTGTGTAATCGTTTTGACCTAGGTTCATTATATCTTAGACATGATTTGCTGATGCTGCTTCTTTAACTGTTTGATTCTAGTGGAAGTGATTACTATATTATATGCTTTTGTATCCTTCTTGGTGTTTTTGTTTTATTTATTTTCTTCATCACTGGTTCACTGTTTTTTCAAACACATCTATGCTGCTTATGTGCATGTTAGTGTGAATATGGCATTTTAGTGCTAATAACAGAATGGAATCCATATAAATAAAAGCCTTAAAATAATGAAATAAGTTGTGGTAAAATTAACCTAATTTGTGAAAATACAAAGCAGCACAGTGAAATGGTATTGCAGAACTTATTTGGACTGCATCTTATAAATACATTTAGTCAATGACAAACTAAACTAGACAAGTAAGCTTCTGGTTTTCAGGAACTACAGATTCTGTTCACAACACAAATTTTTGTTTAATTATTTCTCTAGGGTTTTGGTCTTGCTCTGGCTTGCAGCAGAAAACTCAACTATTTATCTTTAGATGGCGAGATTCAGTGTGATGGTAAGGTTGTCATATTGTAACCTGGCGGTCACGGGTTCGAACACGGAAACAGCCTCTCCGCGTTGTGGGGGTAGGGCTGCGTACATTCTGCCCTCCCCAGACCCTGCAATGGTGGGCACCAGTTTTCTTCAGCTGTATGTTGTGAGAATGATTTGACTTGCGTTCAGAATGGTTCATCTAGAGTAAAAGAGATAATGGAGGAAGAGTTTGACCATTTTATTTACGATGACACTTGAGAGCTATTGTGCACTTCATAAACTTGCCGATCCCTGAAGTCAAGTGCTATTTCTTTACTGCTGTTAGCTGATAGTTAGACTCATCTTCTACCATATTTAAAATCTAACATGGATCTGGTGGCTAAACAGTCACTCACTGTTAATTGTACATGTAATATGGTCATTGTGCTCGAATATGCTTCTTTATCCACCATTTTTTTCTCTTTAAACGAATAATGATTTTGTGGGAAGATATTTATGCACTTACATTTACCTCCTTTGGTTAAAAAGGAGGTCCAACAGTTCTCCAAGTTGTCTCTATTGAAGTTGTCATCAGTAATTTGGATTTGATGTGCATATTTATGTATAATAGTTACTGTTCGGTAAGAAATTAACCAAGATTTGGTCCTTTCTTGCAACCAAATCAAGAGGGTGGTCGTAGATCAGCTGGTGCAGGATTGAATATTTGCACATTGAGTACAGCTAGGCAGTTGAATTTGGACCCTTCCTTCGGATCCTCACTACTGGTAACTTGATTCATGTCTTGCAAAAATGGCCCTTATGCCTTGTCCAGTAATTGCAATGCAAATGACTTCTGTTTCTCTTGGTAACTTAATTTTTTTCCTTTCCCTGTTATGCAGGATTCAGTTTAATAGTTGATCTAATTATTTCAATATGTGGGTCACGGTTCCATATCTGACCCAAGTTTGATACGGGGAAACGAAACAATGTCTGAAGAGTCCAGGCAACTGATGGTGGTTTATGATGATCATTCGGAACAGAGATCCTTGTCATTGGATGATACAAGCAGCACTGAGGAATCACCAGGAGAAACCAGGCTGTTACTAGAAAATCCCAATGATGCAATTCCATACATTGGCCAAAGATTTGCAACTCATGATGCTGCATATGAGTTCTATAGTGAGTTTGCAAAGCATTGTGGTTTCTCAATCCGTCGCCATCGGACAGAAGGAAAAGATGGGGTTGGCAAGGGACTTACAAGACGATATTTTGTCTGCCACCGTGCTGGCAACACGCCCGTGAAGGCTTCAAACGATAGTAAACCTCAAAGAAACCGTAAGTCATCAAGATGTGGCTGCCAAGCTTATTTGCGGATCAGCAAGACCATGGAGTTGGGGGTCCCTGAATGGCGTGTCACAGGCTTCGCAAATCACCACAATCATGATCTCTTGGAGGCAAACCAAGTGCGTTTTTTGCCTGCATACCGTACCATATCAGAGGCTGACAAGAACCGTATATTTATGTTTGCCAAAACTGGCATCTCCGTGCAGCAAATGATGAGGCTTATGGAGCTTGAGAAGTGTGTGGAGCCTGGATACTTGCCATTCACTGAGAAAGATGTGAGGAACCTACTGCAGTCATTTAGAAAGGTTGATCAGGAAGATGAAAGCATTGACCTCTTAAGAATGTGCAAAAACATCAAGGACAAGGACCCCAACTTTAGATACGAATATACCGTTGATGCAAGCAACCGGTTGGAGAACATTGCTTGGTCATATGCGTCTTCCATCCAGTCATATGATATCTTTGGTGATGCAGTGGTGTATGATACAACGCATCGCTTGACTGCCTTTGACATGCCACTTGGGATCTGGGTTGGCATGAATAATTATGGCATGCCTTGCTTCTTCGGCTGTGGGCTTCTGCGAGAGGAAAACATGCGGTCCTTTTCATGGGCATTGAAGGTAAAGGGGTCAAGAATATTTACCCTGGCTGAGGTTCATCATCTCCAATAGAACCAAACAAGCCACATTGAAGGTTGGTTCACTAACTCAATGATCGAGACTGTACCATCGGTTGGTCACCCTTGATGGGGCATGGCTTAATTTAGAGTGAGAACTTCTAGAGGATTTTACAATCGAATTGTTGCCTCTGGTTTACAAGCTTCTTGATCTGGGTCATTCAATTGGTTGGCTACATATTATCATTTTAGATTTTTTTTAAACTAATGTGGTAAATAGGTTTAAAATGGTTAAAATAGGCTACATAAACAAAATTGGATTAAAAAAAAAGAAAAAAAGAAGCCTTTTTGGGCCTTGAAAGCAAGGTTTCGAGATCTCCCTGGGAAAATCCCAGATTTTGATCAAAACCTGGTCAAAACCCGAGACAACTTGGTTTTGAGGCTGGTCGAAACCCGAGACAACTCGGCCTTGAAACCGTCACCTCAAACCTTGCCTATTATTAGGGCTTTACCAACTCATGGGAATTAGAACATTTTTAGGGGTTAGATCTTAACTGCATGGCTGGGAAGCACATTGCATGTTAAGTTTTTGGATGGCTAGATTCGAGTAGCAAGTCTTATTTTGAGCCATGCACCTATTAAGGAAGGGTTCAACTGATTGGGGTAGTTTACGGATGTGGCTTGTTAGCTATATGTTAAATGATGCTCATTTATTCCTTTTTTTTTTTTTTTAATCTCTTTCTTCTTTAGTTTCTTTTTTTGCTTGACTCTATAATGGTGTTGTATGTTTCCTTAATGAATATGATAGGCATTTTTAGGGTTTATGAATGGGAAGGCTCCACAAACAATCCTGACTGACCAAAATATGTGTCTCAAAGAAGCGATAGCAATTGAAATGCCAAGCACTAAACATGCACTTTGCATTTGGCTTATTGTGGCAAAGTTTCCATCTTGGTTCAATGCTGTTCTTGGAGAAAGATACAATGAGTGGAAGAATGAGTTCTATCGACTTTATAATCTAGAGACGATGGAGGAATTTGAATTGGGGTGGAGAGACATGGTCAATTCCTTCGGGTTACACACAAATAGACACATTGCTAATTTGTTTGCTTTACGAACACTTTGGGCACTACCCTACTTAACGAGCCATTTCTTTGCGGGAATGACTGCTGCCAACCAATCGAAGTCTATCAATGCCTTTATCCAACGGTTCTTAAGTGCACAAACTCGGCTAGCGCACTTTGTAGAACAAGTATGTAATCTCTTCTCTCTCTCTCTCTCTCTCTTATCTATGTGTGTGTATGTGTGTATCTTACATATCTCACTTTATCCCACCCCCACCCAGAATATAAATAATATATATTGAAGTGCACCACAAGCCAAACCTCTTCCCCCAAAACCAGTCACCACTCAAAAGAAGAGAAGGGGGGGGTTCCTTTGATTTAGGACCAAACTAACCAGAGATACTTTGGGATCTTTCTGAACTAAGATTGTAGATTTTGAGGCATATGTGGATTGGCACCGAATCCTACTCCCAAAATAAGAGCTGTGTTTTCCTATAATTGTTTATTCATGACCTGATCACAGGTTTAAAAGTTAACATGAGGTCAACTGATGTAACATTGTATAGCCAAAAAGCAAAACGCTGCGCTGATGTTTCAGTCAAACTCTATGTCGGTTGTTCCCTTTTGAACATAAAAGGTAACGAAAAAAACAATAATAGAAAGTCACGTTACCTTCCCTCTTTAATAGTGGCTACAACCACACCTTCCTCCTTAATTGTAGAAAATTCCTCTCTTCCCCCTCCCAAAGAAAAACTGGATATTATAAAAAAAGCCTTTATTCTTATAGTTGGACCCAAAAATGTAGATGCTAAGTGTCGCATGTATATATTTCCTATGTATAGGGTATGGAGAGTGAGCTCCACTTAAGGGATTTTTTTTAATATTTATTATTTTTTTTTATATTTCCTGCTTAAGGCATTGCTGAATCAAAAATCAGTATGAGAGGTTGATATTTTAAACATCTTATAGATAAAGTTTTCTAAGCTTTAGTACACTTTGTGCCTTGGTGAATTTTTTTTTTTTTTTTTTTGTAAGATGCCTTGGTGATTTGGTACACTGTTCTTCAACCATCCAAATAAATAAAATAAGCACAGTTGAAATATCTGATCATATTGATTTTTGTATCCTTCATACTTAAGTTTGGTGAAAGGTGAACCACCTTATTGGATGAAACATATTCTATAACCAACTATAACTATCTACACCTTTGCGAAATCTTGCCTCTCTCCTCCCCTCCCTCCCTCCTTCTGCTTGGTGACAATCTTCTGAATAAATGTTAAAAAAACATAACCTTTGCTCTTTTACTGACTTTTTTCTGCTTTTTATCTTTTGGGTTAAAAAAGGTGGCCGTTGCTGTTGACTTCAAAGATCAAGCAGGTGAACAACAAACAATGCAGCAGAATCTTCAGAACATTTGCCTGAAAACGGGTGCCCCCATGGAATCACATGCAGCTATTGTACTTACACCATATGCTTTCTGTAAACTCCAGGAACAACTTGTCTTGGCTGCACACTATGCTTCCTTTCAAATGGATGATGGTTGTTTCCTTGTGAGACACCACACAAAGTTGGAGGGAGGACGCAAAGTGTTGTGGGTTCCACGGGAAGACATCATAACTTGTAGCTGCCATCAGTTTGAGTTCTCAGGGATCCTGTGCCGGCATGCCCTTCGGGTCCTCTCAACAGGAAACTGCTTCCAGATCCCAGAGCTGTATTTGCCCCTTCGTTGGCGTCGGATCAACACATCACCTACAAAACTTCTCCAGGGTACTCCAAGTGGTCATGCAGAACGTGTTCGGGCTTTGCAGTCCATGGTATCAACTCTCATCACAGAGTCTGCCAAGACAAAGGAACGGTTGGATCTTGCAACTGAGCAAGTTTCCATACTTCTGTCTCGGATAAGGGAGCAGCCAGTTTCGACACAAGGTACAAAAGATACCATTCACAAAATTCATTAATATTTGTTCTGATCCTGTAAGATTATCCATATGAAGAGTATTATATTCTTTGCATAACCAGAGGGAAGTCTGTAAAAAAAGAAAAAAAAAAGAAGTTAAAAACAGCAGTTATCTTGTTGTCATTTCAAAGAGACTGAAGGGAAGGGTGAGATTGGAATGCGAAGTTGTTAAGTCTGAAGTGGCTTGGTATGAGTTAGTTTATTGTAAATGGTGGTAGTTAGGGAGGGAGCTAGCCAAGGATCATCCTGTAACTGTTGCTTAACACTTTTGTATCCATTTTACGTGCTATCATAATTACACATTTTAACTCACCCATGTGTCTAGTTATATGTTTGTAACTGTTTTGTGATAAGGTTGAAGTGAAAGAACCATGGTTCAAAATTTCGCTGCGGAAATAACTGAGATATTTCAGTTTCATAAGAAATTGAAAACAAATTAAACTAGCAAAATTGTATATGTGAAATACACTGAAATTCATTTAATATGTACTGAAACTTTACAAAAACATTTCAGTTTCGTGAGAAGGTGAAATAGGGGTGAAATCCAAAATTTCAAACCTTAAAAATAACTACTCAGTCCAGAGTCCGGACTAGAATCAGTGTCCAGTAGCTGTTGGAACCTCGTGGTGTGCTTGTTTTTGCAGCTAAAAGTTCCTTTTGCCATGGTAAAGATAGACCTTAATGACTTTTTGTGTGTGTATGGATTAGATAGAAAGTGTGTGCTTTTACTTCGGTTTAATTAAGACACTATGTCCAGTGTGGCTGTATTTTTGTTTCTTCGGAACTACCCACACAAGTGGGGTGATCATTGACCTAAGCTGCTACTCAACATGAAATGAAACCGGGAACCTGCTTATCCCAGTTCCACATACCAACCTGTTTAAAGAACTCCTTTTGTAACAAAAATGAGTTTAATCCAAGGTTCCAAATCTCAGTTTCAACCAGTCTATATTTTCCATGTTTTGATCGAAATTATGTCGAAACCTGGGACTTTTGTTTGGAGTTAAATTTGAACCTAGGTTGAAACTTGTGTCGAAACCTAGGTCAAAATGTGTCGTTCTATTGTTGAAACCTGTCGAAACCCTCGAGTTTTATGTCGAAACCTGATACAAGCGGTTTCGACTGTGGTCGAAAACTGAGTTGTCTCGGTCCAAACTGCAAGTTATGACTGGTTTTGACTGAGATGGTGAACCATAATTTAACCTGATTTTAATGGGTTGTGTTTGATTGGGCACGTTAGACAGCAAATAGGGCTGGCAAAACCCAATCCCCCTACCTGAGGTTTTGATCGGTTTTATTAGTTGATTTCTCAAGTAATGGTACATCTTGTTAGTATCCTGATTGATGGATTAAGTTATTATTCCATTAGGTGTGATGGAAATGTTTCTTCGGTGGCAGTTATTTCTTGGATCTAGAAAGGCAATATGTCAAATTTAACGGCAATCTCAGCAGCATGACCACCATACATTGGACTCTTCTCCTAATGTATGGTTCAAATTCTTTGAGAAAAAAAGAAGAGTTTAATTTTTCCAACATAGAAGGCCTAAGTTAATAATGTAAGTAAAATGTTAAGCAAATTATTATTTTCAGGAGGGTCTTATTTTTTTAAATGTCACTAGGCATCTATTCTATCATGTGGGTAGATGTTTTGTTCATTCGCCTAGAGAGAATATGACATGTTGAATTTCAATCTTTAATTTAATTAAGGGGAAGGTTGTTTTAAAGGGAGTTGAGCATGAAAAGAGTCATTACAACTCTTAATGGGATGGGAGGGGCATTACGACAACTTCAAAATACAAGGAAATTGAGGGGGTGGGGAGTTAGGGTGAGATCTTCAAGACCATGGAATCCCATCACAGAGAAACTTTTTCCTTTAATTACATATCCTTTTTGTATTGCTACACATTCTATGTATGTCCATGCATGTGTACATGTACTCTGCATTCACATTCTAACCTAACATTCTCTCGATCTCCTCTGTAATCATGTGGGCTCTCTATTGATGAAACTGTTTCTGTGTTCATATGGGAGATTCCTTCACACAGATGACACAGAAAACATCTATCCATAATATGTGAAGTGCTCACTAACATGAAGCATTTCCAGGACCGTGCACTTGAAAACCCCAAATACAGCTTCAGGCAAAACCCAACTTAAAATGGCCTTCCTCCAAATATCAAGCACTAGACTGCCCTTTGAATCTACTTTATTCTCATGCTCTGATCCACTTTAGTTTTTATTGATTAATGTTACAATCTTATCAAAGAAATCATAAGCTTAAGAATGTACTTTTAGTTCCATGGAGAGAGATGTTTAAGAGGTGGCAGTGATTGTGAGAGTTCAGCTCCTACTTACCCAAGGTTTTAGGAATCAGTGCAGATCGGTCGAATCAGCCAATCCTGATTCCGATTCCAGACAATTCGACAAATCAGCTGTTTCCGGGCGATTTCCTAGGCTCATGCGATCCCGCTTGATTCTGTTTACTTGAACCATAAACTTACCTGAATCAAAAGGCTCAGTTCTAGGATTTATACTGTGACTGTTGGAATCCAAGTGCCTCAATGGATTGCCAAACAAGTTCAGTTCATCCAGATAGAAAACCCATAGATCATTTCTAAATGTTACACATCTTCTTGTTTGAAAAAACAGTTGACCCTACTTGAGTACCTTCTGCAACCATTGACAAACAAAAGAAAGCAGCCCCTAGGAAGCTACTTGATTGGGTGAAAGCACTCTTAAACTAGAATTTTCCAAGTAAAAATGGTGATCCATGATCTGGGCAAGTTTCACAGTAAGTTCTGAGATTGTGAAATAACAAGAGCAAAATGCCTTTGATGTACAATTTGGAAACCCTTGAAGACTCCAAGTTCAAGCTTAAAGCAATAATCAGTTCCATGCTGTAGTTTATTCTGAACTCATGACATAAGTACACCTAAAAGCTAAATCAAGTTTGGTTTCTACAGTTGAACATCCTAATAACATCTGGGTACACAAAACCATTGTTTCATAGGAGTAAATCTAGTTGGAAATTCCATGGTTTTACAATCCACATCAAATATGCAAATATTTTTCAAATCCATCCATCAATAATAGTTGTTCCACGTGTAAGTTCACCCCAAGTTCTAAATTTGATAAAAAGACATGTTTAGATCCTATAACTTAACATCAAGTTCTTAATTTGATAATAAAGATATGTTTACAATCCTAAAAGGTACACTCGGATGCATTCTAACCCATTTTAGATGCTCATTTGTCCGAAGATGAGAACAAGATTGTGTCTTGACTCTTGACAGAAAAGTTTGCAGGGATGCAAGAAACCATTTGTGCAGTCACAAGGTCCACTGCAATTCCAAATTCAGATATATATTCTCAGAAGATTCAGTAAATCAGATTAACAATCTCACAAATCCCAGAATTCTAGGCCTCGTCAATGGCTTTTAGAACATAAAATAGGTAATAAAAAGAACAGAAACAAAAGCAAAACGAAAGGGAGGTCTTGGAGACAGGGAAAGCTATTCAAAGATTGAGCTGCTCAAGACATCTGAATAAATAGCATATCACATACTGATCAATTAATTAAAAAAAAAAAAAAAAAACATTCTAACCCATTTTGGATGCCCACTTGTCAAGGTTGTAAACAAGTTGTGTGTTTTTTGCCAAGATGAGAACAAGATTGTGTCTAGACTCTTGACAGAAGAGTTTGCAGGGATCCATGGAAAACCATTTGTTGTAGTCACAACTCTAGTGTCAACTGCAATTCCGAATTCAGATATACATTCTCAGAAGATTCAGTAAATCAGATTAATAATCTCACAAATCCCAGAATTCTAGGCCTCATCAATGGCTTTTAGAACATAAAATAGGTACTAAAAAGAATAGAAAAGAAAACGAAAAGAAAGGAAGGTCATGGAGACAAGGAAAGCTAATCAGAGATAGAGCTGCTCAAGATATCCGAATAAATAGCATATCACATACTGATCAATTAACCGGAAAAAAAAAAAAGAAAAAAAAGAAAAAAAAAAAAAAGAAGAAGCACTCTAACCCATTTTGGATGCTCACTTGTCAAGGTTCTGGACAATTTGTATGTTTTTTTGCTAAGATGAGAACAAGATTGTGTCTTGACTCTTGACAGAAGAGTTTGCAGGGATCCATGGAACCATTTGTTGTCGTCACAATTCTAAGGTCAACTGCAATTCCGAATTCAGATATATAAGATTGAGTAAAGCAGATTAATAATCTCACAAATCCCAGAATTCTAGGCCTGATCAATGACTTTTAGAACATAAAATAGGTAATAAAAAGAACAGAAACCAAAGTAAAAAGAATAGGAGGTCTTGGAGGCAGGGGAAGCTAATCAGAGATAGAACTGCTGAAGACATCTGAATAAATAGCATATCACATGCTGATCAATTTACCCAAAAAAAAACTCCTTGTGATTGCTATGATTAACAGAAGCCCATTCTGAACTGCTAAGAGAAAGAAAGTGACCAGGTTACTCTCAAGTCTCAATCAAACTCTCTTTAGCTGTCTGGCTTTGGATCAGTTTCAGGCTTGGAATGCAGGGATCTATTAAATATATTCAGCTGCAGCTTATCAGAAGATCTAGACTTCAAAAGCTACCCTTGGTTATTACTTCAAACAAGCTCCATCAATGATGGAAGGAACAGGAGTAAACCTGCCTTTTGAACAGAACCAGTGAATTCTAGTCTGACCCATTTTCATGAACAAGTCGATCTTTTCTCCTTTAAGAAATACAGAAACAGGAGGAAGATCAAAATTAGAGTTCATGAATTATATTGCTTCCTATTCTCCTGCTTTGCCATACAAGTGCTCAAAAAATCGATCAATGAAACAAAAAATTTATCAGGCCTGATTCTCAGAACAACCATTAAGATATATTTCAAACGTAGAAAACATGTAAGTCATTTTTTTTCCCAATAAGAATAACCATAAATCATCATCATCAAAGGAAAAGAGAAGATTACAAAGAAAAAAAAAAAAAAATCCTGTGTATCTCTCCTCAAGAATCCGATAACAGTTTAGGGCAATCCACCCCACGACCGCACTGAGGGCACTCCTCAAAATTGGAGAGAGGGAACGAAGCCGATATGGGTCCAACGTAGAAATCCAAATTCCCATCTCCTCTGTTCACCTCATTGATGGGCAGCCATAAGAAAATGATCTTCACGCTTACTCCTCTCAATTGCGTCAAAGAACCAAACCCAACTATCCCTGAGACCTTCTTGCTGTAATGCAGTGTATACCCTCCTTGGACGTTGAACTTGCAGTCTCCATCCAGATAAACTTCGAATCTGTTATCTTCATGAAGCACATATCTATTGGCACCTTCAGGAAGAATCCCTCTTGGGAAATTGAACTTTTCAATCATCTCATAAACCGTTGATTCCGTCTTATAAACTGAATCTGAAACTTGGGTTTCATTGTAGTGGGTTTCTGCTGCAGAGATCACAGATAACCATGTTAACAGGCAAAACCCTATAAGGGATTCAAAGAAAGACATGGTTGGAGATGGGTTTTGTTTTTTCCGAAGTTTGTGATTGTTCGTTTAATCAGAAAACGAGCTTAGAATCCATTTGAATTGGGAGACTATAATGCTTGGTTTATGTTTGTTCACAGTTCATTCTCAAATCCAGCATCCGGCGGAAGATTCTTTCTCTGATTCTCTTCCAAAATTTAACTGGAAAAAACAGAATTAAATAATAAAAAGGTTCGTTGAACCTGATCCATTGGTACCAACTTGTTTTCGTCCTATTGAGGGAGTTATGATTCAAGGGCAACTTGCAAAGCAAATGTTATCCCTATCATGATTTCTGAAGTGATTACTGATTAATTATGTAAATTGTAAACCCACTCATTATTTTTTTTAATATTCCATTCAACGTGTCAATCATTCAAGATTATCCACAGTCAATGATAGTAAGGTCGTCGGATTTTTTTCTGTCTCATACATCCCACATCCCTTTCGATATGAATAAAACAGGCGTGTCTCTCTCATCCAACCCTCCAGAAGACAAACAAAGGTCTTCAGTTTAAAATCAATATTTTTCTTGGACAACCAAGTCGTTCTCTGTTTTCTCTCTGTCCCTTGCCTTTCCTGGGAACCTTACTATTTCTCTATAATGGCCGTGGGAATGGGAGACAGGAAACGAAAGAGACCATGTAATCCAAACTTATGAAATTACAAATTCAAAAGAAGATTGTCTTGTTTGCCTCAATGTGTCAATCAGCTTTTGCCCCCCATCCCACAGGAAATTTCGCCGCAACGAGGTTGCTCAATAGCACCCAACTGTAGATCCGGTCGGTCACTGCAATCACCGGCTCAAATGACTCCCGGAACCGTACATCAGACATCTCTCTGTGCCTCTCCATCTCAAGCTTCTCCATGCCTGAATGACATCTAACCAGTTCAGTTTATTGCGACCAATTCACATTGCTATTGAGATTGGAACCTAGGGCCCTTGCATATAGAGAGTCCCTCCATTTATCAATTTGAGTTTTTGAGATAGAAACTTGATTCGGTATCAAAGCTCTAGGTGTAAGCATTTTAGATAGATCCTCTTTGGGTTTTTCCATGGGATTTCCCATGAAACCTGACAAACACACTACACAGACACTGAATCAATGAGTATTGAAAAGAGATGATTAGAGACATACCTCTTGGAGATTGATTTTCGACCGTTTACCTTCTATGATTTGAATGCTTTGAATGTTGGAAAGCTTAGATCAAAGTCTTCCACAGCCTGTCGGGATCCCTTAACCTTCTCTCTGCGTATGGGAACATGAGAAGAAAATAACACCATGGCTATGGGGACTCTAACCATTGGTATTTATAATACCACCCTCAACCCTGGACCAGTCCCACAGGGTTGGTCATCTCCATCATCTTATACCGATTTACCCGTACTAGACTCTCACTGAATCAACTAACCTTATAATTAATTAAGCCCATAAAAATATCTTACAATATCCCACTTGGGCTATCTTAATTATAAATTCACCATTGATCCATTGTGGCCATAGAATCTAATTACACCAAAATCATCATTTACTTTGATTCAGTTATCAAGCCTACCAATGTTGAACAACAGCGGAAAGTACTCCTACACATCCGGTGTACCCCCTACTGTCAATCACATACAAAGGTTTACTTAATAACATAAATCACTTTGAGATGAATACTTGAGTCCAATGATCGAATTACCACGATCCCATTACCTTAAAATCCTTATAGGTCAACGCACTTTGATATTATCCAACTTTATATAGGCAAACCGCCTCCAATTTGGACTAATATCTTACTTTGTCTTACCACCTTCTTTGGCTAAATATCGCATTCTTTGGCTAAATACCGCCTTCTTTGGCTAAATACCACATTGTAATTTTGACATGTCTTAAATAATCAATAATACATACAAGCAATGAATGCTCACTAATAATCTTGTCCATTAAATCACAGACAAAACAACCAATTACAGATAAACCATCAATTACCAGATCTACCACTAACCAAGCAGATCTAAACATTCCCACTGATTAAGAGAAGCTAAAGACTCCCACAGATAAAACCTTTTCAACTATTCCAAGAAAACTTTTTCAACCTGTCTCTACATTGCCCTAGAGATCAACTATGACTGGTACAACTAGTCAAACCTAAGATTGTATAGTCAAACATGAAAAACTATTTACCACATCACATAACAAATACAATCAACATTACATGCAATCATTTACCTTACAACATCATAGGCATAATTTCTTTCAATTTAATTGAAAAGAAAAACTTTACATTCCGATATTTCAAATAATATCATTACATTTTAATATGGGAACAATATGCTAAGTCAAACAATAAACATAAAACAAAGTAAAATCAAAAGCGAGAAAAACATTTGAATGTAAAGAAACTTTACAATATTCAGCCAACGTCTTCAGCCCTCCTACTCCAAAACCTGGGTCCTAGAACCATTTCTCTTTCTAGTATCTTATCCGCTTAACAGGTCTTGGTCACACCATCTTCTTTTGTCAATCTACCCATCTATGGTTCCACCTTAAAGTTACCCAACAACATCTTATCACTAGCTATTTCTCCCTTTGGTAATGTAAGCCACCAAGATCTGAATATATATATATATATTCTAGCAAGTAATGGAATATATTTAATATATCAATTACATTGGTCTCATTGTCCTTGAGCTTTTCAATGATAATTAACAACTCTCAAAAATACTTTCTCACATTCCATTTCCAGATAACGGTATTAGAGAAATAGGTTAATAACTATCTTCCGACCCCCTCTCTAAAATATTATTCTTATCCTTTGGTTTTTCTTTGTATCCATTTGCAATATTTCTCATCTTATCTTTGTTACACATAATCTCAATAGTAGATACCTCACAACTTATGTAAACCACTATGAAAGATACATCCAGGTCAACGATCCTAGACTAGTCTCCAACATTTTCATAATAAATTTTATTTTTTTTGTCCCGGAAGAGAAAAAATAGATATCAAAACATTCTTTGGGCGGTCGTACTTGGATGAACACATCGTGTATGAGTTTAAATACGTATCAAACAACTGAATACTCATACATATACCCTTTACTTGCATTACCATATAAAACTTTCATGCAAATAATTCATTTTTCAAGAGTTAACCAACTACACTTCTCCTTTGGGATAAACATGCGTGTTCTTCGGGTTTCGTGCAATAACCGCGAAAGAATAATGACTCTCGAAATCCCCCACCTTTGGGTTAATGAGACTCCCTAAAGTCAAAACCCTTTCATGCAAATAATATCATTTTCCAAGAGTTAACCAACTACACTTCTCCTTTGGGATAAACATGCGTGGTTTTCTCAATTTCCGTGCTGCTTTTCACACTATAAAGAATAGTGTATTAAAATATATCCTTTATTGTATATGTAAATGTACAAATTTAGGATTTGAGGACTACCACGATAGAACTGAATGTACCACTTTGGTGGATTTCACCAAATCTTCACATGACACCCACAAACCTTAATTTGATTAAAACTTGACAATGCCACCTTTGGGTGTACATCGCCCTTACACAAGCATTTACAAATACATGAACAGTGAGAGAAACCTAGTGTAAGATTGATTTTCGACCGTTTACCTTCTATGATTTGAATGCTTTGAATGTTGGAAAACTTGGATCAAAGTCTTCCACAGCGAGTCCCTTGACCTTCTCTCTCGTATGGGAACAGGAGAAGAAAATAACACCGTGGCTATGGGACTCTAACCATTGGTATTTATAATACCACCCCCAACCCTAGACCAGTCCCACGGTGGACCGGGTTGGTCCATCTCCAATCATACTTATACCGGTTTACCCGTAACTAGACTCCCACTGAATCAACTAACCTTATAATTAATTAAGCCCATAAAAATATCTTACACTAGGTTTCTCTCACTGTAACTTCCTCTCACCAAACGAGGGATGCTAGTTGTCCAAAAGATGAAGAGTCATCCAAAATGAGGGACCAATCACCTAAAGAAGTCATGTATTTACCATGTATACTATCACATATACATCACTCAACGATGGGGTTACATATGAGAGGGAGTATTAGGAATAATTAAGTTGTTCACACATGGTTCTTGCACCTCTATGCTGTGGTTAAAAAGTTCCTAGTATATATGTAAGTAATTGTATGCATATGAATATGAAATGAAATGGATGTATGCATTAATATTTATTATGTTACTCATGTATAAATTGTTATCTTTGATTTGCATGGGAAATTGTATTGGTAATGAGTATTACAATATTCTCACTTTAAGTATACTTATTTATTTTTGAGATATTGAATATAGTAAAACCTAGAAATGTGGGAGTTTTATAAGAATACAAATTTTACATATTGCATCTCTTCTTTTAGAGAGGATGAATGACAAGTATAATGACTAATCTTTAATTGAAAATTTGTTATGATATTATAACGGAATTTAGAAGAGAGACCTAGTTTCAAAAAAGTTACCATTGTACAAAGGTAGTTTTTTTGAAAATAAATGATAAATGATATATTCGGAGTACCTAGAAGGTTTAGTATAGTAAATCCCAAAATTGTGGGGATAATGTAAGCTTGCGAGTTTTGCATGAAAAATCTCTTTGTAAATTGTAAAAAGATAAATAAAGTCAAGTAGAACAATGAGTCTCTACTTGGGAAAGTGATAACGGAATCTAGAAATCAAGCCTAGAGTTCGGAAAAGTCATTTTGGGTCAAAAGGTATGAACATGGTGGTGATAAGATTTATTGATTCGTTAAGATAATACCAATGGCATTTGTTCTACCATGGAAATATTTTTATGCCTATTGGAAATCCAGGATAAGGATCAGATGGTTAAAAATCTCGATGATAGATATATGATAAAACTTAAACCGATTGTGCTACTTTAAGTAGTAGGAATCGTATATATGATTAAGGACTTGTAAAACATTTTATGTCTTAGTCGATTGTACATTATATTTGGAGAGGCTAAGGAGGTAACACACATTTAATATTCAGGTAAATCTATTTAGTAGTAGTACTTAGTCTCTGACCACTAAGGTGGTATTTATCTAAAGGAATAAGCACCCTAAGCCTGTGACATAAGTAATGCGATTGACACTCAACCAATGTGAAGAAGAATTTTCCAGAATTAAATTCAAAGGGTAAAAATAAAGTCAACGGATGACTTGAATTAGTACTACTAAAATTGGTTTATTCTAGTTAGATGGAAAAGTAGTACTGCCACAATAAAAATAGGATGAGTTCTAGACTCTTAATCAAGCCGACTCTCATAAACTGTGTGGTGTGTTAATTGTGGTGCACACTATGGGCTGACCTAAATGGATGTAAGAGGTAGAGGCCACCTATAGATGAAAATTTAAAGGCGAATTCTCTAAACATCTATGAATTTAAGATAGGTACACAACCGGTATAAAATGTCCATTCAAAAGGATAAAATGGATATCATGAACGACTACTGGTAGGATTTGGATAGTGGTCTAGTTGGCTACACTAATGAGGAAAGGTTCAATAAGTCTGACTTCACCTGTACTCTGCAGCATAGTCTATTAGACTTAATGTAGATTCAAATCTGAAAAATGCCTACAACAACGGGTCCTACTATGTTTAATATGCTCAATTGGATGTTTTAAATATTTTGAATCTATAGGAGATTGTTGTAATTTTATTGTTTTGTATTTATTAAATTCAAAATATTATTTTGTCATTTTATAAGTGGGTTGAAGATGTGTATCTCTTCTTAATAAACACGTTTACAAGATGTGTTGAAGGGTTGTCTCTTTCTAATAGGCACCGAAATGATCAATATGTGCGATTATTGGTGACATGTTTAAATGATAATAGACATGTCTGTTTGAAGAGACATGATATTTGGATACATTATTTGAAAACAACCATTAATTGGTGGTGTCTCTTTTTCTCCAATATATAGAGAGAATGTCTAATCCATTTATAAGAATATATACTACTTGGTTTAACAATCTCATTAGTATTGATTTGATTTTTACCTATTGAGCATAGTTTTATGAATCTTTATTGAGTAAACCATGAAAGTTAGTGCAACAATTTTCAGTTTTTGAGGATTATTTTATCTTAAAAATCGATTCGCATAGAACCCGATTTGCACTATAAGAGACGATTATGATTTAAAGGAGAGTAGTTTGACTACGACTCAACCCTACTAATCATTTACCGCATGTGATACATCAATTTAATAGTACTTTTTGATGTCTTCTTTAGTGAATTCATATATGCATACATAAAGTATTTGAGTAAATCAATTTTTTAATTATTTATAGTTCTATATTTCATGTTGATCTCAAAACTGAGATGATGCTTATGGTGCATATATTACAATGGGATCACTCAGGATCAGTTTTTTCATATTAAAACTTTAATTCCACTTTTTAAGCATAGTTGGTCAACATATGGCAACGGATCCATTGAATGATTGACAAAATGTCATGATAAGATTAAAAGAATACAAAAGGCATCAGACCAGATTGGATTAGCCAATCCCAAAGAACTGGGGTGAATCGGTTGATCATCTAATGAATTGATATCAATATGAATTGACCAATCTGATATCGATTACTTATCCTTCAAAATAGATTCTCTCAATGGTATAAGAAAACCTCACCCATTTTTTGTAGGGTAAATTACATTAACCTCCCCTGTACTTTGACTAAAAGACACGAACCTGCTCCCTTATCAATTTTAAAAGGACACTCAATTATTTTTGAACTAACTGTGTTAATATTATTGGGTAAAATGTTTTATTTATCCTATTTGGAACAATTGCGTTCGTTTACTACTTCTCTTCGCTCTTTGCACTTTTGAACCCATCTTCACCGACTTGGCGAGAGAGGAGGCGGATGGACAGCACAAAAGGTAATTGGGTTGTTAAAGGTAAACTTATAATTTCATTATCTATAAGGATAGTATGGTCATTACAATTAATTTATCTTCGTAATGTTTCTAATTACCGTTTTATAATTAATAGACTATAATTAAGTGTCATGAATTTAAAAATTGAAGGGAGATCCCTATCTCTTAAAACTAACCAAAGAGGATGATGTAATTTACCCTTTTTGTATTCTGATTTGTAAATATTACTTATTTGGCAAGTTGGCATGGACAATCGAATCAGAATCTGGGAAGATAAGTGGGTACCTTCTTTTTCAGCTCCATGTATATGTCTCTTTTCAAATCCATTGATTGTGCTTGGGAATGAGTGTCTGATTTAATTGATTCTTCTAATAGAGTATGGAGAATAGAAATTCTGGAGTAGATCTTTCCACCGAAGGTTATCAAGGATATTCTTACTATTCCTATCCGCATCTGCCCCTCTGATGATAAACTCGTGTGGAATGTCGATAGATTTGGTAGGTTCTCAGTTAAGTCAGTGTATCATTTGATTTCTAATTATTTTGATGAAAAAGCTAGAGCTAAGGCCTCATCTTCTATAGTTGGTAGTTGGGCAGAGGTCCCAATAATGGTTTGGAAAAGGATATGGTCTTCTTTAACTCTCTCCAAAATCAAGCATTTTCTATGGAGGGTTGTGCACATGGCATTGCTTCAGGAGATGATTGGCTATTAGACAGATTCCAGTTGAAGGTGGTTGTAGGAGGTGTGGCAATCAATTAAATAAGTGGAAAATATTTTATTGTTCTACCCCTTTGCAAAGACAGTATGGTTTGGATCTTCTTTTGGTTTAAAGGTTCCTGCTCTTTCTTCTACTAGATTTTCTCACTGGATTGAGCAATGAGATCCTCTTTTCATTTCCAATAAAAATTCTGCTCGCATTGCTTGGTCATGGGCTTCTTTCATTATTTGGAATTTGTGGAAGGATAGAAATGAGTTTTATTTCCATAACACTTTTACTGATCCGTTAATGTTAATCAAGAATTCAGAGCTTGCTTTTAGAGAATTTGCATATTCTCATCCTCAACTTCACAGGCTAGAGGCTGTTAGCTAAGGATGGAGAGGACTCTTGTAAGGATCAGATTTGGCTCCCGCCTCCAAAAGATTACTATAAATTTAATACTGATGCGGCTTTTGATGCTTAGTCCTCTATTGGCAGTTGTTAAGTGAGAAAAATATCATCCACTTAAAATCTTACATGTAGCATCCATTATCCTCGAAGCCGATCATGAATGATATGGTGCTTTCAGCTTATTCCGCTCGCAGAAGTACTGTTAGGACACGATGCTGGTCGGAGGTATAAACCTATTCGGTTACGTTTCTTGGTCGGAGGTCAGAGTCCTAAGGCGACTAGGTCACGTCAGAGGAATCCTTCTCCTAGTACGATACATTGCCGATCATCACGGTCATACTGCTACCCATGTGGTGACACGTATCACTCTTACTATTGACCGACTTAGCTTCCTTGGCTACAGTCTCCCACTCCTACTCGGAGTCAATGACCTGGGTGTCATTCAGAGCGATATCTGGCAGTTCTATTGGCGATCTACTTCCCTGAGTCCTAGTACTTCCATGTTTTTTTCCAATCTCTATAAGTAAAGGACGATCCTTCAAGGTATAGATCATCTCACAATCTCACCATTCACTCTCAATTCTCTCGTACGCTCAAACTCTCATCGTTCCCCTCTTTCTCTAAACTGGAGATAGCTTCCTGCTATCTCTTGACTGTTTACATTGATAATCTGATTTAGGCATCAGAGTGTACCCGGGGCTTAGTCGCCCAACTCCCTTATCTCATCTCTGTGATTGCAGGTTGCTTGGATTGCAGACCGACGGCGCGACTTCGACCATAACAGCAGTATTGGAGTTATTGTGAGAGATTCTAATGCAAATCCGATTTGTGCTTTCTCACAAAAGTTTTTTTTGTTCTTTAGCTCTCCAGTGCAAATTGGCTGTTTGATCTGCTTTACAAACTACTTATGAAGATGGATTTCATTACTTTTGGCTTGAATCTGATAACCAAAAACTAGTCCAGTGTTTGAATGATCCTTGTGTTCCTTGTGAGATCTCCATTCAACCTATTAAGGAAGACATAATGTTCTTAAAATCTAAATGTAACTGTTGTTAGATTTGTTTTGTTTCAAGAGATGCCAATTTTGTGGCACATACCTTGGGCAGGAAAGCTGAGCCTTTTTCAGGGAAGACTTATTGGCCAATTTCCATTCTTTGGCTTCATAAACTTTATATGAATGAAGCCTCCGCTGTAACCCGCATTTATGTTAATCAATAAATTCTTGTTTTACCCAAAAAAAAATAAAAAAGGATTTGTGATCCCTCTCTTAAGTTTTTACTCCATGCTTTCAAAGCCACAACTTGAACAGTTTGCTACCTTGCAGATGTGTCTTAAAAAAAAAATAATAATAAAAGAAAAAACGTTTTTTTTCTTGGTAAAAATAATTATAAAAAAAAAAAGAAAAAAAACGTTGCAGACCTTGAAAAGTTACTGTTGTAATTATTATATCTTTGGACGACATTCCTCTTCAGCTTCCAAATTCCTATAAAAGTGGAAAGAAAGCAAGACTGCCAACGGCTATAATTCTCAAACAGCTTTTTTTTTTTTTTGGTAACAATTCTCAAACAGCTTTGAAGCTGATTACTAGGGTGGCTCTATGAGGGTTAGAGGGGGAAAATATCTTTTTAAGTTCAACCGTTTCTTATGTTGTGATCCATTACAGGTGGAGGGGTGGTTGGATTTTAGAGGAACTGGTTTAGAATTAATATAATAATGATATTTAAATTAAAATTAGAAACCAATACGGTATGGTATCAGTATTATACTATTTTGGGCTTAACTGGTCGATATGTACATGAACTTTGAATTCACATATCAAAGAAAATATAATACCGCATATATATCTCAGTATAAATTTATATCGATTTTTTTTATATATTTTACACCCAATTCTATATGAAACCATATATTTTACACCATTTGCCTTGTGTATTGTACTAAATCGTATCTAATATCAAATTCTGTACCAATTGACACTCTTAAAATGGGATCCACGTCTTCTCTCGTTTGAGTTTGGGCAGAAAATTTGGCAGCTTGGATGGATGGTCGCCACCTGACTCTCGGGTGGATCCGAGCCTCTATCCAAGTCGACACCTGAGCCGAGAGCCAGGTGGCGGCCATCCATCCAGGCCGCCAAGTCTCCTGCCTAAACTCAGGCGGGAGATGATTTCTATACCTTAATTGAGACCATATCTGAGCCATATGACTTGTAATGTATTTGGTTAAAATGATTTCTTTTTTTTTTTTTTTTTTTTTAAACAATTTTGAAAGAAATATTGAAATTTAAAAAAAAAAAAATAGATATAGTGTCCTAAATATTGATGGAGGGTTAGGTTTGAATCTGGATAAAAATCGTCACCTATGGTCCGTTTTCTCCAGTCCTGATCGCATGGATGAAGTTCACCCAATATACATATCAAAGTATTATTGTGCACATCGAATTAATTCTAACTGTACAATCACAGCTAGAACTCTCCAACTAGAAGAGCCGATTTGAGTCCTTCACACCTCTCCATGCTTCCCCTGCCATGCCCATTTGATGACAGGGCAGCTTTGAACCAGACAAATTAACATAAGATCCAAATCTTCTCTTGCGGCACGTGGAACTGTCGGTTGATCCAAGGGTTGGAGTTCAGTCAGTGCGCATATCAATACATCGGTCTGTGTATCGACTGAAATCCAACCCTTGGCAACTGGTAGTTCCGCAGGAAAGGATTTCTATCCATTAGCATATAGCCCTATTTTAGCTCAACCCGATATGAACCGGCGAGCCCCAACCCGGTTGTCACACACCCCGATAGAGCCATTTAATAAACATCTTTTGCCCGTTGGATAATAGGAGATCAAACGGTCGAAAGTTCACCAGAAAAAGACCGTTGTAAGAGAACCGACATTCAAAAAGGATAAAGAGAGGGCTCTCTCTCGTTTTCGAGTCGTCAACATATCTCAGCGAAGAAACAGAGAAAGGAGAAGAAAGAAGCCAGGAAAAGAGTGAAAGAGAGAAACTGACAAGGAGAAGATCAGAGTGAGAAATCAATCGCTTTGGTCTTTCGAGGTGGCGACAATAAACCCAGAAGAGGAGTCTCGGAGCGGAAGGCTCCAGTTGTTTTTGTCTTCACTGTTTTCGACCCTTGGAGGAGTTTTCGGCCAGATTCGAGACTCAGACATGGCATCGAGGCCTGTCGTTCAACAGCAACCGAGAGGTGCTAATACCACTTTCTTTCTTCGATTCATGTTCGTTTTTCTACATTTTATTTGGTAGGTTTTCTTACGATTCATCTGTGTGTGGATTTTTTCGATGGATCTTTTCTTGCCCTTTCTTAGTTTTTTGAATCTTGAATGGTTTTCCAATCATTATTACTTTTGTTTTTGTTTTTGATAATTTTCTTCATTCTTTAATTCCATCGCTTTCTTTTTCTCTGGAATCGTCTCTGTATAAGGTGTTGATGATCTAAAATTCTGATCGTCCTTGATTGATACCGTTAGTCTTTTATGATGGTGTAAACTAATTGAGCATTGGCACTGAAATTTCTGAGAGAGAGAGAGAGAGAGAGAGAGAGAGAGAGAGAGAGAGAGAGAGAGAGAGAGAGAGAGAGAGAGATTCTTATTGTAACATTGAGATTCGTTGTCTTATTTTTATCTTGGGATTCTTTCTGTATTTCCCTTCTTCACCATGAATTTTTCTTGGAAATTTGCAGGCGCCGCAGTTGCTGGGGTAGGGAAGCAAAAGAAAGCCGCAGTTGCTGAGGTAGGGAAGCAAAAGAACGCCGCTGCAGAGGGAAAGAACCGGCGAGCACTTGAAGATGTTAGCAACGTGGCGGTTACAAATAGGGGAATGGAAGGGAAGCCTCTTCAACAGATCTCTCGCCCTGTAACAAGGAGTTTCTGTGCGCAGTTACTTGCTAATGCACAAGCTGGAACACAGAATAATGAGGTACAATTAGATTTTTTTTATCAGTTAAATCATAACATAAATATGTTAATTTCTCTGATATAACTTAGGGTTTTTTGATTTTTCAGAAGCCAACTACGGTCGTTGTTGATGGGGTAGTGATTGTTGATGCTGAAGTTGTTCGACAAAAGGGAGCTGGTGCAGCAAAGGCACCTCGGAAGAAAGTGACTGTGAAGACAGTACCTGATTCGATAATTGAGATTAGCCCTGATACAGAAGAGGAGGCTAAACCAAAAAAGCTGGCGAACAGGAGAAAATCGAGAGAAGGAACATCAGGAAAGAAAGTGAAAACCCTAACCGCAATCCTATCTGCTCGGAGCAAGGTTGGTTTTTTTTTTTTTTTTTTTTTTTTTTTTTTTTTTTTTTTAAATCTTTACCTTCTTGAGACCCACTTTGAGAAAGAAATTAATCTGGTTTTTTGATCCCTACCAGGCTGCTTGTGGGTTAACTGATAAACCCAAGGAGCCGATTGTTGATATTGATAGAGAAGATGTTGATGATCAGTTAGCAATTGTTGAGTATGTTGAAGACATTTACAAGTTTTATAAGCTCACTGAGGTATTGCTCCCCTGTCTCTCAGCCCCAGAATTTGTATCTCTAATCATCACATACTAATCTGTGGTTGTTTGGCAGCATGAATATAGAATTCATGACTACATGGCAAATCAGCCTGACATAAATGAAAGGATGAGGGAGATTCTTGGAGATTGGTTAATAGAAGTTCATCACAAGTTTGAATTGATGCCTGAAACACTCTATCTTACACTGTACATTGTGGACCAATTCCTTTCCGTTAAGACTGTTGTCAGGCGAGAATTACAGCTGGTTGGCATAGCTGCCATGCTTATAGCAAGCAAATATGAAGAAGTTTGGGCTCCAGAGGTATATTTTAGTTTCAGAATCAGTCGCTTAGTTTGCATATCATAGTTCATATTGCATGGAATTATGCATGTGCTCTTGTTCTTGGTGACTGATTATAAAATGGACTGGTGATGATTACTTTGTGATTGTTTGCAGGTCAGTGACTTTATTGCCATTTCAGATAGAGCATACAGTAGAGAACAGGTATTGGCAATGGAGAAGACAATCTTAGGCAGGCTTGAATGGAGCTTGACAGTTCCTACACCTTATGTCTTCCTGCTCCGTTTTATCAAGGCTGCTGGGCCTGATCAGGAGGTAATCTTTACTTTTCCTCAGGTCATAGATGTTTGTTACCATTTTTCAATAGAGGATGTTTGACAGTTCATGTATGTTTTATTTGTTAAAAATAGATGGAAAACATGGTCTTCTTTCTGGCTGAGCTTGGTCTGATGCGGTATGCAACTATAATGTTTTGTCCATCAATGGTGGCAGCTTCAGCAGTATATGCTGCTAGATGTACACTGAGCAAGACCCCTCTGTGGAGTGAAACACTAAAACTGCATACTGGTTATGCAGAAGCACAGCTTATGTAATGTTCTTCTTCTCTTTTTTGTGTATATATATGTGTCTTCTTCTCAGAATAATGTAATTAATCAATCCTTCTTCTCTTTGACAGGGATTGTGCAAAACTATTAGTTAGCTTCCACTCATCAGTAGCTGAGAGTAAGCTTAAAGGGCTTTACAAGAAATATTCAAGTCCAAACCGCGGCGCTGTTGCTCTGCTTCCTCCAGCCAAGAATCTCCCAATGTGTTCCCTCTCCAAAATGTCCCTTGTGTGAAAATCACTTGTCTTCTCTGATATGTGATTTTACTAGTACTTCAAAATGTCACTTATCTTCTGATATGTGTGATTTATTTTCCTCCAAAATCTCCCTTTTGTAATAATCACAACCACTTATCTTGTTGTGATTAGCTGCTGGAACTCTTGTGATGGAAGTGTTTGATAATATATCATCATATCTGTAGTAATCCTGATATGTAATGCATTTTATGCTTGATAAGATGTTAGATTAAACAATATCTTTTTGAGTTTGTCAAGAGTGGAATGAGCTGCATTTTATACCATACTTTCCCCGATCATTATTTTTATCATCTAAGAATGTGTTCTTGACTCCATGATGGTAAAGGTTGTGGGTTGTATCAGGTTGTGGGTTGTATCAGAACCATAACCATAGTAGTAGCCCCAATCTATTGCTGACATGTTGAGGATGGTGTTCTCTCCAACCCTCGAGGGGCATATCCAATGTCTCAAATAACCGATATGGAACTCCCAACATCTCAATATTTTAAAAAGTATCTCTAATTTGCCACACACTCATTGTGTCATCACAGAAACCAATAACTACATATAATTTTTATTTTACTTTTTTAGTTTTGAAAATTTTACTATTCTTCCTTCAATTTTCTTTACAACCAAACAGAAAATATGTATAACAATTTCCATCCGAAGCTGTCAAAACCTGCTCTAACCTCGAGTCTCTGCCCAAACAGTAAACCCACTTGATAAACGGGCTGTTATCAGATTCAGCTCCAAGCCCAATTAATAATAAATGAGCGTGCGTGGTCTTCCATTTTTCCACGTTTATTGTTTCTTCCCCCACTCTTTCTACCTGCTTCTTCTTTGCCCATTCCATGTTTTCAGCCTTTTCCCTCCCTCCTACTCCCCAACCACCTTTATTATATTTTTTTCCTTTCTTTAGTATCTTTCTTCAACTTCTTTCTTCTTACTATTTTTAATCCTTCCTTCATTTTTCTATATCATTACCGTCTCGAGTCTCTCGACAAATAGACATCAATCTGTAATCGCAATGACCCAATTTTAAGAGCCGCGTTCTACCAACTGAGTTTTATCCTCCCAAATCAAGTGGAGCATGCATGAGAGAGTCAAATGCTTCTTCTATTTTTTTCCTTAACACAGCTGGGGCCATCTTGGACTTCGAATCAGAGACGCTCTTGAAGTAAATCATCGAACCTATTTATTTATTCTCAACTAGAAATAAATTCCTTTCACAATAGTTATTCTTAAAACAAACCGGACCTGTCATCAAGAAGATAACATCATTTCACCATATCAAAATCAAGAGGCTTGGTTTTCTTTTTTTTGTTAACGACGGGTATCCCAGACCTTCGGCCTGACTAATCCTACGGGCCCATACTAACTCCACAATCGCATGGACCGGATCATTCTAGGGTTGAATGAGAATTTGCACCCATAGCAGGAAATAAAGAGCACTTAACACCCTCGTGTGAGTGACCTTAAGGCAGTAAAAGGAGTCGAACTCAGTACCTTCTGCTTCCTGAGACTTGGTTATGTCACAGCTGGAACATACCATACTCCAATGCTGCATTTGGTATGTATTCTTGGAATGTATTCTTAGAAATATATATTAAAAAAAAGCAACCAACCAACTTAGCTAATAGTTGCCTTAAATATGATCCGATATCTAAAAGTCATAGTCAAAACTCATTGTTCTTGCTTGATTTTATTTTTATGCCACGGCACCATCACAGTGGTGGCCCAAAGGGGGATTGAGCGGGAAGTGGATCGTCTGTAGCGTTGCTGGTAGCAATGTTGATCCTGACCGTTAGGGATGCATCGGGGCACATGGTCGATGCACTCTCAACGATCAAGATTAGCACTGTTACACGATAGTGCTAGAGACGATCTTTTTCCGGTTGAAAATCCAGTGAGGTTCGAGAAGAGAAGGTAGAAAAAAGGATGGAGAAAGTGGATGAGATATTGGATCCACATCCTCTCCTCCAAGAGAATTTGGAGGAGAGGTGGCGTCCCTATTAGATGGATGACACTTGTGGCTTAGGTAAATCTGAGCCCTCCATCCAGGTCGACATCCATTGTCGACTCAGTGTCGGCTGAAATGAAGAACTTGAATTCACATGTATCATCCATTCAAATAGAGCAAATGGGGGGCACCACTGAGATTCTCTTAGTGTGTGGTGGTGGTGGTGGTGGTGGTGTGTTGTGGTTTGTTGGGTGGTTGGTGGTGTGGGGGGTGTGTGGTTGGTGGTGGTGGTGGGTGTGTGGTGGTGGTGGTGTGGTGGTGGTGGGGTGGTGGTGGTGGTGTTTGGTGGCGGTGGTTGGTGTTGGTGGTGGTGGTGGTGGCTGGTGGCGGTGGGTGGTGTGGGTGGTGGTGGTGGTGGTTGGTGGTGGGTGGTTGTGGGTGGTGGCGGGTTGGTGGTGGTTGGTGGTGGCGATGGCGGTGGGTGGTAGTGGTGGTGGGGGTGGTGGGGTGGTGGGTGGTGGTTGGTGGTGGTGGGTGGGTTGTGGTGGTGGTGGTTGGTGTTGGTGGTGAGTAGTGGTGTGGGGTGATTACCAAAATTATGCTCAGTCGAAAAGATCTATTTAATGCTCCAAAAATTGGATTCTGGTCACCCCTTAGTGGAGTGGATTTGAATCCATGAGAGATACCATAGTGAAGTGCTATGAAGGGGTAGGAGGGTCAAACACTTAAGCGCCTCCTCGAGCGTGTCTAAGACGCTCTTACGTGTTGAATCTGGATTGGCTACGACACGTGCATTTCCAGACCGGGTTATTATTCGGGTTAACCGACCCATTTTAATTCTCATTAAATACCATCTCAAAAGTTTCATAGGTTTTGCAGAATTTTCATTCTCGTTAAGAGCGAAAAATCAGAGCTGTGTCTCGTTCTTCTCTCTAGGGGAAAAGAAAGAGAAGGAAAGATCGAAGGAAGATCTCAGATATGGATGCTATGGATAACGTCGTCGATCCATTGAGGGAGTTCGCTAAGGACAGCGTTCGCCTCGTCAAGCGCTGCCATAAGCCTGATCGGAAAGGTAAATTCCCATTTCTGATTCCTTCTTAGGTTCCCGTTCCCTCTCGCTTTTATGTGGATTTGGTGTTTAATCTGTTCTTGTTCTATTGGATCTTTGAATCTGAGTTACTAATTTCTGGAAAGTATCATTGTTGGATGTAGAATTCACGAAGGTCGCGTTTCGTACGGCTGTTGGCTTTGTCGTGATGGGATTCGTCGGGTTCTTCGTAAAGCTAATTTTTATCCCCATCAACAACATCATCGTTGGATCTGGTTAGGTATGGATTGAAAACTTTTCTCTTTTCATTACCTTAGGGTTTTTATTTCTGTTTTAGTTTCTTTGTTTATCTCATACACTGAGAAACAAATTAATTGCAATTTAAAGAGTCATGTCTGTCTGTAGCAGTGGGCCTGTGGCTATGTAGAAGCTAATACTGGTGTTGAAGAACCGTTAGGGACAGACCGGAAAATTGTAAACTTTCACAAGTTCTGATTTTCCTTTATTTTTTTTAATTTAAGTTAATTTAATTTAATTTTATTTTATTTATAAAATTAATTCATGATTGCAAATAAGGATGGGTTGTTCTAGTTGCAAATTAAGTGGTAGTCTAGTAGGTTCGGAAGATTATCGTGGATGTGCAATTGGGGAGGATGTGTATAACTATTGAAGAAGAATTCCTCATAGATTTAAAATCTAGACATTTAAGAAGAAGAAGAATACTAGGCTGTTCGTTGGATGAGTTGTCTGACACTGTACTGGAAGTTCATATTTTGCTATTTGTATGTAATCTGTTTGAAATAGAATACATCTAAAACGAGGATGTAAGGTTTTTTGTTTTTGTTTTTTTCCCCCTCTCCTTTGGGTTCAGTGAAATAGACAGATCTTTTATCCTTCTTCTATGAACTCGTTTATTCGGGTGTTGTATACTGGTATGGGAATTTCCCAACAAGGTTTTGGACACTTTCGACGCCTTTTAAATATTACACATTTTTACTTGCTTTTCGTGAGCTATTTTTTATGTGAGTGGTTTGATGTTTAGATTCTATATTTGGTGATGCATTAGTGCACTCTAAGGCTTTAATATATTTCCTCACGAGAGTTTTAGGAGCTTTTCTCCTACCTTTTATTTACCATAGTGGTTCATACAGCTCCATTTGTTCCCGCGTAAAATACCCAGAAAAGAAAATTTCACTGTAAAATCTGATTTTCCATGGCTTGTTTTTTAAATTTGTGAAATTTTCTCCCATGGAAAATTTTACAGGGGACCACACATTGTTCGGATTTTGCCCTGGAAAATTTTCACTGTTTGGCTGTAAAAGCTTGTCATAAAATTTTCAATATCTTGAGGCACCTTTTTTGGTCTTTGATGGATCATGTATAGCCTATGTATCTGTTGAACCCATCAATATTTTTTTTTTCACAACAATATGATGGGGGGCTGCATAATTCTAATTTGATTATAATGACAATTTATGTAATTATTTTAAATGATTTTACCATACAAATAAATGGCAAACAAGCATTGGAAAATCTTACAAGGACATTCTACATCATATTTTGCACCTAGAAACAAAATTGGAAAATTCTCAACATGTACAATTTTACTTGTTTAATTTTTTTTTTTCATGCAAAATAATTAAAGTGAAAGTTGTGTGGAAACTAATGGAGCTTAAATGTATTATTATGAACTAGTGGGTTATTTAGGTTGTCAGTTATAATTTACTTAATTTAATGGTCACTTCATGTGGGGAAGTATTTTATTTTTTAGTCATAAGTACTCTCCTTGAGTCAAGTCCTAATAGTCATAAGAAGGTTCTTATTGTGTTTCCCCCCTTCTCTGCACACTTCTTTTAACTCTGCACACTGTGTTAAATATGAAGGTTCCCATGCATTGCTGATCATTGTTACTCCATCATCGAGATGTAAACTCTACCTTGTATGGTCGGACCATGACATTAACAGCTAAATACCCTTGATGAAATAAATTTGCTTTGCTTATGTTTTCATCCTAGCATTATGCATCCAGCTTTGAAATCATTAATCATGATTGCTACTATGCTTGACTATTTATATTCGCTGGCTTGATAAACATTGGTGAAGCTGTCTTCATTTGCAGTAAAATCTGTAGGTCTTGAAAAGGAACACTGATTCACTGCATTTGTTTCATTTGAAACTTGCAGGTAAATGGAGTTGTAAATGTAGAATGCTGGAAGTTTTCCATTAACATGGATGATTATGTAAGGGAAGGATGCTGAACACTTCAGGCACTTGTTGCTATGTATGCATCTCATTTGCTAGAATAGCCAGAGTTTAAGTTTTAGGGATGAAGGACTTGGTTTTTTTTTGAGCTTTATTACTTTTGTTCTTAAAGAAACGATCTCGGGTAGAAGCTACCTTTTCAGCGCACTTGTTTTTGTAAATGGTTTAACCATTTGGTTTTGGCAACCTGCTTTAAGCTTGTTCAGCTATCAACCTTTATTCAATTAGCTAGCTTCAGTTACTATGTTCTTCACTTGCCACTTTCGGCTTTTGGTTCTCCTTGGCCTTTCTCCTTTTGGGCAAATGCCGTTGCCACTTGCCAGTGATTGGCTAATAATCGACAGAAAAACAAGTTGAAGATGGAGTGAGATTGAAAACCACAGATTACTTGGCAGTAAATCGGATATCCTTCCACAATCTCTTAGAGGAAAGAAGTATTTGGAGAAAAGAAATGCCACTGATGATTTACTTAATATGAAATAGCAGAAATGCCTTTTGTTTGTTCTTTGGGTATATTTGGGATGGTTTGTCTACCTTCTGCTTTTGGAACGAAGAAGCAGGGTTTTCGATTTTGGCGGTCTCAGCCTTTGACCGGTCTTATGTTGTTAGTCTGTAAACGGGTTGCAATGATTCAAGTCAATTGGTCCATAATTGTTCTTATGCAACTTAGTTTAATCCTAATCAGTCCATAATAGACAAAAGAACAACCCTTGGTCATGTTTTGGTTCCTTAACCAATACAAATGAACATGTCCTCCATACCACTCAATACACTTTACTCAAAATCCAAAACTAAAAACTGTTTGTCTAGTATTCATTCCTAAGTCATATGTCCTCTTTAAATCTAAGGATCAAACAAACACGTCATTAAAAATATTAGAGAGAAATTTTTTTATTTAACTTATCTTGTAAGTCTTCATCATCTCTGGTGTCATTACTATGATCACATCAAGCTGTATCATTTGACTAATCTATTTGTTAAGAGTCATTTTTCATAAGGCCCTTGATCGTCACAGTCAATCCATGGTAGGGTTTTGTACTTCATGTACTTTGTTTTTCCATGGTTGCTTATCAGCATTTGAAAAAAAAAAAAAAAAAAAACCCTATATTAAGGGGAGATGGACATAGGGAAGATCAGAAGGATTTGATCTGTAATCTGTCAGTGCCAGGTTTGGTCTGTAATCGGTCAGGATCGATGACCGTCAAGCTACACCTTTGCATTGTAAATGATTGATTAGTAATCGATTCTGGCATAAACTTGACATGTGTAGTAAACGATGTAAGTCGGTCTGGGTTTTAATTGCCCGGTCTGATTCGGGGAAAATGGTGCAAGGTTAATTGGTCAAAGAAAAAGACGAGTAACAAAATGGGGGTTAGTCGCATGGAGTAAGACGATGGTTCACGAGCTGACCCAAGCAAATGCATGCGATGGGTGGAGTCAGTTTTGAATACGAGTAAGTCGCGTGCATTTTACTTTTAGCCGTCGAATCTGAGCTCCATGAGGCACTTGATTAAGCCCTCACTAGGGACTCACTAGGCGAAAGCAGAGAGGAGCCGGATTGGCTAGGCTACGTGGTCCCAATACTAATCATTCACGTGAGGTCAATGAAATCGTATGTGGGGGCATCCAACAAGGTGTGATTTTTCATTTCATAGGAGATGAGGGTGTGAGTTTTCATTTCATTTGAAGGCCGCAAGCTCCATGCATCCTAGTTCTTTTCCCTAAAAGGTAATATTCCCATAGTGGTGTGGGGATATTTTTTCCATACCATTTCCCTCTCATATATTCTTCCTCTTCCTTGACATTGTGGGAAGGTGTGGCATGGGGACTCAAATCCTCTCCCGCCGCTGCCGCTGGAGGAATTCCAGCGCAATCCAACAGCAGGAGTTCCTCCGGCATGCATCCCAATACATCGGGATGTGTGCTGAGGAACCCCAGCTGTTGGATTGCTGCTGGAACTCTGACTGATTGGAATCTGGGTCCGTTGTTTTTGTTGTTGTTTTCTAACTTTCTCCTTTGCAGTTGCCAGCAAAATCTGCACAGGAAGAGATGGGTGGGTGATGAGCAGGCGTGGTGGGTACCAAGAGTCCTTGGAGGTCGCATGCTGCAGGAAGTGGAGGAGAGAGATGCAGGTGAGGCCATGCATGCTGCAGGGAGCTGAGGAACGTGGAGAGAGAGAGATGCAGGTGAGGCCATACATAGAGGCAGCAAGCGCTGTAACAGGCGCAGAGGGGAGGGCACTGTGACTCGGACTTGGAGGGCTGAGAATCTACTCTCCATGTGACACATTGAAAGACCCCAGCACTGCCAGATCAGGAGTCCTTACTACTAAACCTTAGAAACTAGGGGGCTTGAAGCAAGAGAGAGAGAGAGAGAGAGAGAGAGAGAGAGAGAGAGAGAGGGAGAGATCTTCAAATTAGGCAGTTATTCTCCAGCAACCCAACCCAACTCAACAAACCCAATTACCCAAATGAGATTTTGATCACTCGAAGGAATACTGCAATACGAATGGATTACCCACCTGGTTTATTTCTTTTTATTTTATTTTTGGGAAAATTTCTTCTACCTCCCCCGTGGTTTGGTTTAATAATAGGTGGCCACCTTTTTTTTTATGATTTTTACACGAACACCCTCTGAAGAACCGTACGTTGATTAGATTGACAGAATAGTCATGAAAAAGACAGTACGACTACTATAAGGAGGCCAGATAACAACTTAAGTCCAGTTACATCCATGTCTTAGATTCCTTTTAACTGACTATAGTTTTAGACATATAAAAGCCTTTACAGACATCCATAAACCAAGGCTCTTAGCAAACCCAATACTGACCAAGGCCAATGCTCACTTGTATCACTATTGATAAAGCAAACTGCCTCCAAAATATCCAAGTCATTGATCAGGATTTGATGTGCCAGGTTTGGTTGGTTGCCCGAACGGCTATCTAATCCGATCAACTGCGTAACTTATTTTTGGTTTATCAAAGAGAGATTTGTCTTTCATAATACCAAGATTGAAGACATCAGATTAACAAAACTTGAGACTTCCTAAAAAAGTTTCCTTGTTCTCTTGAATTGATTTCCTTCAGCCTTAATAATCAATGCAACTTTTGATGGATTAAATACTTGTACAAAAAAAATAAGGCAAAAGTTTTTGTTCCTTCCAATGTCAGACAGGATAATGGGGAAGGGTGTGTAATACCAAATCTGCCCCTTCTATTAGAGGAGAAAGTCCAATGCACGACCGTGTATGTACACAGCCTGCGTATAAAAATCGGACCCAAAAAAATAATATTGAGTCTTGAACTAAGTCTCTTATTATCACACTGCGCAATTGTAGTACTCATTCTTGGATTTTCTCAGCAGTTTCCTTCCTGTATGCGTGCAGCCTCTCCTTTAGCTTCTTACTCTGCTCAAAGTTCTCCTTTCGCTTCAAGGCTTTCTGTGAAAGAAATGAACATCCATCCTTTAAACCCTAAGAAGGAGCTATATAAAGAAGCTACTTACCCAAAAAAAGCTATAAGAAGAATCTAAACAAATCTTCCTTTCCATTTTGTGCTGTCCCAAAATCTGTAACCATTGGGTAATGACTTTTTAGTGATCTTACTTTTTGCATTGTTTACTACAAGTCATTTAATAGATTTCAAATAAACAGTGGAGGAAAGGCAAAAAATGGAAAGTAAGACTGTTATTAATGCAATAATTCTTCCCCCTTAAAAGTTAAAAACTGTGCCTTTCAAAGAGGACGGTCATGAAACACTGGCACATCAACAAAAGGACTCACTTCTTCCCTGAAACAGCGGTCCAGCTTAATTTTCAGTTCTGTACACTCTCCAAAGAATTTTGCAATAGGATGGTCAACATGACACTTTTGGAACTGTTCAATAATCTACAAAAAGGAAACACAAAGAAGCGACTAGAAAGTAAATCCCTTTCTCATTATTCACCTTTAATCATTTGAGTTGTGATAACAATATCTGCAACAATCAGATAGGATCATTCAAACAATGAACACGTCCTTCTGAGTCTAGAAATATAGGAAAAATTATTAAAACATTTTAAAGCCTGAGTCACAGGAAGATTTATGGAAAAACAAGCATGTTGTAAAACATCGAAGTGAACATAGTCCAATGTTATGAGAGAAAGCCAGAAGCTAAACTTACTTCAGCACACATTGGGTGCCTGTGTAATGTCAAAGGAGGATGCATTTTCCACCAGAAACTGTTACCACTGCAAGACCAAAATAAGTAGCCACGTTTAACCTTTTGCATTTTAACTCAACAAGTATTCAAGCATGTTAATTAACAAACAAGGAGAGGGAAGGGAGAGGCTAAAAGGTGTTAATAGGCAACCATTTGGGTGGGATTGGATAAAGGAAGACAGGATACTACATCCAAGGGCACCTCTTGACCCTGAGAAACCATCGCATGGGTGCAGATGTAACAGTTTATTGTCCTCATTTAATGCCTGCTGAAAAAACTACTTGAGTCCATATAAGGAAGCAATAGTTTGAGCCAGTATATCCTATACTAGCTGAACCTGAATATTCATGGATATTCAGCAGCTGAATTCCTGATTAATATTTCTCAAAGTCTTTCTCTTGCCACAATTCAGAATGAAGGTGCAGGGGTTGGTGCGGCGGGGGGTTGGTGCAGCAATTGCTATTAGGAATGAGTTGTCCGGAGAACCCAACCAATAATTCATAACACACATGGGTATGCATCCAAGATATTAAGCTGCACTAATTTTATTAGCTGTGAAATTTTGATGGCAATCATATCTGTTAGGGAGGAACTATAACATTATAAGTTCACACATGCAGTAAAGACCCAAAACTGGCAAAACTCCCTCTTCCTCAAAAAGGCTAGCTAAAACTGGTTGACAAGGTTGACAAAAAAGAATTCTTCCAACATGTTTTCAAACCACATGGCCTCTAAATCCTAAGTTTATTTGATCCAAGCACTGTTAATGAGATGTGGCAAGCGACAGCAAGATGGCTTAGGCAATAGATCTTGGCATATTGGACATGCATAAATTTTGAGTTAAGAAGTGTCAGGTTGATCATTAAATAGAGGTTTATGATTGGACAGTCGATGTATCTCAGGACTCATAACTCATTTTATTATCTCCCTTTATTACTATTATCAAATCATTCACTCAGCGATAAACAAATTAAAGGAACCTCTATAAAAGTAAAACATCACTTTAAGTGTTAACTCTTGAGTCTTGACCTGTTATGCCAACTAACCTCATTTTTCCAGGATCAGGTTATCATATTTCCATTTCATAATTAGACCCTGTTTGGGAGATTCTGAGACTCCAAGTTGATGCTGACTTGACTTAAACTTGATAATTTCAGAATGATCAGACCAATCTGCTGGTTTTTCCTGGGTTCAGAGACAGGTACTACTCAAGGAGGTACTACTCAAGAAGATTAAACACAGCATTTGGGTAAACATTTGCTCACTCAGTCCAGTTGCCCGACTCCATATACTTAAAGAAGGAATCTATTGGAAAACTGTGAGCATAAGAAGTCCCAACCTGCTACCTCCTACTTTCTTTTTTGATCAATGGATGACTCTTTAAGAAAGATTGGCATCAGGGTTACAGGGAATCTGGCTTCCTGGACGTTCTCTTACCCTTGTTTTTGTTTCTTCTTATTTGTTGACCAGTTAAATTCAACTCCCAATCCACTTTGTAAACATAAGTAAATTTGAATCCATAACTTGGAGCCCCAGCAGTTCTAAACAACCAAAACAAAATACCCAGTTACTGCAGTTACTCTCAAAGTTTCTTTGATACATCTAACATCCTAGCAATGATGAAACATTGAAAAAGTCAACTAAATGATGTGGTCTTTTAACATTGAAGATATGCTATAGTTAGTTTTCCTTTGAATATTTCCTCCAAGCAGAGATTAAGGGAATATAACTTCCCACAAGATTCCGTCAAGATTCCATAAATTAAAGCCATTTGTACAGTGCGATTTTCTATGATTTAATTATGAACCAAAATTTTGTCTGATTTCTGTTGTTCTCAAAACAGGGGTTGATAGAACTCACTCAATGAAACTGCAGAAAATTTTAGTATAAAAAATAAATAAAATTGCAGAAGTCAGGTCTGGTGGAAGTGTCAAACCCAGATATTTTTTTGTGCTGAATTGTCTCAGCACAATTGAGTTCTCAAAGCCATACTCACCAGGTTGAGTCAGACCAGCAAAGGATTAGCTTCCCAAAATTCAAAGCAGAAACGAATTGATTCGGAAGGGTTCTACAATCTCTTCTCAGTCCAGCAACTAACATTAAAACAGAGTATATATTATACTATCTCTAGAATTAATTTCCTGGACTAAATATGTAGTATAAACAATGCTTGGTTGGAAGGAACACTCAAAAAGCAGTTTCAGAGAGGTAGAAGTAACTGAGACCATCAAATTGTTCACCATGAACAACCCAAAGAGAAAGAAGCCCATGATACAATTAATTAAGGGTCACTTTGGTATCATTTTTCTTTTTGTTGTTTTGACACTTTTTGGGTTTTGCAGGTATCAGGTATCAGTTATGGAGCTTGTTTTCATTGAAAATAAATAAAAAAAGGAGAAAAACATAAAAACCAAAAAGATTTTGTGTTATGGCCAAAAAAGAATTTTGGCTATTTTTTGCACAAAGTGTTAATAACCACGTGCTCCTAATGGCTCAAAATCGAGGACAATATGCCTTTTCTAATGTATCTCAGTATCTATGCCTAGTTTATAAAGACAAATCGTTGAAACCCTTCTGCACACTCTGTTTCTCCTTCAATTCTCTCTGCTCCTCAAGTCCATCTCTCTCAACAATTCTCCATTTTTTCTCAGTCGATCGCTTTTCTAACTTTCTCTGTAGCAGCTAGTACCAGAGTTCAAAAGGTTGAAACACTCTCCACGATTTCTCTCAGATAATCCACTCACTCTCTCAACTGATTCTCTAATAGTTTCAGGAGTAGGCTGTTGATTTTTGAATGCTTGGTATGAAGGCCATGGATTCTCTTGCTGAAATTGATGGATGGGATTAATGGTGTTTTAAAATTGTGGCATTTCTCTTTCCTCCCTCAACCTCAATCCACCGCGCTATAATTTAATCACAACTGCCCATCTCCATCAAATCAGAGTCAGAGACTCTACATTTCTCACCATACAGCCTTCAGCAGTTCATCTCCAATCATCAAGAAACCCCAATTCCATCATCATCTCTTCCTTCTCTAAATACCCTTTAATTCTCACAAGGTTCAGACCCCAATGCATTATCACAACATCCTTTCTGATGATGAAACCAACCAATATCTAAAACACGAGCAAGTGAAAGAAGAAACTCAGTTAAGAGCTTCTGGGCTGCGGTTAGTTTGATTATAGGCACTGCCTTTGGTTCTGTAATGCTAGGCTTGCCCCTTGCAACTATTAGATCAGGCCCACTTCCTTCAACCATTATAATACTTCTCTCATGGGTCTATCTAGTTTCCTCCATACTCCTTGTTGCAGAGCGTAGTTTTGCAGTCATGGAAGAAGATGGGGTTGGTGAGGTAAGCTTCACTAGCCTTGCAACCAAGGCCTTGGGAGGCTATTGCGGAACTTTTGCTGCTGTAGTCTATGCTTGCCTTAGCTTCCCCTTTTGGTAGCCTGTGTCTCAAGTATTGGTTCTATTATTACTCAGTGGTTTCCATGGATGCATCCTATAGTTGCTCATGCTTTATTCCCTTGCATTGTTGGTTCTGTTATTGGGTTCTTCCCATTTAAGGCCATTGACACACACAGCAAATAGGCTTTTATGTTTCACCATGATAAGTATTTGGTATGGTTTTATTGAAGGGATGATATTATTGATAGACTTGTGTTATTATTTTTTTCATGCAGTATAACTTTGTTAAAGACTATTATGGATGTTGTATTTTTAATATATTTTTATATAATTTTTTGATGATTTTAACAATTGGTGGGACCTGCTTTGTGTACTTTGAAGGGGGTTCCCCATTGTTTGGACCCATTTCTTTGATATGCTATAGATGGACCTCTTCAAAAATATAAAAATTATTCTGCACATAAGCATATCAAATATATTTCTCATTCTATAATCTATTGAGCCTAGTCACATTTTTTATTTTTGTTCAAAAATGATTTTCATAAATGCTTTTTTATAAATGGGTAAAAAAAGAAAAGAAAAGAAAAATTATATTAAAGAGACCCTAAGAGCCCATTGGGCTGTGACTGCATTGCTGTTATATGGCTCTTTCTTTGCTACTGCAACTGCTATTTGAATTTATCCATTGTCTTCTATATCCACATCTGCTTAGATTGGTACTAACTAGACTGCTCTGAATTAATTCAGTGATACTTCGATCAAATCTTGAATTAATTGTAAGTGAATAATATAGTTCTTTAGACACTATCTTTTAAGGTATATTGATAGCGATATTGAGTCCACGAACTGTAAGGCTACTAAACCTGCCTTGCTCTTGCATTATAGTGTCATCTACATGGGAATACAAAGTAGTGGATAACAAAAATAATATAGTATCCAGCCATGTAGGCATGTACCAAATGTATTCCTCAAGGATATTGGCATGCTATGCAGACATATATTTAAATTATGTGCCTACTACCTAGCCTAATGGAATGCTTAACAAGTCTCTGGAATACTTTATCCTTCTCAGTTTCACCTATTCTAGCATAGCAGAGGGTCATGACCTGAATGCATTACATTAGGGTTCATATCCCTGTAATTTTTTTGGGGATAAGTATCCAGTAATTATTTTTCCCATCCGGCTAATAGTGTTTAAGTAATGATGGCAAACTTCAAAATAAGTAAGATAGTTTCTACACCATATTTTGGCTAAGCAATCATTACTGATCCTTAAGGTTTTTTTCATATTAAGGAAACTAAAGACAGTTCTATCAGATATAAAGAAAGGAAAAAAAGAAAATGAAAAACTCCTATGAGATTTACATGCTCCAGGTGACAAGTGCCAACATCGCCCTAATTCAGTATGAACAAACACAGAAACCTATAAACTAACGGCTGTCTTATCCAATTCAGTGTCCAATTAAATGTGGCTCAGTTTTGGAATTGGTGAAAAAGGCAACTCAACCATGCTCACCCCATCCAGCAAATTCTAAAATAACCCTTCAAGAGATAAAGCAATCCAAACTGCATCGAATTCCTCAAGTCAGATGTAAAGAGATTCTACTGACAGAAAAAGTTCTCAAAAACTCAAAAAATTTAGTGAAGCATTTTGTCGAACACTTTGTAAGCAATACACAAACAAATCAATTCCCCGACTGACTCATAAGATTGCGGCAAAGCACATAAGGCAGTGAAACCTCTCTCTCTCTGTTTCATTATCCAAACATGGCCAGCTAATTAAACAGCCATCAAATATAGAGAAATTCTTTCCCTCCCTAAAAAAAAAAAGTCAGGAGAGAGCATACCTGTGACGGAAACTTGAGACCCGGTTGAAGAATCAAAAGGCCAACTAATGTAGGCTATCAATTGAACCAGACACCAGCGTCCTGTGCCTGGATTCAGTAAATGGGTAAGCGTTAAAAAGTTGAGAAACGACAGAGAGGAACAGAAGCAGCTGCAAAAGCAAGTAATTGTTATTCAGCGGTGGAGATCGATGAGCCGGCAGATGACCGGTAGATGTCTAAGGCCCCCAAGTATGGACGGCCGACGCATAGATCAAACAGTTACGTATACCCGTGGGGCCCACCAGAACAGAGGGCGGGGGGATCCGCATCCTCTCCTCCCAGTGGTCTTGGAAGACAGTGACAACCTATCCCGGATGATTGCCACATGACTCTCGGTGAATCCGAGACCCACATCCGAGCCGACACCCAGCCGACAAGTCAAGCCGATAGAGGGTGTCGGCTTGGACGTGGGTCTCGGATTCACCGAGAGCCACGTGGCAACCATCCAGGATATGTTGCCACTCTCCTCCCATAACCACTGAGAGGAGACAATGTAAATTCCGGGGGGGGGGGATGATTATTCATACGGAATTCAATATACGTGCATCCAACAACATGAGACGATTTGAATTTTTTGAATTTTAAGACACGTAGTAAAATTAGAAAAAGATCTTTTCCAGTCGTCCTACCCCTTCAATCGTGATCCAATAACCAAAAATCACTTGGTTAGTCATCCTTCAGATAGGTTGGGATGTTTGGTACAATTGCGATGCACTTACTCGATGGACAACTGTAGGACTAGGTGATAAAAGATGATATTTTTTTCATGATCTCTAACCACTCGATCATAGTTGGAGGATATTTTTTTTAAAGCTTAACAACACAATTTCTCAATAATTTGAGAGTTACTAATATTAATATCAATATGTGAAGTAATGAATATAACATAGAGAAATAATTCTAAAATTGCATTATAATTCCCACAATTTTTCCAACGAATTTTTAATTCTAATCTTCCAAAATAAACTCATATGGCTCTATTTAATTGCAAGTGGAATAATAAAATAATAAAATAAATTTCTTTTTTTTCCTTCTAAATCTGCTTCTACAATTTGGTCTAGGGATTTGATTTGAGCTTGAAATCTACTACTGTGGAAATGTGGATTTCTCTTGTTTTCCTTTGCGAGTGCCGTAGTTGGGTGATTTATGGATTCTGAGGTATTTTTGGGATGTGGGTCTGAAGTTTTCTTCATTTGGGGTTCTTTCTTCTCCGGATCAAGCGGTCAGATAATGTTGAAAACTGCCCGTTTCTTCAATCCAAATCCAGAAATGAGAAACCTCTCCGACATCTATTATGCAATAATCAAATTTGGATTTTGATTAGGAAAAGACAAAGCAGAGCCACAGTCCAGTGGAACTGGAACAATATCATAACCAACCAATCTTATCTTCCTCTTGTGACACATCAATGGCTGCTTAGCTTCCCTCATTGAATTTTAGGGCATCCCTTAGATATACATGATGTCATTTCTTGTAAGCGGAGCTGGATATGAATTGTCTCAATCCATTTCCCCTTTAGAAGGACCATGGATTTAACTGATGCCTAACAAGAAAAACTTGTGATGATGACAATCATACTCAATTCTAAGAGCTGTGTCTGGTTCTCTGGTGGAGTTTCTATGATGGATTCTATGTCGGTAGTAGCGAACAGTCTAATTTATTCTATGTTGGTAGTAGCGGACAGTCTAATTTAGAGTCCTAGGATGGGAATTTAGAGTCCTAGGATGGGGTCGAAAATTTGATTGAACGAGAATAGGTACCGATTTTAGATGTCGCTGGTCCTCCTGGTTTAGGGTTGTTTTTGGTGCAATCGGGCTTGGTATGTGGGTCGCCGGTGGTGTCCTTTCCCACTCCTCGGCTTGTTTGGTTGGGGGACCCGGCAGTAATGGAGATGCATCTTCCTCTCCTTTGGTTTCCCTATCCGTGTGAGCCTAGTGAATCTGGTCAAGCTCGAAAGGGAAAGAAAGACAAGTTTTTCTCCGTCGCCAGAGGTTAGGGAAAGAGGAAGACCATTTCAGTGGGAAAAGCATATGTATGAAAAAAAGGAAAAAAAAGAATGTTAAAGGTGAAACTATAAGATAATTCTGAAAATAAAAAAATAAAAAAATCTTAAAAAGAAAATATAAAAATAAAATTAAAAAATATTAAAGGTAAAAAAGTCATTTTAGTATCTAAACAAGGTTTAGTGTCTTGTGGGTATTTGGTAATGCATAGTAATAAGTCATTATTATTTATTACCTTAAATAAATTTTAAGAATAAGACAAGAGAGAATCAAAAGAATGTTCAAACTTCTTAGTTCATCTCTTCGGTGACAACAAGTTGCACCCAATAAAATAAAGTACTTGAAATGGCTATTCGGGTCATGCTTCAAGAACAAGGGACGAGTCACATATTGGCCCGAATCAGCCCCAAAAAATAACCTCAGAATCAGTTTAACATCGGCTGAGAATCAGAGATTGGCTATTGCATAGGATTGGCCCCGACCAAATCCGCGGATCCATGTCCGAGTCCTTAAACCATGGTTCCAACCTTAAATGTTGACCATCTATCATATTGAACCTTTTCACTGCTATCCTCAAATCTTAACTATACAGTGTGGTGCAGTGCTTGAGACCTGATTGATCTCCTCCCCTTCTGGTAACCATCCCACATCCTTGAGAAATGACGGTTACCAGGTGGGGAGGTGAACTGCACCTTGCTTACAAGACTTATATGGTTAATTTGCATGAATTAACATAGGGGTGTCAATTTTGGAACCCGAATCGATAACTTAAACCAATTCGACCCCAATTAATCGAAAGTGATCTAAATCGAATTGTTACTAAACATGTTTTGGATTGAGGTATGACATATCCTATCGGTCCTGGTCTGTCTGGGCTAACCCAAACCCGATAATGGCTTGGACCAAACCAATTTAGTCTGAATATTAAATGCTAGTTTTACTATTTCAGCCTTATAGATAGCCTTAATGGGTATCTTATCGGGTTTCTAATCCAAATCAGCCCAATAACAACCCGATAAGCTTAGCTTGATAACAACCCAAAACTAGACCATTCCGTTAGTTGATGTACACAGTACATCTCATCCAGTCCGAACCTCTTAATGAACATCTTTCAGTTAGACGTTATAAAACCCGATATAGATTTGACCCAATCCAAAACCGATCCAATCGACCCATTGACACCACACCCATGTGACACAGAAAAAATTCATCTTGTTTAAATTCTTCCCATGCGGCATATATCAATGTATTGATATGCACACCCATTTGTTACCACAAAAAAAAACAGAAAATATGCCCACCCAATAAACCCCAGCCCTCGAACCGCCAACTAGAGATTCATTCCCCTCCACCGCTCCTTGACTAAAAGTCATATAGCCACACAAGAAATGTATCATCAGGGACTGCCCTGCCAGTTCATATTTGTTCTCTATGGGGTAAGGTTTCCTTATCAGAGCTGCACTCTTTTACCCAAACCAATGAACAGTTGAACACCGACATGTGAAGCTCTCAGTGCAGGTACTAGTGGTCCTCACTCAACAAACTATTTTTTATTTATATTGAATAGGTAGGCCCTAAGGAGATTTGAACTCATGACCTCTTAATTCTGAGGTTTTGATCAATGGTTTATTTCCTATAGTGTTCGTTCGTGAAAAAAAAAATAATAATAAAAAAAATTGGAGGGGTCAATATAGGCTTACAGGATTAGGCAAGCCAAAGGTCTAGATATCAGTTGTTAGCAAATAAAAAAAAAAAAAAAAAGAGTGTTGTATGGTGATTTAGGACCTCCTATATGTACATGTATTCTCTATGGAATTCCATCACTCTCAATGTGGTGTGGCATCCACCTTTAAAGTGTGGGACCCACTGAATATGAATAGTGATGTGATCCTATGTAGAATATAAACCGAGGTGAACTATTCTCGTGTATAACAAAAAAAATGTAAAATTTCAAATTATTTGCCACCTTATTATGTGTTGAGAGTAAGAAAATTTCACAACTATAACCTCAATAGGTCATCATTACTTTATCAAAACCTCCAAAAACGCCATTGATCTTATGGGAACCGAATCCTCTCCCACGGCAGGAGATTCCTGTCGCTGATCCAAGGGCTAGGGATCAATCGGCCCGCCTACCAATACATTGGGAGGTGGGACGGCTGAAATCCCGCCCTTGGCCGGCAGCAGGTGGGTGGGAGAGGATTTTTATACGATCTTATGACCAAAAGTTAGATCGGTGTCAATAAACCGGTTGGGATTGGTTTTGGTTCTAGCCAAGCCGGTTTGGATTTTTTAGGGGCAATCCGAAACATGTCCAATAAAATATTCAGATTGGGGTGGTCTGTGCTGTACACGTTAGTTAAAGTGTTGGTCTAGTGTCGGTTAGTTATTGGACTGGCTTAATGGAGTTTTATTGGTCCATTATCGGTTCTGTTTCGGTGTACTATATGTATATGTAGTAAAAAAAAATTGGATTAATAAACTATTGTTCTTGATTTTGGTTTAGTTTTGGTCCACTTATCTTGTTCTTGATTTTGGTCACCTCAGTTGTATTTTTCTGACCGTTCAACTTCGATCAGATCCAATGGATGTTAAAATCATAAAAAAAAAAGGTAAGGGAATCCAAATTTCAGAACGATCAGATAAGGGGATCACAAAATATCACAGCTTGAGAAATTATGCAACTTGAAGAAATGCACGGAACTCTTGTTCTTGATTTCAACCACCTCAGTTGTACTTTTCGACCATCCAACCTCCCATTAGAATTGTTGGATGTCAAGTTCAGGAAAAAAAATGGTAAGGGTGTCCAAATTTTGTTTAGATCGGATATGAGAATCACAAGATAACATGATTAGAAAATTTTGCAACTTGAAAATACAAAAACAAATTTTTATTCTTATAGAATAGCAAACTTATTTCTTATTTTATAGTTTATTATGCATAGTCTCTATCAACCAGCCTTTTAATAAAAAAAATGATTTTAAAAATATTTTTTTATAAATTAGTAAAAGCAAAAAATATAAAAATGGAACCAAAGACAAAGACAGCCTTGGCTATTAGGTTGTTATAACTGAAAGTTAGAGCATTTAAAAAATAAAAAAAATAAAAAATAAATAAAATCGAAAGTTGTATGAGCGAGTATATAAACTTAAGAAATAATGAGAATTGAGTGGTTTGGATTTTTTTTTTTGGTAGAAAGTGGTTTGAATTTCTCACTCCTTGATACTTGGAGTTGAGAATATAATTATATTTAGGGAAAAATTACACAGATACCCCCTCTACTGTTGTGAAACTATACAGAACTACCTTGTCTTTATAAAAACTACACAGAATACCCATCTAACAATACTATAATACACTTTCACCCACACCGTTACTTTCAACTTAACAACGGAAGGTCAATTTTTTTAAAGACATAAATACCCTTTTCTTTTCTCTTTCTATTTATTTTTAAGGATATCGACTCTCTCTCTCTGTCTCTCTCTCTCTCTCTCTCTCACTCTCTCTCTCTCTTCTGAAACCCATAGATCATGTGAAGAACAACAAACATTCCAATGTTAATTTGTAGATTCAGATTACGATTTCGAATAGCTTCAAAGGGATTTCAAAAAGGGATTCAAATGGGAAGTTCCAATTTGATTCAGCAGGTTCTTCTCTACAAATTTTTCGTAGTTCAAATGGGCAGGGAAATAGGTCAATTTCGAATAGCTGTAAACACCACATTTTTGCCATCCCCAACATAAGTGAATCCATATGACAAGTTCATGGCATTTAACCCAAGAGTTTGTGATTCTTTAATGAGTCCCACAACAGGGTCATAGGCTATATTACCTACTTGGATGTATAGGTCGTGAAATTATCTTCAAAATGAGACCGAAATCATCAAATTCTGATATCAAACAAGGAAGGTATCACAGTTTGAAAATACAAGGGCATTTATGTAATTATCGTATGATGCATGCATTATCATTAAACTTCAAATCATCATATCTTGATCATCCGATATCGGAATCATATGATTCAAGTACCAATATTCTTTATTTTCAGTCATTTTCAAAGTGGACGTGAAAAATCCCGGGTAGAAGTCACCGGTGGGCCCCATGCAAGCTTTCATGCAGAATTATCGATAGAACTTCAATGTTTCATATCTTTGTCGTTCTACGTCCGATTCAGATGATTCAAAGACCATTATTCTCCATTTGTGGTGTTCTGCAAAGTGGTGAAAATTTCGGTACAGAAATCTCCGAAGGGTCCCATGCAAAATTACATGTTGAAATGGTCGTTTAATCTTTGAAAATTCATATTTTGGTCACCCCACATTCAAATCAGGTGATTTCAGTTTCAATATTTTCATTTTTAGTACTCTACAAAGTGGACGCAAAGGATTTCAGGCAGAAGTCTCCGAAGGATCTCATGCAGAGTGGTTAGTCGAATTATCCTAAATTGACCTGTTTAAACTTCAGAAATTCATAAGTTTGCCATTTTATTTTCAAATGAGGTTATTCGAGTTCCAATGTTCCTCATTTTTAGTGTTCTACAAAGTGAACGTAGAAAATTGGGGTAGAAGCTATCGAAAAATTTCATGTGGAATGGCGATGGAAATGACCTATGAAATGATAGAAAAAATCAATTTTGGTCCAAATCCAGCTCAAGCCAACTTAGTCCAACTCAGCCCGGCCCAACTCAGACCAATCCAGACCAAGTCAGTTCAGCTCATGTGCTTGTACTTTATGTGCATTATGTATATTACTATACATTATATATTATTATACTAAGTATTATATCATATATAGTATATAGTATAGGATATATATTGTATAGTATTATATATATATATATATATATATATATATATATATATATATATATATATATATATATATATATATATATATATATATATGAAAAGGTGCCGGCTGGTCTAAGAAAAAAAAAAGGAAAGAAGGGAGGAGAAGCCGACATGAAAGAGAAAAGGAAAGAAGGGAAGAGAAGCTGAGAAGAAAGAGAAAAGGAAAGAAGGAGAGGAAACGAAAAGAAAGAGAAAAGGAAAGAAAGAGAGAAATCGAGAAAGAGGAAGGAAGAAGAAAAGGAAAAAAGAAGAAAAAAAGGAAAGAATGAGAGAGAAACCGAGAAAGAGGAAGGAAGAAGAAAAGGAAAGAAAGGAAGAGAGAAAACGTGAGGAAGGAGAGGTTTTTTTCAGAAGAAGGAAAGAGAGAGAGATTGAGTAGAAAAGGAGGAGGAAGATAAAAGGACGAAGGAGAGAGAGAGAAGGGAGGAAAAAGGAGAAAAAAAAGCGAAAAGAGAAAGAGAGTCGTGAGAGAAGAGAAGAAGAAGAGGAAAAAAAAGGGAAAAGGAGAGAGAGCCGAGAGAAGAAGAAAGAAGGAAAAGAAGAAGAGGAAGAAGAAGAAGGCAGAGAGTTAGAGAAGAAAGGAGCAGAGAAGAGGATAAAGAAGAAAAGGAGGAGGATTCACCATCAAAAATTTTGGTACGATCTCCAACAAATCCTACATCAAAGGTTTCGCTCCATTTGAGCAGAAGATTGGTACCCTAAAACAAATTTAGTGGTCTTTTAGAAGGTTTGAATGTTGATTTTGCTTGAAGAGGCTCATTTTCATAAATCTCGATCAAGAATACCCTATTGTTTGCATGTTGATGTTAGGATGCTCATGTCTAATATTTTTATGTATGATAATTTGTTTAAATTGTTCGATGATAAAAATTTGAGTGCTATATGATGATTTTTGATGTTTTTGATAAATTCTACAAAGTGGATTTCTGATCTGAAATTTCCAGATTTAGAATCCAAATTTGGGACATGCATCTCATGTGATTTTGTTTAGATTTTGAAGTCCAAATTTTTATAGGATTCTCTCTGATATGTCAGAAGACTCTCCTAGAAATTTTGTTCCATTTGGAATTGGAAAAGTTCATCAAAAAAATTCTCCATTGACATTTTTGCCCTACTCGGGTATAATATAATCTATCAGAAAGTCTATAGAAAAGAGTCTTATGGCCATAATTAGAAAAATAAGTTCATAAAAATTTTTAGATATGGAAGTCTTCTAAAAAGTGGCACTAGTTTCGGATTTTTTCAATTTTTCATTGAATTGATATTGATTTTGAAGTGCATAGTGCTCTGTTTTTTAATCTGTTAGGATATACTGATTGACATGACTGAAAAAGTATCTTTTTCACAATGAGAATGTTTTGTTTGCACTTGTTTTTCTTGATGAAATTTTAGATCTGTAAATTATCTATATGGACATATGTTTTGATTTAATTTTCATTAAGTATATAATTTTATATGGAATTTATGGTGCAACTGGTCACAAATCTGGAACAAACTTGACCAGTGCACATATCCGGTCTTGTGACATTCATTTGACTTGGTTTCGTCCTCTATTGGGATTAGACTCTTGAGACAAAAGTTAGTTTTCTAAATATTCTTTCTAAGGGTATGTTTTGAGGTTAATTCTGATATATTTAGGTCTCCATATGCCCATTATGGTACAGGGTGACAGAATCTGTCACCATGCATGTGCACTGAATTGTGTAATATTTTTGACCCATATGCGCTCTCTGTTGGGATTCGACCCATTTAGATGAAATGTAGCATGTCAATTCATCTTTCTGTGAAAAAAAGAGAGGCTTAATTTAAGTTACAGAAGACCTATTTATAGTCATTTTGGTGTAATATGATAAAATTTGAAATCAGTTCCTAGTTTGTGCAATACTTGAAACTTTCTGTGACAATTTTGACATTTTTGAGTAATTATTTATTTCAAATGTCTTCATAAAAGTTATAATATTTTCAAACAACTTCTTGAGCATATGTTTTTGATAATTTTAGATTTTCGAAAAGGTTGCATCGATGTTTCATTCATTGTAATACACATTTGGTTGCTTGAGTGATTTGGTGAATTCTACCATGTTTGATTGTATACTTGCTACATTAAGAATGTTCACATGCCATATTTGGATAAATGATCACGTTTAGAGTACTCACATGCTTTGTTTGGATTGCTCACATACCATGTTTGCCATATCCATGTGTTGTTGTATTTGGTAGAATAAATATTTTTTTTACCATATTTAGCAATATCTTAATAATTATTATATTTAGACATGCCATGTTTAGACTTGCCATGCTTAGAATATAGCATAGTAAATTTTACCATGTTTAAATAGATTTTTTATGGTATCATATGCCATTTAGGGAGATTTTCATAATCTTGCTATATATTGTGTTAGTCACCATAAACATCATACATGTCATGCTTAGATAGAATATTCTATTTGTGGCAATAATTTTATTTTTTACAACACCCTAGTTGAACTTTCATGTATGCACACTTCTATAAGACAATCTTGGTGTGGGGACGTGGATTTAGGCACCCACATTCTTGGGAAGGGTATAATGGTAAATAATAAAAATTTAACAAAGAAAAAGAATGCTTTGCCAAACCTTTCAAAATTAGAGCTTAGGATGAAAGGGTAGCTTAGAACGATTTATGCCCCTCAGCATATCCTAAACCTAGAATAGGTTCTCAATTCTAAACCTAGAATAGGTTCCCAATCCTAAACTTAGAATAGGTTTAAAAATCCTTAACCTAGAACAGGTTATTCAATTATTTTCAAATTACGTAGATTCTTATTCCTAGGGCAAATCCTAGGATACGTAGGCCATTTGGGAGAATCTCAAATTAGGATCCACGCCTTAGTCCACTTGGACTATTCATAGATCCACTAGGATATCCATCCACATTTTGACCCAGATATGGTTATCCATATTCCAATCCAGAATGGATTATCCACATTCCAACCCAGAAAGGGTTATCCACATTTCGACCCAAATATGGTTATCCATATTCTAACCCAAATAGGGTTATCCACATTCAGACCCAAAAAGGGTTATCCATTCTTAGATCCACTAAGAATATCTATCAGTTTGTATGGACTATCCATATCCTAACCCATAAGGTTTCTCGTCATTTCAAGCATAAACTTCAACTTGAACAATGAACTTAATCATGCACAAGCATAAATGTCACACCCCAATTCTGCACCAACCAAAATGGTGTGATGAACCGTTAATAAATCAATGGTTCAACCAGGATCTTGAATAGACTATCTTCACCTTTGATAAACCAAAGCACATTCCACATTAATCAGAGATAATAAAGTAAGTAGCGAAAGTCTTACAGATAATGAACTGAGGTCTAGTCATGATAAATAATTAATATTCCATTTATCTCCAAGTAACCAAAACATAATTTAATACATATTATAACTATCCAAATACGAAAGTCAAACACTAAGCGTATCCACAGTTGAAACGCTCGCTTAACGAATCACAATAATCCTCCATAGCTTGCTCATCATAGCCGTCACCCATTTATATGTTGGCGTGTTGACATAATCTTCAACAGTAATACCTGCAACATCAGAAACTAAAAAGAATTACGCGCGCGAGAGTCAGCTCTCCAACTTGAGCTCAGTGAGTAAACAAAACAATGCAACAAACATATGCATACATTTAATTCATATCTTTGGTCTGGTTCATAAGTTTGCAATGTGCAATAGAAAGGATAAGTGGTCGCCGCACCTCTATACACGAATGTGTGGAACCGCCCAACGGATCAAACACCATTGCCGCCCCCACATGCACCCACCATGGAATAGAGATAGAGCTAAAGTACTTAGGACCGCACCGCTTCACACTTCCCCTGATGCTCTACCCATACCAACACGTAAGCCCCTGTTGGCGAAGGCTTGCAAACTGGGCTCACAACTAACCAATCCTAATGTCAAACAGTGTATCCAAGGTCTCACCCCAGCATCCCTCAATACGTCCATAGAGATAGAGCTAAGGCCCCCCCAGCAGAGTCAGAGACTACACGGTCCAAGACCACCTCCCCTGATGCCTTACGACGTAATAGTTCTGCTAAGGTAATGGCGATACGACGATGCTAGTGGACAAGACTTGAGTAGAGATAGAGCTAGAGTCTGGTGACCAGGATGAACCATAGTGTCACATCCTCCCCCTGATGCTCCACTCGCATCAATCACACTAACCACATACATACATTCACATGCCTATTCCTAGCATCATAATCATCATCATGTTATAAATAAACTGAATTAAATATGCATGAACAGTAATAACAGGAATAGTGGATGACATGTGATATGCACACTACAATCATACAATCATAGAATCATACATGGTATTGGACTCAATAAACGAAAATAATTTATTATTAGTCAATTAGTTTAGGTCTTGTTCCCTCACCTTTGATTGCTAGTAGATCCTCATTCAAGCTTTATAATTCACTTTTAAATAACTGGAAAGACCTAACAAGTCGATAAAATTTAATTAGAAATAATTCCAATATTTTTAGACTAACAGAAATCGTAGGGTCGCAGGATAGGGTCGCACCTAGGGTAGTAGTTTCTACGACCCTAGGGTGTAGGGTCGGACGTGGAGTCGGATACCAATCGATTCTACGTGCGACCACACCCTCCCTGGGACTTCCTGAGGGCATGTGGTCGATCCTGTGGTCTCGTAGGGTCGAATATCATTCGACCCTACGTACGACCACACGTATTCTGAGTCGACCTTTCATTCTAAAGTCCATTCTTTAATGTTTGGATCATTTGGCTTACTTTCATAGTCCATTCTATGATTGTTCTATGGCTCAAAACTACAAGTTATACACTATTCATAGTCCATAATGATTTCCTCCATGGAATCTCTTGAAACTTGTCCATGGATGAATGATTTAGGTTTCTCCTAATCCCATGTTCTTCATAACTATTCTAGGATCTCTTATTTAGGTAAGGAATTAGGTTCATACCTTTGTTCAGAGCTTTCTCTGAAGTTTCCTTCTCTTCCTTAGTCTTCTTCTTCAAGTTTCCTTCTCTTCTTCTCTTCCTTCTCTTTTTCGTTATCTCACTTTCAATTAGAGTTCTAAAAGGAGTAAAAGAGGCTAAGGGACGTCCTATTTATAGAGGAAAACCCTCCATAATAACCCCCAATGAGTTTAGGAAAGATCCCCTTGGAATTAGGAAAGTTTTCTAATTTTTGGTTCGTGCTGTTTTCGTAGGGTCGAACGTAGGGTCGGATGTACTGAGACCCTACGTTTTTTTTAAAACGTGAGGTGTAGGGTCTCATGTAGGGTCGGATGTAGGGTCACATAATCTGAGACCCTACGTTTTAAAACATGCGATCCTACCCTCATTTTGACTGTTTTTGAGTTAAATTTCATATTGGGTCTTGGGTTTCTTCACGCACTCGGTCCACTTGGCTTGACCATGATATGTAGACTGGTCACGACACGAAATGTAAGGTTAGACCAGGTTTGTGGCGTACGGGTCTTACAATAAATCACAGCCATTAATTTTAATCACACCTGAACTACGATGGTGAACCTGATTTTTGGAAGAAATCCGTGATACGTAGGCAATCTGGTGGATCCAGATTCGGTTCAATGATATCAAACCACTTGATTTGGTTCAGTTTAATAGATAGAGTTTAGCATAGGAAAGGTATAGGAGACCGATTTTGATCGGGCAGTTTGGGTGCCTAACCCCTTCCCATAACCATAACCTGACGCTTACTCAATCTCTGATGGACCAAAAATCCAATCTAAGGGTCATGAGTCAATTGAAGTCTTACCTAGGGGTGAGATTTCACATTTCTAAGGTCCTAGACCTTAATCTAGGTGGTGACTTCCCAAATCCAACTATCTTTGTCCTCACAATAGCATAAAAAAATAAAAAAAATAAAAAAATAAAAAAAATAAAAAAATAAAAAAATAAAAAGAGGTTTCCGAAGAGGAAAAGGTTTCAGCGAGGGTTTGAAAAGGGAAGGGATTTCAGAACTCGAGGGTTTCAGAGAGGGTTTCAAAAAGGAAGAGGTTTCCGATCTCGTAGGACTTGGGTTTGTTTAGGGTTTTAAAGTTTTCTTTGAATTTCTTTGTTTGGTGAAAATCATGTAACTGAAGAATTAATGTCGGAAGAAGGTTCACAGAAGCGTAATGCAGGATTGATTACTATGGATTCGTCCAACAAGAGATGGGTTTTTCAGGATGAAAACAATTTGGATGCAGAAGATGAAGAAGATTTACCTCTACGAATGAGTTTCAATTCTGAAGAGGAAGGGAATGCAGAGCAAAGGCTGATCAGGACTGGCCCCGGATTGATTCCTTTCATGTTGAGGCCTTGAGGTCACCGGCGCTCAGAGAAATGATTACGATGTACGTGGGAAATTCTCACTTTGGCACTCATTCCTATTTTCTGGATTCAATCTTCAACTTATTGCTTCAAGATCTTTAAATATTAGTTCACTGTGTTTTGGTTGGGATTTCTTACGACATAATTTTGTTTTACGGATGTGAATGTGTTCACTATGTGCTATTTAATTCAGTTGAAACTTGTGGTTTCGCAATTGTTTTGGCACCAAAGGCGAAGATAGTCTAGACTACAAGCCCTCGATTTGGAAGTTAAACCTTGACAAGAAATTGGTGAGTGGAGAAGAAAGAGGAACTAGGGTTTTGTTGGGAAGACTAAACAATAAACCCTTTTAGGTCATTTTACACTTAGTAAGGGTATTTTCATCTTAAAAAAAAATTGACCATATGTCGTTAAGTTGAAAGTAACGGTGTGGGTGACAGTGTATGATAGCATTGTTAAAGGGGTATTCTGTATAGCTTTTGTAAAGCTAGGGTAGTTCTATGTAGTTTCACGACAGTAGAGGGGGTGTGTGTGTAATTTTCCCTTGTATTTATAATCAATATTAATACATAAATGTGGATAGATGACAAGTCATCCTTATCTTTAACAGCAACAATCAAGATACAATGAATATGAACAGATGACATGTCATCCTTATCTAAAGATACAATTAATGTAAGTAGATGACATGTGTTACGGTTGAAAATCGCCCGTTGATCCGCGCTCTGAGTGACCTGCAATCACAGAGATGAGACAAAGGAGGGGGCGCCTAAGCCCCGGTTACCCTCCGATGCCTAAGTTAGATTCCCAAGGTAAACAGTCAAGAGATAGCAGAAGGCTATCTCCAGTTTAGAGAGAGTGGGACGATGAGTGAGTTTAAGCGTGGAGGATGAGTAATAACAGCTTGTGAGTGCGTAAGCGCATTAGGGTTTACCTTGAGGGATGACATCTACTTATAGATTGGGAAGAGACATGGAGGCACCAGGACTCAGGGAAGTAGATCGCCAATAGGACTGCCATGTGTCGGACTGGAGGACACCTGGGTGGTAGACTTCGAGTAGGAATCGGAGACCTTAGCCAAGGAAGCTAAGTCAGTCAGCTCTGGGGCTGACACATGTCAACGTGCGAGTAATGACCGACCGGGATAGTCGATGTCGTATCAGACTGGGAGAAGGACTCCTCGGAGGTAGTCCTAATCACATTAGGACTCTGGCTTCCGTCTGAGAACCGTAGCCGAGTAGGACTGAGACTCCGAGTACTACCAGAGAGGCCGAGCGCATGAGAGGCCGTATGCATAATAGACCAAATACATGAAGCCGAGTGCGAGACACTCCGAGCGCTCGGGCTCCGAAGGCGCAACTTGACACGTGTAAGATTTTAAGTGGATGGATCATTTCCCTCCTAACAGATGCCCCTTGCGCTGTCGATGCAGCGAATTCGGCAGTGCAATAAGTTTACTGTTGAGAAGACCCGTGTCGTACGAGGCCGAATGCCAGACTGATAGATGCATTGAATGACAGGTTGTTCCCAAGAAGAGGCGGTTGCGCTCCGTCTGCACGATTGATTGATTGAGGCGCGGGGCTCGAGGCGTCAGTCTCGGTTTATGCAAGAGTGCTCAACCGTCGATCTCCCAATTTGATGCGGATCGAACCACGATCCAACGGACACCGAGTGGCGGTGCGCCTCGAAAACGAATGCCATTAAATGCTACTCGTCTTCGAATCGACCGAGTGCATCAGACGGCTGAGACCGTAGTTCACACGGATCGTCACACTAATTCGACGGTCCACAGGAGGCGGAGTGCCTCGAGAAGAAGCGCCATCATTGCGCACGTCAATCAGTCACGTCGCGTCCGACGCGGTAGACGACAGCCAATGGAACTGAAACGCGTGTCCGGAACCCGAAGAGACAGTTCTCGGTCGCTTGCCCTATAAATACCTTCCCACTTCATTCATTCGACCATTTGCTTCAACTGCAATCGGAGTTCTACCAGAGCACTCGGAGTCCAGTCGATCTTTGTCTTCAAGCTTCCATTCGTGCACTCGGTCACCTTTTCTGCAACCAGTAAGTCTTCTAATCGTTCCCCTTTCTATTCATGCTCAGTAGTTTCTCTTCTAACAGCGTCACGTCTTCCGGTATGGTGAGAGTGACCAGAAGAATGACCCAGTCCCAAACTTCTTCTTATTCTGACGGATCATATTCTTCTTCGGGAGGATGGTCTGATGAATCCAGGGCTTCCGGCGCAGAGGAATTTGAGAAGAGTTCCTCCGAGGCAGAAGAGCGCGGTCGTCCGCGGGCCCTCCGCCCCAATAGGCTTCCCGCCAGAGGGGTGGCCGACCGCCGGTAGCGTCCTTCGCTACCGTTCCAGCTTGGAAAGTTTCGAGTAAAGTCAAGACCGAGGCGGCTTTGTTATCGATCTGTCGGGCATACCAGCTCGAGGAGCCCATGACAAACGTCCGTGCTCGGCTCCCTACCTCCGACGAACGGGCCTGCACCGTGCTCACGTCGGAGATCTGTGTGTACGAGCACACTCTGAAGTCAGGGTTTAGGTTCCCCTTCCACCCTTTAGTTGTAGAAATTCTACAGACGTACCGCATCGCCCCCTCCCAACTCGCTCCGAATGGGTGGCGGTGCATCTTTGCTTTCATCATGTTCGTCCGCCGTCTGGGCGAGACTCCAACCGCGTACCTCTTCTGATTGGTCTTTCAGTTGACTAGTTTGAACGAAGCACGGGCTATGACCGAGTGGTACTTCTTTAGTAAAAGGGGCGGGAAGAAGCTCCCAGCCATCTCCCAGAAACCTTCCTCCATCCACGGGTGGAAGGACAAGTTCTTCTTCGTGGGCCCTCCCGCGGGTGGTCCGCCTCTCCCTCTGTCGAACGTCTGGTTGGTGGTCGATGCCACAGGGTTGAACAAAATTCCCTATCTGACGACGGAGGAGAGGAAGATCCAATGCAAGATGATGACCGGGGAGACGGTTCGCCTGTCCGATCTTGCGGATCCCACGCAATTGGCCGAGCACGGTCTACTGGGTGAGTGATAGCTTTAGGGCTTGACTTTGCTTTACTGTTCTGTTTATGTTACCGACCATCTTCTTATTGCAGTGAACTTCAAGGACGACAAGATCGTTGCTCGGATAATGGCCAAACGGAAGGCCGACGCCGAGAAGGGGGTTCAGCTCACAAGCAGCCGAGCGGGATCAAAAGTTCAACCCGCCAGCGGTGAGGCAGATTCTCACCCTCGGAGGGGGCCAGTGGCCACGGCGGAGGCCAAGGGCAAGGGGCCCATGCCCGAGGAGCCCCCTAAGAAGAAGATAAAGTCGGCCGCCGAGCTTCCGGCCGACATATACAAGAAGAGGCCGGCTCCTCGGCTTGGCGGTGGAGAGGAGAGAATGGCTGAGGCTGCGACGAAGGAAGTCCAGCCTGCCCGAGGGGGTGTGATGGACGTTCAGCCTCTTCAGACGATCGTCCCCTCGACAGCCGAGGCCAAGGGTGTTGCCGCTTCCAAGGCCAAGGGGGTTGGCAGCAGCCCCAAGGTCGTTGATATCACCGGGGCCCCCGGGGCCACCAGGGAGGAGACCGAGGGTACAGCTCCCCAACAGGGCGAGAAGCAAATGGCCGCGACGACAGCCTTCAACCCTGCGCTCAAACTGAGGCCTACGGACTCGGTCTTCAAGAGCCAGAGGGCGGCCAGGATCGTGGTCACGGAGGGGCGCCTGCCGGAAGACATCAAGTTCACGGCCGGCCTGCCCCACGAGGAAATCTACTCCCGGGGGTTTACTGCTTGCGCCCAGGTAATGATCGGCCCCTGATTGTCATTTTTGTTGTGTTTTCATATATACTGATCGGCCAATTGTTGTCTTTGGTGTAGGCTGCCAACCTCTTCGCCGAGCTTAGCGAACGATTGTGTCGCGCGTACGTTGACTTGGACGAGAAGGAGGTTCTGCAAATCTCCTTGCGCGAGGCCTTGAAGGCCACCGAGGAGAACTTTGCAAACAAATCCTTGGAGGTCGAGAGCCTCGTTAAGGAAAATGCCAGCTTCCAGACGTCCTTGACTAAGGCCGAGGCTGATCTTGACAAGGAGCGCAAGAATGTGCTCACCACAGAAGAGAAGCTTCGGTCTTCCGAGGACGGGCGGAAGAAAGCCGAGGAAGACCTGTAGGCTGAGGTGCAAGCGAGGCAGAAGCTGGAGGAGCGCTTGAACAAGTCCGAGGACGATGCTCGGAGCGCCAGGGAGGCACTAATCAAGGCCGAGGAGGAACGCCAGGCGGAGTTGGCTCGGGCCATCGACGAGTACAAGTCATCGCCCCAGTTCGATGAAGAATTTGACGAGGCAGCTAGCGGCTACTTCGAGAGGGGTGTGATGTACTTAAGGGATCAGTTGAGGGATAAGGGGGCCCTCAAGATAAACTGGTCGACAATCCCGATTGTCGCCCAGATCGAAGAACTAAGGGCCTCGGCATCCGAGGAAGCTCTGCCCGCCACTGAAGAAGGTTTGGTGGAGCCGGCTAAGGATACCAAGGCTGCCCCTGCGCCCGAAGACGACTTTCCCCCCTACGAGGTGCCGCAGACTCCACTGGTGGAGCTCCCCGTACTTTCACTGCCTGCTGAGGGTCTGGCAAACCCAACAGCTGCGGACCCGACATCTGAGATGGTCGATCTTGAGAAGACGCTCCCCGTATAGACTTTTGTATATTTTTCTTCTTTTTGTAAGATTTTTATACCTGTAATATTTCCCTTTTAAGGCTCTCATCAATGAAAATCTATTTGTATCTTTTTTTTCCATTGTGTCTTCTATAAGTTATCTTTTTCTTACAAGTAGCTATGGCCGAGTAGCTTGTAATAGTTAGGAAACTCCACGACTCCAAATCCGGTAATCATTAGGAAACTTCCCGACTCTGGTACCATCGTTTGCGTAGTATTCCAACTGCCTTCTTACCCCGAAAGTATCATCGGCTTGGTCCAAAGGCTAGCAGAGGGCACTTAGTACGAAAGGTTCCAATGCTGCCTTCGTCTGCCGATGGACCGTGGTGGGGAGTTGGGCTTATCCTTCATGCGAGCATGGTCTGCTTGTGGACCATGGTCGAAAGGTATGGATATGATCTTCAAGCTACCTTGGTCTGTTTGTGGACCTTGGTAGGATGATATGGCCTTCATGCGAACATGGTTTGCTTGTGGACCATGGTCGAAAGGTACGAGTATGGTCTTCATGCTACCTTGGTCTGCTTGTGGACCTTGGTAGGAAGATATGGCCTGCATGCGAGCATGGTCTGCTTGTGGACCATGGTCGGAAGGTACGAGTATGGTCTCCATGCTGCCTTGGTCTGCTTGTGGACCTTGGTAGGAAGATATGGCCTTCATGCGAGTATGGTCTGCTTGTGGACCATGGTCGGAAGGCACGATTATGGTGTTCATGCTACCTTGGTCTGTTTGTGGACCTTGGTAGGAAGATATGGCATTCATGCGAGCATGGTCTGCTTATGGACCATGGTCAGAAGGTACGAGTATGGTCTTCATGCTACCTTGGTCTGTTTGTGGACCTTGGTAGGAAGATATGGCTTTCATGCGAGCATGGTCTGCTTATGGACCATGGTCGGAAGGTACGAGTGAGACCTCTATGTTTGCAATCGGCTGGGCCGACAGAACGCACAGATAAATTTATGATTGGATGATACTGCCTTGTATTCAAAGAAAAAGAGCGGATGCCCTCATGGGGTCCGGTATTACAATTAAAATTAAAAAACTGAAAATTTGTAAAAGACTGGACTACTGATAATATTTCCAAAGGTTGGTGGCATGCCATGTCCTCGGAATTTCGTCGCCGTCCATGGTGACCAACTTGTAAGAGCCTGGTCGTCCTGTCCTTAGTACGCGGTATGGCCCCTCCTAGTTTTTGGCCATCTTCCCCTGATTGGTGGGGTCGGAGACTGTAGTCTTTCGGAGGACAAGATCTCCGACCTTAAATTGTTTAAGTCGGACTGTCTTGTCGTAATGCCGAGCTGTAGTCTGCTGGTAGTCTGCCATTCGGAATGCTGCCGATTCGCGCACGTCCTCGAGGTTGTCAAGGTTTGTCCGTAGGTCTTCGGAGTTGGTGTGCTCGTTGAAGTTCAGCATTCGGAAAGTGGGGTGGAACACTTCAACGGGGACGACTGCCTCCGTGCCGAAGGCAAGCATGAAGGGCGTCTCCCCAGTGGGTGTTCGACTGGTCGTCCTTGTCACACCCCAAATTCCACACATTTCAGAATGGTGTGATGAACCGCTAAATAACCAACGGTTCAACCAGGATCTCAAATAGGCTATCCCCGCGTTACCTGAACCTTCATATACTCACCATCATAATCAGAGTAAATACACAATAGCGGAAGTCTTATAAATAAATGAACTGAGAACTAAAATGATATCCATAAATAATAGCAAATTATTCTGTGTTTAACCAAGACATAAATATTTAAGTACCAAATACATGTCTTATAAATTCAATAAAGAAACCTATAAAAATATCTAGTCAAATACACACGAGTTGCACTCGCAAGAGGAGTCATGTGTATCGTCTTCAGCTCCAGCGTCCATTGCTGCTACCGTCCCGTAGATAGGAGTATTCATGTAGTCTTCAACTGTATAACCTGGATCATCAACTAAAAATATTCGACGTCGAGGGGTGAGCACACAACACGGCTCAGTGAGTAGCCAAAACAATGCAACATTACATATGCATGCAAAAATCAATTTATATCTTTGGTCTTGGTTTATAGTTTGCAATGCACAATAGAAAGGTTGGGTGGTCAAAGGTTAACGTTTATTGACACCGCCTCTATACACAGGGTGTGGAAGCCCGCCCGAAGGTTAACGTTTATCGTCGTCCCCATCCACCCTACCATAACATTATACAACAAAGGTTAACGTTTATTGCTATATAATGCTATACCAACACGTCAGCCCATGTTAGCGAGGGCTTGCAAACTGGGCTCGCTACTAACCAATCCTAATGCCAAACAGTGTATCCAAGGCCTCACCCCAGCATCCCTCAGAATGCCCATAGAGATAGAGCTAAGGCCCCCCGTAGAGTCAGAGACTACAAGGACCGAGACCACCTCCCCTGATACTCTACGACACAATAGTTCTGCTAAGGTAATGGCGATACGACGATGTCAATGCACAAGACTTGAGTTAGAGATAGAGCTAAAGTGCTGAGACCTGCCAAAGGTTAACGTTTATTGACGTTCTCATCACACCTCCCCTGATACTCGCTCGCATCAAGCACACCAACCACACACATACAAGCACATGCCTATTCCTATCATCATCATCATCATCATGTTATAAACAAAAAGTAAATATGCATGAACAAGTAATAGAAATATTAGATGGCATGCTGTATGCTCATTACAAACATATTCGCATGAAATCAAACATAGCATAGGACTCAAGAAATAGAAAACAGTTTATTATTAACCGATTAGTTTGGGGTTAAGGTTCCTCACCTTGGCTTGCTAAAAGATATTTTCCAAGCTTTAGAATCACCGTTATGACGTTATTATATTGCTAGCAAACCTAACAAGTTGATAGAATTTAATTAGAATTAATTCCAGATTTAAAAACCATTCTGTTAACTGAGGGTCGATGCTAGGGTCGATGCTAGGGTCGATGGGTCTATCGACCCTCCCTCCATTCTGAACTTCCCGAATACTGAGGGTCGATGGTCAGAAACACCTAGGGTCGGATGGTCTATCGACCCTCGGTGCGACCCTCGATGCACTCTGGTCCAATTTCCACTTTTAATCCATTCTTCGTGTTTGGGGTCATATGGCTTGCTTCCTACATTCATTCAACAGTCATTCCATTGTCTATAACCATGTATAATCCATCTAAATAGCTTTCGTGCATCCTCTTATGGTTTTCCATGGAAACCTAACCATGGATGGATGGTTTGGGTTTCTCCGAAATCCTACACTCAACCATATCTAATCTAAGGTCTGTAGAAACTCATAGAATTAGTATCCATACCTGAGAAGATTAATCTTTCTCTGTAACTCTTCTCCTTTTTGCTAGGTTCTCTTCCTTGCCTCTATTCTTCCTCTTTTCCTTTTCCTCTCTTTCTCTCAATTCAATTAGGGTTGTGAAAGGAGTGAAAGTGGCTTAGGGATGTCCTTTAAATAGACTAGGAATGTCCTATAATAGTCCCATTGAGATTTGGAAAGAATCCCAACCGAAAATTAAGAAATTTCCTAATTTCAGTTTCGTCAGAAACCGAGGGTCGATGGGAGGGTCGATGATCCCGTCGACCCTAGGGTCTTAAGCTGTCTGACCCTCCCTTCAAAACTGAGGGTCTGACTTTCTGTTTTGGGAGGTCCGACCCTGCTTAGCTGGGTGTGCGACCCTCCCCTAAAATTAAGTGTTTTTGGGTCGATTTGATACATGGGATCTCGATCTTCTTCATGCCCTTGGTCCATTTGACTCGACCATGATGGGTAAACCTGGTTCAAGGTGGTAAGACCGGGTTAGTTTGACACGGGTCTTACAGTCCTATACGACCAGACGATACTGGGTAACATGTCCACCCACTTCTCTTTCTGGTCTTCCACCATCTTTTTCAGATCGACCAATATTGTTTTGTTGCTGGCCTCGGTCTGGCCGCTTGTATGCGGATGTCCGACTGACCCGAACCTGTGGTCTATTCGGAATTCTTCGCAAAATTTTGCGAAGGATGCACTGGCAAATTGAGTGCCGTTATCCGTCACAAGGACCCTCGGCACACCGAATCTGTACATGACTGAGTGCCGGAAGAATTGCTCCACTTTGGAGGTGTCGATCCTGGCCACGGCTTCGACTTCGATCCATTTGGTGAAGTAATCAATGACCACTATAACGTATTTCCGTTGATAAGTGGCTTGGGGGAAGGGCCCCATGATGTCCATACCCCATATGGTGAAGGGGAGGGGGCTTGTGATCGGCTGCAATGGAGCGGCTGGAGCATGCTGTACAGGTTCATAAAACTGGCACTTATCGCATCTGCGGACCAGCTCGATGCAATCATCGTGCATTTTCAGCCAATGGTAGCCTTGGCGGAGGATCTTTTGGAAGAGCGATCGTCCGCCTTGGTGTCGGCCACATATGTCCTCATGTACCTCTCTCATAACGCTCTCGGCCTCGTCTGACCGCAGGCACCTAAGCAGCGGTAGGGTATAAGATCGCCTGTACAGTATATCATTGTTTATGGTGTATTGTCTGGACTTGGCTTGGATGCGGCGAGCATCTTTCCTATCAATCGGAAGGGCGCCCGTCCGGAGGTATTGATATATGTCGTCGTACCAGCTGGATGCGACTCCGACGGGAGCTACGACTTCAACAGAGGTGCTGGCGTGGTCCAAGAATTCTACGTACACGACAGAATCCATCGCATGAATGTTTTCGAGGGATAACCTTGATAGGTCATCTGCTTCGATGTTTTCTTCGCGGCCGACGTACTGCAGCTCGGCACTTTGGAAGGTCGCGATGGCCGAGTTTACCTTCTCGAGGTATTTCTGCATCTCGGGCTGTCTGGCCTCGTAGTCTCCTTGTGCTTGGCGAATGACCAACTGAGAGTTGCCTTGTATCACTAGCCGACGGACTGCTAGGCTTTTGGCCAATCTGAGTCCGGCTAATAAAGTCTCGTACTCGGCCTCGTTGTTGGTCGCCCTAAAGCCGAACCTGATAGCGGATCGTATTTTAAATCCTTCCGGGCTTCTCAAAATTATTCCTGCCCCTGCTTTGTTTTCCATGGAGGAACCGTCAAAGTTCAGGATCCAGGCGGCTTCGGTTTGCTCCGAAGGCAGCACCACTTGAGGTTCTGCAAAATCCTGATCAGGTAGGGTACTTTCGACGATAAAGTCCGCCAAGGCTTGTGCTTTGATGGCCGTTCTGGGGACGTATTTGATGTCGAACTCACCGAGCTCTACTGCTCAATTGATGAGTTATCCGGATACATCGGGCTTCGACAACACCTTCTTCAGTGGTGTGTTTGTGAGCACTGATATCGGATATGCCTGGAAGTACGGTCGGAGCTTCCGGGCAGATGTGACCAGGGCAAGTGCTAGTTTTTCAATCGGTTTGTACCTGGTCTCAGTGTCAAGCAATACTTTGCTGACGTAATAGATCGGTCGCTGGACCTTGTCTTCTTCCTTTATCAGGATGACGTTGACTGTGCGGTCGGATACTCCGAGGTACAACTGCAACTCGTCCCTCGGGTTTGGCTTCACCAGCAGGGGGGCGAGGATAAATACGTCTTTAGGTCTTCAAAGGCTCTCTGGCACTCTTCGGTCCATTCGAACTTCCCGGCTCCCTTCAGAGTTTTGAAGAAAGGGAGGCAGCGCTCGACTGACTTGGACATGAAGCGGCCGAGTGTGGCTACTCGGCCATTCAGCTCCTGTACCTGTTTGCCTCTGGTTGGCGCGGCCATGTCTAGGATTGCCTTGATTTTCGAGGGATTTGCCTCGATTCCCCTCTGTGAGACCATGAATCCCAAGAATTTTTCTGATCCGACTCCGAAGGCGCACTTTGTAGGGTTGAGCTTCATGTTGTGCCTTCGGAGGACCTGGAATGCTTCACCGAGGTCGGTCAGGTGCCAACCAGATTGTCGACTCTTGACAAGGAAGTCGTCCACATACAATTCCATGTTGCGGCCAATCTGTCGTCTGAATACTTTGTTGATCAGCCTCTGATAGGTGGCTCCTGCATTTTTGAGGCCAAAAGGCATGACCGTATAGCAGAAGAGCCCCTGATTTGTGAGGAAGGATGTGCACTCTTCGTCGGCCTTCCGCATCTTTATCTGGTTGTAGCCGGAGTATGCGTCAAGGAAACTCAGCAGTTCATGTCCGGCCGTGGCATCAATCAGCTGGTTGATGCGTGACAACGGATAGCTGTCTTTTGGGCAGGCTTTATTGAGATCGGTGAAGTCTATGCAAATCCGCCATTTGCCGTTAGACTTTGGCACCATGACCATGTTGGCCAACCAATCTGGATAGTCGACCTCCCGTATGAAGTTTGCCGCCAACAGCTTCTGCACCTCCTCGTCTATGGCGGACTGCCGGGCGGGTGCAAAACTTCTCTTCTTTTGTCGCACTGGCCGATGTTGCGGGTCGACTGCTAGGTGGTGTTCAATTACTTCCCTAGGTATCCCCGACATCTCAGAGGCTGACCATGCGAAGACGTCGAGATTCTACCTTAGGAATTCAATCAGTTCTTTCCTTTGTTCCTCGGGCAGCAAGGAGCCGACCTGGAACGTCTTCTCTGGCTGATCGTTCGCAATCGGGATTTGTAGAAGTTCCACTGCGGGTTCTCCTCGATTGGGAGAGGGGTCTTTGGGAACATCCACCATGTTCACCTGTGCCGACTTCAAGGCCCGTTGACTGTTTTTCAGCTCGGTGGCGTACCACCTCCGCGAAGTGTCCTGGTCTGTTCGGCACTCTCCGACTCCGTCCTCGATCGAGAATTTCATCACCAATTAGTAGGTGGACATACAAGCCTTTAATTTGTTCAGCGAAGGCCTGCCGAGGATGACATTATGGGCCGATGGCCGATTAACCACCATGAATTCGACCACCACTTGTCGCTGCCTGGGCTTCTGGCCGAGGATGACAGGCAGCTGGATGCCCCCTTTTACCGTGACTGGGTCCCTGGAGAAGCTGATAAGGTCGAAAGTGATGGGACGGAGCTGGTCATCCGTCAGCTGCATCCTCTGATAAGCATGGTAGAATATGATGTCCACCGAGCTCCTAGTGTCTACTAGGCACTTCGCGACATCGCAATACCCGATCCCGACCGTGAAGACAAGGGCATCTTCATGAGGGACCGCGACGTTGACTAGATCTTTGTTGCCGAAGGTAATGACTTCTCCAGTCCGGGTTCTCTTCGACGGCCACTCAGTCTTGGCCACCAGACGGGAGTAGGCCTTTGCTGACCAGTTGGAGGTGTTCCCGGCGGCGGGTCCGCCTATGATTGTGAGGACTGACTTGCCCTCGTCTTGAGGTCCCTTGGTGATGGTATAGACCCCACTGTCACCGGGGATGCGCAAACCTATTGCTGTGCGCGGTCGGTCCTCCGGGGGCGGACTGCCGACGAACCTGCGTTCGACCTTTCTTCTCTTTGAGGCCGGGTGAGACTTCTTTTTCCTCTTTCGTCGGCCTTCTGGCTCCGGACAAGCCGAGATGGACTCGGACTGGGTATGTTGTCGGCCTCCGAGTCTTTCTTTCACCGGCACTGTAAGAACCGTGCTCTAAAATCCGGTCTAACCATGGTTTTATGCGATGACAGGTGCCCCAATCATAACCGGACCGGAAAGCGAAGCCGGGCAAGAGACCACGCAAGAAGCCGGGTAAAGAACCAGTCATTTTCAGGTACGAAAAAGGGTGTATATTGGTTAAGTGCATACCGGTTGCACCATACCGGTTGCACCATACCGGTATGGGCCAACGGTATGGCCAGCGGTATGGCATACCGGTCTCACCATACCGGTTGCACTATCCTGCGATCGGTATGTGCGAGACCGGTATAGTTCGGAACGGCTGGAGTCCGTCTCCAGCTTGTGTTTCTCTCAAAAATGGAAATTTTAAGTTTCCATATGAGGGGGGAGCGTGCCTTGGACGGCCTCCCTCTATTAATAGAGGGGGGAGACACTCCGTGAACCTCTTTGTAAATCCATCCGTTTGGAGAAGGAGTGGAGGAGGTTCAAGGAGGAAGACGCCGCCAGGAAGGTGCTGCCAGTGGAGGAACTCGCCGCCAACTGACAACTGCTACCGGTAAAGTGCTATTTCTTTCCGATAGTGTTGATTATCGGATCGGAGCCGCGAAGCGACGTGAGATCTGATGGAAAATGCTTAGGTTCCTTTCGCCTTTCTTTTAGATCTGGTTGGTTTTGACATTCTAGCCAAGATCCGTAGGACCTTTCAAAGAATGGACCTTAGCAATTGATAGGGGAAACCCTTGGGATCTACCCGTAGGGTGGATCTGATGATTTATGCCCTAAATACATTTTCTTGTCTTTTTTCGGATTTGGGTCGCTATGCGACGTTCTAGCCGCGATCCGTAGGACTTTACAAGGATCGGACCCTAGCAGAGGATAGGTGAGACCTTAGGGAGCTACCCGTGGAGACCTCGCTCTCGGAATCACGCCGTAGGGTATACCCTTGGGCGAGTCCAGCGGTATGGGCCGCGGTGTATACCACTGGCACCATACCGGTCGCACTCAGCCAGATCTGAGTGAGACCGGTATGTGTGCATCCGGTATACATACCGCTGGCACCATACCGGTCGCACTCGGTCGGATCCCGAGTGAGACCGGTATGTGTGCATCCGGTATGTATACCGGTCTCACCATACCGGTTGCACTATCCTACGACCGGTATGTGCGAGACCGGTATGTGTTCCGAGCCCTGTTTGTTTGGGAAAGCTGGGTTTTGGCTTCTAAAACTCTAATAAATGGAAATTAACATGTAAATATGATTGTGTAGGACTTGTATGTGAAACCTCTGACGCTGAAAAGGATTAATACCACACGTCAGGTAAGGGACAAGACCCGAAACTTAAATTAAAGATTTAATAATAAACCTTAGAGAGCTCTTTAATTTTCTGTATCAATTTATATGCTTGTTTGATGGAATGTGCATATCACATGTCATGTAGTGTAAATTCTATTTGATTTATCTGTTCATGCATTTCATATGCTAGGTGTGATGGATGTTAGACATGTGATTGTTTTAGTTGGAGTATGGAATGGGAAGGGCCGGGGCTCGGGATCATTCCTCACCCCGACACCTTCGATAGTACCTTATCTTAGCATGCTTGGTATGGGTGGGGTATCAGGGGGAGGTTATGGCAGGTGGTCTCCGATGTTGACGTTGATCTGGCCACAGTGGTGTGGCATGGTGATCTCCGACGTCGACGTTGAACTGGCCATGACGCTTTAGCTCTATCCCTATGCCATAGGGAGTGATGTTGGGAAAGGGCCTACTTGCGTATAGTTCCATCTTGGTATGCTTGTTGCGGGTAGGGTATCAGGGGGAGGTGAGGTATTGTGGTCTCCAGCCTGGCTTGCACGCTCTAGCTCTATCCCTATGCCATAGACGGCTGTACTAGGGTGGAGCCTACTTGTATTGACATCTAGGACTGGTTAGAAACGGAACCCACTTGCAAGCCCTTGCCAATAGGGGTTTAGGTATTGGTACGGTATGGGGGTATCGGGAGGGAGGACGTGGGATTGTGGTTCTTCCCGCCCGCCGGACTCGAGTCCCTATCTCTATACCGGAGTGAGTGATGTGGGGCAACAAGAGTAGTAGTGTGGTAGATGCCTGACTGTTGGGTGTGCTCACACTCTCGTGCATGGAGGTGCGGTGGCCGCCAAATCTTACCATAGCACAATTGCAATTTATACCTGGCCCAAATTGTAATGTTAACTCATGCATGTGGATGTTGCATTGGTCTTGTGCTTTACTGAGCTGTGTTGTAGCTCACCCCGATATATATATATCTCTTTTCAGATTTGGATGCAGGGTATACGGTGGAGGACTTCGTGACCGCCCCAACCTACAGTACGATGGCTGCCCTGGAGACATAGAGTGTGGAGGACGAGCATGATGCGTTATGCGAGTGCTCCTTCTGTGTCTTTCCTCTTTGATTTGGTTATTTTCAGTTAAAGCTTTGTAATAAAAATATTATTTAAATTCTGATGGATGATGGAATAATTGGATTAATTATTTTAATTTATCATTTAGTTCAGCTCATTGTTATAATTATTTCCGCTGCTAATATTACTCTGGATTTTGTTAGTTTGCTCAGGGATGATTGGTTGACACGGTCTTTCGAGATCCTGGTGTGAACCGTGGTTTAGTACCGGTTCACTCACACTTCTGGTTCAGCCAAAATTGGGGTGTGACAGGCACTCTTTCTCTTTGCTCTCCAGACGAGCTTTCCACTGTCCTAAATTGGATGGCGCCGACCCATTGCCTGGGGGGAGCCGGCCCACCATCAGGGTCTCTATCGTCCCTCTGAGCGGTGTTCTGATTATCGCCTGCGTCCGCACGGCAGTTGTTGGGTTGTGGATTCCTCAGAGGTGGAGGCGGTAACCCGCGATCCCTCCGAGCAGGGGCTGGTCCCCTGTCTGCGTGCCGAACGAAGTTGCCATAGTATCCCCATCTGATGAGGTCCTCAATCTCCCCTTTGAGGTACTTGCATTCTTCTGTCTCATGGCCATAGTCGCGATGGAAGCGACAGAAACGAGAGTGGTCTTTGTTCCTCCTGTAGCTGAGTGCTTTCGGAGGTGGTCGGAAGTTCCGATCGTTTTTTATTACTTTGAGGATCTCTGTCATCGAAGAGTTCAGTGGAGTGTAATACTCAAATGTCTTGTAGGGGTGCCGGTAGGTCTGAACCCTACCGGACTTCTGTTTCTTTGAATCTCCCGAGCTTGGTGCCGGGTCGACCGCCTCAGACCTTTTCTTGTCTGTCGGCTTCGGTGCGGCCTGCAGATTGTTCACGGTATTGTTTTTTTGGGCCCGAGTCGTCTCGTCCGCGGAGGCATACTTCTCGCACCTGGCGAGCAAGTCGTCCAGGCTCTTTGGTGGCTTTTTGGCAAGGGACCAACAAAGCTGACGATCGGTGACGCCGGCCTGCAGGCTAGAAATATGCACCGCGGGCTCGACGTCCTTGATTTCAAGCACCTCGTTATTGAAGCGCTTGATGAATTCCCTTAGGGACTCGTCCTTCTGCTGCTTCACTGTCGACAGATGGTACGATGTTTTCTTGCGCACTCGGCTTGCTTGGAAGTGCGTCAAGAATTTGTTCGATAGCTGTTCGAACGAGGTAATGCTCTTGGCCGGGAGATTGTTGAACCATGTGCGGGCAGCTCCCCTGAGCGTTGAAGGAAACATCCTGCAGATGAGACCGTCGCTCAGGGGGTAGAAATAGTGTTGTGGAGACGAAGGCGTCTAGATGCTGCTCGGGGTCGGTACTCCCATGGTAGGAGTCCAAGACCGACATCTTGAAGTTGTCAGGGGGTGGTGCCCTCATGATCTCGTCCGAGAGCGCCGTAATTGCAGTATAGGTCGTTCTCGGCGGGGCTACCTTGTTTTGCTCTACCTGCTGAAGCCGAGTAGTTATCTCGAGTAGACGCAGCTCGACCTCGGACTGAGGAGTGTCCAGAGGCTGAGGGCCAGAACCGGGTGTTTCGTCGTTAACTCTTTCCCTCTAGAGGCCATCGAGGAAGGATCCCGGGCCTCCCATCAGAGGTAGTGCAATAGGTGCCTGGTGCTGATTTAGCGGTTGATTCCGACCGACGGGCCGGGCCACGCTTCGTCCAGGAGCCTGGTCTCCTGCCGGGAGATTGTTTGGCAAAGCGTTAATCGGGCCTGCCCTCGCCCTTGACGGATGGACCGCTTGCGGGAATTCTGGTGGAGGTAGGGGATTCGGCACCGGCTGGGGATTCTCTCCCGCCGCTACCGAATTGCTTGCTCGAGCCCCTCTTAAGACTTGCGCAAGCTGCTCAATTTGCTGCTTCAACTCGTCGAACTGCCGGCGAGTGACGTATTCGAGAGGAGGTTGTGGTCGATATACCGACGGCGTGTGGCTCGGGGCCGGCGCTGGCACCTGCAGTGGTACCGGTTCTGGGATTGGTGCGGGTTCTGGCACTGGGGGTGCAGGCTCACGGTCCGCCCTCGTCGTGCTTTCGGTACTGCCCATATGCACCGATGTCTCAGAAGGGGCGCGCGACGCTCGTGCTCGAGTTCTTCTGTGAGCCATTGAAATAGGGATACGTACACGCTAAACTCAGCCAAAAGAGACCCCACGATGGGCGCCAAACTGTTACGATTGGAAATCGCCCGTTGATCCGCGCTCTGAGTGATCTGCAATCACAGAGATGAGACAAAGGAGGGGGCGCCTAAGCCCCGGTTACCCTCCGATGCCTAAGTTAGATTCCCAAGGTAAACAGTCAAGAGATAGTAGAAGGCTATCTCCAGTTTAGAGAGAGTGGGACGATGAGTGAGTTTAAGCGTGGAGGATGAGCAATAACAGCTTGTGAGTGCGTAAGTGCATTAGGGTTTACCTTGAGGGATGACCTCTACTTATAGATTGGGAAGAGGCATGGAGGCACCAGGACTCAGGGAAGTAGATCGCCAATAGGACTGCCATGTGTCGGAATGGGGGACACCTGGGTGGTAGACTCCGAGTAGGAGTCGGAGACCTTAGCCAAGGAAGCTAAGTCGGTCAGCTCTGGGGCTGACACATGTCAACGTGTGAGTAATGACCGACCGGGATAGTCGGTGTCGTATCAGACTGGGAGAAGGACTCCTCGGAGGTAGTCCTAATCACATTAGGACTATGGCTTCCGTCTGAGAACCGTAGCCGAGTAGGACTGAGACTCCGAGTACTACCAGAGAGGCCGAGCACATGAGAGGCCGTATGCATAATAGGCCGAATACATGAAGCCGAGTGCGAGACACTCCGAGCGCTCGGGCTCCGAAGGCGCAACTTGACACGTGTAAGATTTTAAGTGGATGGATCATTTCCCTCCTAACAACATGTCATCCTTATATAAAGACAAAATGAATGTGGGCGGATGACATGTCATCATTATCTAAAGATACAATGGATGTGGGCAGATGACATGTCATCTCATCAAAACTGAAAATTTTCAAAAACAAAGGATATGAAAAACACTGTTCTATCTTTGTTTCCATCATCTTCTCAGGAGGAGCAATCTTGGTAACAACCTTAACATACTTCCAATGGCCATCTGCACTCCTTGTATCATCTAAAGATACAATGAATGTAAAGATACAATGAAGGTGGGCAGATGATATGTCATCCTTACTTAAAGACACAATGAATGTGGGCAGATGATATGTCATCTCATCAAAACTGAAAATTTTCAAAAACAAAGGATATGAAAAACACTGTTCTATCTTTGTTTCCATCTTCTTCTCAAGAGGAGTTACCTTGGTAACAACCTTAACATACTTCCAATGGCCATCTCCACTCCCTGGATCATTTGCGTAGACATTGTTGTCTTGCTTCTTCAAATTTATATGGCTGCTGCTGTTGAATTCCAAGGCTGTTCATTCAATGCCATCTACCAACTTGGGGACTCCATGGCCGATACCGGTAATCTTATTATTGATGATGTTAATTCTACCTTTGCTAGACCTCCTTATGGCATGACATACTTCGGAAAGCCTACTGGTAGATGCTCAGATGGACTTATAATGATTGACTATTTTGGTATGACACTTATCATTAATCTCTAGATTTTTGTTCTTCATTTGAATCATAATAAGATGTTCTTTTCCAATGTTTTACAGCATTAGCTCTTGGCCTCCCGTTTCTTAATCCATATCTGAAGAAGGGTGCAAATTTTACTGCTGGAGTTAACTTTGCAGTAACTGGGGCAACTGCACTTAATACCTCCTTCCTAATAAAAGAGAAAATTCCGCTGTCATTCACAAACAATTCCCTCTCTGTTCAACTTGAATGGTTTAGAACCCACCTCCAAACAATTTGTTTTACACAGACAGGTAAATCATATTATCTCAATATCTTACTTTTCTTTTTAAATCCGGTACTCAAGTTGGTGTGATATATTTTAATCTGTTTAATTAACCTGAGGTTGCTTTCTATGATTTACCATTCATTAGAGTGTAAGCAAAAGCTTAAAAATGCTCTTTTCTTTGTCGGGGAGATTGGAGTGAACGACTACTTTGCTTTCTCTAGAGGGGGAAAAACTATGAAGGAGATTCAGAATCTTGTCCCTCTTGTTGTCCAAATGACAAAGAATGCTGTGCGGGTAAGCTCCTTTCATCTTGAACTTTTTTTTTTATTTTAAGTTCTCCTTAATATGAGTTAAAGGAAGGTTGTGTAGTCCCTTGGGATTATTCAGTATAATTTTTTATTCACAAAAAAAAAAAAATTTCTTAAAGGCCTGAAAATGCAACTCATTTTGCATTTAATCCCATTCTCTAGCCTTTAAAAAAAAAATTCAAAAAAGTGAAAATATCCCATCCAAATTTGTCTATATTTCTTTAATATTCTGTATTGAATTCAGTCCTGTTGGTTAATTTCCATCACTTTTTAGATTAGTTTGATTAGGAGACTTCCTTTTTAGCTTGCAGAAGAGGGAGGAAACATGATGTGGTTTAGTTATTTTATTTTCCATTTTAAGGTGGTTGTTCCTTGATGGCTGCTGAGTTTCCTAAGGTCGATATGATTCGGCCTAATTAACTACTATAGAACACTGTTAAGGCCGCACGATGAATAGACAGTTATTTTATATAAAAAAGTTACAATTAGTGCCCCCCTAACACATGACCAGAACTTATTTTGGGAAAAAGAGGCATGGATCTTGGGCTGGGCTACCTGAAGTCCTGCAGCCAGCTACCTTGGACCTGGGCTTCCTCACTGGGTCCAATTTATTTATACAGTAAAGAACCACTGCATCAAAAGTCATTTGAGGAGGTCTCAGTTCGTCCCAGCTCATTCCATGCCTGCAGTATTTCTACTCCCAATATGGATTTTTTTAGCTCAGATCCATCCCAGTAGAGTTTTCTTGGTCTTCCATAACAGTCCTAATTAGAATTGAGTCCTAAAAAACAGAGATGAAGCTTCAGTTACGACTCCTATTTGGATTATGAATTCCTCCTCTAAGTGAATGACTTTCTGATTTCTTTTATTTCATAGTATTCCTTTTATAATCATTCAGTTTATTTGATCAGTACTTGGTTAGTAATTCGAGTCCTAATCAGTCTTTCAGCGTATGTAATCTGTTTTGTCCATCTCATGTGCAACAAAGGCTGAAATGCAGAATGACAGAGAGATCATAAATGGTCTCTTTGTGTGTGTGTGTGTGTGTGTGTGTGTATAGATAACAGAACAAAGCAAAGACCTTTAAGAGTTTAAGAGAGGGACTAAGCAATAGGATAGGGACCTACCTTGGCCTATTGGAACCTTCTCGGCCCTAGCTGGCTCATCTGATGAGGATGGCAATGGACCAATCTTGTCCCCCTATTCCTATTGGGTGAAGTTTGATTAGCCTCAACATATTAGGGGCAGGTTTGGTACTCCCCACCCCATCTCACCAAGGTGACCTTGTTAGCTGGTAGATGTTCTACTAGTTGCAGTTAACAAAGTGGAGCAGACATTGTTTTGGTTTTAGCGTGATTGTATTCCGGGCTTGACCTGAATCAAGCCTAACCTATTACCATTTCCTTTTTTTTTTTCCCCTTGGTTCAGAGTTTTGCTCTCTCTAAAGTTTATATTGTTGATTTTCTTTGTAGGAATAAAGTTCATTCAACTATAGCCACCCCACGTAGTTAAAGTTGTTATTGTTCTCTTATATATATGCATGGGTCACATGCAGGAAGTGATTGAGCTTGGTGCAACACGACTGATCGTTCCAGGATGCTTTCCACTTGGATGTACTCCAGTTTTTCTCACTCTATTTAAGAGCAATGATTCCACATCTTATGATACAGATAAATGTCTAAAAGATTATAACAAATTCATAAGGATTCACAACATGCTACTTCAACAAGAACTGCAAGAGTTAAAGAAGGAGTATACGGATGTTGATATTGTGTATGCCGACTACAATGCAGCTTATACGTGGGTTCTTACCCATGGTTCTAGTCTAGGTAAGTTGAACTAACAAACTTAATCTTTGACTGTGAAGCTTATCAGAAACTTGAAGAAGTACTATTTACTAATTTTATTTTAAACACTTGAAACTGTAATAGGATTTGAAGTTGGATCAATTCTAAAAGCATGTTGTGGCGTTGGGGGTGATTACAACTTTGATCTGGCTAAGATGTGTGGAATTGAAGGAGTTCCTGCCTGTTCTGATCCAAAAAAACGCATGATCTGGGATGGTTTTCATTTGACTATGAAGGGTAACGAGTTAATGGCTGATTGGATCCTTAACAACACCATTTCTAAAATCCAGTGCTGATTTTGAATTAGATTTTGTTTGAATGGTGTAATAACCTTTTTGTTTGAAGGGTGTATTTAATAAACTTTGATCTGATTAAGATGGTTTTCATTTGACTATGAAGTTTTTGTTTGAAGATGTATGGGTTCCCTAAGCATAAGAAAGCTAGTTAAAACCTGTGACAGGCTGTAGAGGTGAAAGAGCAACTGGTCCCTCTACCCTCACCTTTTACTCTTGGATAATGACATGGTAAAGATAAGACAAGAGTTAGGAAATGTAAATTGATTTGTGGTATGGATAATATAATTGAATTTTGCAAAGTGAAACTAGCTAGGGATAGTAATTTAATCGTCCATTGAATATATAACATGGTAGTAGGAACATTAAGGCTTTCTAGTTGCTCTGGAGCAATTAGGTGAGGAAAGAGGTCTGCAAAAGGCAATTGTGCCGTCTTCCTTCATTCTCAAGTTTCAACAGTTTAGCCCTTTATGAGTAAGCATAGTTAGCTATACTGCCTAGGTTACAAAGCAGTTAGCTTCGTCCCTCTGGAATCAATGCTATAGAATCCCCTTGGCAATCAGCTACATGAATGACTGGTGCTTTTATGGTTGGCAACCCACAAGCATATCAGTTTTGAGTAAAACAATTTCGATTATCGAATATCTAAGAATTGGTCTAATTGACCATAGGTCAAATATCTAATTAAAATTCAATTATTTATGATACAGACAAGATGCATTTGGGGTCAATTCTATTATTTATGAAGGCATGAGAGGATTAAAATCCAAAAAGACACCCTAAAGGAGGAGTCATGACGCCCAAACCCACCAATGGGTAAAACACCAAGTTTGACTTTCTCGAAATTAGCTAATCAAGTCAACGACTTCTCTCATAACCCTAATTCTATTATATTTTCCCATATCATTGACAAGCGTTGGTGATAGCCCAATGTTTCTCCCCTATTTCAGTTCCTTATCAATTGGAAAATAAAATTATTTATTTATTTATTTATTTATTTTAGACGGATCATATTTACCGTCGTTAAAGGTTTATTACATGGAAAGAATTAACAACGGATCGAGATAATGTTCCATCTTAAAAGTAACTGAACCCTCCTAATCGATCAGTCTGACCGTTCACCGATAGAAATTTTTTTGTCAGGAAAAAGTTATTGCGACGGTAATTTAGTTTACGAAACGGAAAATGTTCAAGTGTGGTTATGAGTGATAGGTGGCAAACTGGAAGGGGAAAGATCAAAAGTGCGAGATAGCATGAAGATAACAGTCATTATGTGGGAAAAACAAAGTGGGAGAGAGTGTTTGCATGAAGGTCGATCACGTGGCAAAAGAAGATAGTACGACACATCGAACGAAAGATAATATAGTCTTTGCATGGAAGTAATGGTTGCATGGAGGGTGTTAAACGATTTATTATAGGTTAAATGTTGCAGTCCGATTCGATGTGGTGTATAGGAAGGTAAAATCAAAACCGAACTGATTACTAAACAATGTTAAATTGAAACCAAAATCGATTATTAATCGGTTTCAATTTACTAGTTTTTTATCGATTTTTTATTAAACGATTTTGTTTGTGGTTTATAGATGTTTTAACACATTGGTTGATTTGATTGTCTTAATCGATTTCTAAATAACTAGTTTATTTCGTAACAATCTCATCTGGCAAACATTGAAACTGTACCACTGCCTTATTAGCTTGTGTTATCAGCAATGATACCATTGTCTGAACCCTTAATTTTCAATTAATTAAATGATGTCAAGCACATTACCCATAGTTGATTTCATTTGCCAAGGTCAGATGAATCCAAGAGTTTTGTATAAGGGGTTGTTTAATCCACAGTTCTTAAAACTGGACACCAAGCATTGAACCCCAAAAGGAGCTGATTCTTATTCATTACAGTTTTGACTGATCAAACCATGGTGACTATGTCTGTGTGTTATGTTTAGCAAGTGTAGATTCATTAGAGTATAGTTTAGGGTTGGGGTAATAAAGAGTCTACTCTCATACGTGAGTAATCAGTACCTAATCAGTTTGAACCCGTCAGTTTAAATGATTTAAAATCTTACCAAATCAATTAGGTAAACGATACCATAATTTAAATCATAACGAACCATTTACTAAATGAATTTTTAAATTTTTTGTAAATAATTCGATTCGATTTTGATAAATAGTTTCGATGATGCAAATATTGCACCCTAAGTTGCATAAGCAACTAGTTGCGCACAAGGAGAAGATCAAATATGGGAAATAGCGTGAAAAGTGCAAAAAGACAAGTAAAAAGTGGGAGAGAGAGTTCATACATAAGGGCCACGTGCAAAAAGAAGATGGTACGATCCAGAGCCTTTGCAAGGAACGATGGTTGCATGATTGACAACTGGCAAACAAGATGAGAGATGATAAAAAATGGGGAGATAGCATGAAAAGAACAAAGTTGATAAACTACAAAATATACACAACCAATGAGAGAGACACTTGGAAAGGCATTTGGCAAATGAAGAGGATGACACTTGGTAAGTCGGAGAAGACGACACCTGACTACTCGGTGTCGTTCGACTACAGGGTACACTCATTCGATTACAAGAAACACGTCCTCGGAAGGTCTTCGGGTTTTTAGTTTTTCGAAGCTCATATCCAACTGATTTAAATCCAGATTTCCAATCATCGAAATTCCGATCACGCAATGGGATTTGATGGATGCCAAAAAAGATTCCTACCTCAAAAAATTGAAGCCATAAGAGGCGCGCATATGTGAAGATATCATCAGACTTTTCAAGAGTTCCCAAAAACAAAGGACGGATCCTGATCTAAGCGATCTAGTATTCGGACCGATCTCAAAAAATTTGCTAAGAATCTGTTGGGGAAAATATTCGTTTGAAATCAATCACAGAAGATAACTACGTGGCGTACATCCCAATCATAGGAAATGATCACGTGGCGGTCATCCAGGATGTTGAAAAGATGAAGCCGATTACAGAAGGTAACCACGTGGCGTACATCCCAATGATAGGAAATGACCACGTGGCGGTCATCCATGATGCTGAAAAGAAAGATATTATGGTAAATCTTAAAAGATGTCTAAGTTCGATCCTTTCCTGATCTGACACAGACTGGATGTAATGAATAGACAGAGGTATCTGGGTCATTAATGGATCGTCATTAATGGATTGTCATTAATGGTCATAAATGCCGACAACAACCATAAATGCTAAATACACTGATTTGACCCTCCGATTCAAAAGATCTCGATTCGAATCGACGGAAAGGTAAAATATTACTTGAAAAAAAAAACCATGACAATGACAATATTTGGGAACCCCAAAGAACCTGGCCCACTAAGGGGTCGAAAAGTAATCCTAAGGGGTCGAAAGGTGGCTGACATGATGTAAGGATCTGTTTCAAGGGGGTCAAAAGGTGGCTGACATGATGTAATGATCTGTTCTAGGGGGTCGAAAGGTGGCTGGCATGTTGTAATAGTCTGTTCTAGGGGGTCGAAAGTCTACTGGCCTACTGTACCCTACATAGTCAAATCACAAACGATGGCTGCCAGGGACCAGCTGGTCTAAAAAGGAAAGGTTCATAATTTATGGAGTATATATATATATGTAGCCTGGGAAGGGCAAAAGCAGGGATAGAAAAAGTATTCAAGAACAAAAAAGTTTCGTCTTTCTTGGTGTAGCTTCTTCCTTCTGTCTTCTCTACTACTATTCTATCTAGTGTCTGTGATTAATGCCTGATCTTGGAGTCATTGGGAATGTATTCAACTAATTACACCTCAGGAATCCTTTCTTAAAGGAGCTCTTGAATCTTGTTGGGAGTTCTATACTGTCTGTTTTCTCTTTACAGATTCCATCGATAACAGAATCGATATTGAATCGTGATTAATCATGTCTAAAACCCATACAAATTGACTTTTTCAGCAGAGTCGATACTGATATGATCCCATGGAGAATACAAACCAAAGTGAACTATTCTCATGTATGACAAAAAAAAAATGTAAAATTTCAAATTATTTACCACCTTGTTACGAGTTGTCAATAAGAAAATCCCACAACTATAACCTCAATAGTTGCTTTTAACGGTTCATCATTACTTTATCAAAAACCTCCTAAAATGCCATTGATCATATGACCAAAAGTTAGATCAGTGTCAACAGGCCGGTTGGGGTCGGTTTTGGTTCCAGCCAAGTTGACTCGGGTTTTTTAGGGGCAGTCCAAAACATGTTCAATAAGATATTCGGGCTGGGATGGTATGCGTTGTACATGTTAGTAAACAGGTTTGTCTAGTGTCAGTTTGTTATTAGACTGGCTTAATGGCCTCGTATCAGTCCACTGTAGGTTCGGTTTCGGTTTACTATATGTATATATAGTTAATAAGTTGGATTAATGAACTCTTGTTCTTGATTTCGGTTGAGTTTCGATTTGCTATATGTATTTGTAGCATAAAAGTTGGATTAATGAACTTTTGTTCTTGATTTCGGTTCAATTTTGGTCCACTATATTGTTCTTGATTTTGGCGTTGTACACCTTTTCAACTCCTGTTTTTGATAAATTGTTTTTTTCTAACCATTCAATTTCTGATCAGATCCATTTGATGTCAAATTTATGGAAAAAAAAAGAAGGCTAGGGTATCCAAATTTTAGAATGATCGGATAAGAGGATCACAAAATATCATAGCTTAAGAAATTCTACAACTTGAAAAAATGCATGCAACTACCCTTTTCTTGATTTCAACTACCTCAATTGTACTTTTTCGACCATCCACCTCCGATCAGATCTGTTGGATGCCATGTTCAAGAAAAAATAGTAAGAATATCCAAATTTTATTTTGATCGAATAAGAGAATCACAAAATAACATGGCTTGAAAATTTTACAACTTGAAAATACAAAAATAGATTTTTATTCTTTGTAGAATACCAAACTTATTTCTTATTTTACTATCTATTATGCATAGTCTCTATCAACTAGCCTTTTACAGTAAAAAATGATTATTAAAAATGCTTTTTTATAAATTAATAAAAACAAAAATATAAAAATGGAACCAAAGACAGGGACAGCCTTGATGGCTATTAGGTTGTTATGACCGAAAGTTAGAGCAAAAAAAAAAAAAAAAAGAATTGTTAGGCTGTTAAAAATGATTCCAAATAATTGTATCAGCTAGTATATAAGCCGAAGAATTTCAAAAACAAACGACATGAAAAACACTGTTCTATCTCTGTTTCCATCTTCTCAGGAGGAGCTACCTTGGTATCAATCTTAACATACTTCCAATGGCCATCTGCACTCCCTGGATCATTTGCGTAGGCATTCTTGCCTTGCTTCTTCAAATTTGTACGGCTGCTGTTGTTGAATTCAAAGGCTGTTCATTCAATGTCATCTACCAATGGGGACTCCATGTCCGATACCGGTAATCTTATTATTGATGATGTTCATTCTCCCTTTTCTAGACCTCTTTATGGCATGACATTCTTCAAAAAACCTACTGGTAGATGCTCAGATGGACTTATCATGATCAACTATTTTTGTCCAACGCTTATCATTAATCTCTAGATTTTTGTTTTTCATTGGATTCATAATAAGATGTTATTTTCCAATGCTTTACAGGATTGGCTCTTGGCCTCCCCCGTTTCTTAATCCGTATCTGAAGAGGGGTGCAGATTTTACTGATGGAATCAACTTTGCAGTAGCTGGGGCTACTACACTCGATACCTCCTTCCTAATAAAAGAGAAAGTTCCACTGACTGACACAAACATTTCCCTCTCTGTTCAACTTGAATGGTTTAGAACCCACTTCCAAACAATTTGTGTTACACAGACAGGTAAATCATATTATCTCAGTATCTTACTTTTCTTTTTAAATCAGGTACTCAAGTTGGTGTGATATATGTTAATCTGTTTAATTAAACTGAGGTTGCTTTCTGTGATTTATCATCTATTGGAGTGTAAGCTCAAGCTTAAAAATGCTCTATTCTTTGTTGGGGACTCTTCTGCTGTCTCTAGAGGTAAAAAAAACTATGAAGGAGATTCAGTATCTTGTCCCTCATGTTGTCCAAATGACAAAGAATGCTGTGCGGGTAAGTTCCTTTCATCTTGAATTTTTTTTATTTTTTATTTTTTTTTTAATTTTAAGTTCTCCTTAATATGAGTTAAAGGAAGGTTGTGTAGTCCCTTGGACTTATTAAGTATAATTTTTTATTCACCGAAAAAAAAAATATATATCTCTTAAAGGCCTGAAAGTTCAACTCATTTTGCATTTAATCCTAATCTCTAGCCTTTAAAAAAAAAATATTCAAAAAAGTGAAAATATCCCATCCAAATTTGTATATATTTCTTTAATATTCTGTATTGAATTCAGTCCTGTTGGTTAATTTCCATCAGTTTTTAGACCAGTTTGATTAGGAGACTTCCTTTCTAGCTTGCAGAAGAGGGAGGAATCCTGATGTGGTTTATTAGTTATTTTATTTTACTATAGAACATTGTAAGGCCTCGAACCTATTACTAGACAGTTATTTTATATAAAAAGTTACAATTATGCGTCCATCACTTGAAGAATGAAAGAACTTATTCTTGGGAAAAAGAGGCATGGATCTTGGGCTGGGCTACCTGAAGTCCGGCACCCAGCTATCTTGGACCTGGGCTTCCTCGTTGGGTCCAATTTATTTATGCAGTAAAGAGCCACTGCATCAAAAGTCATTTGAGGAGGTTTCAGCCTCGTCTCAGCTCATTCCATGTGGAGCCTGCAGTATTTCTACCCCCAATATGGATTTTTTTAGCTCAGATCCATCCCAATAGGGTTTTCTTAGTCTTCCATAACAGTCCTAATTAGAATTGAGTCCTAAAAGACAGATGAAACTTCAGTTACAACTCCTATTTGGATTATGAATTCCTCCTCTAAGTGAATGACTTTCTGATTTCTTTTATTTCCTAGTATTCCTTCTATAATCATTCAGTTTATTTAATCAGTACTTGGCTAGTAATTCATGTCCTAATCAGTCTTTCAGTGTATGCAATCAAGCCAAGCCTAGGTAACTTGTTGCCATTTCCTTTTTTTACCTTGGTTTAGAGTTTTGCTCTCTCTAAGTGTATATTGTTGGTTTTTTTTTAAAAAGTTGTTATTGTTCTCTTATATATTGGACACATGCAGGAAGTGATTGAGCTTGGTACAACACGATTGATCGTTCCACGATGTATTCCGGCCACTTGGATGTACTCCAGTTTTTCTCATTCGATTTAAGAGCAATGATTCCACATCTTATGATAGACATAAAAGTCTAAAAGGTTATAACAATTTCATAAGGATTCAGGACAAGAAACTTCAACAAGAAGTGCAGGAGTTGAAGGAAGAGTATATGGATGTCAATGTTGTGTATGCGGACTATTATGCAGCTTATATGTGGGTTCTTACCCATGGTCCTAATCTAGGTAAGTTCAACTAACAAACTTATGATCTTTGATTCTGAAACAAATGGATTTGAGGTGGGCTTGAAACCATCAGTGGAACTTTCTCTTTCACTAGGAAGAAGGTATCGAGTGCAGAGATCCCAACTACTGCAAAGTTTGCTCCAGCAGTGAAATCTGCACCCCTCTTCAGATAAGGATTAAGAAACGGGAGGCCAAGAGTCAAGCATTGGAAAAGAACATCTTATTATGAATCCAATGAAAAACAAAAATTTAGAGATTAATGCAGATTGCAGTTTAGTGATGATTCTCTATCATACCAAAATAGTGGATCATGATAAGTCTGTCTGAGCAACTACCAGTAGGCTTTCTGAGGGATGTCATGTCATAAGGAGGTCTAGAAAAGGGAGAATGAACATCAACAATAATAAGATTACCGGTATCGGTATCGAACATGGAATCCCCAAATAGGTAGATAACATCGAGTGAACAACCTTTGAATTCAACAGCAGCAGCCGTACAAATTTGAAGAAGCAAGACAACAATGCCTATGCAAATGATCCAGGGAGTGCAGATGGCCATTGGTAGCATGTTAAGGTTGTTACTTGAAAGGTAGCTCCTAACAGTGTTTTTCATATCCTTTGTTTCTGGTAGCCTTGTAGCGCAATGATGGCAACAAATAAGATGCTGGCCTCAGTGGAGTCGAAAGGGGGTATCAGCTTGGATGGATCAGATTCACCGAGCCCCAGGTATCGTCGACCATCTAACAGGGCTGCCGCCTCTCCTCCCGAACCTCTGGGAGGAAAGGATTTGGATTCAATTAAATTGGCTGTACACTGACAAATCTAAGGATTTGGATTCAATTAAATTGGCTGTACACTGACAAATCTTGTCATGCAGACTAAGGGCAAACTACAGATAAACATATCATGCAATTTCTAACACTAAACAGATTCTTAAACCATGATAAACAACTAAAGGAACAATATGTGAAATGACCTGGAAAATAAAACACTTTGAAACCAAATTCTTTGGAACCTGCTGAAGTAAATTGACTATGAGAAAACTCAAGATCGAGCAACTAATAAAAATTGAGAAGGAACCATAAGAGAAAGCAAATATTCACATTCTATAGAAAATCCCGATTGGATGAAACATCAACCAAGAAATTCAGAATAAGGCCGAAATCAGAAACTTCAAAAGGAAAAATACAAAAATTGCAGCAACGTCTCGTCTCCTGCGAGTGATACCCTCGCAGGAGACGATGACTTCTCTTATTTATTGCAGTAGCAGTTCAGTAGAGTAGTCGAAAAACAGTTTCAGATAAATCGAACCATTGCGTGTAGAAATCCTCTTCTGCCGACTTGCAATCAATCAGAGAGAATTTTAACAAGAAATCAACTAAAAGATCTAATGCCGACCAGAGAACAAACAAACCAGAGATTAAAAATAAATAAATAAAAATCCAACAGTAACTGCAAATCAATCGAGTAGATGTTGCAAGTAGGAAGATAGAGAGAAATCGCCCCTTTGTCCGGAACAAAAAACCGTCGAATCAATCAGTTAGAACGCCGATTGTTGCAAGTAGGAAGAGAATAGAACTGCAAATCGAGTAGATGTTGGAAACCTCTTGACAGATTTCTGCAATTTGAATGGAAACAAAAATAGAAAGCGGGAATTTCAGGCCTCAGATCCGTCACAATCTTGAACTTTCCGATCGATCAGCTCCATTAGATTTGTTCCCCAACTTACAACGAAACTCCTCTCAAAAAAGTAACTGATTTGGACCTGAGATAACCAAATGAAACCTTCTTCTGCTTCCTCTTTCCTTTTGTTCATACGAAACCCTCTCCTTCTACTACCTCTTTGCTTCTGTTCATACGAACTCTCTTAAAGACTCCAGTCATACTTATTTTCCTTTTTATCTTTATCTTTTTTTTTTTTTTCCTTAAAAAAATGAAAAAGGGCTTTTGATTCACGTGACCCAATCATGTAGGTTGAAATATTAGATTTTCCCTAAAATACCTTCCTCTGTTTGGAATTTCCAAACCACCTCCCTTAAGTCTCTACACGTGATGTTGATTTTTATATTATTCATTTTTATTCATTTTTTTTTTTTTTATATCATCTTCGAGTTCAGATCACTTGTGTACACACATGTACTTTTTATGAAATTCCATTATGATCGATATCGTGTAGAACTCATTAAATAAAATAAGAACGATGATACAAATACAAACAAGTGGACAAGATTATTGTTGACAAAAAAAAAAAAAAAAAAAAAAAAACATTTTTCAGATCTCTCATTGTTTTTCTTCCCATGATCCGTGATTGTAGATCAAGAATCCTTTGGTTGAAAAAAGAAAAGCATTGGGTCATGCCATAGACATTACCAGGTCCAAGAAATCTAAATAAGGCATGCATTAAGATTTAAGGGTGTTTATATAAAGGGTACATTTATTCAGGATGGTCATGCATGATATATGCATGATATACAGAGTAATCCATGGGTAATGGGATGGATCACTTGCAGCAACAATAAATCAATTGACAACCCCATGTCTCGCACTGTGTTATGCAATGACGAGCAGTCGCAGCCCCCTCTTTTAGACACCAAGGCTCACATGCATTTGGCTGCACAGTACACTGGATGCATTTTGATCCCAATTTCTCATAATTTTTACTTTCTTTCTTCACGTCCCTACCTGCACATGAAAAACTACTTAGTCAGGTTGGCTTCTTCTCTATATGTAAGAGGGAGAAAGAGAGATAGAGAGAGAGAGAGAGAGACCTGAATTCACCGAAGATAACAAGAGAATAGCAAACATGGAACAAACTAGGAGATTCGAGAAGTGGGTAGCTTTGGAACCCATACCACACATCAACACCCAATTACCTATAACTACTACTCTCAACCTCTGTGTCTTAAATAGGCCATTATATGAGAGAGGTCGTGGTGGTACTCAAAGCGCACTAAAAAATTGCGGTTCCTTTTCTCTAATCAGAGAGACGGTGCTTCGTCTTCTTTTATTTAAAAAGAGATCATGCGCATTGGCACTGAACCTGTTTATAATTTCGAGGAAATATAGTTCATTCCAAGAATAGATGAGATGAAAATATAATTCATATCTTTCATTCAAAACATTCTTTTTTATATGCGATCTGTGTAATAACTTACTTTAAAAGGAAACATTGTACTTCTCTAAATGGTATTCAAATCAAATGCATTTCAAACCTTTTAAACAATTACAATTGTATCTTATTTTAGATCATATTAAATTTTACATAACATGGACAAAAAAAAATTTACTCTTCTGACCTTTAGTTTTCATTAAACACCTCTCATTTGGAGAGTACTCCTGTCTCTCCCGCCCTAATACTTTGTTTCTTCGGTGCCGGAATTTCACTGTGATACATCCATTGCTGGAGACGAATCGAATCGTCGATCTCATCTTGAAATGCAATTGAATTCGATTCACAGTGTCAACTCCAGCGAGCACGTAATGGAGCAAACTCTCGCAAAAATGAACTCTAAGGTTTCGACAACTGTTGATGTTGATTTTGGAGATCGAAGTTATCTGATATACATTGGAGCCGAAATTCTTGATGAACCTGATATTCTTCAGAGATAATTTCTTCATTTTTCCTTTCCTTTGTCTTACCCCATATCAAGAGTTTTCATTTGCGTTTTCGTTAACTTCTCATAACCCCATGAGATGCTTCCACTCCGCTTGAAATCAAAAAACTCTTGACGAATAATAAAACCCTAGAAAGTTCAAACTTATTGCAATCAAAATGGACTTGAAGGGAATAACTCAAGATCGAAATGGGCATGCTGGTTCCCCTTCCCAATAACAAAACCCTAAAAGATTACCTACCCACCCCCAAAAAAAAAAAAAAAAAAAGATTTGAAGGGAATTGACTTACCTTCTTCTTCTTCTTTTTTGGGTAATAAAGGGAGTTAACTTACCTTGGTTTCAAGGAAAATTTGAAGCAAAGTTTAGATTGGATAGAAATCCTCTCTTGTGGAACTGTCAGCTGCCAATAATTGAATTTTTATCAATACACATACTAATGTATTGTTATATGTGTCAATTAAATTCTAACTATTAAATCAGCCGACATTTCCACCTACTACATAACAAAAGGATATGGATCCAATTCAGACGGTAAACAACAACTGAACAAAAGAACAAATGCACCTTCCACATTTAGGGATTAAAAATTCAAAGTCTACGTAATGGAGAGATACTATAATTTAGTCTTTGTTCTTTGCAGTTATGGATATGGATCCAATTCAGACGGTAAACAACAACCGAACAAAAGAACAAATGCACCTTCCACATTTAGGGATTAAAAATTCAAAGTCTACGTAATGGAGAGATACTATAATTTAGTCTTTGTTCTTTGCAGTTATGGATATGCATCCAATTCAGACGGTAAACAACAACCGAACAAAAGAACAAATGCACCTTCCACATTTAGGGATTAAAAATTCAAAGTCTACGTAGTGGAGAGATACTATAATTTAGTCTTTGTTCTTTGCATGCTTGCATGCCTCCAAACAAATAATTTTTTTTTGTTTTGGTAGTAATTGTTTATCATTTTAATTTGCGTCAACCACCATAGTTTCTGCCACACGCACCAGAGTTTGTCGTCCGAGTCTAAATTCTCTCATCCCCGTTCTTTGGATCTTATCTCATCCAGTCATTGTAATGTGTTGGAGTTCTAATCCACTCACACTCCAATGGTTGGATGAAATAAGAGCCCAGGAGTCGGTAAGGAGAAGATGTCACACTCCAATGATTGGATGAAATAAGAGCCCAGGAGTCGGTGAGGAGAGGATGTCCACTTGTTGTCGAACCCAATGGTGAGACTATGACCTTTATAAGGATTAGATCTCAGAACCCTATCTTACCCTATAATCCTATAATTGAGTCATAGATCTGATAGATCCTCAAGTTACACGTCGACCGTCGAATTGATGAAAGAATTCTGCGTACCGTCTGCCAAATGATAATGTGAATTTTAACCGTTCAAAGTGTTTTGACAGATATTTCGATACATTCTTAAGTGGACAACAGGAATCTTAGCTGACGCCGATGACGACAGATGACCCCATCGCACTTTATTATCTAAGAGCAAAAAAGTAAACAAAAAAAAAAAATTGTATTAAAAGAGTTCCTCTTTCTCTTCCCTGCAAGCCGTTCATAGATTTTCAGCGTCAGTCCTCCACTCAAGGGCATCATCGTCTTCAGACATCACCCAGCTTGGAGCCACTACATGTCCACCTCCGACGCCGTCTTGACATAATCCAACTGTCTCTCCAACTCCACTGCCGCCAACGATCTCTCCCGACTACTGCATCGCCTTCCTCTGATTCCCTCCCTTATGATCTCACATTAAAATTATATACTATGGTTCTTTAAGTTTTGGGATTTTCCCACTTAATAGACTAGTCTTTTGGGTTGAGCTTTTTCTTGGGCTTGAGTTATAACATTTGGTGCTTTCATTGAGAGACCAATGCTGCGGGAGGGACGACCTAGAGATTGAGAGACCTGGGAAAAAGCTACGTGCTGAAGCAGAGTGAAAGCTGTCCAGAGTGGGCAATCTAGAGTGGGCTGACATGGGCGTCGACTTTAAAAAGGAGGTGGCAATGTTATGATCCCACATTGGAATCACATACCTACCAAATATGGTTCTTAAGTCTTGGACTTCTCCCACCTAATAGACTAGTCTTTTGGGTTGAGCTCTCCCTTGGGCTTAGGGCTTACCGCGACTCCCTCCCTGCGGAGCTTCTTTGCTCTCAAGCCTCTTGTGATCCCAAATCCTAAGGCCACTGATGATTTGGGTGCGATGAGCGACTCTGCAACTGAAGCGAGTATCGGTTCAGTGCCTAAGCAAGCAAGAGACAACGTCTACTTGCCGCATGAACAGTTGAAATCGATTTCTGATTTTCCGGCGATTGTTTATGATCCGCCGCCACCTCAAGTCTCCTGCTGTGTTATCGACGTCGCGTTTCCTCCGAAAATAATTACCGATGAAGTTTACACTCAGATCTCTCTCCTTCCTGAAATTGAAATTGAGCAGAGATTTCAAGTAGAAGAAAATGAAGCAGATCGGGAAGATGAGGTAGTTGAAGGCGTTGGCCAGTCCACAACGCTTCATATGTTCTGCAAGTCTTTCAGTTTAGATACTACCTTGATTTCTGAACGTAACACTCTCCCTTTGCACCATCTCTCCTCCTCTAGTCTCCCTCTCTCTACAAAACAACCCCAAATGACCTCCTCTCCTCTTCTTCCCAACCCGGTTTCTTCCACCTCAGCCCCTCCCATCCCGCTCTCTCGGCCGAGCTCGAGTCGCTGATGGGCCTTCAGATTCAAGAAAGAGAACAGGGAAAGATCCTACTTTGAGGGTAGGTAACCTCCAGGGTTTATAAAAGGACTATTGCTTACATGCCTTCTACTTATATTCTTTCTCGTATAAATCACTCAATTCATGTTATGTAGTCTTCCAATCTTCTGGACCTCTGCCGCCTTCTATTGCCTCTCCTAACAACATTTTTTTCCACTGACGAAAAACAACATTTTTTCCCCAAAAATTGGCCTCTCTGCTTCGATGAAGACGACGAAGATGATGGAGATGGTAACGGTATGTCTCTCTGCTTGTCCTCACATTGTCCCTCCGAGTCAGTCGAGTTGTATCTATCTATCGTCTCTGACCAAGTTCGCTCGGGCCCTAGCGAAAGTTGGTTTGGAAATCGTGGAGGCGATTTCAAGAGCCGCGGGTTTTTGAGAATTCTTTAAGAATTTAAAGGTTCTTCTTTGGTGTGAGTTTCTGAGGGTGTTGCAAGAAATAAACCGGTTTTTAATGGTCGGTTCTATCCGTATATTGTGGCCTTGCAATATCGGATCAGGTGCAGGAAGGCAAATGGCCGCCGATGACTTGGGTTGAGCTTCAGAGTAGATGGGAAAGACGATTCAGAATGTTTGAACGTTCTCATGTAACAATCTTTTACCTCATTAACCTGCATCAAACATTTCTACACCATTGGGTCCTATGTAGCATTTGGAGATGCCACAAAGGAGTCTGATCCTTTGAGTTCGGATCATCTACATGAACATTTTCCATGAGATCTCATCATCGACGATGTGGGGTGGGATCCACCTCTATAGTGTTGGACCCACTTGATATGAACGGTGATGAGATCCCAAGGAGTTTACAAGTACACAGAGATGAATTATTTTCTGATTTGGACCCAAAAATGTAGATGCTAGTTACTCCTAACCTAATTTTCTGACATGTTACGGTCACGTATCATCCACCTATCGTGGGATATCTTTATGTACATGAGGATCATTCAAAATGCAGTATTTATAATATTTTACTTACAAGATTCATCCACCAGCCTCTTTGTTCTCACAATGGTAATGAATCATACATGCAGCTGTTACGAAATCAAAAAAGAGAAAACGAAATCACATACAGAGAATACAGAGATTTTACCTGGTTTACTAACACAATTTGTGAAAACTACGTCCACAGCTGCAACAGATCGAAAAATTTCACTATCTCAGAGACGAATCGATCATAGAGAGAATTTCACAAAAAACTGAATGCCCAAAACCCTAGGATATAAGGAGTTTATATTTTACTTCATACACAAGTCCGCTAGAGTCGTGACTTGGTGACATGCGAGACTGAGGCAATAGACTATTGCAGATTTATTAGGATTCAAGACATCTCAACAATAACCTTGAGGATGAGAGGAAATTTAAGGTAAGAGGTGAGCATCATCTGAAATCTTTATTTTAAGATATGGTTTTTATTTTATTTTGGGAAAATTTCTCTCGCCTCTCTTGAAGAATACCTTTTAAGGCAACCATACATCAACTTGACACACAATGTCAACCACTTCCATTACTTTTGAAAATATTCCTTCTCAATCTATTTGGTGATGAAATTCATCATCACCAATATATTTAAGGCAATAATACCGTTAAAATTAAAAAAAAAAATTTTAAAAAAAACTTATAATCTAATTTAAGAAAATAAAAAAGCAAAAAAGGGTTTGTACTGTACATCTCAATCCTCATTTTTTACTTTTTACCTCACCTTCGGTTCTTCCCTTTACCGCTACCCCTTCATCTTACAGCACTCGTCGGCGAGGAACCGAAGAACTCCGAGAACCCCCAAACTAGTAATTAAACGGATAATATTCTCTGCTTTTCTCCTTCAAATATGGACTCTTTTCCCGCTTTCTGTAACTACATAATCATGCCACTAGCGATGGCGCAATTTGTTCGAGATGAGTGGTTTCATACATTGGCATTACGATGGTGTCAGCGTCTTTTACTCCTTAGTTTGAGTTCGCAGTTCGCTTGGGGGGCTTTCTCCTCACTAGAAAATTGTGATGGTGTGCCCTAAAGGATATTTGGTTCCTTGGCATGGTTTCAATTCCGTATCATTTATGGATAGAAAGAAATCAACGAAGGTATGACAATCGAAAGGTTATGGTGGCCCATATATATTTTGAAGTTTGTGATCCCTGATATGGTGGATTGTTCCCCCGTGACCACTTCTCGTGTGAAATCAATTGCTGATTTAGCTCTCTCTCTCTCTCGAGGAGGTTGAGACTTCAGCTGCCACCTTCCTCCCCTTGTCAGTTCCTAGAGGTGATATGGTGTAAACCTCAAGCCGGTTGAAAAAAACTCAATGTGGACGGATGTACGCTGAGAAATCCGGGTGCTGCTGGTATTGGTGGGGTCATACGGAATGAAGAAGGTAATATTGAAACTAGTCTAGTCAATTTGTGGGTGTGCAGAGCAATTTCATGCTTAGTAACTGCATTGATGGTTGGTCTTTTCAGGACTCCAAACATTGAGGTTCAACAGTTTAAGGATTGAATGTGATCGACTGCAGTCATTGTTTGTGTCGGATGGGTATTATTCGTTGGCTCTTTCTTTCCCAATGGCATGGCCTCTCTATTTATTTAGTTTGATTAAATGGAAAATCACTCATATATTCAGAGAAGGAAATGTAATAGTAGATTTTTTTGGCTGGCAAGGTAGGTGGGTTGGTTTAGGGCTTGCTCCGATGTTCTCTTTTTCAGGGGTGCTTCGGGTAGGTTTAAGTTCCTCTCAAGTCCAATCTTTTCCAAAAGAAGAAAAGCCACCTCCGCTACTAGAATCTGAGGAGCTTGACATAAAATTTAACAACATTGAATTCTATTCACCTGATAAATTTGGTAGTTTGAAATCGTAATCCAGAATAGACGACTTTCGACTGACTACAATCTTCTCAGTCACCTTTGTTGCTACTGAAAATGGGCTGGTTGACGTGTCCCGCCTCCTGCAAGAGAAAGAATGGTTATGGAGCTGAACAGTGATGTTAGATGTCCACTCCGACGATCAAGTTAGTAACAGAGCACACAATATGGAGCTTACATGAAGAAAACAAACTCCTTAGAGAGTGGGTTCCTTGAGTATTCTTAATGAAGCTAGAAATCAGATGATATTACATGTGATCATCGAATGTATATATAGATGACACATCTGTAGTTGGAACTGGATACACCATCCAGTGATAGTGTCAGAGTAGGAATGTATGACTCTTTTAGAGACAATCCCATCATCTCTTGTAATCGTAGGATGAAGATTCTACGATTAGATGAAGTCGCCATTTTCGACCTTTCAGGTCGTCATAGGCACACTATGCGGATATCTTTTTCTTTTTTTTCTTTTCAATTGCAATGATGACTTCTTATTCAGCACACCTTTTTTTTTTTATCAATTCCAATTGCTAAAAAAACAAACAAAAAAAAAAAAAAACAAAAAAAAAAACTCATTTTTTTTTTATGTTTTCAATTTTTCTTTCTTTTTCTTCTTCTTCATATCTTTCACGCACTTCCCAACTTCTCTCATATCAATGATCGATCTGTCGAACCTGGCTCTGATACCACTTACTAGGATTGGAGAACACATAAACAAGAAGAAAACACAAAGATTTAACGTGATTTAGCACCCCATCATAAGATGCCTACGTCTATCAGAGAAAAGAGAAATCTTTATTGCCAAAAAACCTGTCCAACTCTCCACTGACAAGCTTATCTCATCTGTCAGCTTTATCGACTCTCCACTTGACAGGCTTATCTACTCTGTTAGGCCAGTCTTACCTAGGTTTTCACACATAAATAATTTATAGAGAAACCTAAAAACCTTAATCCCCACATAATTACTGATTTATCCCCGTACATATAGTAGACTCAAACCCTAATACAAGTACAACACAGTAACCATGTGGATCTCACAGAATACAAGACACCAAACCCAACATATATCTAAAACAATACCTATGTTTTAGCAATTATCCTAACTAATTTTTGTGATTCCATTAGTTTCTTTCATGATTGTGGTTGTTGATTCTCGCTCGGAGCTTCTTGGTGAAGACATCTGTCACGGTGGAAGTAAATCAGGCAATAAGGGCGGGTTCGAAACCCTGTGGCCACTTTGATGACTAAGTTAGCACTGGTAACAAGCAATTAGAGCTCTGTTAAAAAAAAAAAAAAAACTAGAGCTCCTGTAAAGTAAGCAATTTGACAGGGAATGAGTATGAGTGCAAAACTTGGGATTTGATTACCTTCGTTCTGGACTTTATTTTATTTCGGCATGATTAGAGTAGTTTTCGATGATTTCATGGATATCTCTAATCTCGTACTATTGCCACGAGCTATTATGAAAATCATGGCAGTTCAGATATGGAAGGTTTGGATACCCACGATCCAATCCCTTAAAAATAGGAGTCGGATGTGGGTAGGAAAGCTTCAAGGACCACCTTTGCATTGACTCTGTTAGGGGTGCAGTCGTTTGATTGTTGCACATACTAACACGTCAAAGCATGCTAACGCACAATGCTGCTCTATGATCAGCTTGATAGCCGAGAGAGAGTGGTCGTAGATCAGATAGGGCAGATGCTCTAATGCATTACAAAATTTTGCTTTAGGTAATGGTCCAACCAAAGGAAGAATTGGAATTGTGGTATCAAACTTCTTAATAGCAATATCTATTAGAAACAAATTTTCTAGCATTTGACTCCTTACCACCAAAGAATTTAGTCATACATTCTAAAGATAACCTAGAAAATCAAGGGAATAATTGGATAATTGATTTATATGAGTCTTGCCCGGCTGCTACTAGAAAAAAAAAAAAAATTTCTAGAAGACAGTCAAATGACGATTTTGTGGTAGACCTCTCATAACTGCTTCCGACATTCTAGATCGGAGGTATCCTCGCTCGCTCGCATGTGGCTGCATCGAAGATTCTTCACTTATTAACATCAATCTGCGGCTATCCCAAGCTTCCATTTAACCTTCTCAAGAGTTACCGTCTGCCTGTGGATTCGTGGATGAGGACACGTGTCTCACCCATATTGTAGATCCACATTCGACATGTGTCCCTTGCTGATTGGTTGTTCCATTATTCCCTTATCAGTGACTCATTGTTGGGTATGTAAAGACCATCAAGCAATGGGAGTGCGACACGTGGTCGTCCTCTAAGCCCCAAGCCATTGGGGAAAATCATCGACCAATGGGAGTGCAACATATGCTTGTTCCCAAAGCCCCCAAGCCATTGGGGGCAAATTTATCTTTTGGCTAAGAAGATCACTCAGGGGCACATCCATCAAACCAGTTTAAGTAAAGCGAAAAAGTTTACAGTAAAATTTTACATCAAAACAAATAGAGCCTTAATAAAATTCTTTTTTTTTGTAAGGGAAAAATATTTGACATGTTATTGATACTAATTGAAACTGATTAGTAAATCAATTAATGGTCATGATCCAAGGATGAATCGATTAGTAAATCGGTTGATTCAGGTCTTTTCGCCTCTAGAGGCGGTATCCAATTAGGAACCAAACCGATTAAATAAAACCAGAAAATTTAGACCCTACACACACCAAACATAAATGTATGAAAAGAAACAAAGCATCATTTTTGTGATTGAAAAAAAAAAAAAAAAGACAATAAATGTTTTTGGTTAAAAAAAAAAAGAAAAAAAAAACTAAGTATTATTCGATTTTGTTTCTGTTTGGGTCGTTTTATCTTTGGTCCAACCAGTTGGGTCAATCGATGGCCCATCAATCTTTCTTATTTGAGACCAAAATAACCGATCACTCAGATTTTTGCAGCCCTAAAATGAAACTGGACCAATAATAAAGGAACTAACCATTCCAATTTTGATTTTTTTTTCTGTTTTCTGTTGGGGTGTCAATGGGCCAGCCGGTCTACGCCCAAAATGGTGTCAGACTTTAATAGGGCCTGACCCAAACATGTCCATTAAGAGGTCTGGACTGGGTGGGCTGCACTGTGCACATTAAGTAACGGGTTGGACTGGTTTCGGGTTGTTATCGTGCATAGCTTATTGGGCTGGTATCTGGCCAGTTTAGATTGAAATCCTTATAAGAAACCCATTAAGTTCATCTAAAAGGTTGAACTAGTGAAGCTAGGGTTTAATAACCGGTCTAAATCGGCTTGATCCGGGTCATTATCGGGTTTGGGTTCATCAATCCAATTTTTTAGGCCGGTTTGGGGCTAGCACAGACCTAACCAGGACCAGTAGTAAATGTCATACCTCAACCCAAAACATGTCTGGTAATAGTTCAGTCCAAGTTGGTTTCAGGTTAATTTGGGCTGACTAAAACTGAGCTACCAGTTCAGTCCCAAAATTGACATCCCTAGTTTTCTAGTTTGGCCTCCAAATTGATACTCTTGCCGCTATCATTCGTTTTTGCCATGTGAAGGTATAGACTTTGAATAGTCGAGCTTGAGTATTTAATATAGGAAAAAATTTCACTAGACTATGGCATAAAATGGAATCTTTTGAGGCACTCTTTACTAATCACAACTTTTCTATTCAAATCACCTATAAAACAAATGTTCGATTACATTATCACCTATGACATTCGGACCGAAATACTCTAAAAAGTAATATGTACATCATGATCGTACACACGAACCATCTTCATCCTTTCTTTTTATGTCAAATTTTGTGAGCCAATTTCATGAATTTTCTCTAGTTTCTTATTAACTGTGAAACTACTAAGGACTCATGTTAAAATGTATAATAATAATAATAATAATAATAATAATAATAATAATAATAATAATAATAATAATAAGAAGGAAGATTCTTGTCGTAACCAATATTGGTAAAAAAAAAACTATAACCTTAGTTTTTTGCCTTTATCATTTCTTATGTCTATCCAAAAGATGTTAAATGAAGACACTTTTGAATATTTGATAATAACATCATAATAAGTCATTTTTAAATTGATTTAAAAATATTCAATAATGTCTTTATTTATTATCTTAAATAAATTTTAAGAATAAAACAAGAGACAATAAAAAAAATGTTAAAACTTCTTAATTCATTTCTTTATAAGTGACAATAAGTTGCACCCAATAAAATAACCTAAAATGGCTATTCGGGTCATGCTTCAAGAACAAGGGATGAGTCACATTGGCTAAGAACCAGAGATTGGCCCGAATCAGCAAGGATCATCAGCCCCAAAAAATAATTCCAGAATCAGCTTAACATTAGATGAGAACCTGAGATTGGCTGTTCACAGGATTGGGCCCGACCAATTCCACTGATCCATGTCCGAGTCCTTAAACCAAGGTTCCAACCTTAAATGTTGGCCATCTATCGTGGGTGTTGAACCTTTTTCACGACTATCCCCAAATCTTAACTCTACAGTATGGTATGGTGCTTACTGCTTGAGTCCGGATTGTTCCCCTCCCCACCTGGTAACCATCCATGGGTAACCACCATCCTACATCCTTGGGAGGTGATGGATGGTTACCAGGTGGGGAGGTGGACTGCACTTTGCTTACAGGACTTTGATGTAATATGGTTAATTTGTTATGAATTAACATAGGGGTGCCAATTTTAGAACTCGAACCGATAACTTAAACTAATCTGATCCAAATTAATCGTAATCGATCTGAATCGAATTATTATCGGACATGTTTTGGATTGAGGTGTGATATATCCTATCGGTCCTAATCCGGGCTAGCCCAAATCTGATAATGGCTTGGACCAAAATGCAAACCGATTTCATCCGAATATTAAACGCTAGCTTCACTATTTCATGCCCAATAACATCCCAATAAGCATAGCCCGATAACAACGGGAAACTGGGCCGTTCAGTTAGTTGATGTGCACAGTACAGCCCACTCAGTTCGAACTTCTTAATGGACATCTTTCAGTCAAACTTTATAAAATCTATTACTGATTTGACCCAAACCAAAATCGATCTGAACCAACCCATTGACAACACACCCATGTGACATAGAAAAAAATTGCTTTGTCTAGATTCTTCACATGCCACATATTCCGATATATTGATATGCACACCCAATAAACCTCAACCCTCAAACAACCACCTAGAAATTCATTCCCCTCCACGGCTCCTTGACTAAAAGTCATATAGCCACATAAGAAATGTACCATCATGGACTGCCTCCCCAGTTCATATTTGTTATCTATAGGGTATGGTTTCCATGTCAGAGCCGCACTCCTTTACCCAAAACAAGGAACAGTTGAACACAGACATGTGAAGCTCTCAGAGCAGGTACTAGTGGTCCTCACTCCTCAACAAACTACTTGATTTCTCTCTTTTCTTTCTTGCCAATAATGGTTATTTAAACTGGGACAACCACCATCATCATACCACATAAGCAATATATGCACACTATCAACGAAATTAGAAGTAGCAGACATAAGAAAACTCTGAAATTTATGGTACATTTTAGAAGGTTATGACATCGATCACATCATTGTGTTATTGTCATTGTGGTTTTAGGTATATAGGATATCTTCATTTTCAATAGTACCTTTTAATTTAGTATCTATTATGTGTGATTCTGTCATTGGGTTTGTATTGATTCGATATCAGTTTTGAGAGTGATCTATACGTCTTTCCATACCTTTAAACTAAAACCATGGTTGTTATTATATTGATCCATTGTTTTCAAATAAACATATGAAATGACATGAATTTATCTTGAGTGACAAAACAAGTGTGTTGTATGGTGAGTTAGGATCTCCTTCACGTACATGTACTCTTTATGGGATTCCATCAAGATCGATGTGGTGTGGTACCCACATCTAGAGTGTAAGACCCATTAAATAAGAACAGTGATGTGATCCCATAGACAATACAAAAGGAGATGAACTATTCTCATGTATGACAAAAAAATTGTAAAATTTCAAATTATTTGCCTCTTTATTATGAGTTGTCAATAAGAAAATCCCACAACTACAACCTCAATTGTTCCTTTTAACCGTTCATCATTACTTTATCAAAAACCTTCTAAAACGCCATAGATCTTATGACCAAAAGTTAGATCAGTGTCAACTAGTCGGTTGGGGTCGGTTTTGGTTCCAACCAAGGTGGCTTGGGTTTTTTAGGGGCAGTCCGAAACATGTCCAATAAGATATTCGGGCTGGGGTGATCTGCGCTATACACGTTAGTTAACGGGTTTGTCTAGTGTCGTTTTGTTATTAGACTAGCATAATGGCTGATGGGACATTTAATCAAACCGCTCCCCTCGCCCGGTTATCCCGGTTTTTCCACCTTTTCTCTTTTGATTTGTCGGCGGCGACCGATGGGTTTCCGCTGCCATTTCAGGCATCGACTTCGTCACCTTCTTGTTCAGGGTCATCAGACCGAAAAGCAGCCTCCGACTCCGAAAAATCGGTCAAGCGGGAGGCTACCCTCGACTCACCTCTCTCTCTATAAAAAAACTGGTGCCCTACTTCTATCTCACGGGTAGTGGTAGTGTAGCTGGGCGCTTACAGCACCTGGTGAAGGAGGCTGCGCCGGGCGAGGGGTGATAGAATAGCAAGCAGGGTCACTTCCGCAAGGACCTTCTTTCGATCCATGCTTCTCTCGCCCCTTATTAGAAAGCACTTACAAGCGTAGGCAACGCCGTGAATAAGACAGCCAGAACTCGAATCCTCTCTCCTGAATTCCTTTCGAGGTACTAAAATGGTACGGTACATAGGAGGTTTCTCAACGTAGTGTATAGCACGAAAAACCTTTCGATACAAGATAGGGCCGTTCACATGAAAGAAGAGAAGAAAGGATTGATTCTCTTCATTCTCTTTCTCGAGGGGGGAAAGAGAAAGAGGGTCTTATGGAGGGAGGGGGGAACATTCGGGTGCATTTATCAAAATCCTCCACTGCATCCAGGATCAGCTTTGGCTTAGGCTAGAATGGAATACGCACTTAGAGAGACTGGAGTAGATAAAGGTAAGAAGCAAGGGAGGACCCGGCAATCGTAGACTAAATTTAAATCCCACACCTGGCCTCAAGGCAGATGAAAGACCGGGCAAAAAAAGTCCATAAACTATACCAGGCTCCAGGCCAACCTTAATAGCTTCGAAGGGGACATATTAAAAGGACCCCAATGTCAATGTGGAGGTCCACATGGCCGAAACCGATTTCGGCAGCCGAGATGTTTCGGCCGCCGAGATCGTGCTCAAAACTCCAATGGTGTGCGATAGATGAGGACTAGAAATTGCTGAATCAACTGCTCCTCCAGAATGGCTGGTAATACCACTTAAGGACTCGTATTAGTCCACTATTGGTTCGGTTTCGGTTTACTATATGTATATATAGTTAATAAGTTAGATTAATGAACTATTGTTCTTGATTTCGGTTCAGTTTCGATTTACTATATGTATTTGTAGTAAAAAAGTTGGATTAATGAACTCTTGTTCTTGATTTCGGTTTAATTTTGGTCCACTATCTTGTTCTTGATTTCGACGTTGTACAACTTTTCAACTCTTGTTCTTGATAAATTGTACTTTTCTAACCATTCAACCTCCGGTCAGATCCATTGGATGTCAAATTCATAAATAAAAAAAAAAAAAGGTAAGGGCATCCAAATTTTAGAATGATCGGATAAGGAGATCACAAATTATCATAGCTTAAGAAATTTTGTAACTTGAAGAAATGCATGCAACTACTCATGGTCTTGATTTCGACCACATCAATTGTACTTTTTGGACCATCCACCTCCGATCAGATCTGTTGGATGTCATGTTTAGGAAAAAAATAGTAAGGATATCCAAATTTTATTTTGATCGAATAAGAGAATCACAAGATGATATGGCTTGAAAATTTTGTAACTTGAAAATACAAAAATAGATTTTTATTTTTATTCTTTATAGAATACCAAACTTATTTCTTATTTTAGACCAGCCTTTTAATAAAAAATGATTATTAAAATACTTTTTTATGAATTAATAAAAACAAAAGCATAAAAATGGAACCAAAGACAGAGACAGTGATGGCTATTAGGTTGTTATAACCGAAAGTTAAAGCAATTAAAAAAAAAAGGGTTAATTACACAGACACCCTCTCTACTGTAGTGAAAATACATAGAACTACCCTGTTTTTACAAAAACTACACAGAATACCCTCTAACAATCCTATCATACAATCTTACCCACACAGTTACTTTTTACTTAACGCAGAAGGCCAAATTTTTTTAAGACAAAAATACCCTTACTAAGTGCATTTTTGAAAATGAAAAAGAAAAAAAAATCACAAAAGAAATATAAAAATGAAATTGAAAAGTTTTAAAGGTAAAAAAGTTTTTTTAGCATCTAAAAAGAATAAACCCTTTTAAAAAAAAATTGTCTAAAAGACACTTAGAAAGGGTATTTTTGTCTAAAAAAAATTGACCTTATGCCGTTAAGTTAAAAGTAACAGTGTGAGTGAGATTGTATGATAGGATTGTTAGAGAGGTATTCTGTGTAGCTTTTGTAAAAGCAGGGTAGTTCTATATATTTTCACTACAATAGAAGGGGTGTCTGTGTAATTAACCCAAAATTTTTTTTTGTTAAACTGTCAACAATGATTCCAAATAATTGTATCAGCGAGTAGATAAGCCGAAGAATTTCAAAATCGAAGGACAAGAAAAACACTGTTCTATCTCTGTTGCCATCTTGTTCTCAGGGGGAGCTACCTTGGTATCAACCTTAACATACTTCCAATGGCCATCTGCACTCCCTGGATCATCTCTGCATAGGCATTGTTGTCTTGCTTCTTCAAATTTGTACGGCTGCTGCTGTTGAATTCAAAGGCTGTTCATTCGATGTCATCTACCAATTTGGGGACTCCATGTCCGATACCGGTAATCTTATTATTGATGATGTTCATTCTCCCTTTTCTAGACCTCCTTATGGCATGACATTCTTCAGAAAGCCTACTGGTAGATGCTCAGATGGACTTATCAAGATCGACTATTTTGGTATGACACTTATCATTAATCTCTAGATTTTTGTTTTTCGTTGGATTCATAATAAGATGTTCTTTTCCAATGCTTTACAGGATTAGCTCTTGGCCTCCCGTTTCTTAATCCGTATCTGAAGAGGGGTGCAGATTTTAATGCTGGAGTCAACTTTGCAGTAGCTGGGGCTACTGCACTCGATACCTCCTTCCTAATAAAAGAGAAAGTTCCACTGACTGACACAAACATTTCCCTCTCTGTTCAACTTGAATGGTTTAGAAGCCACCTTCAAACAATTTGTTTTACACAGACAGGTAAATCATATTATCTTAATATCTTACTTTTCTTTTTAAATCAGGAACTCAAGTTGGTGTGATATATTTTAATCTGTTTAATTAAACTAAGGTTGTTTTCTATGATTTACCATTCATTAGAGTGTAAGCAAAAGCTTAAAAAATGCTCTTTTCTTTGTCGGGGAGATTGGAGTGAACGACTACTCTTCTGCTGTCCCTAGAGGTAAAAAAAACTATGAAGGAGATTCAGTATCTTGTCCCTCATGTTGTCCAAATGACAAAGAATGCTGTGCGGGTAAGTTCCTTTCATCTTGAATTTTTTTTATTTTTTATTTTTTTTTTTAATTTTAAGTTCTCCTTAATATGAGTTAAAGGAAGGTTGTGTAGTCCCTTGGACTTATTAAGTATAATTTTTTATTCACCGAAAAAAAAAATATATATCTCTTAAAGGCCTGAAAGTTCAACTCATTTTGCATTTAATCCTAATCTCTAGCCTTTAAAAAAAAAATATTCAAAAAAGTGAAAATATCCCATCCAAATTTGTATATATTTCTTTAATATTCTGTATTGAATTCAGTCCTGTTGGTTAATTTCCATCAGTTTTTAGACCAGTTTGATTAGGAGACTTCCTTTCTAGCTTGCAGAAGAGGGAGGAATCCTGATGTGGTTTAGTTATTTTATTTTACTATAGAACATTGTAAGGCCTCACCATGAACCTATTACTAGACAGTTATTTTATATAAAAAGTTACAATTATGCGTCCATCACTTGAAGAATGAAAGAACTTATTCTTGGGAAAAAGAGGCATGGATCTTGGGCTGGGCTACCTGAAGTCCGGCACCCAGCTATCTTGGACCTGGGCTTCCTCGTTGGGTCCAATTTATTTATGCAGTAAAGAGCCACTGCATCAAAAGTCATTTGAGGAGGTTTCAGCCTCGTCTCAGCTCATTCCATGTGGAGCCTGCAGTATTTCTACCCCCAATATGGATTTTTTTAGCTCAGATCCATCCCAATAGGGTTTTCTTAGTCTTCCATAACAGTCCTAATTAGAATTGAGTCCTAAAAGACAGATGAAACTTCAGTTACAACTCCTATTTGGATTATGAATTCCTCCTCTAAGTGAATGACTTTCTGATTTCTTTTATTTCCTAGTATTCCTTCTATAATCATTCAGTTTATTTAATCAGTACTTGGCTAGTAATTCATGTCCTAATCAGTCTTTCAGTGTATGCAATCAAGCCAAGCCTAGGTAACTTGTTGCCATTTCCTTTTTTTACCTTGGTTTAGAGTTTTGCTCTCTCTAAGTGTATATTGTTGGTTTTTTTTGTTAAAGTTGTTATTGTTCTCTTATATATTGGACACATGCAGGAAGTGATTGAGCTTGGTACAACACGATTGATCGTTCCACGATGTATTCCGGCCACTTGGATGTACTCCAGTTTTTCTCATTCGATTTAAGAGCAATGATTCCACATCTTATGATAGACATAAAAGTCTAAAAGGTTATAACAATTTCATAAGGATTCAGGACAAGAAACTTCAACAAGAAGTGCAGGAGTTGAAGGAAGAGTATATGGATGTCAATGTTGTGTATGCGGACTATTATGCAGCTTATATGTGGGTTCTTACCCATGGTCCTAATCTAGGTAAGTTCAACTAACAAACTTATGATCTTTGATTCTGAAACAAATGGATTTGAGGTGGGCTTGAAACCGTCAGTGGAACTTTCTCTTTCACTAGGAAGAAGGTATCGAGTGCAGAGGTCCCAACTACTGCAAAGTTTGCTCCAGCAGTGAAATCTGCACCCCTCTTCAGATAAGGATTAAGAAACGGGAGGCCAAGAGTCAAGCATTGGAAAAGAACATCTTATTATGAATCCAATGAAAAACAAAAATTTAGAGATTAATGCAGATTGCAGTTTAGTGATGATTCTCTATCATACCAAAATAGTGGATCATGATAAGTCTGTCTGAGCAACTACCAGTAGGCTTTCTGAGGGATGTCATGTCATAAGGAGGTCTAGAAAAGGGAGAATGAACATCAACAATAATAAGATTACCGGTATCGGTATCGAACATGGAATCCCCAAATAGGTAGATAACATCGAGTGAACAACCTTTGAATTCAACAGCAGCAGCCGTACAAATTTGAAGAAGCAAGACAACAATGCCTATGCAAATGATCCAGGGAGTGCAGATGGCCATTGGTCTAAATCTATGGAAAAAAAGGAATTACAATTTTTTTTTTTTAATTTGAAATTTTCACTTCCTCCCTTATTTCCTTGCAACCAAACATAGGCTTATAGTCAACCAAATACAACGTATCTTATAGGCAAGGCATTTCCCCAAGATTAGATATACTTATGAAATGAGTTGAACCTTGTCATTCAACCAATGAGGAGAGATCAAAATGACGACAAATGATTTTCTAAGGATGGTAATCGTTTGAGGTCTTCCTCCAGCTTAGGAGTGTCTTTGTTCAGCCGGATTTTCATCACCTTCCCTAGTTTCTGTCTTGTTGCCTCACTTGTTCCTTTCTCCTCCAATCGACATCAGTACCTACTAGAGGTATCATGCAGCACAACAGATCTTCTCTACTACCCTTACTGGAAGCACAGAGGAACCCTTCCCACTCCTTTGATCCCCCACCAATTGAAAATCGTCTTGTCACTCCTTGGTTCCCCCACCATTTGAAAATCTTAAGGCCTAGACTCACCCTGAAGGATTCAAATCCTCTCATACCCTCATATTGGTATGAGAAAAATCTTGTGGGTGCGTCTATACTAATACATCGGTATGTACGTACAGTAAACTACAGCTACAGGATTTTTCTCATACCAACATGAAAACATGAGAGGATTAAAATCCCACCCTGAATGTAACATTACATCGCATGGAACGACCTTCATTCTTAAGACACAGAAGAATCTAATGAGTGAATTGAAGACTACACCTACACACTGGGTTGGACGTGTCGTAGTCCTCAAACCTTATCAGCGACAAGCTGTCTTCTAAGCTTTGCTGCCTGGAATACGCAACATGGCATGAAACATGGCATGTTTCGTTGAAGTGTCCTACTTTGATAAGGATACTTATTTTTTTCCGGTTCAAACAGATTACGCCAATGTTCTGGCAACGCCATTGTTTTAAAAAAGTGGAATGAGAAACAAGAATGCATGGATGTTTGATTACCCTGATATATGGGTTCATTGTCATGAACTCCTTGCTGAAGTTCTCAGTCCAGTATAGCACCCCATCTGGTGACCCAGATAGGTATCCCAACCCAACTCATGCTCATTGAAGGTGTCTCTCTTGGAAACAGGATCATTATTCTTCTTTCTTCATTCTTCTTTCTTCTTTCTTCTTCTTTTTCTTCTTTTTCTTCTTCTTCTTCATTATTCTTCTTCTTTCATCTTCTTCTTTCTTCTTCACTCTTCTTCTTTGTTCTTATTCTCTCTTCTTCTTTCTTCCTCATTCTTCTTCTTCCTCATTCCTTATTCTTCACATTCTTCTTCTTCTTCTTTTTCTTCTTCTTCCTTATTCCTTATTCTTCACATTCTTCTTCTTCTTCTTCTTCTTCTTCTTCTTCTTCTTCTTCTTCTTCTTCTTTGTTCTTCTTCATTCTTCTTCTTTCTTCCTCTTCTTCTTCCTGACACTTATTGATATACCTATTTTGGTGTATCTAGTTCATCCTGGTATATCAATGTATTGATGTGTGCTGAATGATTCCAACCATTAGATCATAGCTCCAACAACAAAAGACGAGCCACCCAATTATCTGTTGCATGATCCTTTTTTATTTTCTCCCGAAAGAAAATAAGAGAAAAAAAATTCTCCAAAAAAAATAAAACAATGTGTATCATTAAAGAGATTCTTTCTTAAACAGTGGCATGGAAAAACTTCCTTTTAATACATGTAATTCCTAAGTTCGGTCAATTACTAATTGGGAAAAACTCTTCTTCTTCTCTCTCTATGTCTCCCCAACTCGTGTTCTATCTTTGTCACTGAGCCATTCTATATTCTTGACAGTTGATCTTAGCAGTCGGTTTTTTTGGTGAGGTCCCGAATTTTATGTGTACATATCGGGAAAGGTTTTAAAGAGTTGTTTTATCTTAGAGGTTCATTCACAGGATACCACTACACCATAAGGGTCAATATAATCTTAAGAAAAGTGTTCTGAACACGACTGAGTCCGTTTTTATCTCAACATCCGGTTTTGTATTGTAAGTGTTCAATTTACTATTACTTAATTTACATTGTTGTTATTGTGCATTTATGACTTACAGCTATAAGTGATTTATATTATCAATTGAATATTTTTATAGTTTTAAACAATATTATATTGCTGTTTTTCCTTCAAATGTTGTCCTTAACTGCTCGGAAAATTTGGACCTGCATTTCAAACTTACTCACAAGCTCCACTGAAACTTAATTATAGCTCAACTGAAAATTTGGACCTGCATTTCAATATTTGGAGCTTACAACTGAAACTTAATTTTTAGATCAATGGATTACTTTTCTTTAATCAACAACTCTTGCACAAACAAGCTTTAGATTTTGTACCTGTCAAAAAAAATTTCGAGATTTCCTGAGTTCCCTGCAAACCCCCTCACTTTTGTACCCCCTCACTTTTGTAATCACAGCAATCTGAATTGCTGTTCAAGCTTTCAAGGTTGAGACATTCATTAGTTTTCATAAAAAAATTATTTTCTTTCAATGTGCAAGGCCCTCAGTTCTGCACTCATCTACCTCCATACCCTAGTAAGGAATCCATACCTTAGTAAGGAACTGGAGCTCCTAGAAAGAATATACGCACGACTACAAAGGGGAATATCCGTATTCAGCAATGCACAGAAGAACATGGTTTCCAGAGAGGACCATTTGCGGCGATTGCAGTGTGCGATAACTCAGTCAAAGAACATTCGTGGTGTGCGTCCAGTAAGTCATTGGAAGATGCAACAAGATCAATCGAAGAAGGAGAACTCAGAAGGAAGAAGATGCGCAGAAGTTGTGTTGGAAGAAGATGGTTTCTAAAGAGGAGAAAGAACAAATTTGGGCGGGATTTTGGGTTGCCGCAAAGCACGCAAATCAAACGTTTGTTTCTGATACTTCTCCACTTATCAGCATATTTTGTGATTTTTTAATTTAGACAATTGGATGTTTGGACGTCCACATGGCGTCCATCGGCCAGATGCTACACTCCATGTAACATTTTGAAGCACTACAGACAAGCTCCTTCCATGAAAGTTTCCTATCCCACCTACTTTGTGGCCCAAAAGTTTAAAATAAAAAAGACCAAATGTTTTGAAAAGCTATCAAAACAATCGAAATATCTGTCACTTGATAGATCAGATGAACCCAAATTTTATTAACGATACATTTATAAGTCATCTACAAAGAATCGAAGTTTCAACCCAAATGGAGTTCTTCAAATGACAAAACCAAGTTTGGGATTACAGTGGTATATATGCAAGGATTTTCAGGAATGATAGAGAAAATTCATGATTCATGAACACAAATGAGAGGGTATAAAATTGAATTTGATTATGAAATTTGATACGTAACTAATAAAAACCTTGGCCTGTCCATCCAAGTGTCAAGTGTGAAAGTTGTCCACATCATCATCCTATCACAATAGTGGACTTATCAGTGAAAATGAGAATTAAGTCAAAAAAAATTATTACAATGATAGAATCACGTATTACAGCAATGGTCACACTTCTTCAATTCCATTCTTAATATTTGTACCAAAATGGTTTCAAAGGCACGGTTGCATTCAAATACCAAAAAACAGAACATAAAAACTTTGAGCAGCATGGTTGAGCATCCTTAGCCAATAATTTAGCCAAACCCCTCATAAAAGCCTGTGCATCATGGTTAAGCATCCTTAGCCATGCATGATGACCCATCCATGGAAAAATCAGTTCAGTATTATGTCAAAGTGAAGGTGAGCATCTAACCCTCATCAAGTACATTAGAATATGTATTATTTCAGATACTTCAAGGGGGAAACTGTTTACAACTACAATACATATCTCCACTTCAGCATTTTCAAGGGAAGGTGAACTGAGTTGAATTCAAAAAGGATTATAGAGATGCACTAACAACTTGATACAAAAATGATTCATGTTTCTTATAAATGGTGCCAGATAACCAGATAACAGACAACAAACCATAAAATCATTTCAGGAGATATTCACAATTACACAAGTAGATTTCAGTATTTATGTTCTTCAATTCCATGGAAAATCCATGAGAGCATGGATCAAGCTCATCTCCTATTGAGGTATTAACAGGAGGAAGTGCAGTTGCTGGTAGATCTGCGACAGATGACGATCAAAACATCCAATGGTGAAAAAGCAATTGCAAGCAACATAAGCTTAATCCGCAGAAGTTACATCGAATCAATTAAAAATTGAGAAACAAAGAAGGATGTCACGTCAGCACTTCTCCCTCAATCTCTCAAACTTCAACCTTGGGAAACTTATTTAAAATATATAAAATGTTACAAGTAAAATTTTCATGTACAATTTTACATCACAACAAACAGAACCTACATGATGTACTGCAGCAATGCTCTTTCTTTAGGTTTCAGGTCAAAAGACAAAGGCTTGGATTGGATCAGGGAATGTTGCTCAGCGTTAGAAACAGAAAGTAGAGCCATTGAAACTGGTGCACGACTGTTGTCTCAGTTGAGGATCTCATGTAAGAAACCTAACCCAAAAGGCAAATCTACTAAAACAGAAGCACCTGTAAAATTCAGTTAATTGTTCATAAAATCGAGTCTTCATGTTCGAATTCAAAGTTCATAGCAAGCAGAACTCGATGACCTGCAACTTTCCCCTGCGAATGAGCTCAATTATGCAAGTACATCCTTCCTTCAATCCATTTACAGATGAGATCACAGTCCAATCACCATACATATAAGTGTGTCCATTGCACTTGTTGCTTTTTAACTCCACCCTCCATGATCTTCCCTTGCTATTTCTCAGAGTCGTTATGAAGCTTTTCCCCATTAGACCATTCTCTCTAACAAACTCCAGTGGAACACTCTGCAAAAGTGACAATTACATCCATCTTCACTTATACTTTAAAGGGGAAAATTTCCCTTCATAATGACAAATTGAAGGCTCTTACCAAACCAGACTCCTCATTGTTAAATGGCCTGAGTGAAGTCACAAAGAATGGATTGCAGGATATAATCCCAATCCGGTCATTGTTCTTCAAATTCTCAAGTCCCCATCCATCATCATCACTGGAGGATGAGGAAGATGATGATACAATAACATCAAGCACAATTGTATTTGCAGCTCCTCTAGCTCTGGAGAAACCATCAAAAGGCAATATAATCAAATAAAAGTTGTTTGAAGACCCCCTATTCAATATGATTTTAGAGAGAAAATTACAGACATCTTTTCGCAATTAGCGAGCTTGAAAATGCAAGAATCTCCTTCCTTCAAGTGATTTTCCAATACGAATTTTCGCCAGCCAAGTCCAATGCGCATCCGAGGGCGATTATCTTGATTCAGTCTAACAGACCAAGACCTCCCCTTCTCATCTCTAATGATGGCTTTGAAGATTTTCCCGAACAAACCGTTACCTAACGAGAATTTCTTAGGAATACCCTGCAACATACAATAATCCAACACTCAATATCTTTCAAATCATAATTTAATTTTGCAACAAACTATCAGAGACTGAGAATATATTGATATTTATGTACATCATAGATAGATTCACTCACCACATGAGACCTCCTCAAGTTATATTCTGTCATTAAAATCTTAAAAGAATCTAGGGTTGGCTTTGATCCATCCTTGGGATGATTCGTAACTATTGATCCAACACCAACATCGTCAACAGAGAAATACAAATCATGAATAGAGCAAAGACACAATCACAATGTTACTCACTCTTGATTCGGCTGTCCTCTCTCTCTTGATGCTTCCGGGTTTCCCTTTTAATGGCGGTTGCTGGTGGATGGTATTTTTTCTCACAAGAACTTCTGTCGAATATCTTAACGTCAAAAACCATGGCACCTTCATACCTGAACACTACAAAATCCCCGAAGCGAAGATCATTATCCCTAACAAAATCGTTCCAGCCCTCAGTGAAACAGAACCTTTCAACCTTCATACGCCAGGATTTCTGGGAGCGTTGATGGTTCAATGTGGCTTCTCCCACTCCCTCCTCAGACATCTCGTCGACCAAGTGCTTAAGAAACGCTCTAGGTATGGACTAAAACAATAAAATTCAGATTAGCTATGTAACAAATCTTACTATAGAAAGAGAGAGGAAAAACTTACAAGCTGTTGAAATGGAGGCATGATGGGCTTGAAGAAGTGATGTTTCCTACATTGTCTGACACCTTCGGTCACCATTTTCCGCTGGTCTTCTCTTTTGAGGAGTTGAACAGAATCCAATCTAATATACTGTGGAGGTTGCTTACTTCCAATTACAGAGATAAGGTATAGGGAAGTGAAGTTGAAACTCTGAAACACAAGTTCAAGAGAGAATGAAAGATATCTATTGTCCGTCGACAATGTCCCGAGGTAGGTGCCATCAATGGAAGATTGAGCATCTCTCCTCACACTCCCTGTCAGTCCATGGATTTCTGCATGACACACTGCTTTTTTATGTGAAATCTGAACTTCGAAGTTTGAACTCCAATTTTGATTTCTTCTCAAACTCTCAAACCGAGGTTTTAGGTATCAGATCCGATCATTTTATGAAGAAAAAAAAGAGAAAATAATGATAACCTCATTTATAGAGGTATTCTTCAGTTGTCCAGCTTCTTCTGTCGTGATCTGGCTGAAATTTAATTGATGCATTGATATAGGTATGTGCATTGAACGACACCTACCACTAAATCACGACTGAAGAAACTCCAAATAATGAAGAACATCCAAACCCTTAAGTGACACTTAGAACTGAATCACGACTGAAGAAACTCCAAATATTGAAGAACATTCAAACCCTTGAGTGACACTTACCACTGAATCACGACTGAAGAAACTTCAACAACTGAAGACCATCGGAATCCCCGAGTGACACCTACCACAGAATCACGACGGAAGAAACTAACTCCAATGATTGAAGACCATCCAAACCCCTGAGTCACACCTACCAGTGAATCACGACTGAAGACCATCCAAACCCCTAAATGACAACTACCACTGAATCACGAGTCACGACCGAAAAAAGACCATCCAAACCCATGTACCCATTGTATGATAATTTCCTCCCCCCCCCCACCCAAAAAAAAAAAAAAAAAAAAAAAAAAAAAGACCACCTAGATGTATCTATCATTAAGGAGATTCTTTCTTAAACAGCCGTGTGGAAAAACCATTTTCTTTATATATGTATTTATGCTTACAGCTGGCATCTACTCATAAATTCCAAAATTTGGTCAATCATTAGTTGAGAAATGAGAATTTTTTTTTGTTTTTTGTTTTTTAAAATGATAATCTGTTGATCAAGATAGATCATTTTTTTTTTTTTTTGGAAATAATGATAGATCATGTTAAGTGGTCCACAAAATTTGACATACTATATTTGCACTTTCTATGATCATATCATCTATAATCTGGAGCAAATTGGAAGGCCACTGACAAATATATCAAAGACAGATTCTCTTCCCTTCAACTGCTAATATATGAAAGTTTCCTATCCCACCTACTTTGTTGCTTAAAAATTTAAATTAAAACAAGCCAAATGTTTTAATAAGCTATCAAAACAATCCAAATATTTGCCACTGGATAGATCAAATGAGGTCCAAATTTTGTTGATGATAGACCTACAAGTCCTCTACATAGCTCAAATGAAGTTTTTCAAATGACAAAAGCTAGTTTAGGACTACAGTGGTATATATGCATGGTCCATGGATTTCATGAATTAAAAAGAAAATTCATGATGCATGAACATAAATGAGGGTATAAAATTTAATTTGATTATGAAATTTGACACGTGGTTAATTAAAATCTTAGCCTGTCCATCCAAGTGTCAGTGTCAAGTGTCAAAGTTGTCCACCTCATCCTATCACATGGCTCAAAATAGTAGACATATTAGTGAAAATGAGAATTAAATAATAAAAAATTATTATAATGATAGATCACATATGACAGCAATGATCAAACTTCTTTGGTTCCGTTCTTAGTATTAGTGTCAAAATGGTTTCCAAGGGAACGGTTGCATCTGTAAGCTATTCAAATACTCAAAAACAGAACATAAACCCTTTGAGCAGCATGGCTGAGCATCCTTAGCCAGCAAGTATTTAAACCCCTCAAAAAGGCCTGTTCAGTGACTTCAGTCAGGCCTGAGCAGCATGGTTGAGCATCCTTAGCTATGCATGATGACCCATCCATGGAAAAATCAGTCCAGTATTATGCCAAAGTGAAGGTGAGCATCTAACCCTCATTAGGTACATAAAACCATATGTCTACATTATGACAGATACTTCAGGGGGAAAACTGTTTACAACGACAATACGTATCTCCACTTCTGTATTTTCAAGGGAAGGTGAACTAAGTTGAATTCAAAAAGGATTAAAGAGATGCACTAACAAGTTGATACAAAAATGATTCATGTTTCTCATACATGGTGCAAGATAACCAGATACCTGATAACTAACAATAAAACATTTCAGGAGAGGTAGTCTGTGTGGAATATTCACAGTTATACAAGTAGATTTCAATATTTCTGTTCTTCAATTCCTTGGAAAATCCAAGAGAGCATCAGTCAGCAAGATTGCCTCTTCCTGGCTCTGACCCACCTTCCAGACCTTGAAATCTGGACCAAAGTAATTATTGTCACTCCATCGTTTTAGTGCTGACATGGGAAAAGGACCCTGTGCATCACCGAAAGGATCCACATAATACCAAATAGACTTATCAGGGTCCTCAAGATTCTGGTTTCTGGCAGTATGACCAGTGCATTTATCATCCCCAGAAGCCTTATCATCATCACTTAATTCAACCACCTGAATTGCAGAGTCTCTCTGCCTCTGTAACATAGTACAATTGCCCTCATTATCGTCTAAATCAAAAGTAATTGCTCCACCAGTGTGCTCAACACCCATTTGCGGATCTTCCTTTTCTGTTACATCAGTGAGAGGAGACTCTCTACTGGATCTGCTGCTTCCGACATCGATCTTTACAGGATCATCTTGCTGCTGCATACTTCTACTGTCCTCATTAACCTGCAGCACATTGTGTTGCTGCTCTGCAGTACAAGCAAATTGCATATCTCTGGATCTTTCTTCTCCAATCTCTACTTGTTTGTATTCCCGCAGTTGAATCCCTCTACTACTTACCTCTTCGACCTCCGACTGTTGCATCTCTCTATTGCTTTCCACCGTAACCTCTATTGCCTGGTCTTGCTCTTTGAGAATGCAGGTAATCAGTTTCCCTTTTTTTTTCTCCTCAACCTCTGTTGGTTGATGCTGCTGTTTGACTGCAGCACAAGCAACATCTCTAGTCTGCTTATCGAGCTCTACTGATTGATATGGCTGCTCTGCAACATAAGCATGATGCTGCCCCCCTTGAACAATAACAGAATATTGATCTGAAACAAAAATGACATTAAAGTAAGTTGCAGCTGTTCTTCCACAACCAAGGCCAAGGACCACGAACATGACCATACGACAACTAAAATATGTACAATCAATATTTTTTTTATTAATTAAAAAAAAAGAAAAGAGAAAGACGACGACTATTATTTTTCTACACTTGGCAAACTTAAATAAAAATCAGTATCATGCTCAAGAAATATAAAAAAAAAAAAAAAAAAAATCCCATTTCTCTTCAATTCCATTCCCACCCCTGGAAGAAAGTCAAAATCAAAATGACTCCTTTTGACTCCTTTGATTCTGAAATGACAGAAATCATAACCATACAAATGTAATCAAAGAACCACCCAGATAGACATAAAAAGGGCGCAAAAACACATAAAAATGTGTACTGACTAGAGCCAATTCAACCTGGAAAAGTCGATATTCATAACAATGCCAAACCTTGTATAACATTAGCTTTCAAGATAAGGTTAACATTAATATCTTGGGAAAATAAAATGGACCTCCCCTTGACAATTCGTTTATTACGTGACACTACCCTGTGTGTTTTAGACTTACACTCAAGTCCATAAAAGTAGCAGTCTTAACAAACTTGATAGTCTGATGAAAATACCATTCCACATCACTGTACTAATTTCAATATTCCGCATTCGTGGAATACCAAACAGAACTTTAGTATTGGCAACCAAGTCACAAGATTCATACAAAGATTGCACAAATCTCAATCCCGAACACGTCCAGTCGTATTGGTAGGGATCACTATGCCACTTATCTTTTTTATCCTAGGCGTACAAATTAACAAAGAAAACGGTAGGTCATAGACTGGAGCAGATAGACCTCAAGTCTCGAATGAATTCAAGGACAAATTCAAAAAAAATTTGACTGTCGGGCAGGATGGTTTGTGGATTCCGAACAGCTACAGTGGTGGAACCTAATAAGATAGCAATTATGACCCAAGAAGTAATAAGTACCTGGGTATGAACTTTGAAGTCCCCTTTTTTTCTGTCTTCTCCTCGATCTCACCCGCCGACAAGCTGTCAACCTCTGGTTTCCATCTGCGAGCACTGCAGTTCCTGCTTGGGTCAGCTGCAACTCCATTCGTCGAAGAAGGTAGGTTTGCTGCGAGCTGCTACAACTGCAGATAGGTTTCACCCCTCTTTCTCTCTCACTTCAGCTATTTTGGAAATCAATGGCGAATTAAATTCGTCTGGTGCTCCAACTGAGAGTTCCGTGGATCCTCAAAGCAAAAGCATTTCGGTTCGAGAAGAGAACTTTCATCTCAAGAAGACGAATCACTATAACCGTTGCAGCCAATCTCTTTAACGAATCAAAAAATCCAAATTGTGTTGAATCCTTTCCAAAATTGATCTTCGAAATAGCCCAAAGATTGCCCCACTATACTTTTCCTTCCACTTCTTCTAGAAGTACTGTCCCCTAACCCTTTTCTCGATTGATCTCTCCAATAACTCTATCACGGGTCCTTTCCCTTTGGAAATCCTCAATTGTACTCAAATCCAAGCTCTTGATCTGAGCCATAATCAACTCCATGGTGACCTCCCTATAGAAAGTTTCACTTCTCTAACTAACCTCACTCTTCTCAATCTCTCTAACAGTCACTTCTCTAAAAGTAAAATCTCAAATTCTCACTTCTTTGCAAGGTTCAATTCCTCAAGCTTTCTTGACTCGGGTTTGCTTCCGCACCACTGGGGATTCAGAATCAAGGCCGTGATCTTGCTCATCTGTTTCCCAATCTTAGTAATTTTGATAGTCGGTTGTTGGGGTTGTCTCTGTTTCTGCCGGCCGAATATCTTGCCGTCAGTCTTCCAGCAACGGCACAAGTTCACGCCGACAATGCTGAAAGCAGCTAAATCAGGGTTCTTATAGAAAAATTTGGTGGGGAAGAGCTAAGGAGTTGAAATTTATAAAGGGGTTCTTAGAGATGGGACCGAAGTCCGGATTGAGATCTATATAGAGAAGATTTCAATAGAATAGCGTAGAAAATTTGTGAAAGAAAGTCTGTAGTTGTCTTAGGACTAATAAGGGTAAAAAGGTTACTTCAATACAAATAAGGGTATTTTCATCTTTTGAAAAAATAACCATTCTCCACGTCAGCAACTAACGTTCATTGCGCAACAGAGTGGACTTATGTGTTATAAATATGATTTTTTTAGGGAGGTCCATGTAATGTTTCACAAGGTAGGGTAGTGTCGCATAATAAACAAATTGTTAAGGGGAGGTCCGTGTAATTTTCCCTAGAAAAAATTTCATCTACACCCCATCAAGGGTTGCTAACATCATCTACACCCACAAGATTGCAAAAATATCACCTAGGTCCACTTAATTGACGGAAATCACTAAAATTGTTGAAATACAATTTTACCCTTCATATTATAAATTGAAAAATTAAAAATTACGTTGATTTACTAATTTGACCTTCAAATCAAACTTATATTTTCTCTCCCTCTTTCCTCTTCACTCTCACCCAAGCCCTAACCCCTACGATTGGAGTCCCCTCTGAGTTGTGCGTCCATGGCTGTCATTGTTTCTAACAAATTCAGTTTTATCAACACTCTTTACCAACCAATCCAACTAAAGAACAAAAGAATCAAGCTCAGATCATGAAATACAAACAGAAAAAATTTCAATTTCCAGCAGAATCCGTCAATTAGAAACCTAAATACCTTTTCATTCCATAGTTCCAAATTTCACAGGAATCAACATCGAAAGATCCAACGATCTACTCAAACAGAAAAACCGACTAGTCGAAGATGCTCGAAGTGAAGTTAAAACCTCAACACCACTGGCGTGAAGAACCAAGAATTATGGACCGTTCAGGTCTATTTAAATAGGAAAGGATTAAAGGCTTCTATCCGAATAGAAAATCAGAAAACACTGTTTTGTCGGTTTTTCTTTTCTTCTTTTGTTCTTCGGCAACGGAAAACGTCGGGAAATTTTTTTACCGGCGAAAGCATCCGATGACATTGACTGATTGGCAGGAAGAATCTAAGTTATTTGGGGACGACATTTTGTTTTGAAAGAAGGGCAGATTCTTACAACGATTGATTGAATATGGATATCCATGTTTTCCAAGATTTTTGATTTAAAGATATTGGAAGGTGAGGAAAAATCGAAGATGGTTTGGATCCAAAAGTGGAAATAAGTCGTATCATGCTCGAGTGCTATGTGATTCATTCTCCATACTTTCAAGAATGGCAAAAATTTTTAATAGAGAGATTTTAAAAATTAATGCTGAAGAGACGATAAAGCATTAAAGCACCTTTGATGGCTTTATCCCTATTCTGAAGAAGGGTTAAGTATTCATAAGAGGCAGCTCAATAGATTCCCTAAGTTCCCAAATCTGATCAGTGAGGAGTTGCCTGTGGGATGAATAAGAGAAAGATGTTGATGTGTTTAAGGTGAGGAACCAGACAAAAGAAAACCGTCGAAGGAAAGCTTCCAGATATATCATTTTCACCCTCATTCAAGCCCAAAGAAAAATCAATATTATCCATTGATTCTTTCTTGTTGCCTCTGATTGCACGGAGCTTCTAAAGCAGTTGATGAGACGGTAGTTCAGTTTTAGGAGAAGAATAAAAAACCGTCCGATGACTGTACAGTAATTCTCCGGCATCAGGAAATGGCATGATAGGGTCGGGGAAGTCAGTGTTTGTCATCTCCGATCACCGGAAATTAGTTGCAGAGGTCAGATAGTCTGTAAGGTAAACAAAATCAAAATCAAAAAGGAAGAAGCAAAATTGAAAAAAGGGTATAATGGTCTTTTAACCCGGCTAAAAGGATAGTATCGTCCATCAAATTTTCCAATGCAGCTGACATCAGCATCTAACAGGAATCTTGTGACGGAGGACTTCTTTGATTAGCACAACAAAGTTTTTGGGTGGTAGGTGATGTTTTTGCAATCTTGTGGGTGTAGATGATGTTAGCAATCCTTGATGGGGTGTAGATGAAATTAATTTTTTTTTCCCTAATATCTTTTCTCATAACTAGAAAAGGAAGGGGCATACTATTGTGGAATGCAAAAAAACTAGTAAATACCTTCTTCCATAGAATTTTAAGCCATGTGGTAAAGTAGATCAAGTACACAAGTCCATTTATTTCATACTATGAAACATTGTCCCTCTCTTTCCCTTGTCCTCTCTCCTCTCCTCCACAACACCACCTTAGCATTAGCTGATGATGAGGGACATCTCATCTCTCCCTTCCCCAAGCATCTCCCAAGATCTCTCCTAGATTTGCTTAAGAGTTCATTTTCACTTCAGGAAACTCCAACTCTTATAATTTATTTTAGGGTAAATTACTTGTACCTCCCCTGAACTTTGCCGTAATTCTAGGCCATAGCCTACAGTTTTGAACCATTACAACCCTTCCCCTTTCTGTTGACAATGTTAAAAATAAAAGGAAATTCATAAGTTTAACCTTCTTTTTCTTAGTGATAATAATAATAAGAATATGGGAAGGAAAATATTGATGAACTTGATATGACACTGAGAGGGGGGGTGAATCAGTGTCTGAAAATTCTCCCTAATTATTTCACTGCTGCCCAGAGCTGATGGAGATATATTCTTTTACACACACACAAGCGTATGCAAATCTACCTTGCTACCACTCAGTGGCCAGGTCTACTAGATTTGCACACCCATCCTGCAAGTCATTCCACGCACTCCAAAATATATAGAAAAATAAAGACAGTCCACAACACAAGATATACGTGGTTCACCAACACAGTGTGTGATGGCTAGTCCACGGAGTAATGCCCAACGGGTTCCGTATTTACTCAACACTCAACTTTTAGTCTTTTACAAGACAAGGATACTAACCCTAGGTTTTCCCAGCATAAAACTGAGAGGGCGCACCAACACCAAGATTCAGGCTCAACAGCCAGTGTCCAGCACCCACTGAACACACCACGCTTGACCCGCACCCACGGGAAGCAAATAACAATTTTTTAGGCTTATAATTATGCCTTACAATTTTTCACCCACTAGCTAGGTATTCAATAATTTTCACCTACGCTAGCATACAATATATTGAAAGCAACAAATAGATAGGGAATTGAAAAACCTCACAACTGCTTTCGAATGGCCAAAAATATCTCTTAAGCTTCACACTGCTCTCAGGAACTCTCTAACAGCCTTCAATGATGATAGAAATAAATTCACAGAGCACACCTCATCCACAGGCTTCCAATCTCTTCCACACAACCCATAATCACCATGAATGTAAACATAAATGCTCTACTGACCTCTCATAGGGATTTAGCATTCCATTGATGCACAGAGAAGAGGTAATTGGTGATTGATCACTCCCACAGGGCACAAAACCTAGAAATCCTTCTGTCTGCCTTCAAAACGCTCTTTTCAATTTTTCTCTCAGTTTTGACGACTCCCAACGGCGCCCAATGTATAGAGCATCCGAAAATATGGAAACTGCAACTTGAACGGACCGATTTGGAGCTCGGATGAGAAAGTTATGGCAGTTTGAAGTTTGACCAGTAACAAATAAGGAAAGAGAATCTTTCCAAACAATTCCGCGCACCCGCGCAACACTGAATCGCCGCCCCGCTGACGTGTTGTCAAGTTCTGGTTTGCGGAGACGGAATCTACGCTTTCAGCCGTCGGATAACCTTAAAAAGGCGGGATTGAACCTGCTCCATCGGATCTGAATAAATCACGTCAGGCGCGATCAAAGATTACGTGAGCCGTTGGATCTGAATCTGATCCGCTGCGCACCGTATGTACCCTACACCGAATCAAGCGCTAACACAATAGATCGCGGCCCATTATAATATAATGCAACGGGCCAATCAAAGCCTGCGCGACAGAATCTTGACGCTGCCGCCGCACTGCACTCGAACCCGCCTTGATCTGGGCCATTCAAAGTGGATCTGAGCATCGTGGCTTCATTTTAGCAGCCGATTTGGAATCTTCTACATTTTTTTCTTACCCAAAATGCCCCCGAGCAAATGTATTAATGACTTTTTTGAGCGATCCGACGGAAACTGCAATACCTCTCTCATCTGAGGTCGGAATTGAGTGATTCAAGTTGCGTTGGAAAGATAACTCGATGCTCTACATCTTTGCACTGTCAGATTTCCATGAACCTGCTGTGGGACCCACCAACATTTTCTCTCTCCTCTTTCTCTCTCCTCATTCTCTCTCTACATCTTCTTTCTTCCTGTAATGCTTCAGAATGCTGCAACATTGCCTCATCATTAGAAACTCGGCCACATCATCAGAAACTGTGCCACATCCCCAATGGGATCCACAGACACTCTCATCAAAATCAGTGTAAAATCCCATTCAACTCATTGTAAGTCATCTGAAACACATGTAGAACACTGTAGAACAAACATGTGAGGTTGTTCCATCTCTGCCACTGCACTGACACTCTCTCTCCTGCACTGACAATCTCTCCTCATTCATCTGACTGAATGCTCACAAACACTGTCACATCAGCCAAGTTGCCAACAATGACAACATAAAGTCCAACAAATATTCTCTCTCTTCCTTACCTAAAACAAAAGAACAAGAACTTTGTTAGGGTTCCTCCTCCATGGCCAATGAACTTTCCAAAAGCCGACCAGTAAACCCACAAGAATCTTACGGTGAATCCACGGGCCCAGGAAGGGTGATTGTAATCATGGGCCCTAGGAGGAGGCTGCCTCCGTGCGTCATCGAAACCCCATAGGATCTCTGACCACCACCCCACAAACCATCACTATCGTCGCTACTCACACATGCAAACAGGCAGCACTTTTCATGGACTCTTCAAACTCTTTTGTCATCCTTTTATTCAACTAGAAGCAAGTGAAGTCACTACCCAACCTAAGCCTCAGTGACTTCCCCGGCTTATCTTGGCTCCTGCTCTGGCTAAGGGAAGCTCCCGCACCACCGAAAATCGTCAAGGCTCTTTGTATGCCAATTTTGAATCCAGTCCGATGAATCGAGAAGAAAGGATTGCCCCCCTGGTTGGCCACTTCTCGTGAGACTCCATTTGCCTTCCCAAATAGGAAGGTCTTAAATTAAGGAGGAAGAAAGAAGTCAAGTTGGTATGCTACCTAAAGCTCATTTGGAAGGTAGCGTCAAAGAAGAAGAGCATTGAGTGGATTGACTCTACATTAAACTCCTCAAAGGGACTCTATTTGGACTATGACTTCTGCTAAGGACTCATCCTGGGCTTGGAGGAATCCTCTTGAGCATAGACATATTGTCAAAGACATCATCAAAGGCAAGATAGATGATGGATCATCCACTTTTCTTTGGTTGGATAACTGGCATACTCATGGAGTTTTTCTTAACAGATATGGGAGAGAATATCATATTTGATCGGGCAGTGATAGATTCACTCTAGTTTCCTACATTATGTTAGATGGTTCTTGGAGACTGGGGCATCTATCCTCCCATAGACTGATTTAGGCTTGGTCTGCCCTCCCTTTTTATTCAAAGGTACTTCAGGAAGTGGTGACCTTGTGAGATGGACAGCCTCATCATTGGGTACCTTCACAGCTACCTTTGCTTAGGAAGTGGTCAGGTCAAGATCAAGACAGAGTTCCCTGGTGAGACGTGAGAGGTTATATGGTTCCAACACCATATTCCCCAATACAGTTTCATTGCATGGTGAGCTATCACCCGTTTGACGTGCATTAAATCTTTCCTTCTCCACAGAGGGATCTCTTTGCACCATAACTATTGTTTCTGTTGATCTGTCAACGAGGACATTCACCATCTCTTCTTTGAATGATCCTTCTCTTCTAGCCTATGGGAGTGTGTTCTCCGCCATTGCTGGCCAGTCTCGAGACAAATTTGATCCTTTGAGAGGGAATAGAAGTGGATTCGCAAAACCATTAATAGTAAATCCAAGTGCAAAAGTCTTGGAAAGCTGGTTTTCTATGCCTCCATACATCAGATTTGATGAAAAGGAACCTATGATCTTAGACCACCAAATGTACAAACTTCCTTAAGATTTGGGATGCCACTGCTTTTTTATATTAATGGAAGTTCTATCCAATTGCTAGTCTCTGTTGCTAGTCTCTGCCTGGGTACTCCCAAACATAGGTTTATTGTTAATGCCTAAGATTTACCTATCCAATTTTAATGTGTGGATAGGATTTCCCCTGTGATCAGCTTGTTGATACATTTTGGTTTCTCTCAAGCTGCCCCTTCTAGGCTCTTGTTTTGTATCTTCTTTGGGTTTTGTTATATAAATTCTTTATTCACCAAAAAAAAAAAAAAAAGTATGTACTGCACACCACAACAATAAATCTTGAACATAGATTGAACTTTGTTGAAGATATAAAGGATCTCTATTGTTCCTCAGTCTTCAACTATAATCATAGTTCACAACCTAGGTTGAAACTGCATGTTTTCGACCAAGACAACTCAGTATCAACCCTGGTCGAAACAAAACCAGGGGTTGACACCAAGATGTATCAAATTTCGACCAGGTTTCGATCGAAACCACTGTTTGGTTGGATACATGGTCAAACCAAGTTATAAGGGTTTAGACCGAAATCCCAGGGACAGCACTTATTTATGCCTAATAAGTAAATGAATTTTTATTATTATTTGTAAAATTCAAATTCCAAAAGGATAAGAACTCAACTCTCCAGTTCAAGACCAAAAACCTCATTTCCGATTATGGGAGCGATTTTCAACTTTCAAATGGTAAGATTTTTTTCCAATCTAAAAATTTCATAAATCCTATTACAATAAAACATCACCAAAAACTAGAAGTGCATCAAAATAATCTTTTGTTTTCATTCCCAAAAAATAATTTTCATTTAGGGGACTTTAAACAGCATTCGCGTACTTTAAACAAGATAGGACAAGAACGTAACTCCTTCAATATAACTCGGATTCAAGCAATCTCGGATTTGTAGGGAACCTGGTTATGGATTTAGGGTGTAGGATTTAGGGATTTTGGGATTAAACCACTTTTTGAACCTATATCTCCTCCCCATACGCAAGATTCTGAAATATGTCAAGTGCATGAGACGTAATTGTGCAATTGATTGGGGCTATTCTATTCCTGACATGTTGCACTAGGTCTAACACAATGGCCATTGCAGTACCAGCTTCCCAATCCTTAATAGATTTCAATTTAAATTTTTAAAAAAATTAAAATTAACATAAGAAGCATATCAAAGATATGATAGATCAGCCACAAAATTCATGACTTAAAAAAGATTTAAAAATATTTACAATTTACTTTACTTTATCTAATTATATCACTGGATTGAAATCGACTTACAGAAAAATTTTCGACAATGTTCTAGAAATTCTAGTAACTCTTATTTTTAAACTACTGTGGTCAAATTTGGCTCGAAATACTTATGACCCAAAACATTGTGCTTGTAACTCTTCCATTTTGAGTATTGGTCTCCTGTTGAACTGAAACATGTCCACATGCTAAGGTCAAAACATACCATTTGTACCAAGAAGTTTTTTTTGGTCAAGTATTTGTACCAAGAAGTTGATGTAGCAAAACAAAACATAAAGAATAAATTAGCTGGTCCATATTAAGGGTCTCAGAGATAAAGCATCATAGCGAGAAAAGCACATTTAAGCTCTCACATAAAATAGACCAATTACTCAAACAAGCTTTGACACTATATTATCCCCACTATATGTGTAATGCCCCAGATTTTTTTTTGTAGTTATTTATTAAATAATTTACTTATTTTTATCATTTCTGTTCTGGGTGATGTTTGGTGTCACTAGGTGACGTTTAGAAAGCTAGCTGCTGATTAACAGCCTTGGGTGCTTTGTAAGTGAGGCGCATTATAATTTTATTTATTATTTTTTTAAATATGTTGGTTGATCATCAAATAATTTTATTTATTTTTTAAGGCATTATAATATCTGTTCTATGACAGAATAGAATATCAGTAAATATACAATTTACTCAGACCATGTATATATACAATCTCATAAACACGCTGGTCAAAACTGATCTAAGATCTGATATTACAATGCTTTAAAATCATTCTCACATTCCCCCTTTGATCTAACATCAAAACACTTCAGTGCATGTTCAGGAAAGTTGGAAGCATCCTGATTTGCAAAAGCTACAATGGGTGATGTCTGGAGGTCTGGAAGTGGGTAAAGGGCTGGGCTTCAATGCTTGGGTGCAGCCTTTGGTAGCAGCTTAAGCTTTAGCTTCTTAGATAACCATACTAATCATAGGAAGGACGAACAGACTGGAGTAAGCCACTGTAAAGAGGAAAATAAAAATTATGAGCGGGATTGATCGAACCAACAACCCCGAGAAGGATTTGCTGTGGAAGCTTCCTGTCCTGAAATCCAAGAGCTTGTGAATGCTAGGCCCCTGTTCGGTCTCGGTGCTGGCTGGGGTTTTGGCCTCCTCCGAGGTGTAGGCCTTGGTCCTGGAATTCCGGGCTACAGAGCTTGGTTTTGGGGTTGGTGCTGGATGTGGTGGTGGTTTGGGATTTGGATATGGCATAGGGAGAGGAGTTGCACATGATGAGTATCGATGCTACAGTAACGTGGGAGAGCTATTCCATAGCTCCAGAAATCTCCCTTCTCAGGATGAAATTGGTGCTCTGATTGATGAGTGGCTATAAACACCAAGAAGTTAATTAGAGCAACTTCGAAAGAGATTGACAAGTGGAGAAGATGATAGCTAGGACTTGGTAGTCTTGCATTAATAATGTGAACATCTAAAACATATGATATTTGTCCAATTTATTAATTATTAAAAATATATATTTACAAATAAAATTAAATAAAATAATAGTCATTTTTTACCTATCCCAAAAAAAAAGGTGATGTACCTACTCAATATCTTTGCTGCTGTCCTTCTTCTTCACGATTTTTCTCTCTTGGCGTAAATAGGCTGCCCCCTCCTCTTTTTGCTTTCTTTTCTTTTAAACCCTTTATTATGATTCAAATTCTTTCTTTCCTTTAATTAATCTAAGGAAATACTAAGAAAGGAAGGTTTTGAAGGAGATAGGGAAGGAAAGAGATATATTGCTCCTCAATATATTATGTAACCCAATACTGGGTAACCAAAATCCTCACTGATCAGGATTCACCCTCCTTACTGATTCCCGCACCCCACTCCCACACCCCCCTCCCCCCTCAAAAAAAAAAAAAACCCCCCCACAAGTGATAAATATAGTTTATGTTCATTGCACAAATCTGACCATAATATAGTATAGGTTCATTCTCGAATCTGACTTTAATATTTGAAATTCAAAATCAAAAGAAAACTACCAAATACAGTGGGGCCCACTACTGCCCACAAATTTGATGATCTACCAACATAATAAAAATAAACAAATAAAATTATAATACACCTCACTACAAGGCACCCGAGGCTGTTAATCGGCAATTAGCTTTCTAAACGTCACCCAGTGACACCAAACATCACCCAGAACAGAAATGATAAAAATAATTAATTAAATAAATAAATACAAAAAAAAATACATCTGAGACATTACATCCTCCCTCCTTAAAAAATTTCGTCCTCGAAAATCTGCAAGTATTACAATATGCTACTGAGCCAAAGCATCTGGAGGGAAAAGTAATCAGAGATCCTCAACCAACAATTAGAATCATCATCAGCAACCCGGGTTTCTGATTCCTCTGATGGAGCTTGCTGGCACCACTTAGATGGCCCCAAGGTCCCCAACTGACCACAAGCCATAAGGAAAAAAAATGATAGAATGAACCTAGTGGCATGAGAGAATGAACCTTGGCTGGCAGACAGGGTCTGTTCAAAACCATACGATGGGGAGAAAAATGATACCGCCAGTCAGCCCCTGGAGTTGGAGGTTCTACATGGTAGACTTCGTGGCAGCCAGGAAAGCACCAATGCTAGACTTGAATTGCATACCCAAAACCATGATTTGGGTGGTGGTACTCAATGGGAAATTAAAGACACAAATGTCTCTGCTTCCTTTTACAGAAGGTTGAGAAGAAAGGGTCGGGAGGAAGAAGGAAATAAACTCAATCTGGATGAAAAGGGAATCTGACATGAAGTATAGAGACTCTTAAATGGCTGCAACGGAGTGGAAGCAGGAAATAGTCCAGGCCCCAAATGATCATTTTTATTATGAAATATGCGGGGGACTAGGATACACCATTCAATTAGTGGAATATAAGAGGAATAGATAAGAAGAATAAACTATGTTTTCTATTACTAGAAAAAATTACCAGTACCTTGAGAAATGCACATGTGGATATTTTTGGGGACTAAATTGATGAACAGAGGTTTATGAGTTCCTGGTTATGTCGTTTGGATTAACCAATGCCCTTACATCTTTTATGGAACTGATGAACCGGGTGTTCCATGATGTATTGGACACTTCGGTTATAACTTTTATCGACAATATATTGGTTTATTCCAAAGACGAAGAAAGTCTTGTAACGGACCTTAGAGCAGCCTTACAACGGCGGAGATTAGAGAAGTTTTATGCCAAGTTCATGAAGTGTGAGTTCTGGTTAAACGAGGTTGCATTCTCAGGGTCACAGAGTGTCATTAGAAAGGATAAAAGTGGACCCCAGTAAGATAGAAGTAATTGTATGGTGAGAAACGCCTAAGAAAATTGCGAAGATCAGAAGTTTCTTGGGTTTAGCTGGTTTTTACAGACGATTTGTAGAGGACCACTCTAAGATCGCAAAACCTCTTACCAAGCTAACCAGGAAGGGAGAGAAGTTTATTTGGACTGACAAGTGTGAAGAATGTTTCGAGACTCTAAAAACAAGGTTGATATCAACTCTCATCTTGATCATTCTTGCACCAGGGAAACTTTTTACCCTATACACCAATGCTTCCGGATTGAGTCTAGGATGCGTACTGATACAGGAAGAACAAGCGATTGCATATGCTTCAAGACAATTGAAAGAGCATGAAAAGAATTACCTTACTCATGACTTGGAGTTAGCGGCGGTGATTCAGGCAATCGAAACTTAGAGACATTATCTATACGGAGAAGAATTTCAGATTAAATCGGATTACAAGAGTCTTATTTATCGCTTCTTCAGAAAGAGTTGAACATGAAGCTAAGGAGATGGTTGGAACTCCTGAAGGATTAAGACCGTGATATGCAGTGTCGCTCGAGCAAGACTAAAATAGTAGTTAAGGTTTTGAGCAACAAGGAATAATGAAGCCAAAAGGAGGACCTAGTACAATAGCTGTATCTATGATCAGCGTTTTTCACTTTCAGGTATGCATAATTATCCTCTGTATCTCAGGACCTTTTTCACATCCAAAGTAAGTCAGGGTTAGGTTTTTCTTTCTCTAAATCTTCTTGCACCGTTCTTATATATGGATCTAACAAAATTGTTACTTTTACTTCATCCATCAATTCAGAGATGATCTTTAATGCCACAAGCACAGCCAAGGTACTATTGCTTCATAAGTTCATCCATAAGTTCTCGCTCAATTGGATCATCAGGAAGTATACAATTCCTAGATCCTCAGGTGTCTAACAGGATTAAGGTTCTAGAAAGTTAAACCTGTTTTATGTTTTGTTAAAAACATGGTTAACAGGTTAGAGTGGCATACTTCTTCACATTATGGACTAAAGAACAGTTTTAAAGGAATACTCTTACAAAAGATTAAAGGAAGTAGAGGACAGGTTGGGTAGATGAACATCATAACATAATTAGGAAAAATCTTTTCCATCTGTCAAATTCTGTTTCACATTCACACATGTATAAAATTCTTCAGTTATCAGTCAGGGTGAAAGTATTGAGATCACCAACTTGGGTGTCCATGTCTCATGGAGCACTGGCTGAAATTAATATGGTCTTCTACAGAAGCATCAGTTATGCTCTCCAACACAAACAAGGAGAGAGGGTGTAAATGCAATAAAATTTTGAATAACAAAGCATCTTTCGCATGCAGAGGGTTTAGCTTCTAAATTTTTCCATTACCTTTCAATTCTCTAAAATTAATATTTCAGTATGAAGCTTCCTCTAATGTAGTTTCATTTTTATCAAATGCACAAAAGCAACAAGAGAGAGAGAAGGTACAATAAATGAGTGGATTAAAGTTTGACTACCTCCAACATCTCCGTTGAATTTACGATCAGACACAGCTCCATCTCCTGGCAGAACCATAACACACCAGTTTTACAAGTTCTAAATCAAAGCTCTGGAATGAAATGGAAAGAATATAAAAAGAATTTTTAGCTAAACAAACTTGAAGCCTCAGTATTCACAACCGTGTGAGTTGATGCAATTATATTACCAGATAAATCCTCAGTAGAACTTCCCAAAGCCCCTACAAGGATCACTCTTGGTGAGTCATATTTCCCTTCTTTCATATCTAATAGAGAATGCTGGAGAGTGACTTCAGGAACAATTTCCGCAATTATTGATGGAATCTCTTGTAACATGCGCAACCGTTCTGATGGTGTCTGAAGTAGCTGCTTTCTTTCTAGGTATTCAGCAAGCGTAAAACCCCAAAAAGTCAAGGAAAAAGGTTTATTTCTCAAGGGAATTATAGCTCAGACTATACAACTAAGGATAGCCTTTACTCAACCATTTTATGCCAGCAAATAATACAACTATTAGTTCACTAAACACACTGCCTCATCTTGTGGCCAGAAGGCAACATGCATTTGTCCTGAACCATGGGGCACACCAACTCACCAAGAGCTAAATCCAGTATATTATTCCATCATACTTCCCCCATTTACCAAAAAACCAAAGTCAAGAGATAATTAGGCTTATCCAATTGAAGTCTTCAGCTAGGAAGTACATCACAAGCACCTAATCACCAGCATAAAATGAATAAAAAAAATATGAAATGCTTGCCCTTAAAGAGCTCAGGACCCATATGTAGAAAAGACACAAACACACAAGTTGGTGTCCGAGATCTGTACAAGGTGTCTAATATGACTACCCTAAAAAATTTACAGGGTGATACATATTTATATTCTATCTTCAGAAATGCATTGGAAGAAAGGTTTCTTGTTACATGGACCATAATCTCAATTACAATATATACAGCAGTTCTTGACATCTCACCATCAGACAGCTTTAATCATCGCAACATCCATTTCAATCTCTGATTATTGTGGCCAACATTGCCTCATATTATTCATATAACCTGTCAACATTCCTGGTTTTTACAAAAATATAAAAATAAATTCCTCAGCATCAATATCGCACTAGAAACAGTTCTATATTAAATAACTTCTATATATGAAGAAAGGATATTCTCTTCGCCAACCCTTCTCATTTGCCCGTTCAATGAGGTTTTGTAACATTGCAATCTCTCTGTCAATCCACTGCAATCAATCGGTTTCTAAAGTCATTCACAACTCACAAGCAAGGGCAGGGAATAACCAAAAAAATGCCCCCCAAAAAAAAAAAAAACTGATATCTAAATTTAGAATATTATAAGCCGGAAGCAGGAAAGAAACACCTAGTGTCATCTAGCTTCTCCTCAATAATTTTGTCATTGCATTCTAGCTTTGCATTTCTACTCAATAAAGATTGTTAGGAAAAAATAATAAAACCAAAAACAAACCAGAAACTGACCAATCTGAAGAGAACACGATAGAGAGAGAGAGAGAGAGAGAGAGAGAGAGAGAGAGAGAGAGCAGAATCGGTAGGTCTTGCTCCTCCTTGTAATTGTTAAATTTATAGCATCTAGCAAACATCGACTAGCTAGGATCTAGGGCTCTACAAGCCAGAGTCCTAGTTAAAAGTAAACTAACTAGCCTAATCGTAAAAGGAAACTGAAAATAATAAAGTAAAATAATAGCCTAAATAGGAATCCAAGTCCTAGAAACTCCATTCACTACTTTGACTAAGTGTCAAAGTAGTGTTCGGTTACAATATATTACTCAACCCCCCCCAAACCAAAAAAAAAAAAAAAAAGCTGGAGCATGGGGGATGTAAATGCTGCAGCTTGAAACTAGTTAAGCCCCCCACCATTCTGCACTTTGGTCTTGAGGCCCGGGTATGGCTAAGGTAGCATTGGAAGATGAGCTGGTTTTCTCAAGTTGTTGAATTCAGCAAAGTAACTAGTCAAACTCACAAGATGGAGTTCCTAAAGAACATGCTGATGACGCAAGTGTAGAAGCCGGAACAGGTGCAGATGGTGTCAGTAAGTGCTGAATCAGGATCAGCAGAGTCAGAATAAGCTGAGTCAACCAAAGAATCAGCCCATTCAGAGCGCCCATGTTTGGCCCAACAAGTATCAACAAAATGATTAGTCTTCTCACAGAAGATGCAACAGCGAAAAGACTTGTCAATAGAGGAACCACTAAAGCCACAGCCACGTCTTTGACCATTGCCACGACCTCTACTAGAAGGGGAGCCGCAGCCATAGCCAACATATAGAGCAAAAGTATCGTTGGATGTAGCAATAGTGTCATCTTTAGGAGTAGTAACCAAGCGTTGAAGATGAGAGAAAGTTTCTGAAAGAGTATGAACCTTTTCCCCCCTCAGAAGTTGCTCCTTAACAGAGTGGTAGTTAGGATGTAAGTCAGCCAAAAATTTGGCAACAAAGAACTCACTTCGTTGTGCCTTTTGTAGTTCAAAATTGGTGGTCAAAGATTGATGGACCTGTAACTCTTCAATGATGCCCTTGTAACTGCTATAGTACTCAGTAAGCGATCGGTCACCCTATGAAAAAAAGAAAACCACCACTCAAATAAATCATAAAGACGTGATATATTCTTTTATTAACCGTAGCTCTCTTGTAGATCCTTCCCTACATCCTTGGGGTGCTATGGAACATAACATTGGATGTAATAATAAGATAAATAGTCAATACTATTCCACAACCAAATCGGACTGTGGAAGATTCACGCATCCATTCATCATGGGCAGCAACGTCAGCAGATGATTTAGAATCAGCAAAGGAGGATTTTCAGTGAGATATTTTAATTTACCCTGAGAGCAAATGAAGGCTTTGATGGCTTGAGCCCGTAATAGGTAATTGGAAACACAATTAAGCTTAATGGTAGTAATCTGGACAGGAGTATGAGAGGAAGTACCTTGGATGGAGGAATCAGCCATGGATAAAAAAAACAGCAGTAGGAGAGGGAGAAGGAGTGGCAACAAAAAACAGTAGTAATAAGAGTAAGACATCAGCAAAGGAAAAAAACTTGCAACAGAACCTGAGCTCAAGATATCAGCAATGAATAAAATTGGATTGAGTCGGCTAAAAGGAGCAACAATGGTGTAGCAGCAACAGCATAGAGGTTGCGGTAGTAGTAGACAGTCAAGAAAAAAATTTCGGTAGCAGCAGAAAAAGAAAAGAGAGAAAAAAACCCAGAAAAAAAAATTGCGTCGGGAGTAGAAGGAGCAGTACCTTTTTAAAAATTGCAGCAGTAATGTCAAAAGCAGTAACTCAATAGTAGCAAAAAAATTATAGTATCAATAGGCAGCATAGGTTGCTACTTGCTAGTAGAGGAGAAAGACTATCAGAACCAGAGAGGGAAAAAAAAAAGCTTTTAATCGATGTGCTCTGATACCATGTTAGGAAAAAACAATAAATTAAAAACAAATCAGAACTGACCAATTTGAAGAGAACACAATAAAGGAAGAGAGAGAGAGAGAGAGAGAGAGAAGGGGGTGAAAGTAGGGGGAAGGGGGGCAAAGGATGGAAGAATAAGAAGAAAAATGGCAAGAATAAGCAGTAGTAGCTTAGACTAGCACTGAAAAAGCGGCAACAGAGCGACTGCCACCACAAGAAGAAGCAGCAGCAGCCACCACAGAAGGCAGATCTGTTGCCAAAAATGCAACAGCCATTGCCATTACAATCATTGTTCTGTCTCCGCCGGAAGAAGAGAAGAGAGAGGAAGACAAAGAGGGAGGACCAACGTACCTGTAACTCCACCACCTCTTTTGTCATCAACATCAAAGAGGAGGACGACCCCTGCCTCTTTTGGGTTCCATTTGTTACAATTATGACATTATAGAAGACATTCTTTAGTTGTATACACCCCCCCCCCCCTTCTCCCCCCTCCTTTCATATACAAAAGAAGAAAAAAAAAACATTTAATATACAAAGACCCCTCAAAATTACATTTTTTTTTTAGGTGAATGAAAATATATCTCCAAAATTACATCTTAAAAGGGAAGAAATCTCATATTTTACATCTACACACAAAGCTGTTCATCAAATATTGTCAATTAATCAGAAAAGTTTGTCCTGGATAATATCCAGCAAAAATAAAAAGGAAACAGAACACAAAAAGCAACCCTTTATTTGCAATTCATTGTAAACAAGTCCACCAAGATTCAAGAGTACATACGTGATTTGTTATATCCTCATGTAGAATTCTGGCCTTCTGCTCAAGCTCCACCTATAAAAAAAAGTTTAAATAACTTATGTCTTAATCTATAAAAAATAATATTTGACATCCATAAACAAAATTAAATAAAACAAACTCAAAAGTTATTGGTTCAAAGCACCAAACATTACGAATGAAGTGGAAGCATAATTGCATAATTGGTAATTTTCCAAATTTAGTTAAGTCATTTAAAACTAACATAAATTTGACAGCATTCAGAAAAAACAGAACTTAATTCCTTGTACATGGAAAAGAAGACAAAATAGTTAAAATTAGACCCCACTGTTAACTTGCTTGACCAGGTAACCAACCAAGTTCAGATTAGGTGATAAATTCAATCAAAATGAGGCCTAGTCATTGTTATTGTTGTTCTGTTTTTTATCTTCTGTTACCACTACTACAGACAAAACACTGAAACAGAAGCTACTTTTTTAAGAAAAAAAACCACAAATTGTGTATGCAAATAAAAGAAACAATCAAAAATACACCCAACACTCAAAGACCAAATAATCAGGCAGAAGAATGTTTTCTCTGAAGACTACCTGACTAATACAGAAATTTTTTCAAAATTTCTATTCAATATGCTTCTTAAAACCATATCCCACAATTTCTGTCACACCCAAACCCAATGCAGAAGTATTAGTCATACAGAAATGGTTTCTGACACAGCAGGACCGAAATATAGGTCATGTTCCCAGCCAAATGAGGAGACACCACTGAGCATTAGGAAAATTTTAGTGTTTTAGGCTTTTGCAATGTATTCAGTAGTCCTCAATTCAGAAAAAAGAATCATAATGTTGTCTACAGCCATTGACATTCAGATGTTTAAAACAAAAATGTCCAGAAAAGAGGGAATTCTTTAGAAGGACAGGATGAAATGACGGGCACTTGGGTACTCTTTCAGGATGGCACCAGTAAGATTCAGAGGATTTGCTATGCAACTAATCTATAAAAATGCCAAAACCACTCCTACCTCCTTTCCTTGGAAAAGGAGTAGTTCACAATGACAAAAATAACAGATGTAATTAGTAGAAGTGCAAAGGCGTAACAAAATGTAATTCCACAGAGCACAAAAACATCTATAAGAATACTAATAAATTGCTCTAGGGGCATGATAACTTACAATAGTAGGCCTTTTTATCAGACCATCTTTCACTCTCCGATGCAGCTCATCACATTCTTCCTGCAACCATCGAATCCTAATTAAGATGGCAAGCTACAGTAAGGATTCACAATGTATGCATGTGCTATAATCAGCAAAGTGGCTTAAACAACAATTCCATATATGGCCCAGCCATTTTCTGTGGCTTGAGTTAACAATTTGACCCAGGGTTTCAAGTATTGATACAATACAAGGCATATCGGCTGATACGTATCGGTATCAACAGTGACCGATACGGTACACAGCAATACGTATCTCATTTTTTAAGATAAAAAGTGTATCCATATGTATCGACCATATAGAACCGATACGAGTCAATACAATCCGATACGCATTGATACAGTCCGATACGCATTGATACAGTTTCCATTTCTTGAATAGAGGAAAAAACAAAAAAAAAAACAAAAAACCTTGTATCAAAGTGTCACTTAAAACTCGATACACCAGTTTTTTTGATCGATGAAGAAGAGCAGCAAATAGCAGCCGCATGAAGCAAGCAAACAACATGCATTCCGTTCGGATTGTACAATCATGCAAGACCAATAACAATAACAACAACAAAGCCTTATCCCAACTAAGTGGGAACGGCTACATGGATTCTCATCCTCTGAACCTCTAATCAGTTGTGTTCAAGGTCATACTTGAAACAAGGAGTAAGCTATGCATGTCTTTCCTCACCACCGCACCTAGAGTCATCTTAGGTCTGCCCCTAGCTCTTTTAGATCCTTTGATCTGAATCAAATCACTCCTTTATCCCGGAGCATCTAAAGTTCTTCGTAGAACATGGTCATACCATCTCAAACGGCTTTCTCGTAACTTATCATGTATTGGTGCTATTCCCAAATCAGCTCTAATATCATTCCTTACCTTATCCTTCCTAGTTTTGCCACAAATCCATCTCAACATCCTCATATCCACTACAAATTTATCTATATGATGTTTATTAACTGCCTAACATTCCGCACCATACATCATAACCAGTCTAATGACTGTCCTCATAAATTTTCGTTTTAAGTTTTAAAGAAAAACGCCAATCACACAGAACTCCAGGCACCTCTCCACCAAGGTTTGAGGTGTCGATTTCGAGGCCAGTTTCGAAACCGAGTTGACTCGAGTTTCGATCAAAACCCGCCAAAACCTGGTATATATTGTTTCGGTATATGTTTTATTATAGTATATTGATTTTTATTCTAACACATGGATTGGGTTGTTGTACAATACATTATAGGTGAGATGCATGGGATAATAACTTATAAAGGGATAAAGGGATTGGATTGTGGTACAAATACATAATAGGTGAGATGCGTGGGATAATATCTTATAAAAGGGTAAAGGGCAAAATACATTGAAGAGGTCAAGTTCTTACTAGGTGAGAACCCTACCCTACGGCGGCAAGAGGTGAAAACGAAACTCGGTGAGAACCCTACCTACGGCGGCAAGAAGTGAAAACGAAAGCACCACCAGTTCTGGTGGCACTCTATTCTAGCAACATCCGGTCAAGTAGGTTTTATTTTATTATTTCTTTTCTTTCATTCTGCTTTTCTTCCTCTTCCTTCTTCTTCTTCCTCTGCCTTCTTTTCTTGCTTTCTTCTTCTATTTCTCACTGTAATTTTTTTTCTTTTCTTTTCTTCTCCTCCTCTGCGGCTCTACCTTCTTCTGCCTCTCACCGGAAAGAGAGAAAAAAGAGGCAAAAACAAAAGGTGAGAAGTGTTTGAAAAACAAAGCTTCAGAGTTTTGTCGAAACCAGTAGGGTTTCGACATAACTCGAAACTTATATAATGGGTTTTGGTTCATTTATGAACCGAAACCTCGGTTCCGGGCGAAACCAGGTCGAACCCACCGAAACCTAGAACTTAATGGAATCGAGCCTAGATTTCATCTTGGTGAGGCTCGAAACCAAGTTACGCCGGGTTTCGACCGGCACCTCGAACCATGCTCTCCACTTCATCCATCCTCTTTTAATCCTCTGTAAAACATCATCTTCTATATCACCTTCATTATTTATGACTGAACCTAGATACCTAAAAAGAATCACTTTGTGGTATCTCCCTCTCATCAATTTTCACCAATTCATTATCCGTCCTTTTCTAGCTAAAGTTACAATCCATATACTCCGTCTTCATTCTACTTATCTTAAAATCTTTAGATTCCAATTTTGATCTCCATATCTCCAACTTGGCGGTAATACTTACTTTTGTCTCATCCATTATATCAGCAAAAATCACACTCCAAGGAACTTCATCTTGAATGTCTCTAGTTAAATCATCCATAATAAGGACAACCTAAGCTAAGACTATTATCTAGGTCAAGGAAACTCCACCCAAGATTCAGGTTTTTATGTGTACAGCAATCTTGGATAAAAGTACAACCATTTACTATCTGATCAGCAGCAACGGACATGCAATCCCAATGCTTGTATTATGTTTCTAAATGAAAAGAGATTATATAGCCTATAACATTTTGGGTTCATTACATAAAGAAAGTCCTCAAATTCTATTTTGGAAGAGATGACAAACAGTTGGAACAGACGAAGTACTTCCAAGCTTTTTTCTTTTTTTATTGGTAAAGGGTAAATTACATTTAAGGAACCCAACATTTTCAGAAACTACGTCTAGAGTACCACGTTTCGAAAAATTAAGTTTGTGTTCTTTACATTTCATACATGTTATGTTTGTGGTACCTTACATTTAATAAAATATGTTTGGAGCATAGATTAAAATCTCGAGGTCGTCTCGACCTTGAGAAAAATGAGATTTCCCGAGATCTCGTCTAGAAACTGCAAAAAGCCCGAGAAAGGCAAAAAATGCAGTTTCAAGGCTAAAATGGTCATTTTAAGGCCTAATACTCCAGGAAAACCCTATTTTAGCATATATAAACACATTTAAACCATAACGTTACACTAGTAAAAGATCAAAGAAGGTCAAATGAGCCAGTAAAATTATATTTTAGGAGAAGAATAAACATAATAGCACTCAATTAGTTAATCGTTATAGTCAAAAAACCCACAATAATCAAGTCGACCATACAATCATAATTCATACATTATGTTGAGACCAGTCAAAAATTGATCGAAAATGTCGAGAAATGATCGAAAATGTCGAGAAAAGGTCGAAGATGTCAAGAAATGGTTTGAGTTGTTCGAGACTAGTCAAGACCAATCGAGACCAGCTCGAGAACTGGTCGAGTTGGTCGAGACACGGTTTTGTGGGGATGTCTTGTCTTGACCCCCTTGAGATCTTCGAGAAAACCGAGATCTCGTAGATTTTGAACTATGGTTTGGAGTACCTTTTATATTTATATTTCCAATTTTACCCCAACACTCTATCTTTTTTTCTCGTGTATTATCACCACCTATTTCTTGGCTCCATCTCTGCTTCTCCTCCTGCATTTCTCTTTCCCCCACTCAGGCTTCTGGATCTTCCCCCTCCCCACCCTTAGCATATCCCCCTCCTATCCCTTCACCCTCTCTTCTAAGTTCTAACATTGGCAATGTTTTCTGAAACTTTCTTCTCTCGCATACTTCTTTTTTTCCCTTTTTTGCTATTGATTTGAAGAATAGTGTTTCTCAGTAACATCCTCACCCTATGAATCCTCAGAGCCATATGAAACTCGAGACAGAGCAACAAATTCTACATAATTAGACGGATACGGAGTACAGAAATCCAAGTCACCGATGACAGGCTCTGCGTGCTACGAAATTCCAAGAGCCACATGTACGACCCTAACAAGAAGGTGCTCTCTCTCCTCCAACTCTGCCTTTGTGTCCATGGGCTCTCCTATAGAATCATGGCAATGAAGCAGCATCAGTGTGCAATGGCAACAATGGCTATGATTCCTGCCATGCAAACAAAACTGTCCTTTTATCTTCATGAAGATATTTTGGATTAAGGAAAAAAGCAATAAGAGAGAGGCCACTCATTATTTGTAAAGATTTTGTGGAACACTTCGAATTCACAACAAGGAAATACTTTATGTATAACCATAAAATTCTCATGGTCTACTCACGACCGATTGCTTCTTCTTTTCATCTCACTCGGATTGTTCCAAGGGTCCCCTTCTTTGTCTCCATCTGCTCACAATGTATTTATGCAGGGTTTTTGAAGTTTATTTGACATTGTAAGTGAGGCTTTATCGAATTAGGGAATAGGGTGTCTATTATTGGAAATGGATGGAACCAAGGAAACTGATGGTTGCAGGCTTGCAGCTGTGACTCCCTTTAAATCTAAATCGTATTCATCCATAATCTGGCAAGATTAATGTATATATATGATCTACATCTTATCTCTGGAGCCTCTGCAGTAGGTTTGTTCAGAAAGATATCAATGCAGACTAATGTTATTCCGATCTCAATCTATATATTCGAAGGGTTTCAAACAGTTCGAAAGAAATAAATGGAAACCTTTCGAATCTATTGTTTGCCCATGGTAGAGAGGTAGAAGGAGAGGGAGTAGAGAGAGAACCTTGTTCGCTCATGGTGTCATTCGATAACAACCAGGAATGTTGGCCCATTAAAATATGGAGAAGAGTTGAGTTCTGCTTGTAGTTTTCTTCATCCGAATATACATACTAATATTAGGCGCAGGGGAGACTTGCTGCTGGAGGAGGGGGTGGGATGGGTGGGGCTGCTCGAGGAGAGTGGGAATTGGAATGAATAAGTCCCATAGAACCGGGAAAGACTATAAGAGAGCTCCACCTCTTCGTGGTGGAGGGGTTCATGGCAGGGGGAAAGAGAGCTCCATGTTTCATGGCTGCCCTTTTCTCAAGTAGCAAAGGGCAGGGATGGGGACAGAAAAAGCAGGGGAGAGAGAGAGGTGGCAGTGGCTTGGCCAATATTGGGAATAAGAAAATATGTACCTCGAGTATAAATTTTAAAAAGTGAGCTACCTCAGGCATAATTTCTCTAAACATTGGGTATTCCAGGTGTAATTTAACCCTTTAGTAAATAAGGTATCCTCAAATCAGGTCAACGCTGGACAGATGAGATTTTGGAATACAAAATCAGGTCAAAGCTGGGCATGCACAGGTGCTACAAATCAGTACCAATCAAAAGAAGATAGATCATCATTAATTCAGAAATGAAAAACTTTCATCACATGTTTACCTCAGGGAAATCATCATCAGACAACATGGAAATATGAATTTCTTTTTTCACATCAGAAACTTGAAGTAAGATCTCCATACTAACGTCGATTGTCCCCAAGACCTCCCTTATGCCTAATAAGAAACCATATAAGAATAAGCCATCATGTTATAATAATCGAAAAGAATAAAATCTACAGTCTACATTGTTTGGAAAGCATCTTATCTTATTTCAACTTTCCATTTCATTCGCAGGATTATGTCACAATAAGCAAATAGCACCTCACCATACAGGAGCTTTTATAGAAAAACAAACATCTGAGACAAAGTGATATGTTTCAGACTAATGGCAATGGGAATTCAAAATGATTGTACATGATGATGACATTGGTCTGGATCAGCAGTTTTTAACAAAAATGTAAAAACAGAACATTTATTCCTATAATCATGCTGGGCGACATAATGTCATATAAAAGGATAACCCAAAGATGTAACAGGAACATATGTAATCTTAATACCATAGTTCCACAATTATGCCTTTTCTCCTATTGAAAAAAGTGGCACCTGTGACTATCACAGATGTTAATATCTTGCCATGACAATCCAGGACCAAAAGGTTAAAAAAAATATAAATAAATAAAGAACAAAAGTTCCTGTATTCATAGAAATTATCTGCTTCCAACATGCATCAGAAACTTCAAACATAAATAAGAATAAGTGCAACATAACAAAGGTAAAGGTTGAAGAATGAAAGATCTGCATCCTTAATGAGTTTCATTTGTGATTGTCATTCTATGGAAGAGGGAGAAAGAGTAGTGCCTAAGTGACCTCAACAACAGTCCAAGGGAACAAAAAGGACAATTCCAATTATAGATCATCAATAAAAAAAATACCTGTAACTTGCAGAAGCTGGTGAGAATTTGTCTGTAAGTAATCATTAGGATCACATTTGACCCTCACAAAACTACCCACTACTTTCTCTTTAAATGTCTCTGGAGTCTTACAATAATACTCAACCAAACTCCTTTTCAAATAGACCAACTTAACATTTTTAGGTGTTACAGATGCAAAACAGCTCTGTGGGACTTCCAAAACCTTTTTCCTTTTGTGAGTTCTTTCTGAGCTTAACACCCTCTGTCTTTCACCCTTTGAGCCATCTGCCTCCAAGTCCTCTGAACTGCATTTAAATTCCTCATCTTCTGACTCCTCCACATTCTCAGAGAAATGTAATTCCAGGAGGTCATAGATTTTATTTCGGTTGACAGATTTCCTTCCCAAAACAGACTTTAATCTTTCATCGCAGAGAACCTTTTTCTTTTTCACAGGATGCATAAGATTGTTTTTATTGACATATTCTACGATGATAGAACTCACTTCATACTGAGAAAACTGTCTGCTTGTGTCAACACCAATTGAAGCAAGAAATTCAATGAGTGGCCTTGAACCCCACCCAATAAACTCCTTTTTCTTCAACTTCACCTTCCTTTTTTTCATCTTCACTGAAAAACATTGCTGATCCTTGGTTTTCTCCATCCATTGCAGTTGGCCATCTTCAATTTTGCTATCCATATTCTCAAAATCAGAGCTTAACGCTTGACCCTCTTCTTCACCTTTTGCGAATTTATCTAAATCCAACAGTCATATTTCTCACCCTTCTCAAGAGCTAATTAGCAGATGGAGAATCTACAAATTTAGCGGTTCTTTTTCCATTACTATCCCCAAACATTCACAAATAGGAACCCATAAGTTTCTGTCTTTGAAGCCAATCTTGCCCTGTGAAAATGAGAAGAAATAAAGCCAGAAATGGAGATAAATCACAAGTCCAAGGACGTACTTCAATTTGCAGTCAGCATACATATTATTTATTGCGTTAGAGACAACTTAAAAGTTCCAGCCTGTAAGTATAAGAACTAATTAACACTCAACTATACATTTTACAAGAAGTTGACATCTGCTTTGTAAGTTTCAATCTAAAATGCAAGGCTAACACGGCAGGGGGCAAGATGAGGTCCTCTGAGATGATAAGGTCATGGACAGCAAAGACCAAGATTTACACCTGTGAGGAATGATATGGAGCAAATTGGAATGCAGGAAGGACGAAAAGTAAATGGAATGAGGCAGTAAGGAAAAACTGAAAATTATTACCCAATAGTATATATAACTCTAAATTGAGCAGAAAGGTATCACAACACAAGTTAGGAATTAAAAGTAACTAGGAAATACACTGGGTTATCCATGTTCATGAAAGAACAGATACATGATGGTGTAACTCAAACAATAAGTAGTGTTGCGAATGGTTCCCAAGCAAAAGAAACATGAAATACAAAGAATCAACAATTTGACGCAGCAGTGAGATGCAGGAAGGATTTAATTCATCACAGAGGACAAAGTGTAAGAGAGGAAGGAGACAACCATCCCAAGGAGATCCACCTAAACAAGGATTTGAGGACGATCCACAAATAATTCAATTATATTCTACCTTCATACATTTATTTGGCTTAGGAATGAGGATGGGCACTTACAATACTACTAAATAAGCCTCCAAACAGTAGTGCTGCTGGCATTCAAGAGGGCGGATTCAAGCCCTTGACAGGGAGTGGAGCGGACCAGTAGAGCTTTCAAAGGAAAAACCTCAAGTGACATGGTTGACAGGACTGCCTTTTATGCAACCATCTATCATATATGGATGGAGTAAATCTCAGGGCTTGGCAAATCTAGGCCTTTCAGCCAGATTTGGGACACCATTGTCTTTGAAGTCCAGGGAAACCTCATCCCAAGTGAGAGACTGTGCCCGGATTCTCCTAGAAATAGACACATTGTGAATGTTTGGGAACTACCCATCCAAATTATTGTGGATAGGACTTCCCGTGATCTATGATTGTATTTTATCTCTTTCCTTCTTTGGCTCTCCCACATTGGGAGATACTCCTGTATCTTTGGAGCTTTCTTCATATATAAATTGGGAAAATTTCACCCACCCCCCCCCCCTTCAATACTTTCTCTTTAAGTCACCCAACCCCCAACTTTGCCAATAATATCACCCGCATCCCTTGCTGTCAAATTGACAAACAAAAAAAAGTAAAATTACTCAATTACCCTTCTCAATAAATTTGGTAATTCAATCTGGTAAACCATTTTCTTCCCCACAATCCAGCCTCCGGTCTCCTTTCTTTCCGATCTACTTCCTTTCTATTTCTTCTCTGAGAGTAACAAAAACCAGAAGAGGAAGAGCAGAACAACTGCAAAGCTTCAATTCGAGTCTCAGTGGATTAGGGTTTCTTCAAATCTCTGAAGAAATGTCTTCAACTTTCAGCGGAGATGAAACCGCTTCCTTCTTTGGCTTCCTTGGAGCCACTGCAGCGCTCGTCTTCTCCTGTAAATCTCGGAGTTTTCCTCACAATCTTTGATTGTTTATCCCTAACAAGGGTTTCTTCTATTGTCCATGTTGGATTTTTTATTTATTTTAATTGGGTTTATTGCATATATGCATGCTGCTTGTGGTTTGCAAAGAGTGGCGTTGGTGTTGCATCCACGGGTGTCATGCGACCTGAGCTCGTCATGAAATCGATTGTTCCAGTTGTTATGGCTGGAGTTTTGAGTATTTACATTAGTGATAAAATATTAGACATGTAGGTCTAACGTTTATCTTCAATTTATAGAAAGGGTCTCGCAAAAGCCTTTGTTTTGCTATCCACAAATAAATAAATTGGGAACGAAGAGATTAGATTGTCAAGGTCAAGCCAGAGGCACGACAATAGATATAGATGCATTGTCACTCACTCTCTCACTCGCTTGCACCTTGTTAGTTTTGCCCTAATAATAGGTGTTGATGTCGTGGATGATACCGCAGTGAACAAAGCTATCGAGGTTGGCGGTCAGAACAACCTCATTCGCACCGTCAAGAGTCATGCCGATTCAGTCGCAATGAAGGTAAACAGTACTAGGTTATGTATTTTGTAAATCTGTTTTTTGGGAGAGGGTAAAACAGTAAGTTACTGTTTAAAGGGTAATTTCATCATTATAATATTTTTAACCTTGCCACATCATCACTTAGCAGACAGGTTTGTTAAGTCAGGAATCTATGTGATATACATTTAACATTTGAGGGGGGATGTGTGATATTATTGGCAAAGTTGGGGGTTGGGTGACTTAAAGGGAAAGTACAGGGGGGGGTGAAATTTGTCCCGTATAAATTTTATTTATCAAAAAAAAAAAGGCTCCAAACATGACCACAATGCAGCATCAACTACAATACAGGATAACACATATTCCTAATCTTCAACAGTGAGAGCCTCTGAAGCCCTGAAAGATTCTCAAACTGATGGATCTCTATTTGACTCGAGGCCACTATTTGCATCAATTTCGAGCAAAATATTTTGATGCAAATATACAGTTTATGATATTTCTGCCAAAATTGATAATTTATTTTGCCAAAACCCAAAATCAATACAATTGAAGGCATTCCAGGAAAATGGAACATGGCATTCTATTTAAGAAGAATTCACATTTCTCCACATTTCATGGATCCATCCAATTCGACTATTTTAACAATGTGAACCCATTCATTTCAACCTCCAAAAACAAGTCTAAATTATGGCAAAAATCATTTGGAAATCACAAACTACCATTCTTCACCAATGAAAATGAAAATTCAGACGTTTTTGGAGAGGACTAAAACACTATCACCAACTTTTTGTGGTCTTGGATGCAGGAGCTCACATCAAGTAAAGTCTTAATTACCTTTTTTTTATTTTGTTATTAAAAAAGAAGAAAATCAAGTGAAAATTGATTAAAACTAGAAAAAATGCATGCATCTGCACAAGATTAGTAGATTGGACCATATTGATTTTGTGGTAAAAAAAGAGGAAATTTGGGGTGCAACAATTTAAAAAGGAAATAGTTCTATAATTACATATCTTAAAAATTGGGAAGCCATTTAATCAAAAGGTCAATTTTGGTTAAGAATTATAAGGCTACAGAAAAGGATCAACGTATGGACTTCAAAACTTGACAAATGGCCCATTCATGTCTTATATATACCAAACAGTTAGAATAGCGACATTGGCACTCCACTCATTCGATAACTTCAAATAAATAAGAAAATCCACTAGATAATGGGTCATATGGTCAAGATAGGCCATAAAATTTGATATGTAGATTATCCGAAGGACGCTCTATCAGTCAAATGGCCAAATCACCCAGACCAGCACTCCATGTGGCTCAGGCAGTGTTCGAGGTTTCGTTCGACCGAAACAACTCGGTTTCGAGCCTGGGCGAGACGAAACCCAGGCTCGAAACTGATTTACGCATGGTTTCGAACCGAAACCACTGGGTTCGACCAGGTTTCGGTCGAAACCCAGTTTCGACCCATAATAATTTGGTCCAGTACCTTTTAAGTGTCGAAACCTACTCGAAATCAGTAGGTTTCGACACTTCCTTCCTATTTTTCCCCCTTCTCCTCTCCAACCTCATTTCTCTCAATTTTTTCTTCCTAAATCTTCAATTCTTCAAAGGATATCAACTTTTGTCAAGATTATTCAAGGATTCTTGCTCTCAACTCATCTGGATTCTTGCTCTCAACTCATCTCTCTCTCTTCAAGGTAAGTCATTCTCTCTATTTTGTGTATTTTTGAATGAAATGGTATGCAAACATCATGGATGGCTTCCAATTTTTTATATGTTTGATTCTAACACCCGATCTATGAATCCATGGAAGTAGTTTTTTTTTTTTGACAAATAATTTATTTATTAGATTTTCTGTTTGAAAAAAAAGATTTTCCTACAACTATTTTTTGAAAAAATTACATCTTACACATGTTGTATGGCATTGAATTAAATATATGTTAAACAAAATAAGGTGATCTACATTTTGTATGGAGTAAAATTATTTTTCTGTTTTTATTTAATTATTTTAATTTTCGGATATTGATAAAATAATTAATTAAATTGAAAATAAATATAAATAAATGATAAAATATTTCTGTTTTCACTTTGAAAATCTTTATAAATAAAATTATTTTTAAAAGTATTACTATTTTATGGTGGGTTGCTGTTTTATGTAATAAAAGTAATATGTACTAATTCTTTATGTTGATTTAAGGGCATTTTAATTACTGAAAAATTAATAAAATATTTTTAACTTATGGAAAAAATATAAATGCGTTAGAAATTATAATATGTTGCTGTTTTATGTAATAATGCAATGTAAAAATGATAAACCTATGCTGTTTTTTTACTTTAAGATGTATTATTTAGTTATAAGATATTATTTATGTAATAAAGTGTTGTTAAAAATGAAAATATAATTTGTTTCAATTGTAGTAATTGTTGTCTTTTTGTTTCAACAGTATAAGTGTTTGAAATGGCTGATGCACCAACTGCAAGTGGTGACATTGCATGGAGGCATGGGATACCACTTACTGCCAATAAGAAACAGTCACAATGTAATTATTGTGGCAAGCAGATAAAAGGAGGTGGTGCCACTAGATTGAAGTGGCATCTTGCTGGTGGTAACAAGGATGTTATGGGTTGCCCCAACGTACCAAGTGAAGTGAAGAAGGCTATGGCAAGCTTAATGAAGAGTGATATTGATAGAAGAAATAAGAAGAAGGCAAATAAACAGGAGTTTGAGGAGGCTTGTCTGGAGGGCAATCTAGGGGTTAATGAAGATGACATTAGCCTTGACAGTGATGAGGTAGACCAAGAAATGACAGAGGCGAGAGGTGAGACAGGCAAGAGAGCGAAGATAGCAAGTATAAGGCAAAGAGAGCTAGATCGACAAAGACAGGTTTGAGAGGACTAGAGGAGCTGGGTCATCTAGAAAGGCAAAGAGAGGGGATGAGGGGGAGGAGGCCGAGGTCGAGAAGTAGGGGTGCCCCCGAGATACCTTTTAGGAGGACTCGGAGTGTTAGGACTCCGGCCTCTTGCGCACGGGCACCACCACCTATTCGTGACCCAGATCTTGAGGTCCTGAGGGCGGATCCTGATCTATTTGTCAGACAGGATAGTAAACAAAAAAAGTTGCCCCATTTTTGGACTGATGTCAAGACGAGAGTAGGAGACAAAATCTCCAAGTGGATGATGTACCATGGCATTGCAGCAAATGCTACCACAGGACCTCACTATCAGACTATGTTGGATGAAATAGGTAGGGCGGGTCCGGGGAGTTAAAGGGCCTCTGACTTGGGAGTTGTACAACACCTACCTACCCAGACATAAAAAAGAAATGAAACAATATGTGGATTCTTTGAAGACACAATGGGAAAGATATGGGGTGACTGTGATGTGTGATGGGTGGACCGGACCCACCAAGAAATCTCTCATCAACTTTTTGGTGAATTTGTGATGGTAGAACAGCGCTTTCAAGTCTGTTGATGCATCCAATCATATCAAAGATTCCAAGTACATTTATGGTCTCTTGAAGAAAGTGGTGAAAGAAGTGGGGATAAATCATGTGGTACAAGTGGTCACTGATAATGGTAGTAACTTCAAAAAAGCAGGGGAAAGGTTGATGAATAATAAAAAATACCGACTTTTTTGGACACCATGTGCAGCCCACTGTATTGATTTGATGCTGAAGGACATGGGGAAATAAAACGGTGAAAGAGACGTAGAAAATGCAAGGCAAGTAACCACTTTCATTTATAACCATGGATATGCCTTAGAGATGATGAGAACCAAGTGTGGTGGAGACTTGGTGAGGCCGGGGGTTAACGCTGCTTTTGCAACAAACTACATTGCCCTCAAGAGTTTTGACATGAAGAAGTCTAGTTTGAGATCAATGTTTGCTTCAGAGGAGTGGTTTGAGTGGCCTCAGTCTAGTTCTCGAGCTGGTAGAACAGCACAAGCAACCATATCTAGCGATATATTCTGGGATGATGTCAAAAAAATTGTGGCGATATTAGATCCCATTGTGAAAGTGCTGAGAATGGTTGATGGACAAAGGAAGGCCACCTTACCATACTTGTGGGCTGCCATAGATATGATGAAGATGCAAGTAGAGGAAGCTTACAGACGCGGGAACTCAAAATATATTGCCATCATCAAAGATCGTTGGGAGCGACAGCTCAAGCACCCACTACACAAGGCTAGTGAGTCTTTACTTGATGTACTTCAGTTTCTCAACTAATTAAAATTACATCAGCTTGCATTGACGTAATTATAATATTTGTCAATTTTAGCATATTATCTGAATCATAAGTATCAATACAAAGACAACTTGGGAATGCGTTAAGAATTAATAGATGCAGTACAAGAAGTGGTTGCCAAGCTTGAGCCAAACGCAAGAGCACAGTCTATTATTTTGCAAGAAGTAAGACTTTTACTTACTTTGTTGTCAACATAATTTATAAGAATTTTATTTTTACTAAGACTATTACCCATCAAAATTGGTTCAGCTCAAAAGCTTTAGAGATGCCACTGGGAGTTTTGGTAGGGCGGCTGCTGAATCTGGTCGATAAATCAACACCCCCTGGTACGTATACTTACTTTATAGATGCCAATATGCCATTGTGGATTTTTTCATCATTTAATATTTGTTTCCTATGCTATTTTGCAGCTGAATGGTGGGTCCTATACGGATCGGAGTCACCCAACCTTCGTGTAATAGCAGTAAAGGTGTTATCACAAACATGCTCCGCCACGGGATGTGAACGAAACTGGAGCACATTTTCGCTTATACATACTAAGCGACGAAACCGGTTGGGTGCAAAAAGGCTTGAGGACTTGGTGTATGTGCACTATAATTTGAGACTGAAAGAAGAGCACATACGGTTAAACAGGGACAAAGATGCTAAAACCCCCATTGAGCTGAGTGAGATCTTTGAGTTGGAGGGAGAGGAAGTTGATCCTTTAAATGAGTGGGTTACAGATCGTGGTGAGCCTCAATTAGATGAGGCTGGTGGTCGACCAAGTCGTCTTATTGTTGGAGCCTTGGAGGCTGATGTGGGAGAGTTTATGGCTACTGAGGGTAGAGTCCACGCACAGGCAAGACGTCCATTTCAGACTGGTGATAGTGAGACTGAGAGTGATTCGCCGGTTTCTTCCGGAGAAACACAATCACCTTCGCCACCCAGGGTGATACTCGGTACTAGTGGAACCTAGTGGTACTGGGGATAATGATGATGATGGTGGTGGTGATGACAGATATGCTGCCCTTATGCAATGAGCCCGATCGGTATGACCAACCACGGCCTAGATCCATTGCCTTCTCCCTTGAGATTCACGGGGAAACTCACTATGATCATGCTACACGGATACCGACCACGGAACCCGGCCTAGTGGTAGTACTAGAGGGTACACTAGAGGATCACGCCAAGTGTTTCATGACACGGGAGGAGATGGATGAAACAGATCCCATGGATATATCGACCATGTCCGGCGGCATGACGGGGGATGCATTTAGGGGAGAGTTCTCAAACTGGAGGGACCCGGGCATTGGTGTGCACGAAATTCATGATCACACGGACCTCGAAGCCCGGCAATTCCCGAAGAGAGTGGCGGCGAGAGTATCGGTTCGACGGCACATGGTGGATTTGGATGGTCTACTACCGGGGCTAGTGGGGTTGGAGGTGGTGGGTATGGGGGTTATTATAGTTCCTACCCCAAAGAATCAATTTAGAGATGACTCGGCCTCGGGTGTTGGCGGTGGCACTGTTGGATCATCGTTCGTCGACTCCATATTTCGGTATGTTCCTCCTCCGACGTTCATGCCTACTCCTACTCCACCCACACACACACTCCGATCGGCCTTACCCTCGACAAGGGTACTTATATTATGTTGATGACTCTATCTACTCATGGGCCGTTAGAGACTATCGAACAATTGGAGTGATACCTTGTCTTGGGATACATACGTCTTTGCAATCCGAGGAGCGTTATCGCCACCATCGGTGGTATGTTGCACGTGGTTTAAATGTACCACGAAGCTCCACATGGAACTAACTGGTGAGATTTCTAATTTCTAAGTTCAATCTTCAATGTATTAATTTTTAATGAATATTGTTAATTAGTGGCTTAATAGTTAATAGCTTAGTACATTACTACATTGTGACATTTGTGTAATATTTCAGCGTACACTATCAAACATTGGTCCACACCACATGTAGCTATTTTCTATGTCTTTTTTGCAAACTAACATTAGAAATAGGTGTAAAATGGTTTAAATAGGGTACACAAAAAAAATCAGACAAAAAAAATTATTTTTAAGCCTCGAAACCATGGAGTCAATAAAGCTGGTAGAAAATACCAGGTTTCGGCCTGGTTTCGGTGGTTTCGCCGAGTTGTGCCGGTTTCGAGTCTGACCGAAACAGGTCTCGAAACCGGCACCTTGATCCTTGGGCTCAGGAATGGTGGACAATGTACATAAGCATAAATTTCTATAGTTGGGCCATGTGAATAATTGTTTTTGCCTTAAATATAACAATTATATAACTGTTAAGAATAATCCCACATTGGAAAAAGGTTTGACCTTGGGTGTCTGATGTGGGACCCAGGTTGAAAAACCCTATTGGATCCACTAATGGGCCCACCACCTGATATTGAATAGACTTTAATTGCACAAACAGTGCCAATTTGATAATTAATTAGGACTAATAACTCTGGATGAAACAAACAGACCCTTAGGATTAAGTTGGGAATGAAACTTTACGTGAAGGGTAATTCTGAGAAAGAACAATGGAGGCTGATTGGGAATAATTCTAGAAATAAGGGTTTATTTGTAATTTCAGGAACTGACCTTCTTCTACCTTCACAATTGAAACAGAAAACTCAGCGGTAATTGTATGGTTTCAGTCCAGGTAGCTCCTTCGATACTGAACCGAACATGCTGAAATTTCGGGGAAAGGATCACAATCCCTAACCCTTTGAAACTCTCTTAATATCAGGTCCAATAATCAAATATAAAAAATAAGAAAATTACCTGAAACAGATCTGGGTGGACATGAGAGTTGCAGGTCTGCTTTTGAATCCTGATTCTCTCAGTTTAGATGTTTTCGGCAGGTAAGGGCCTAGAGTTAGAGTCACCTAGGACCAGGGAACTTACACCCAGAATTTCAAAAGAAAGGAGAAGTGAGAGAGATCGAAAGATTCGTTGGAAGGGTTAGAAGAATAGGAGGAGGAAGGAGAAAAGAAAGGGGGAGGAACAGACCTGGGTCGGTTCTGGTTTGCAGGGATGAGAGAGAGAGAGAGAAAGGAAGAGGAAGGAGCCGCAGCTCACAAACACACAACTGACCACGCAGGTACCACATTACTAAACTTCAATTCATTCTCAACTCTGAAAATAAAAGTCCTATTACATGTACTTTTAAAGAAAAATCTTCCTAAACTAATTGAAATATCTATAGTAACTAAATAACATCTCTATGGAATAAAATCTCTAATCAAAATAGAAGTCATAAGTAAAGGAAATTGAAACCCTCCTATTATAAAATTAACTAAATTAATTCTCTACCAACCCTGTCCAGACCAAAAGGTTGGTTTGGGTTTGGACCAGTTCTGGTTTGGCTTGGGTAGCCAAAGCAGTTCACGTTGGTCCATCCATGAACAGGCAACTGCATCACTATCTTCATATACCAATTGGGTTTGCCGACCTAATAACTTTAGCTTTTAGGTTGGATACTTCAACATGGTATCATAGCCATCACGCCCTACGTTACAGTCACCTAAAAGAGTGGTGCCACGTGCCACATGTACTGCCACCAAAAAAAGGCAGCACGTGATGGAGGAGTGTTGGGAATAATCCCACAGTAGAAAACTTTGGGACCTCAGATGCCTTCATATACCAATTGTACCTCTCCACCTAATAGCTCAAGCTTTTAGGTTGGATACTTCAACAATAACACATTCTAGTATGAGGAAAAACCGAAAAGAAAATGCATCAGTAAATTATCTGCATTTTTGAAAAAGAAAATTACTAGATGTCATTACTTCTGATGTAGTCAAAAGAAGACAGAAAGGAAGAAGTCGAGATCTCAACTATTAGAATTACCACCAGCCAACTATCTCTATTTTAGTTAGATTTATTAGTAGTTAGTTTCCTAATTGCTTATGACTCTATTGTCATTGTTAGTTTCCTAATATATAAGCTAGATAGTTAGAAAGTCTCAATTACTTGGAGACTAAATGTTTTCTTTCCTATTTTTCAGATTTAGGAACCTTCCTATTTTTATGTTTTAGGAAGGTTTCTAATTTATAAAGGAAGTTAGCTTTCCTTAATTTCAGTTTGTAATTTCCTATTTTATTTGTAGAGTTTCAAAGCTATAAATAAGAAAGGAAATAGCTGGTGGGAGGAAGAGGATTTTCCAGAAAATTAAGAGCAAGCTCCTATTTTTCTGGTTGGGCCCCATGTTGTGAGACTCAACCACTCAATCTCCTTAATCCTAGAAATTCTCAATTTTTGTTTGATTTTCTAACACTCCTCTCTCATTGGCGACATTGGTTTATTATATCTTCCATTATTCTCTTTGCTGATTGGATTAAAGAATAAAACCACATTCAAAACCATCACCAAGGCTGGGCGTACCAGGTTCAGCAAGTTTGCGAGTTCGATAGCGACTTCAATTTTTCTCGGATCGTCCTCAAATTTGGCAGTGTATTCACAATTGTTACAAAGAACATCTACACCAAATTTCATTAAATTCTAATGGTCGGATTTTCAAATAAGTGATTTTCTTTGTTATTTTTTACTGCAGATTTGTGTTTGGACTGAATTGTGATCCTGTAGCAAAGAGGAATTGTTAATTTGAATTTCCTTAACCCTCTTTGCCACCAACTTCCCTAGAACTTTGTCAATATTTTTTTACAAAGACAAAAAATTATATACTGAAAAGAAAAGAACACAGCTACCGCATGTTAAATTTGGCCAAGATACTGTGACACAGTATCTTCCGAAATAGATATTACCATTATATACTGTATCTCAAGATTTTTATAGAAAATTTTGATGTTAATGATCAAAAAACTGGAAAAATAATATTTTGAAGCAAAAAAAAAAAAAAAAAAATTTGCTACCAATCTTAGGTGAAGCCATTCATACCAATCTTAGGTGAAGCCATTCATCACAATGTAGGCATGATGTTTGTTCAAATCTGCACAAATACTTGACAACGCATTTAGCTTTTTACCTCTATCCAATTGCAGGCAGAGAAGACTGAGCTTCATGAAGAGAAGCTTCTACTTAATGCAGATAAAGAAAAGATGGAACAAGAAGTGAAAGCCGCGACTGTTCTAACTGTTGGTTTTGTGCCACCACCCCCAGTTGCATGCCACACCAAAGCAAACAAGATGATAGCCTTTACCGGCCATGGAAGGTTTCCCAATGTGGAAAATGGATACTCCTAGCTGCTTTCCTAAGCACCGTAGAAAGGGAAAATTGAGGGAGAAAATGAAGACTTTTGTCACTTTGTTGATTTTCTTGAGAAAATGAAGTTACTTTTGGGAAAGGTTATCTTTATTATATCTCTCACTCCATTACATGGAAAGACACTAGAAAGAGAAAATTGAGTGATCGCACCTGGCTTCCCCATGGAACAACTCTCTCACTCAGAGCCACAGCTTGGGGGATAACTAACTGAAATTCTTGGACCAAACAACAATGACAAAATTGTTCATTTCTTTTCTTTTGATTTTCTCGGTTAAACAAAACAACTTACGAACAAAATTACTTACCCAAAAAAAAAAACTTGCGAACGAAATTGTTTCTTCTTTTTTTCTCTCTCTCTTTTCCCTTTTTTTTCCCCCATCTGAGGAAGCAACCAAAAACACCATCATGTTCCTACGATTTCCATGATTTACAAGTATTACTTTTTCTTTCATTTTAATGAATTTTTCTGTTATCAAAAACATATTTCATTTTTCTTGGATAGGCCCTCAGTAATCGCTTTTGCAAAAATAATCATTCCACCATGGCTTTAAATCAAAAGCTCAAAGAAATGATGGGTGGTCTTTTAAGATAATTCAGAAGAGGGGATCAGTAGTATTACGGTAGGTGCCCTCTTATGCCGCTGAATGCATAAGGATTGTTGAATACATCATGACTCGGTCAGGTCGATTGGTTTCATCTGAATAGGATCGAACTCACACTTCTGAGGTAGCAAGTACCACCAGAACAGTGTACGAAAATAAAACCGATAGAAAAGCTTGACGTACTTGAGGTGAATCCTACTGAAGCTCTAAAATCAGCTAGAAAGAAGTAAAAGGAGAAGATTAAGAAGAAACTCAATACGATTCCCATCAACCAAAGGGAAGATTATCTAGGATATCACATTTTTTGAAAGAGGGAGGCTGTTGAGGAATGTAAATATCTAAATTGTCAACTATCATTAATACTTCTATACAAATATAGAAGTTAAGAGTCCCAAAAAATTTTAACAACAGCAGCACTTGGCAAGCAATAGTTTTATGCAGAATTTATGACTCAAACATAGCTCAAAACTAAGCAAAATGTAATATATTTAAATATTTAAATAAAATTTATTAATTTACTGTAATTATCAAAATAATGAAATTGAAAATATAGGCTAAAAGACAAGTATTTGTTAATGAAATAGTAAATTATTAACATAGTAAAAAATCATACTGGCACTCAGACTTGTAAATATAGTAAAGAAACTAGATTCGCCATAAATGAAGATATTGAAATTAATATATATGTTGACAATTCAAACTTGAAATTTTTGTATTAAAAAGTAAGGATTTTTTTTGTAATTAAATAATAAACTATAATTCTACTTGTATCTATTAACACCCTTCCCACGCACATGCATCAAAGTGTCTCGTTCTGATAAAATGTAAAAATAAAAATTTCTGAGTAGCAATAAAAGAGAAAAAAGATTCACCCACTAGTTGAAGCATAGTTAGCTAAGACACATCTAAAACACATATTAATATGACGTCCCCATCTTTCACGTTTAAAACGTTAATTTCCATATCCCACCAAAAATATAGTGAGAAACAGCTCTTTTCTAATCAACCATTCAAAACATGCATAGAATGTATTTCTGTTTTATTCAAGAGAAAAGAAGATGCTTTTTGAGTCTTCATAGTTCTAAGTGCACCTCCGTGTAGTAGTGCAACACGGCAGAAGAATACAGTGGTGGACCCTCCCCCAAGAAAATTTAATTTAATATGTATCAGATATTAATATTTAACTGATAAGACTAGACTTGATCTTAGCCAAAATGCCAAAAGGCTAAAAAGGTATGTCAGTTTCGGGACATTTTTTCCTTCCTATAAGTCTATTTCTATTCCCTTCTGTACACTACCCGATGTGGGAGTAAAGCTTGGTTTACTTTGTAACTCTAGTAAGCATCAATTCCTATTCCCTTGCGTATACTATCCGATGTTATTGATCCATATGAACTTCCAGATGCCTGTGAAGACTGATGGCCAGCTTTCTCCTGGTCACAGTTGTCTCCATAAACAGAAACCTAGAAGAACTCTACAAGTGCACTAACTATTCTTGGCCTGCAATATACATACAATTTAAGTTGTAGATACTTGTTTAGGAAATAAATGAAGGGACCCAAGTCTAATAATCATATTGATTCAGTACAAGTGTACACAATTCAGAGCCAGCCAGCCAAGCCAAGCCAAGCCGAGTTAGCCACCCAACCAAGCCGAGTTAGCCAGCCAGCCAACCAAGCCAAGCCCAGCCAGCCAAGCCTAGACGGCTGCCAAGCCAACAGCTTAGCCGGCTGGGCTGTGAAGCCATGGACAGCTGTGGGCTAGCTGTCCATATGAAGGATCCTTCCTATTAATGAATTACTATTTTTAGATGTTGCTATGTTAGTATTACTAAATTAGTAGTAGCTATAGTTAGTTGTTTCTTAAGTTAACAATTGCTAATAATAGCTACTTGCCTAAATACAAGTTACTATTTCAGTTCTAGAAAGTTTCTACTTTTTCAGTTAGAAAGTTCCTATTAGGCAATTAGAATTTTCTCCTTTTGTAAAGTTCTTGCACAAGATTGGACTTTCCTTTCTTTGCTATTTATCTTTTTTTTTTAAGAATGAATAATTATATTGACAACACCCCAAAAAGAGGACAACAAATATGGGTATCACAAAGATAGAGCCAAACTCCTTACAAACAAGGGCAAGCTCAAGAAAAGAGGGGAACAACAAAATGGAAAGGGAGAAATGGGAGGAGAGCTTGGTCACACCACCTCAACCAGTCAGCCGTTGTCCAGGTTCCAAGAGGATAGAATAAGTTTATTCCTCTCGGAATCCTAGGGGGGAGGAGAGACAGGCATAATCAAACCACGCACATCAAACATAATGGCTTTCCAAATTTGATCAAAGGATCTTGATTTAGCCACTCACATGCGCATATTCTTTCAAACCATATATGGTATACTATCACTGAGAAAGCCAGTTTGACAACAGTGTCACAAATATCATTTCCTTTGAATTTCTTGATGATGCACCTCCATTCTTGATCAAAAGGATGGATTCTTCTATAGCAAGGCCAACACTTCCCTAGGATTTTCTCCCAAACCCTTTTGGAGAAAGGGCACTCAAAAAACAAATGATGAATATCTTCATCAAAAGCCCAGCACAGACCACATTTAGTACTAGGAATGATTCCCCGATTACATAAGAGAGATCCGGTAGGGAGGGACTGGGTTAGAACTCTCCACAAAATAAAACAGTGCCAAGGAGAATATCCCTTGAACCAAACCACATCATTCCAAGCGACTTTGGTGCCGCGGGATCTAACAATCTCCCAAGCGGAGGAACGTGAAAACATACCGTTGGAGGAAGCAGACCAACCAATGATGTCACCACTCCCACTGGGTCTCCTAGGAACAGTAAGAAAGACTTCCCAAGCCTAAATCAACCTCTGAGACGAAGCCCTGCCTAGAGACCATACCCCATTTGCCAATATAGAAGAAACTAGAGCAAGTCTATCTCTCCTAGATTCCGATTGGATTCTATCATCATGGGTCGTGACCAAAACTCCATGGGGATGCGAGTTATCCAGCCAAAGCAACGACGAAGCACCATCATCAATGCTGGATTTAATGTAAGGGAGGGCAAACTGTCCATGCTGAAAGATGGTCCTACAAACCCAAGAAGAGTTATGGCATATCTCCACTATCCCTTTCTTTGCTATTTATCAACAAGGAAGGATTGACTAGTCTCCCTTCCATATTATTTAAACACAATCATCTATAAATATGAATGAAAAAAGGAAGACATTTTAGACTTAAAAATTCAGAAAGCTGCTGTTGCGCTTTCTGGTTGAGTCTCCAGGTTGTGAGACTCAATTGACCCCTTATTCCCTTTAATCTCTCCAATCAATCTCTCTGTATCTCTCCCCTATTATTCCCTCCTTGTTGCGCGATTGTTATTGATGCAAGAGCTAGGGTTTATAATCAATTTATACCTTAGCTTTGCTTTAGGACTGATTTACAACCAACCCAAACAATATGTGAAATCAAAACCAGAAAACAGAAATAGAAAACTCAACTTTCTACTCAATCTGACTGTTGGTTGACCATGCAACTTTGAGGACTTGAATACAAATATCACTTCATCATATCTAAATTTGAAATTGATCTGACCAACGACCAAGAAGTATGAATTTTTGAAACCTGTTGTAACTGGTTCTGGTTATGAATTTTTGAAACCTGTTGTAACTGGTTCTGGTTTCAGTGTTAACAGCAGCAGGTCATCAACTTTGTGTGCATAACCGATTGGGCAGGAGGGATAGACAGATAGGAAGATCAATGAAGGTAATGGATGAGGGGATTGGGGGAGGGGAAGGAAGTATCGTGGGAATTGAGAGAGGGAGGAGGGGTGGCTGAGTCTCACAACCAGGAGACCCAATCAGAAATCGCAAATTAGCTATTCTGATTTTCTTAAGTCTCCCTTCTTCTCTTCTCCTTCATTCATATATATAATAGATGGTGTTTACAAACTATGGAAAGGCTAAACTTCCTTGTAAGAACTTCTAAAATTGAAAAGAGAAGAATTCAGGAAACTTTCCTAAAAATGATATGAAATGTTAATGTTTCTAAACATAAAACCAAGTAGCTTAGGTAAGTCTCTAATTAATCTTACCATTCTTAGAGACTAGATCACACACTAATTTCTATTTAGGAAACAATCAAATAAGCAAGAAATAAAAGAGAAGAGAATTTGCGCCAGCCTTGTACAGCTATGACCAGCTAGCTGTACCAAGCTGGCTTGGATCAGCTTGGCTCATGTTGACTTGGTCAGCAGCTCACAACTTGACCGGTTGGGCTTCGTTTGGCTTCTTTGGCTTGGCTCCTTGGGCCTTTGGCTTGGTTCCTTGGGATTGGTTCAGCTGGCTTGGCTTAGGTCCTGTTTGGAGGACCTTCTTATTCCTTCTAGTATAAACTTTTACTGCATCAGTTATACTCCAAAATTCCATTGGCTGCTGAGATTAAAGAGTTATTGTTGCTGCTGTAAACCCAGGTTCGTTTTCAGATGATAGCAGTTTGAAGAAAATTCATAACTCTTCAGTCAACGGTTGGATCGACCTCAAACTCAGATATCTCTGCAAGTACATCCTAAGCTACAATCCCTCCAAATTTCATAGCCAACCAGTGGTTGGATTGTTCTCAAAGCTAAGTTTTCTGTTACTGTGCTATTCCTGATTTCCCGGTTTTGAGTGAATTCCTATTGGGACTGGTTATAAAAGATCCTATCACAAGATTAAGGATGTAAATTGATTGTAAACCCTTGTACTACATAATTATAAAACTTATACTAGGCCAACTTGATGAATGAGGAAAACTAGGAACCAGGTAAGTTGCAGCTTATTCTTGTACTGTAATTGTTAGATGGGTATACTGGACTCTGGATATCATATGTATTTTTCTTGGATGTTATAGTTCCTTTCAACTTTAGATACAAACATTCAGATAATAATTCCTCAATTGATGTGCATAAATTCACCAAATTTTTGTTCCATATTTTTTCAAATCTAATTGTATAACCCTCTTTTTCCGTATCTGATTTTTTGTCGTTCTCGCAATATTTGACCAGATTTTTCACCGTTCAATCATTCAGTTTAATTTCTAAATCATTTTAAAAAACACCACCATACCATAAACCATTTTTTTACCGTACCCATTTTAATTATGGGTTGAATAAAAGGAATGGGGGGAGGGGAGAGCAAGTTGAGGGCTTCGGAGCACAAGTAATTGACGAACGAAAAATTAGTCAACTAAACTAAAATAGTTCAATCTTATTTTATACCAAGATAGAATATAAATCAAAACCCAAATAGTGAACAGGGAAACAATCGTGCATATGCATAATGTTTCATTGTCACATTCAAGAAGGATAAGGTAAAGAATGACCGTATTATAGCTGATTTTGGGAGTAACACCGATACATGATAAGCTACAAGAAAGTCATAGAGATGGTATGGCCATATTCAACGGAGACCATTAGATGCTCCAATACAGAGGAGTGATTTGATTCAAATTAAAGGATTTAAAAGAGCTAGGGGCAGATCTAAGATGACTCTACGGGAAGGGTGAGGAAAGACATGCATAGCTTAGGCCTGGTTTCAAGTATAACATCAAACAGAGCTGATTGGAGAACAAGAATCCATGTAGCCGACCCCATATAGTTGGGATAAGGTTTTTTTGTTGGTGTTGTTGTATTCAGCTAAAAAAGGGACAAGAATTATGCTTATCCACTAAAATAAAAATAACACCAATTGGGAGATTCAGTGCCACTATAAAACTCCATAGAACTCACTTACATTCATAGACAAGTAGCACTCTTCCATCTTTACAAACAAAGCAGTAATCCTCTGCGGCTTCTTACTTCTTGACAATATGCTTCTTCATCGGGTCGTTTCAGCTCTACTATTTCCGGTTTGACCGACCCCAGATGAATGCAAAGGGCAGTTGAAATCCTTCAAAGCAAAGCTTCCTAAAAGCTCATAATTTTGGCAAAAGTAAAATAAACTATTCCACAGCCCTGGTTTCTAGTTACCCCCACACCACGAGACCAAACAAGGCATTGCCGAAAGGATCACAAAAACCCATCTTAGATTTCAAAAGAGGCAGAAACAAAGATCTCTAACTCTAAGCCCATCAACCTCAATGCAGCAATTTAAAGCTTGGATTTCAAGTCATTTCACAGGAAGAGAAAAAAAAAGTCCAGGTAAAATAGAAAGTAATCTAGAAATCATAAACTTTTTCAGACCTTACAAGACAATCTTCTCCCCATATAATGAAGCAAACAGGATTTTGGCCTGTAATGGCATGGTAAACATTAGTTTTTGTGTAGACGCCAGCTCTAACGGTCTAGTTCTGTTCGGTTGTTTCACCCATTCTTCTTTTGAAATACCAAAACTAGCCTGCAGAAATAAAAAACTTAAGAAAAAAAAAAAAACCTTCTAAACTGGGCTCTATCTCTCCAGATTGCCATTTATTAGTGATTATGTGACCTTCCAAATTATCAAGCAATGGATCGCAAGCTTGCTGCAGCTTCGACCGAAAGAACCCAAGTTATCCGGCTTTAGAGCCTTTAAAGATTAGATAAACATCACCTATGTGGCCAAAGACAACTACGGATGATTGGAACTGAGATAGTTCCAGAAATCTGCAGAAGTAGCCACTTTCGTATCTGAATCTCCCTTGAAAGAAAACCAAACCTTCCCTCCCTCCCTCCCTTTCCTTGTACCCAATTTGTTTTTCTCCCTCTCCAAACTGCGCTGAAGAATGAATAGTGTACCTAAGAAGCTGAGGAGGATCTTACACAGTTACACTTCAGCATTTAGAATTTAAGCAACAAACATTTCTTACAGCAAAATAAAATACCATCGTCCATCATAGATTGCATTGCAGTGGGTTTGTTATGTGTCCACATATACAGGAGTTAGAATTATTATATGGCCACGAATAAAGGAGTTGTGATCATGTGCAGAGTAGTTGTAAAGGAGTAGTGATTAGTAGTTATTTATTGTGAGAGTTATAGGGAGTTATTTTAGGATTAGTAATGAGTTATGGGATGAGTAGTTTGAGTTATTATAATTACTTGTAATCCTTACATATAGGATATGAGAATTAATGAATAAAATAGACTTAAAAGATTGTAACAACAATGTGATTCTCTTGGCAGAGTCCACCGACGTCAAGCTTCCTCAATGAAGTCAGAAGTCTTGGTTCCCTCCATTGAATCAATTATCATCATCTAATTATTTATCTTTCATTATCTCTCATTAATTCTCGTCGTCTCTCCTTCCTATTTTCTCTCTATAGTCTATACTCCAAGACACACAAGTACTTATCAAATGGTATCAGACCACAGGCATCAAAGCCCACCACAGGGAGCATAGTTGTCAAGGTGTCGCCTAGGCGCCCAGGAACTCTGGTGACGCCTTGGAAAATTGGGCACCTTGGTCACCTAGGTGCCCCGTCAGGCCTCCAACGCCTTAATTCACCTCGACGCCTTGACAACTATGATAGGGAGAAGGAATTTCAAGTAGTAACACACAATCGTACTAAAGATTCGCTGTCCTTTGAGACTTTTTTTTTTTTTTTGATAAGTTGTGTCCTTTGAGACTATTCAACCAAACTCCAACAAAATCTTGAACACTCATAAATGAGGACGACATGAAGAGTTACTCCTCCAATGAAAGACCTTCCACCATCTGAAGCTACATGGTAGGATAAACATGGGTTGCAAGTCCAGTTTTCAAATTTCCATTGTCCTTGAGGATAAGGACAAACTCAAGGGAGAAGGATTGTTATGTGGTCATGTATAGAGGAGTTAGGATTATTATGTGGCCACGAATAAAGGAGTTGTGATCAAGTGCAAAGTAATTGTAAAGGAGTAGTGATTAGTAGTTAGCTACTGAAGAAATTTTAGGGAGTTATTTTATGATTAGTTATTGATGTCGTGGGATGAGCAGTTTGAGTCATTTTAATTACTTGATTAATGAATAGATAGATTTGAAGATTGCAACAACAATGTGAAGCTCCTGGAAGAGTTCACCGATGCCAACCTTTCTCGGTCAAACTAGAGGCACGGCTTCCTCAGTAAAGCCACTTATTTTTAACTTGTTTATCTCCTATTTTATCTCATTTGTTTGTTTTCACTTTATCTTTCATTACCTCTCTACATTTTCTCTCTCGGTGTCCAACAAGATACATATGCACGAATCAGGGTTGTGCAACAAAACTGATACTAGAGGACCGGCAGATTCATTAGGGAAAGAAACTGACAGGTACAATCAGCAGTTGCAGAGAGGTTCCAATTATCAACTTCAAGCCCTATAAATGGAATTTAAGTAAAGATAACCATAGTTAGAGGGAGAGAGAAAGAACCTTTCATTCGCTGTCGCTACATTACTTTGTGGTGCGGTGAGTCTGGTGAGTGGTGAGAAAGTTGCATAGCTGACAATACCAGACCACAAGAGGGCCACCTGCACCTAAAAGCCATGTTGGAAAGAGGATTTCAACTATCAACTGCAAACCCTATAAAAAAAATGGAATTTAAGTAACGAGAACCGTAGTGAGAGAGAGAAAGAAAACCTTATATTTACCGCGGCTACATTACTGTGTGTGATGCTGTGAGTGGAGAGAACATGTTGCAGAAAGAACAGACCATTGGAACTGGAAGGCCACCGGCTCCTAAAAACCAGGATGGAAAAAGGAGCGAGGGAAAGATGATTCGATAGTGACCGATGTTCCGATGCTGGTAAATCGAAGAGAAAGGGTAATCTTGGTATTTTATCAAATTAAAATTGTGAAAATTAGAGAGATAATGGGTTGGGAATAGAGAAATTTAAAAAATTAAAATTTATGGTGTGTTATATATATATATATATATATATATATATAAAACAATAATGTTAAACAATAATTAATTAGTATTTTATCTTTCTCTTTCAATTCGAAGTTGTCCTTTTCTTTTTTCTTTTCTTACCTTCCAAACACATTTATAATTTTTTTTTTTTGGGTGAAAAAACACATTTATAATCCATAAGCCAATTGTTGGATCGAAAAATAAAAAAAAGAAATAGTTTATAAGACAAATTCAATTTCAATCCAACAAGACATTTTCCCCATGATTTGTCTCTCCTTTAGTTAGTACTGATACTAATGCATAAACTTTAGGCTCTTTCTCCCTATGGTCGTAAATTTTATTGGCAACCCTACAAAATTGGGTAATAACCTTTTATTTAACCAATTCCGAAGGAAAAAATCAAACTCAATCATACCATGGATATTATTGGCAACTCTGTAAAATTAGGTAATAACCTTTTATTTAAAGTGAAAGCCATACCTAATCATATCGTGCTCGCAACACTCTTAGAGTTTGGATTTTTACATATTAAAAATCAAATTAACATCATCAAATGTAATTTTTAAAGCGTATATGACATAGTATTGAAATTTTTTCTTCAAACGTTGATGTCTTTCTTTATTAAACTTTCATCCCAAAAGTTCGAACTAGCAAATAGAGAGATTCTTAAATATATGGGGCACTCAAGTTTCTAGATTTAACCAATGTGGGATTATTCTCGATAATATTATGATCCAGTGGTTATAATTTATGGTATAATACCTTGTCCGATATATTTTTCCGAAACGTACATACGTTCAATTATCCTTGGGAAACCATGTATTTTCCCAAAGTTACCTTCCCATTTATTTGTTCTCTTTGTTTGAAGAATGCATATCTAAATCTATGATACAGAGATACAATATCAGTGGATCAACTCATCTTACATGTATTTGGTGTGAGGTTTGCACCTTCCCCTCACCCCTAAGAAGGATTGCTCTCTTAGGCATCCAATTCCACCCTTGATCCACTAGTAGGCACTGTAGCACAACAAAATAAAAATATCTCAATAACACCCATGTGTGGTTTTTTCTCACCCATTTCATTGGTTTGATTTACTTGATATTATGAAAAACCCTTACCATAAGATAGGTAAATTATTTTTGTCACAAGGGTTTGATTTTTTTTTCGAACATCATAAGGTATGTATTATGTCATATGGATAGATAATGTACCATGTTTGACTGTTAGACAGAAAAAACATAATCAATTAATCACATGTCAAATTTTAAAATTTAATTCAATCAAATATTCTTAACATATATTTTTTTTACAATTGATTATCTTATTATATTGACATGTATTCCATATATGTTTATCCGTATGTACTCATACTTTAGATATTCACTCTCACGTACGTTTAGATTAAGAAAACTAAAAGAATGGATGGCTGATTTATGTTGTGATTTTCTTACAAAAAAAAAATTTATGTTGTGATTTTTAAAACACAAAAATGGATGACTGATTTATGTTTCAGGCTTGCAGCTGTTGCCGATTTTGATTCTGGGTAAGAGAACCACAGTCTGCCATGGAAGGGCGATCCTCTTCGTCTCTCCTCTCAACCAAACCTGTACCATTTCCCGCCAACACTAAACCATCCCCCAATCATCAACATCACTGTCCAGTCCCGAACCAAATCAACTACTTCGTCAAAACAAAGGCATCATCATTAGCATCTCCACTGATCCAGATCCAGACTCAGCTCAATCATCAAATCAAGCCCTTCAAATCTCCCTACAGAAAACAACGATTCACAGAGAAAGACGTATTCCCATCGTCCTTACCTCTCCACAAAAGGAACCCACATACCATCTACGAAGACATCAAGAGATTCGCTCGGCAAGGCAAGCTTAAGGAGGCACTCACCATCTTGGATTACTTGGACCAGCAAGGCATCCCAGTTAACGCCACCACTTTCTCTTCGCTCCTTGCGGCTTGTGTTCGATCCAAGTCCCTCGTTGACGGTAGGCAAGTCCATGCCTTTATCCGGATAAATGGACTGGAGGACAACGATTTCCTCCGGACCAAACTGGTTCATATGTACACATCATGTGGCTCCATTGAAGACGCGAAGAGGGTCTTCGATGACCTCCCAGATGGGAGCGTCTATCCATGGAATGCCTTACTGAGAGGCAATGTTGTTAGAGGTGGGCGGCAATATCGTGAAGTACTGGCTACATATACGACAATGCGTGAGTTAGGAATTGAGTCCAACGTCTACACCTTCTCTTGTTTGCTGAAGAGCTTTGCGGGTTCCACTGCACTTACCCAGGGGACGAAGATTCATGCTCTTTTGATCAAGAATGGGTTTGCTAGTGGCTCCATAATTCTTCAGACTAGTTTGATAGATATGTACTTTAAATGCGGCAAGATCAAGCTGGCCCGCCAAGTGTTTGAGGAAATTCTGGAGAAAGATATTGTTGTGTGGGGGGCGATGATCGCAGGTTTTGCACACAATAGGTTGCAAAGGGATGCAGTTGCATTCGTAAGGACGATGATAGAGCAGGAGATTGAACCGAATTCAGCTATTATGACTGCGATCATCCCCGTGATTGGAGAATTATGGGCCCAAAAATTGGGCCGGGAAGTTCATGGGTATGTGATCAAGACAAAGGATTATTCAAAGCAGTTGTTCATTCAGTCTGCGTTGATTGATATGTATTGCAAGTGTGGGGACATGCGTTCAGGAAGGCAGGTATTCTACAGCTCAATGGAAAGGAATGTTGTTTCCTGGACTGCACTTATGTCGGGTTATGTCTCAAATGGGAGGCTTGAGCAGGCTCTGAGGTCCATAATTTGGATGCAGCAAGAAGGGGTGAAGCCCGATGTCGTGGCTATTGCAACTATTCTTCCTGTTTGTGCAGAGCTGAAAGCTCTAAAACAGGGGAAAGAGATTCATGGATATTTGGTGAAGAATTGCTTTTTACCCAATGTGTCTATAATTACCTCTTTAATAGGTTTGTACTCAAAGTGTGCTAGTTTAGAAAATTGCCGTAAGTTGTTTGATGGAATGGAGAAGAGGAATGTGATATCATGGACAGCAATGATAGAAGCATACTTGAATAACCATTGTATTCATGAAGCACTGGGTTTATTTCGGTCAATGCAGCTTTCTAAGCATAGGCCAGATTCTGTTGCTGTAGTAAGGATTCTAAGTGCTTGTGGTGAACTACGGAATTTGAAACTTGGGAAAGAGTTGCATGGATATGTCTTAAAGAGAGATTTTGAATTGATCCCTTTTATCAGTGCAGAGATTGTGAAAATGTACGGAAAGTGTGGAGTGATTGAGAAAGCAAAGTTATTGTTTGATGCAATGCCTTCTAAAGGATGCATGACATGGACTGCAATTATAGAGGTTTATGGATATAACAACAGATATAGAGATGCACTCGATCTTTTTAATCAAATGAGATCTAATGGTTTCAGCCCAAACAAGTATACTTTTAACGTGGTCTTATCTATTTGTGGTCAAGCTGGATTTGCTGATGAGGCTTGCAAAATCTTCAATTGTATGATCCGAAGATACAATATCAAGGCATCAGAGGAGCATTTTTCCATCATAATTGAACTTCTTAGACGTACAGGATGGTCCGAGGAAGCCCAAAGATTCATCCGTATGAAATCTCCTGTGGCATGAGAGGGGGGGGGGATTTATTATGCATTCTCTTGACTTACTAAGATTCTAGATTCTCCTTTGACTTTATACTTAAGGATTTCATGTATAAATATATATACACATTTTTTAACTGTATGTATAATAGCTATCTACCATTTTTTGTATCATAAGCAAATGTGGACAGAAGTTAAGTTGACTTGTGGTGTGCAAGCCAATTTTGGAAATATATGGCATCCTACTCTCCTTTGTTCCCTACAGTCATCCCCCCTTCCCTAAAAAGAAGAAGAATGAGTTTAGTCTTCTCCTACTTGGAAAATCCATATGGTTTCACAAGATCTTTGCTTGATAGAAAATGTTTCTGCTGCAATAGGGTGATCTGTAATAGATATGCTCCACTTCACTAACCTTCCTTTCTGGTCTGGTAAGAGATAGGGGTAATATAGGAATTTTAAAATAGAGAGGAGGATCTATAAGTTGGCAAGGAAAATGGGAGTACAAGAAGAACCGGTAGCCGGTCACTTGGAGGAGAGAGAAAAGGGGTCTAGTTTTCAAGAGCATCATTATTGTCATTGTAATTTTGATTGCCATTATCAGCTTGTTTATTAGGAAGAAAAGATGTGCTTTCAGAAAGGAAGATCAAAGACTAGTTCTTTTGATACTATCTCTACTAGAATCTAAGGTGCCTATGCTATAGCAGGTCTAGTTTGCCTATTAGTAAAGGTGACGAGGCAAAATGAATAGCATATGTTCAAGAGGAATTAATGGAAATTGTAGTAGCTTATCTTCACTCTCCCAATACATGTACCCACCAAAGATGACCTAGGATTTCCAAATGACCAGCTGTTAGATTCCAGTAGTGTCATCCAAACAACTGTCAAATTTTATGACAATATCAAATGTATACCTATAATCATTATTGGAATATATGCTCATCAAGTACTGCACCACAATCTAAAGTGGTTGGTTCCAGTTTTTGATTTCTACTTGTCAATTGTTTCATAGTAACTTTAGTGGACAGGCAAGCTGTTTCTCTTTTTAATACATTCTTAAACTTACCATTTTAAAGGATGAACCTAAATACTACTCTTGATCTGAATTTGTTGAATTATAAGGAATTCTTTGAACTGGATTTTAGGTACTTCTGCGGGGCACATTGTTATTAAGAATCTTAACTGTCTACAACTCCTTGAATGATCTTCATGTATCATGTGAAATTGAGGAGGCATCTCAAAGGCATTGAGTTCTTGGTTGATTTTTCAAAGTATAGTGTTTTTTTTTGGTTAATGGCTGACTTCCAACAATAAAGAAGCAGAATAACAAGTCATTGCATTTTCCACAAGTGAAGCATCTTGGCTGTTGGCAGATATTTGGGGATATGTATTCTTTCTATACTATTTTTTAACTTTCCAGTGCACTTTGGTTCTGCCTTGTGCTTACTAGAAGAAAATTTTTAAGTTTTCAGTTTCTTTCTGTGGAGTGACGTATTGAATGCATACCATCTCAGGAATTAGGAGCACTTAATTTATCAAAGAAGCCAAGAAAAAAATGTCTTTGCTGCCCTTGTTCCACCTTTTTTTCTCTATCTTCTCGATCCTACTGGACTGATCTGATCCATGATGACCATTTCCATGTATATTTGCTAACTGTGTATTTGTACATGGGCCATACTTATAGTTGGTGTCTTTTTTTATTTTTTATTTTTTTTAGCAGTCCATTTTCCATATTGTACAAACTTCATTCTCCTTATTAAACTCAGACATGGAATGCTTATATAGGTGCATCTCAAAGGTCATTGAAGGTATTCATGATTAGGATTTTCTTAAGGTTGTTGTCTAAGTGTTGTAGGTATTGTTACAGTATTTGTTAATGTATTTTATTTTATTATAGATATGAGGAGATTAACACCTAATGTTTGATCGTTCTCTTTTTTTTTTTTTCCCTCGAACCTGCTATACTTATTTTTTACTTTTTCACTTTTATTCTATATGGGGATACAACTCTGGGAGATGTGGTTTTGCAATGATGTTATTGTAGCACAGTTAAAATATCATTTTATCAACTGTGACTTTCTTTGAGGTGAAAAAGAAAAAAACTTTCTTCAACATACCAACTAAAGTAAACAACTGGTTGGAGTAGTCTGCTGATTTTTTGGATTTTACCCACATTGGGTAGAGTGGTTAGGCCTCATTTTGCAACTGTTGGATCTTGAAAAGTTATGGTCGGTGTTAAATAGACAGGCAAATGTTTTCAAATGGACTGTTCTTACGAGCGCCATTCTGTTAAGCTCATCAGAACAGCCTAAATATTTGCCATGTGGCATATTGGATGGAAACCAAATTTTGTGGATGGGTAGACCCCAAGGTCCATGGCTTTCATATCAAGTTTCAATCCTAACGGAGTTTGCCAAGTTGCAAAATAAAGCTTTGAAAATCTGAGGACTAAGGGAGGGTGCATGGAAAAAACACAGATGGCTGGAAAATACTAGGGTACATGGATATATATGTGAGGGTATTTGGTTGAATTTTAGTCTGAATTTTGTCACAGGGCTAATCCATGAGGTGTACAACTAATCAATGGTCAGGTCTCCAAAACCAACTATCCTCTTGGCTCAAAATGCTGGTCCAACAGGACTATGAAAGGGAAATTTGCCCTTAACAATAATGAGACATTTTCTCTTCCCTACTGCATCACCCTAGACTTTTTCTCCTCTTTTTGTTGGAAAACACAAGAGCATTGTAAGTTCACAAACTCTGCTTTCTTCTTCTTCTTTTTTTTTTGCCTGCAGCAACGCTTCATTATTTTCTGATTTTAGAAGATACCCAGCTTGATATTAAATACAGCAATGGTGTTATGTGATGCAGGCCTTTGGGTGGCTTATGTGAACAACCGCCACAAAACATGGGAGCAGTTCTATGTTTACTGGATTTTCCCTAAATATTGAAGCAATTCTGGCTGCTTCGGTGTTCCATGTTGTTTTCGCTCCACTAGTCAAGCAGAAGAAAGCATGGGAGAGCAAAAAGAGTACATTACTTTGTTATTTCTTTGTCAAGCGCTTTTATGTGTAAAACCCTGATTCTCCATTGCTATGCTTTCTGTTATTCCTTACCAGTTTATTTCTATAGCGCCTCCAGTAGGGACAGTTCAGAAACAATTTTTTTTGCATCTTTTAGTTCTACAGTTGTGTAAGTTGATGTTGTAATGGAATGCAGTGTTTATTAGTTTGGGAACAGATTTAGTCCTTGCACATAAATTTATAAAATTTTGTTGTAATTGTAAGTTTATCTTAGTAAGTTGTTAAAGTCAATATTGGTAAGCTAAGATAAAAGTCTTTGGTAGGTCAGGTAAAAGTCAATATTGGTAGGATAAGTCACCATAGTCATCATATCTATGATAAGTAGTTAGTCATCATACAATATTTATGATGAGTGGTTGGTAGGTAGTGGTTGGTTGGTGTATTTATGTAAAAACAAATTTCTTTTCCTATAAATAGAGAAGGCTTCTGTCATATTTTGATAAGCCAACATTTTATCTTTATTATTTCAACATGGTATCAGAGCTAGGATCAATATTGAGATCCTAACTCTAATGCTATTAGCCACGAAACCATAAGCACCGCCCACCACCTCCGCCTTTCTCTTTTTAGCGCCTCTAGTCACCGCCGCCAGACTCCGTTGTTCTCATTTCTCTCCTACTCGGTTTAGCGTCGCCTCCCACCACCGCTTTGGTCTCTTTCCTCTTTACCCTTGGTGGTGAGTTTTTTTTTTTCTCCCACCAAGGGCCTCTTACACCATGCAGATCTAGATCACAAGTTGAATCGTGATTTCTTGATGCTTTCTCTGGAAGTTGGTATGTCGAGTGGAAACTTTCGGATATTTTTTACATGTTGTGCTTTTTTTGTGACTAGCGTTGACCAGCAATCATGTCTGAGATTTCATCTGCCTCAATTGGACAGGAAGGAGTCCTTTCTCGTGACCTTCCTTCTTTCCCTACTTCCTCCATCAAGTTAGATGGGAGCAATTATCTGATGTGGTCTCATTCATGTTATCTTGCTATTGGTTCTCGTAGTCTTTCTGGCTTCCTTACAGGGGACACTGTTAAGCCTACTGCTACTGGTCCTTCTCAGGATAAATGGGTTACTTCTAATTATTTGGTCATGTCATATCTTATCAACTCCATGGATCAATCTATTTCCAGGAGTTATCTTCTTCTTGACATTGCCGCTCAAATCTGGAAGACTGCCACATCCACTTATTCTCAAGTTGGTAATACTGCCCAAGGCTATGAACTTCAAAAGAAGATTCACGAGACCAAACAAAAGGAGTTATCTATTTCCCAATATTATTCCACTCTACGAAGTATGTGGCAAGAGTTGGATTTTTATGGTTCTTTTACTGCTACCTGTGATACAGATGCAACTGCCTTTAAAAAGTGGGAGGACAACCTCCGAGTATTCGATTTTCTTGCTGGTCTCAATATTGAGTTTGATCAGATTAGGGCTCATATCCTTAATCGTGATCCGTTACCCTCCCTCAAGCAGGCCTATGCTATGGTGTCTTCTGAGGATAGTCGTCGCACTGCTATGGTCCTCCCTGTGACACAAGAACGCTCAGCTATCTATTCTAGCTCGGGTTCCTCATCTCGTGGAGGTCTGACTCGTGGTGTTAGTAATCGTTCTGCCTCTGACAAGGTTCTTGTAAAGTGTGATTTCTGTGGGAAAGAACGACATACTCGAGACAAGTATTGGAAATTACATGGCTGTCCTTCCAATACTCGTGGTCTGGGTCGTCCAGCCTCTGCCACGGCACACCATAGTGCCGTTGACGATATTCCTCAAGATTCTTCCCTCTCTCAAGAGGAGTTACTGACTCTGCATCGTCTAATGACTAGGATGGACTCATCACCTTCCTCAACACCATCTGCAGCGTCTGCCACCATCCTGTCAGGAAACCTACCAGTGCCTTCTGCTCCATCTCCTTCTACCCCTTCAGGTATTTCTTTTGGTGGCCATTGTGCCTCAGTAATCTCTGTTCCTTGGATAGTCGACTCGGGTGCCACTGACCATATGACTGGATCCTCCAATCAATTTTTTCAGTACTTCCCTTTGTCTGGTAATAGTAAAGTAAGTGTTGTTGATGGTTCCCTTTCCATTCTTTCGGGCAAGGGCTCTATCCAGTGTACTCCTTCCTTATCCCTTTCCTCTGTCTTACATGTTCCGAAGTTTTCTACTAATCTTCTCTCTATTATTAGTCTTACTCGTGATTTGAACTATAAAGTAACATTTTTTCCAGATCGATGTGTCTTTCAGGACTTGAATTCGGGTCGTACAATTGGCAGTGGTAAAGTGGTTGGTGGTCTTTACTTGCTTGATAGTTCTCCATCACCTTTGGCGGCTCAGGCTTCTCACCCCGACTCCTCTACTATTGTTTTATCCGAGTTACATCGATGGCATTGTCGTTTGGGTCATCCTCCTCTCAAAATTTTATCTACTTTGTTTCTAGTTTTTAAGAAATGTAATCCCAATGATTTCTTTTGTGATGCTGACATCTTTGCAAAGCAAACTAGAGCTGTTTATCCTATTTTTGATAATAGGAGTTTAATTCCTTTTGGTTTAATCCATTCCGATATATGGGCCCCTGCACGTTGTGTATCCACTTCTGGCTACCGATGGTTTGTCTCCTTTATTGATTGTTATAGTCGTACCACTTGGATCTACTTAATGCGGCAGAAGAGTGATGTGGCCAACTGTTTTCAGTTATTTCATAAAATGGTTCAGAACCAGTTTGATGCTAAAGTGAAGATTCTTCGAATTGATAATGCCAAAGAGTACGTTGATGGTTCCTTCCAGTTATATTTGTCTGATCATGGGATCATTCATCAGACTAGTTGCGTCGATACTGCTGCTCAAAATGGTGTCGTTGAACGAAAAAATCGTCACATTTTGGAAGTGACACGGTCTCTTTTGTTCACTATGACTGTCCCTCCTCAATATTGAGGTGATGCAGTTCTTATGGCAGCCTACCTTATCAATCGGTTGCATTTTCGTGTCTTGGCCTCTTGCTGCCCTCTTGATGTGCTCATGGGCTCCTCCTCTTTTGTGGTTCCGCCTCGGGTTTTTGGTTGTGTGGTGTTTGCTCGTAACCATCATGCCCATGGCAAGCTCGATCACCGGGGACTCCGTTGTATCTTCTTTGGTTACTCTGCTACTCAGAAGGGTTACAAGGGCTATCATCCTTCGATTCGGCAACTATTGGTCACCATGGATGTTGCCTTTCATGAGTTTGAAGCTTTTTATCCGGCCCCTCTTCAGGGGGAGTCTTCTACTCGGGATGCTCAGGAAGATGTGCCTATCATTGTTCCGATGGAGTCTCCTATAGTGGCTGAAAATGATGTTGAAGGTGTAACAAGTCAGGAACAAGTTTCAGTTCCGTCCCAACCTCAAGGGGAGCCTTTGCAACCGACTCAACCACCTTTCAAAGTATGTGTTCGACGTAAGCAAGTGCCAGAGACCACCACCACTGCACCTAGCCAGTCGTCCTCCATTTCGAATTCAAGTCTTCCAAATCCTTCCTCTGGTAAGTCTCTTCTTCCTAGTGATTCTCCTAGTGATCCTAGTCTTGACTTACTTATTGCTATTCGTAAGAGCATCAGAACGTCTACTCAGCATCCCATCTCTAATGTTGTTGCATATGATTCTCTGTCTCCCTCATTCCGTACTTTTGTTTCTTTGTTATCGTTTATTTCCACACCTAACTCCTGGCAGGATGCATTAGCAAGTCCAAGGTGGAAAGAGGCAATGAATGAAGAGATGAGTGCACTAGGGAAGACTGACACATGGGATTTGGTGTCTCTCCCTCTAGGAAAGAAATATGTAGGATGCAAATGGGTCTTTGTTGTCAAACAAAAGGCTGATGGATCTATAGACAGATATAAAGCACGGCTAGTTGCTAGAGGATTCACTCAGACATATGGGATTGACTATCGGGAAACTTTTGCTTTAGTAGCAAAAATGAACACTGTTAGAGTAATCATCTCATGTGCGGTTAACCAAGGATGGGATCTTCAGCAACTTGATGTAAAAAATGCTTTCCTCCATGGGGAACTTGAAGAGGAGGTTTATATGGACATCCCTCCTGGATTTGCTTTTCAAAAAACTCATGACAAAGTTTGCAAGTTGAAGCAAGCTTTGTATGGTCTGAAACAATCTCCAAGAGCGTGGTTTTGTCATTTCCATCGAGCTATGATATCGATTGGTTATAAAGAAAGTAATGCTGATCATACTTTGTTTATCAAAAAGACTGGTGAGCACATTACAATTTTGATCATCTATGTAGATGATATTGTTATCACTGGCAGTAATGCTGACGAAATATCCAACCTGAAGACTTACTTGGGGACAGAATTTGAAATCAAAGACCTTGGTAAGCTGAGATATTTTCTTGGGATCGAAGTTGTTCATTTAGCTCAAGGTATCTTCCTCTCACAATGGAAATACACTCTTAGATCTCTTATCAGAGACAGGAATGCTGGGTTGTAAACCAACAAATACTCCTCTAGAGCCTAAATCTCATCTCAAGCACAAGGTTGGGGACTCTGTTGATAAAGGTAGCTATCAGCGGTTGGTTGGACAACTGATATACTTGTCACTCCCCCGGCCTGATATCGCTTTTGCTGTAAGTGTGATAAGTCAATATATGCATGATCCCTATTCCTCTCACCTAGAGGTTGCATATAGGATTTTACGATATTTGAAATCCGCTCTCGGAAAAGGTGTTCTTTTCTCTCCTTATAGCCATTTTCGTATTGCGGCCTTTACTGATGCCGATTAGGGCGGGTGTCACAATGACAAGAGATCTACCTCAGGCTATTGCACGTTTGTTGGAGGCAACCTTGTTACTTGGAGGAGCAAGAAACAAGCTGTTGTTGCTCGGTCTAGTGCTGAAGCTGAGTTTCGAGGCATGGCCCATGGCATTTGCGAACTCCTTTGGCTTCGTGGCCTTCTTCAGGATTTGTGTGTTCCAGTTGAATTGCCTATGCACTTGTACTGTGACAATAAATTAGCAATCAGCATTGTACATAATCCTGTTCAACATGATCGTACTAAGCACGTAGAGTGATCGTCACTTCATCAAGGAGAAGCTAGATCAAGGAGTTGTATGTGGTCCCTTTGTTCCGTCTGATGCTCAGTTAGCAGATGTCTTTACAAAATGTCTTAGTGGTAAGAGCTTTGTTTCTATTATTAACAAGTTAGGCATGTTTGATATTTATGGGCCAACTTGAGGGGGAGTGTTGTAATTGTAAGTTTATCTTAGTAAGTTATTAAAGTCAATATTGGTAGTAGGTAAGTTACAAGTCAATATGGGTAGGATAAGTCACCATAGTCATCATATCATATTTATGATAAGTAGTTAGTTATCATACAATATTTATGATGAGTGGTTGGTAGGTAGTGGTTGGTCGGTGTATTTATGTAAAAGCAAATTTCTTTTCCTATAAATAAAGAAGGCCTCTGTCATATTTTGATAAGCTAAGCATTTTCTCTTTATTATTTCAACAAATTTGATTCGTGAGATTTAAGAAATTTCTGTTCTTTGAAGCTGTTGTCTTGACATGTGGCTAATTTACAGCCTTGGGGCTTGCTGATTGCAACAGTTCTCAAGTAGAGCATTTTGGAGTTAGTTCATTCTGGATTATATTTGCCAAAGTTTCATATGCATTTCCTCCACCATTACCTTGAGGCCTTGACATTCGGAGCTACACTGAGCTCCCTCGGTCATCTCAAGGTAAAACCCCTAACGTAAACCCTTGGACATTCTCCTCTCTACCCTCTGATGTTGATATTGACCTAGGAGTCTAAGGTTTGGAGCCTAGGGATTGATGCCCTAGTCTCCATTAGCTTGGGGAGACTGGAACCTGGATATCTCGGTTTCGAGGATGGCTGAAACTGGCCTCAAAATGGAGATTAAGAACCTTGGTAACAAGAAGGGATGATCCAAACACCTCAACCAATCGCTGACTATGGTATCAGCAGAGATACCCTGTATCTACCACGAAAAAGGTGGTTTATGACTTCCTGATGGGGTGCATGCTATCTTGAAAATCCATGTCTCCCTTTTCTTATATGCTTTACAGACCCCTTGTAGAAGAAAATGTTATGGAAGTTAACCTCTTTTGGAAAATGGATCACAATACCATGACTTCAGAAAATTGATAAACATTGTTGCAGAAGATCAAATTCACAACAAAGAGGCTAAGGAAATGGTTCTGTATGCCTCTTGCAAATTGCCACATTGAAATGGGTTGGATATTCTTCATGTTCGACACACATCAGATATGTACTTCTTCTAATGCTTCTTATTTTGGCGGACTTGGAATTGAGATGTGGAATTAGGACCAGGGTGCAATGCCACAAGAATTTGGAAGAAAAATGCCCCTATTTGGAGTTAATAACCACACCAACCTCGCAATATTCTCCTTATAAATGGAAGTGCTCTTTTAAGCTATGTTAACATTGTGGAAAATTTTCTTCCGGTATTGACATCAATGAAATATTAGTTATGCTAATTTGAAAGCTTCCATTTCTTTTGATATCGGAGGTGTTATTTCTGTGGCAATTGAGGCATGGTTTCTAGGAATTTCCAAGTGGAAATTACAGCCTTAATTACCAAACTTGTAAGATTATAGTATGATTGGCTGAGTGGTGTATATGAGTGCATCTGAAGGTACAACATGGAAACATAGAAATCTATGGATATGGTGATAAATGATGCCTCCCTCCACCTCTGTGTGTTTCTTTGTTGAAATATTTATGGGGGGCCTTTTTTTTTTTTTTTTTTTTTTTTTTTAAATTTTCAAACAATGGACTAGTCTTTGACTGATCATCATAGTGTTTGATGCTGTGCTAAAAGTTGTTTGGCATAGGGGTTTACATGTGTTCCATACCCTTAATGAATTACGTATTGGGATATGAATCAAGTAGAAGTAGATGACTCAATCAGTTCTGTAAATATTTTGGTCTTCTCCCTTATTAACTAAGCCTTCAACAAGAATTTGGGCCCTATCTATGTTATTGATTCCGAATAATGAATTTTTCTAGATCTGGCTTTTGGTTCCCAGCCCTGAAATTCTAGTTTAAAAGGCATTGAAAGCCCTAATCTTTAGGTGGTTAGAAATATCCATCGGCAACCTTATCAATCCCTCTTAAGCATCTTCACCCAAAAAAGAAAAGAAAAAGGGGGAACAACATATCAAAATCTCAGGTCAATCCAATGGTGATTCAGATTTTAAGATCTGAGAAAAGCTGCTGAGGGTAGGATACTCAGGAACAGAAGTTCAGATCCAGAATTTAAGTAAATAGTAAAAATGTATTCAACACATCAGTTATGCAGGAACATGAATACAGAAGGATAAGCAGATAAATGAATTCAGAAATAAAAAAAAAAGAGTCAGAACCTGAAATTCTAGAAGAGTATGATCTAACATAGGTAACCTGAAATCGAACCAGAAAACTGGGATTCCAAAATAAAGATCCAGAAATTGGTTCATAACACAAACCACAAGGTGAGGAAAGGTTCTGCTTTTTATTGCTGTCAGACTCATTTCTTCCTTTTCATTCTTTTGCAGGAAATATGCATCAGGTGTTCCATGTGTAATGATATGGTACAAAGCCAAAGGAATACCAACCACAAAGCAATACAAGTATTTGATCGACGTAGGTAGAGTCAATCGTGGTTTTAGCAATGAATTCACTACATTATCATTTCAAGGCCATGGTAAAATGGGAAGGGAATTTTCCAAAGGTGGAAGTCATTTCTTTGGTATACCATATAATAGTTGTGAATTGTACTGATGAACGAAAGAAATCATTACCACTAATGCAGAACACTGTAAGATTGTAAACTAGGTTTTGTGTAAGATGGCATAAACAAATCATAGGGTTTATGAGGAGAAACATAGTGGTCGATAGATCTATGTTAACATACAAATGGCTTTGAATATTACAGAAAAATTTATTTTGCAGTGTGACAAAAACCACCGGTGTTGTGAAAGGGGGTGTGTCATGGGATTTTATCATCTGCCACCACAAGGATAACGGTTGAGACTAAATGAATTTTCTGTAATGTTTTCAATGAATATGGGTATGCATTAGTCATTATGTGGGTTGGATTAGTGGAAATGCGTTGATTAGCTGGCTAGGTTGGACCATAATTTGGCCCTGTTATGAAAAAGACCAAAATATCTTTCTTTCAAGGTTGGTCCCTGCTCTCTCTCTCTCTCTCTCTACACATACACACACACACACTCTCATTGATAGCTGTTATTTCACGTATATCAGAAAAGGGTGGAACAACTCCATCAACCGTGAGTATGTAATCTTTTATTTTATTTTGATTTGATATGGGTTATGTTCCTAGTTTTGTGAATCTAATTTTTATTAGTTAAATACTTTGGTGTCAATATAAGTCAGTTACCTCTATTTCTGTCATCTGCAAAGCTTGGCAAAAGACTCTCTACATGGGGACCCTTTTTCTGCCATTGCCATGTGGAGAATGTATAATCTTGTTTCAGGCATCCCGGATAACCCATGTCAAATTTCGTGGGTATGGGCGGTTTGGTTTGGTTCGTCACATGGTATGAGATAGGTTTGATAACCCTAATTCTATTGTAGGAAGGGTTTCAGTTTATAGCAGTATTCTATAAATACTGGGTTAGAGTATCTACAGTCACAGTTAGTCAGTTCTCTCTGCTCCCATTAGCAAGAGACATCAAGATATCCTTTGGAGGCTATGGAAGACTGTAGCTGAGGGATTTCAATCAAAGCTTAGAGCATAAAGGAATTAGGCTTCACTAAAAGGTATGTCTTTATGTTCATTGTTATTAGCATCTCCATTGTATTTTATGGTAACTGTATGGATTGGGATGGGTTTCATTGAAACCCTAAGTACAATAATTTCTAACAATTGGTATCAGAGCAAACCATACAGACCTAGAATCGATGGTAAAACATTGTAAAGACCTGCCCATGAGATTTGAATGAGTTGAATAAGAGAAATTATTTTTTCAAGTTTTGGATTGAATCTGTTGGAGATTTTTCACCAAAGAAAATTTTTTGACAGGCAAAATAGGTCATACCATATACCGTTGGAAAGGTCTCGATGAGACGATTCTAGCGATATAAAAATCGCTAGCGCTAGCCACCGGATGCCGGACGCGCCGCCACTCGCCGGCGGTAGCTGCAAGTGGATCTCACTCGCGGGTGGGGAAATAAAAAAAAAGGGAAAATAGATCTGACGGCGCTGATTCATCGTCGAGTTGACCCACGATGAATTTAAAACCCTAATTGTAAATCGGTGGGTTAACTCGGCCCAGGTCAACCTGAATCGGCCAGCCCAACCTGGATTTTTAGGATCGGGCTTGAACCGGGCCCTTGACCCTGACTCTTGGGTCAACCTAGGACCACATGTCTCAAGTCAGATCCTGGACCGAATACCTGGCCAAAGTGACTCGTTGACCAGAGTACCGGGTTGGGCAATAGAACCGGTAACCCGACCCCTTACCCATTGGGTTGACCAGGGTACATGACCCGTTGGCTTGGATTCTTGACCAGGAAACCCGTTTGGACAGACCAGGTGGACCAGTGGTTGAACCAGTTGATGTCGCGGTTTGGTTTATATCATATTGTTTGGTTCGATCTGGACCAAAGTAATTAAAAAAAAACTTAAAGGTATATTCGGTTCGGTTTAAGCTGAACCAAAGTTGAACCAATCCTGGGCAGACCGATCCAAAACTGGACAGACCGATCCAGCTCGAGCGGAGCCGGACTGGTCTTGACAGCTCACAAAGGCCTGTTTGGCATCTTTTTTTTTTTTTTTTTTTTTTGTTTTGATAAAACTACATTAAAACGCGATTTTGGGAGCTAGAAAGGTAGGATTGACTTCCGGTTTGTTCCATTGGATTCCATTTTTTGTGCTCTTCAATACGATATATATTTTGGTACATTTAAATACGTTGAAAAACATGTTTATTATAGAAAAATGAACTAATATACGGTGTTTTACATCTCACGAAGTCTTTTTAGTGCTGGTTTGTGAAGGATCGTTGGATGAAATACCTGCAACACCCATCTTCTTGTCATTGAAGACCTCGATTCCAAGCTCTTTGGGTTTCTTCTTTTTTTTTTTTTTTTTTTTTTTTTTTGTTCAAGAGAAAGAAGCCCATCGCCATTGTCTCCTTCATTCCTTGTTCGTTTTTTTTTTTTTTTTTTTTTTTACCACCCTTGTAAAGGGTTAATTTGGCCATTAAGGAAATATTAGACTCCCACCGTTAGCATCTAATGGAATATTCCTAACGGCGTGGGTTTAATTGTATTTTAATAGTGTTTTTAGGGGAGGTATTTGTCTTTTCCTAAACTTGGGTGTTCAACTGTCAATGTAAGTTACAGGGGTGATAACTGTCTTTTTCCCTTAAATGACAAAAAAAATACGACATCAGCCTTACTCCTGTGACCACCGGGTTGCAATTACCCCCATGACCACCGGGTTGCAATATGACAATCTTACCGTCACACCAAGGCTCACACTCATAATTCAATAAATAATAATTAACTTAATTATATTTGGGGTATGGATAATTTTGAGATTACATTTCTTCATCTCAATGTTGATAGTAAAACCGTATACATACACACCACAATATATGAAATTGGGTTCAATTTGAATCGACAACCTTTTCCGTTCCTAATTTCCCAGTTTGATTCATGGTTGTCATTAAAACTGGCATTTAAACTAGTAAAAAGCATCCATAGCTATTTTGGTTTAAGGTATAAGTATTGGATTGGTTGATTTGTTTCAGTTTTGAAAGTGACCGGATTACAGCAAAAATTATGGGATCACTGAGATATCGGTTAGAATGTTGTAAAATATGCACCATAAATAACATCTTAGACATAAGATGAACATGAGATGTAGAAATATAAATATTATAAAAATGATCAACTTACTCAAATACTCCATGTAAGCATCCATGAACTCATCAAAACAAGCATCAAAACCATCATTAAATTGATGTACCACATGTGGTAAACGAACAGTAGAGTTGAGTCGTAGTCAAAACTATTCTCCTTAAAATCGTAATTGCCTCCTATGGTGCAAATCGGGTTTTATGCGAATCGATTTCCAAGATAAAACAACACTAAAAAACCATAAAATGTTGCACTCACTTTCATGCTTTATTCAGAGATTCAGAATGCTATGCTCAATAGGTAAGATCAAAATGAATACTATTGGGATTGTTAAATCAATTTAATTATGCTTATCAGTGGATTAAACCTTCTCTCTATGTAGGAGAAGAAGAGACACCATCAATGGTTGTCTCCAAATTAAGAGTGTGTCCAAACATCATGTCTCTACAAAAGGACATGTCTATTGATCATTTAGACATGTTACCAATAGTCACACCTATTAGTCATTTAGGTGCTAATTAAGAAGAGACACACCCCTTCAACACTTCTTGTAAAAGTGTCTATTAAGAAGAGACACACCCCTTTAATACCTCTTGTAAATGTGCTCATTAAGAAGAGACACATAAGGATGTAAATGGACAACCGAAAATGCAGATCCGATTCTAATTTGCATCCGTTTAGGGGAATCCGATTTCGAACAATCGGATTCGGATGCAGATTTGGATATTAATCAAGGGTTGGATTCAAATAGAAAGTGTCGGATTCGGATGCAGATTCAAATATTAGTCAAGGATTGGATTCGGATAGCAAGGGGTCGGATTCAGATGCAGCTTCGGATATTAGTCAAATGGCTAGGATTATATCCGTTTCGTTTAGTTTAGTGTTAAGATGCATATAACCTTAGGTTTTTAGAGTGTTAAGATGCATATAACTTTAATGTTTATATAGCTATTTACGGTTTCGTCTCTTATTTTCTTCAGAAAAATTATGCATTTGTTTTAAACTATAATTTTTTCTCATTTTCCTTGCAATTTGTATTATAATTCTATTTTCTGGATTTGAATAAGATTTTAATCAAATATCTGGTTAAATTTCAAATTCAGGTTCGAGTTTGGTTTTTATACATTCGTTGGATTTCAGATAGAGCAGTTGGTAAACGGTTCGGATAGTGGTGTATCTGATTCGAATTCGATCCGCTTACATCCCTAGAGATACACTTCCTTGTAAAATAATGAAATAATATTTTAAATCTAATGAAATTCAAAACACTAAAATTACAACAGGATTGACCCATATAATCCGATCCACACATATAAAATTCCTTTTTACTCCAAAAGCCTAAAAAGGAGCAGATTTTTTCAGACCTCAATTTCTTGCATTTTTAAGACCAGAAAGACAACTATCCAAATTAAAATTGGGATTCTGTAAAATCTTCCTAAATTTGTTGAAAATCTTCCCAGTGAAACCAAACTTCTTGTTTGTGACAGCTTGAGATATTGACGGGGATTCCTCTTCGTCTTTCCTTACCTGTTCGACGAAAGTCCCCACTGAAGCTCCAGTCATGGCAAATGCCTTCACAAGCTCTGGATAGAACAGGCTCATTGCCATCTTAAAATTTTCCGGTTTGTTGGCCGTAGCAGTGGAAGAGAAGAGAGACCCATTGCTCACAAGACAATCTATATTTGGGAAACTATCCATATAAGCTTTAGAAGCCATTAGAATACCGTGTGCACGCTCACGAAAATGTGCTGCAACAAAGTCTTCAAAATGCAGAGGGGGCTTGCGTAGCACATACATCATCATCTTGCAGGACAATACGAATGTGTTCATGTTATATGTCAATGATTTCTTGTTACTACCGAAACCAAACATGAAAGGCTCATTAAAATAAGGCTTCTCATTTAGCACAAGAGCTTGGATTGAAAGGAGGACCTGTAAAATTGTTGATTCAGATGGGTTCCATCTTTCATGCTTCTTTCCAATCCAGGTATTTAGAAGGCTTAAACACACTGATCCGTCTGCATACAAATTGGGATTTATTTGGAGACCATAAGAGTGAAAGTATAGTGAGGGTGGTTGAGCAGGGTAATCAGATGGGAAGAGGATGTCAAAGAAGAAGAGCCCATCATGGTAGGGTGTTCCAGCAGCTCCAATGATTGCAGCTCTCAAGAGATCAATTCTTCCTTCATAGACTCGAACGTAAATCGATTCAGGCAAGTTTTCCTGGAGGATCTTCCACTCACGGGCGATTTTATTTCTCACTTTGCCTGTATTATTGATGATCAAGCTGTGGCCTTTATTGCCTGAAAGATTTGCTTTTTTGAAGTGATGGTCCAAGTAATCTCCAACGATGTCAAATTGTTTGAATTCCTTCGTTTCTTCTTTGATCTCTATAATCTCTTCATTCGTCTCTGAATTCAGTGATGGGTCCATGAATATGGACGCGACTGCCCTGTTTCAATCTCTCAAAAGCACTGAGGTATTTAGAGAATGAAGGGGAAATACCAGAGAAGGAGAAGAGGAATTCGATAACAGTGAACAAGCTAGATAGAGAAAGCTGATCAACAGCAGGATACGACATACCAATCTGAGAGGGTTACAAGCAGGTATTTAAACAAAGTATAAACTTTCCTAATCTGTTAAACGATGCCTAATACTGACCAAGCACGAGGCCCTCCATAGTCCGGATCAGCTCCACCTACTCTTCTAGTACCTTCTCTGGACAACAAGCATCCTATGTTATTAACGTTTTTTCGTTAGCTAAATAAATTTTATTTTTTAATTTCTTTTATTTAGGTAATTGATTTGATGAATTGGTAATCACGTGTTTTTAAGGTAAGTAATCTATTACAAATAAAACTCTAACGATTTTTAAGGTAAGTAAATCAATTAGAAATAAAATTCTAACCATTTTTAAAAAGAATAAAAAAATAAAACTCTAATAAAATGGTTAGAATTTTATTTCTAATTGATTTACTTACCTAAAAAATTGTTAGAGTTTTATTTGTAATAGATTACTTACCTTAAAAATCATGATTGTCAATTCACCAAATCAATTAAAAAAAATAAAAAGAATTCAAAAATATAATTTATTTAGTTAACGGAAATTAACACCATTAATTCTATAGGACACTTGTCGTCCAAAGAGCGTACTAGAAGAGTACCGGACTCAGGCTCTCGCTACTGACAAAATGTACTCAACCTTAACCTGCAATACAGAGAAACTGTTTCCATATTTCGAATCCTTGACAACCAAGTTGTCATACTGTCACACCAAAGCTCACCCTCATAATTCAATAAATAATAACTGACTTAATTATATTCGAGGTACGGGTAGTTTTGAGATTACACTTCTCCATCTTAAGGTTGATAGTAAAATCCTATATGTACAGACCGTCGTATACGAAACTGGGTTCAACTTGAATCGGCCACCTTTTCTGTTCCTGATTTCCTAGTTTGGCTCATGGTTGTCATTAAAACTGGCATTTAAACCAGTAAAAAACTTCCATAGCCATTTTGGTTTAAGTTATAGGTATCGGATTGGCTGATTACTGCAAAATTACAGGATCACTAAGATATCGGTCAGGGACTCAGGATGTTGTAAAATATGCATCATAAAGAATATCTTAGACTTAAGATGAACATGAGATGTAGAAATATAAATAATTATAAAAATAACTTACTCAAATACTCTATGTAAGCATCCATAAACTCACCAAAATAAGCATCAAAACCACTATTAAATTGATGTACCACATGCGGCAAACAAACGGTAGGGTTGAGTCGTAGTCAAGACTCCTCTTCTTAAAATTGTAATCGCGCCTTGTAGAGCAAATGGGGTTCTATGCGAATCGATTTTTAAGATAAAACAACCCTAAAATACAGAAAAGTGTTGCACTTACTTTCATGGTTTACTTAGAGATTCAAAAACTATTCTCAATAGGTAAAATCAAAATGAACACTAATGCGATTGTTAAATCGAGTTACTTATGTTTATCAATGGGTTAAACCTTCTCTGTATATAGGATAAGGAGAGACACCACCCTTGTCTCTAAATTAAGAGTGGTCAAATATCATGTTTCTACAAAAAGACATGTCTATTGACCATTTAGACATGTCACCAATAATCACACCTATTGGTCATTTATATTTGGAAGAGACATGCCCCTTCAACATCTCTTGTAAATCTGCATATTAAGAAGAGACTTACATCTTCAATACCTCTTGTAAATGTGCCTATTAGCAAGAGACACATAAGGATATAAACAGATAGCTAAAAATCCGGATCCGATTCGAATTTGCATCCATTTAGGAGAATCTGAATTCAAACAATCGGATTCGAATTCGAATTCGGATAGCAAAGGTCTGATTCAGATACAGATTAGTTTAGGTTTTTAGAGTGTTAAGATGCATATAGCTTTAATGTTTATATAACAATTTAAGATTTTGTCTCGTATTTTCTTAGGGTAGACTACATATTTGTTTCAAACTACGGTTTTCTCTCATTTTCCTTGCAATTTGTATTCTAATTTCATTTTTCATAAAAAAAATTTAACCGGATATCCAGTTAACTTTGGAATTCGGATTTGGTTTTTATACATCCCTTGGATTTCAAATTAGATTCGGATAGGATAGTTGGTAAACAGATTCAGATTCAGATAGTAGTGTATCTGATTCTACTATCTGAATCCGAATTCGATCTGTTTACATCCCTAGAAACACACCTCCTCAACCCACTTGTAAAATAATAAAATAATATTTTAAATCTAATGAAATTCAAAACATTAAAATTACCACAGGAGGGACCGATATGATCCAATCCCCATTATAAAATTGCTTTTTACCCCAAAAGTCCAAAAAGGAGCAGATTTTTTTCATACCTCAATTTCTTGCATGTCTAAGACCAGATCGACATGAAATTTTCTATGGTGGATCGTTTTACGTTGCAGTCCAAGAATCAGCCGGTCAATCGTAAATAGAACTATAGGAAAAGACAAAAATGGACGGAGTTCAGTGGCAGGTTACTGAGTGATTTTGTCATTGCTAAAAAAAAAGGCACTTGGGTTTCTTGCAATCGTGCGGCCCCTGCAGCCGCATCAGGCCCGTTGAGAGTGCATCTACATGTGCATCAATGCAATCCAACAGCCGAATGAAGCCGCAGAGGCTGCAGACGATTCAAACCCAAAAAAAAGTACCTGAAGGATTGCAATATGGAAAGAGCAATGAAAAAGAAGAATGAAATCAAGTTGAGAATGGTTGCCATGTAGAGAGAGAGAGAGAGAGAGAGAGAAGATTTGATTTCTCATAGAAAAGGACGAAGAAAGATTCCGCAATCGGGCTATTTGTGTTCCCTGTTCAGTCAAGGGTCACCGGAAGCAATTACTTCCGGCCAGATTTTTTCATAAGCATCTTTCTACAAGCTATTTGGGTCTGACCCTACTGGCTTTGGATGCCTCATTAAGAAATTTGTCATGGGTGGTTTGCAAAGTCAGTGGTGGATAATCTGAACTGGTTTGCTGGATTCAAGATGAGGGGATAGAAGCCCTGCGGCCTATTCCCATTAAAAAAAATATGCTTACAAAGAATTTGAGGATTGTCTTTCGGGTCTCACTCAAAAGGGTTTTTCTTATTGACACCGGTGTCCTATAGATTGCACAAAAAGGCAAAATCTCTTCCGTCTCAAATACCATAACATTTTCGGTATATTAAGGTTTTTGTGATGACACAATGACATCCCCTGAAGAGAAATTGATGTCAATGGCACATCGGCACCGATATCCATTGGCCATCAAAGGCTTTAAAAAATGTGAAGGATTGAATGATTAGTATGCCGGAGAATTGTTTGGCCAACTACCTACCCATTTTTATTTCTTTTCTTCAGCTTTCTCTCTCTTTTCAAGGGAGGAGAAGGGATGGTGAGATCAAGGTCTAAATCCAGGTATCAAATACAATATTGACCGTGTTCAAAATCGATCCAATCTACATCAAATCGGAATACGGATCTAATGGAAAACTTACACGTGGCCATGCATCCATATGCTACTTGTAAGAGAGAGAAGTATCTGAAGCCTATTCTCATGTTTGCTTGTTTCTAATTTGTCTGGCTTCAAGAATTAGAGGATGACTGCTAAGGTACTCAATTATCTAGATATGTATGCATAAGGCTTGTGGATTAACACAGCTAATTGGGGTTTTGGTTTGATTCATGGCTGTAGATTCAAGTTGAGTTAAGAATGGGCTACTTGTGAAATCCTGTCTAGTGTGGTTTGGTGGGTAAGGTGTCTAGTGTGGTTTGGTGGGTATGGAGTAGGTAGACTGAAATGGTTGGTGAGTAAAAGGAAAAGGCCATAAAGGAGCTCGAAAGGGAAAAATGTGTGTATGTGATAAGAGGGGGATCCGCATCCTCTCCTACCAGTGGTTCTAGGAGGACAGTGGCAACCTACCTTGGATGGCCACCAGGTTGTCGCGTCATCCCAGAACCACTGGAAGGAGACGATGTGAATCCGATAAGAGGGAGAGACGGTATCGACCTACTGATATGGATCAATTGTACTGTCAATAGGATAGTGACATGTGGTATATATGATTAAAAAAAAAAAGCGAAATTTTTACTTAGCACAGAAATAGTTTTTGAAACCTCACCTACCACCTAAGTTTTTTAAAAACGTCACCTCCCACTGAAATTCCCAAACTTTTATTAAAAGGATCCAAAACTCTATGATGTACGTTAATTGCTGACGTCAACAGTTAACAGACTCTGGATTGATCATAATATCCTTATTGTAAAAGGGAAAATCGAATTTACCTTTATTTAATTTTTTACCCAACCCCCCATTTTGTGTTTTGATAGAATCTCAAATCCCACATTTTTATGGTACTGAACCTTAACTTTGAACTCTCGATCTCACCTTCACTCTCCTACTCTGTTCGCCGACGAACACGAGAAAAATCGAATTTACCTTTATTTAAATTTTTACCCAACCCCCCATTTTGTGTTTTGATAGAATCTCAAATCCCACATTTTTATGGTACTGAACCTTAACTTTGAACTCCCGATCTCACCTTCACTCTCCTACTCTGTTTGCCGACGAACACAAGAGAAAAATCAAATTTACCTTTATTTAGTTTTTTACCCAACCCCCCATTTTGTGTTTTGATAGAATCTCAAATCCCAAATTTTTATGGTACTGAACCCTAACTTTGAACTCTCGATCTCACCTTCACTCTCCTACTCTGTTCGCCGACGAACACAAGAGAAATCAGGAAGAGACCATGGGGAAGAAAAGCAGCCGAAATTAGGGATCCTTGGAAGAATACTAGGGTCGGTTGGGCACTTTTGACACTCCTGAAGAAGCTGCTCTCGCATACGATGGTGCTGCAAGGTCCCTCAGGGGTGCCAAGGTTAAGACTAATTTCCCTCCTACTGTCAATAGCTTTTTCCTTGATTTAATCCTCCCCATTTCCTTCGATCGTTGGCCTCCTGCTTCCTGTTCTTCTCGTGCTGCTAGTTTCGTTTTCGAAGAGCTCTTGCAGACTCGTGTTATGAGAGAGATGAGCTGCCATGAGAGTCCTCTGCCTAGGGATCCGTCCAACCAGGTCCAATCGCCGCCTTCAGAATCGGCCTCTGTTTCTGCTCATCCTTTCTGTGGGATCGTGAGAAGGGGTCTGTCTATTGATTTAAAAACCCCCACCAGCGACGACATCGTCGTCCCCAATCGTCTTCTCATGAATGAATGAATCATGATCGTCGTTTCTTTTTCTCTGCGGGAATTTGAGAAATCTATCTCTTTTGATTTCTTTTTCTTCTCTTTTTTTTTTTATCTTTTTGTCACCGAAGATAGAATCAGAATGTAGTCATTGTAAATATGTTCGCTTTGTCCAGAAATGTTATGGTTTATATTTATAGATTTTCAAAAAAAATTCCCATTTTTAATTTTTAGCGCTTACATTCTTCCTTCTCTGTTCCCAACTTCTCAGAGTTTGAAGAACAAGCTCCTGTCTTTCATCATCATTTTCATATTCGTGTCAATGTCAACATGTTATTCCCATGGTAACTTAAAGCGCCTCCGTAATGGGAATCTAGATTGTCATCCAATGGTATTCAACCCCAATTTACATCTGTGGAATGGGACTGATCTTCAGTTGTAAAAAGATGCCGTTACTTTGATCATCTGCCAGGAAGAACAGTGACAGGTCGTAGTGTATGCAGACGAGAACCGATGAGAGGGAGAGAGGAAGGGGAGAACAATGAGGGAAGGAGAAAGGAAGGGAGAAAGGGACTTGGAAGGTTAAATAAGTAATTTTTATATTGATTATCATTTTTCAGTTTAAAATGATAAGGGTATAAACGTCTAAATACAATTTCAACTATTTTTCGTTAATTAATGGGATAGCGTTTGAGAATTTTGAGTGGTAGGTGACGTTTTTAAAAAAGAAAATTTTCATATACACACCATTAAAGGTTGGAAACATCACCTACCTCCATAAGATTGCAAAAACTTCATCTAATACCCAAAAAGTTTGCTCCGTTAATCAAAGAAGTCCACTCCGTTAACAAAATTTCGTTAGTTGCTGACATCAGTTGTGCTGAACATTTTAATGGACCATGCTACCCTTTTAGGGTTGTTAAATGACGAAATTACCCTTTATTCATAGGTTACCCTACCTCCAAATGTTCATTTCGATTCATAACAGTGAAAGTGGAACGTCTGTAGCTTCTTCTTCTTCCCCGGCGACGGCTAGCTTCCGATCCCAGCCATGGATTGGGTCAAAGTAGACACAAGTAAAACCCATGAGTTATGCCGGCGCAAGTGCCACGTGGTCTCTAACCTACGGTACCGGAAAAAATGGGATTTGCAGAAGGTTAAAGGCGAAGCAATCGGTGGAGACAAAAGCTTTGTTTTCCTTCTTCTTTGTGATAGATCATTGTGGTTATGGTGGCATGTTTCTTCTCCGACTCGATTTTGAACAGCAACATTTTTGTGATTTCCGATCTCAACAGCAGTAGTTCGATTTGTTATCCTTGATTCCAATCCGGCAATAATCGATCACAATTATATTATCGGTTCTTTTTGGATTTTTTTTTTTTATTTTGATGTGTTAAAGAGGGAAAGAATCAAGAACAGAGGTGAGCAAAAACCCAGGAAGAGGTTAGGGTTCCTAGAATCTCATTCCATTTTTAATTTCGATCAATAATATATCTCTGCTCCGGCATCATCTTCAAGAAAACGACGACGGCAACTTTGATTTTCATTGTCGAAGGCGACTCGACCAGATCTGGAATTTACTGTTCTTACCGATGTGTTTGGTGATCATTGTTGTTGCATGTAAGGATGCCCCATCAGATAATTTCTTTGAGATCTGTCTAGACACGAAGGACAGAAAAAACCATTCTTCTGAGACAATAGATCAAGGTGTTTCGAAAAAACTGAATTTCAAATGTGATCAGAGTATTGGTCCTTTGAGTTGTAGTCATTGTCTCTCGGAAAGAGATACAGTCCTTGCTCTCAACAAGTCCTCATCAGCAAAGGTGGGAACGTCTAATTCACCCTCGTGGTCTGATATTGATCACTCTAAAGCCAGCCCAAAGGTCAGGGTGAACCCCATTAGAAGAATGTTGAAGCCAATCATGAAGTTTAAATCTTTACGGAGTCAACCAATTTCATTGGCAGAATTCGGTGACATGAAAACAGTAGGGTTAGCAAGCATTAGTAGGAAGAGAACAGTTGCATGATTTTTCAAACACTGTAACAGAAGGAAGAAATGGGGCCTCATTTTGTCAAGAAAGATCGACACAATCTGGATGTGGCCTCATCACTTGCTCACCTACACGCGCTTCTCAAATTGGAGTATAAACATGGAGCTCCTCCTCTCCCAACGCCATTGCAATCCCTTCCCCTATCCATTCCTCTTTATCAGAATGGGAAAGATAACTATTTTAATTACAATCACAATCCGAAAACCAGCTACCTGGGTAAATAAGTGACATCCTATTAGTGCCGAAGATAGGAGGCCAGAGATGGGATGCGCCGTGGATGACAACGCAGAGGGGATCAACGCAGAAGGGTTAGGGTTTGGGTGGGAGTGAAAAAGAGAGAAACACATTTCCATTACAAAGGTCAAATTAGTCATTCAATATATTTTTTAAATTTTTTAATTTTATAGGGGTAAAACTGTATTTTAACAATTCTATCAGTTAGTTGGATGTGATTGAGGTTTTTGTAATCTTGTGGGGTTAGATGAGGTTTTCAATCCATAATGGAGTGTGTATGAAAATTTTCCTTTTAAAAAACTTGGGTAGTAGATGATGTTTCTCAAACTATTTGGATACTATGTGAAAATTTCCCTAAAAAAAATATAATAAAAGTTAATAAATAAATCGATATCAGCCTTAGTCGAAACCTATACGAATCTGCTGATATGATTGATCCGATACTGATTACTAAATCCTTGCATGGAAAGTCCATCACAAATAGGGCATGAGCCCACCATCATATGGCTCCGTTTGGTAACTTTCTCTCTTGTTCTTATTTTGAATCGAAAAAGATGGTCTTTTTCTGTTTTATTCTGAAAATAGTGTTCTTTTGGCCTTAGGGTTGTTTGGCAAATGTGTTCCGAAACTAGTTTGAGAACATTATTCTGACCTATTTGCTGTTTGGTAAAATTTGTTCTAGAATATTTTTTTTTTCAAAGGATTCAAATATTATAGAATTGTCATTAACCTAATATTTTACCAAATTAATTTATATTAATGTCATTTAATTATAAGTTATACCTGTGGGTGGATGGAGATAAGTTGATCAATTAAACAAGAAAATTTTCCAAAAAAAAAAAAAAATTCCATGCAACTAGAGCCACAATTTTTTTTTTTTTTTTTTTTAGTTATCATTTGGGTTCATGCCAAAAGAATTTAGAATACAAAAAAACCAATAAATCTTGAAGGATTCGAACCACCATCTCTTGGGGAATCCCCAAGTGTTCTACCTGTTTGAGCTAAAGACTCGCATACACATCATATACACAATTTCATTACATTTTAATTTCTATGACTACTTTCTTTGAACCAAAGTTAATTAACCGTGATAGGTCATAAACAGAAATCAGATTACCAGCATTTTATGGGTAAAACCTTATTAACATCACATTCTCATAACTTATTTGTTCCTTCAATAGTTCAACCTGTACTAATTTTTGAGACACAGAACAGTGGTGACAAACCTGCATAACTCTATAGGCTGTGAGGTTAATTTGAAAAACTTCATTCACAATGAAATTATAGAATAAGGCTTTAACTCACAGCCAAAGAGTAAACTTTGAAGAACAAAAGCTGAGGTGCAAATAATTAAGAAAAGAAGTCACAAGAGAACTTTACAGTTTGTTCACTCCCAGTCAACATACCATTTACAATCGACCAACCTCAACTAATGCCGATTCACAAACAAATAAAAAAAAATAACGATATCTACATAAGGAATAGATTGTACATGGAGTTCCCAAACAAATTAATCAGGTGTTAGAAACATGTGGCTTGAATCAAATATAGAGATTCATTTGGAGTTAGTCTTGCGTTATTCAGGCAATACTAACAAAATATTGCGAACTTGGTAATCCATTCTAAGGATAAGACTAGTGAACCAAAGAAGACTAGTTAATGAAAGATGAAATCCACTTCCAATACAACAGCAGCATCACCAGAACATTTTAAAACGTCATCTTTTGCAACCATGCATGAGCTTTTAGTTCACTCAAACCAAACAATTAACTTTCAGCTAATCTTGCTTCATTCCATAAGACATTACATCCATGAAGCATCAAGTAGAAATTTATAATTCACACAACACCATAATAAAATAGGGACAATTGCCCTACGAATGCTCAACACACAAAACAATATCAACCTGGAAACGTATCTGCTTTGACTCACCTCATCGAGGTACTTCACATGGACCACATCGTGTATGCTAGGCTGCTGTTCTATCTGAGCAAATGCTTAGCATATGGGCATCCTTGAACCATGTAGCAAGTAATCGATGCAATGTGATGACAGGCGAGAAAGAAAAACCGCTTCTCAAATTCAGCCAAATATATTCAACCAATTCACCATGCATAATTCATCCAATAATGTATAAGTTAATATTCCATCTCAGCCACATTAACTTAAGGCTCAATATTTAACAGCCAAAGAACTGTAAGTCCCTAAAAAATTTAAAATAAGAAATGATGCTAGGGGTGTTTACCATAAGTAATAAGATTACTATTTGAGTCCCAAGCTTTATTAATAAAAAGCAATCACAAAGCACCTTTGCAACTTGCTAGAAGACCAATCAAAGAATATCAAAGCAGTGGAACTAAATGTACAGATCATTCAAATCTCAATAATGGTTTGGTACTCACGATGCTCTTCATTGATTGAATATGAAATACTCGTACCTCATCTCTCTCTCTCTCTCTCTCTCTCTCTCTCTCTTCTCTCTCTCTCTCTCTCTCTCTCTCTGGCTCTGTTTTCTTTCTTCTTGATTTATTATTTATTTATTGTGATCAAACCCACTTCTTTAAGTCCCAAAAAAGAACACCACAAAAGTTGAGCTACCAATCCTTTGAAGTTGAAACAGGACAATTTAGGGGGTGTTTGGTAACATTCCAAAAGTTGGATTCTGACTTCTGGAGCATAAATGGAGTAGAAGCCTGTTTGATAACCCGGTTCGGACTTCTGGAGAATCCATGAGTGAACCGACTCCAAATGAGCTCTAGAATCCAATTTTTTGGAGCATCAAATAGATGCTTTTCGACTTCAGAACACAATTTTAGAGTAAAAATCACCCCACACCACTACTACCACCAACTACCACTACCACCACCACAACCCACCAGCCACCAACCACCACCCACCATCACCACCACCCTCCACCACCCACTGCCGCCACCACCACCACCACACTGCCACCACCCACTGCCACCACTACCCACCACCACCACCACCACCACCACCATCATCAATCACCACCCAGTGTCACCTACCATCGCCACCACCACCAGCCATCGATCACCAACCACCGCCACCTACCATCGCCACCACCACCAGCCACCAACCACCGCCACCACCACCTACCACCACCACCGCCACCACCACCACCCCCGTCGCCATCACCACCAACCACCCACCACCGCCACCACCATCCACTAACACCCACTGCCACCTACTATCGCCACCACCACCAGCCACCAACCACCACCACCACCCACCACCACCAACTATCACCCACCACCACCGCCACCACCACCCCCCGTCGCCACCACCACCAACCACCCACCACCGCCACCACCAACCACCGCCACCTACCATCGCCACCACCACCAGCCACCAACCACCGCCACCACCACCCACCACCTCCACCAACTATCACCCACCACCACCGCCACCACCCTCCACCACCACCACCCACCCACCGCCACCCTTCACCACTACCTCCCACCCACCACCACCGTCACCAACCATCACCATTCACCACTAGTGCTACTATTCACCACCCACCAACACCATTTTAGAGTTTATGACTAAATTAGGTTAACAAACATGTTTCTACTCCCATATACTCCTGAATCCTTTTGAAGTTAGAATAGAAATTTGAACCAGAAGTAAGAATCCCAGAATTGAAGTTTTAACAAACAGCCCCTTAGTTTTAAGGCTCAAGGTCACTCAAATCCAAGACCTGAGATATGCAAATAATATTGCAAACAGATCATATTTTAAAATATTATAACTCATATAATGTAGATAACTGAAGGGGGAAAAATGGAAGACAAGGTTGTAAGATGGGGAGCACTGAGGAGACTTCCTACTTCCCCATTTGGGTTCTCCAGGGATGTTGTTTTGAATATCCATAGTGTGTATGTATAGTGTATCCCTTAATGGAAGATGGGAAATCTCTAGCAAGTCATTTTCATACTAGGACTTAAAGTCAATTCACAAACAAGGAAATTACTTAAAGCTAACAACAAATACAAAAAACACATCAATTGAAGTTTCTTAACTATAAATGCAAAATTGATAAAATAAAAAAATAAAAAATAAAAAATAAAAAAAAGGACACTGATTGGATTTAATAGTCTATTACTAATAGAAAAATCCTGTCAGATATCTCCAATTGCTTCATATATTTTCTCAATTGAATGTAATTGCTTCAAGGCTGCACTTCTTTGCTTTGTATACTCAGGAAGTACATGGAAAATCATGAAAAAATAATTACCATATCATTTTCATGTTTGATTTAACCCCTGATCAAGGTTTCCCATCTTACGCTGAAGTACTCTCTTTTGGCTTGACTATTGAAGCAAATAGAAACAAAAAAAAATCACTCACAGAGAACACAGGGGAACAAAATATTTACAATACAAAACTCGTACCTTGATGTTGAAGCTTGAGGATGGAGTAGACTAGAATAATCAATGAAACCCCGATGTCGGGCTTTAGACCTAAGAAACCCGAAGAGAGCTTCAGACCGCAATGGCTCCGATATCGAGCTTTTGGCTCCGATATCGAGCTTTAGACCTAAGAAACAAATAGGTTTTGTGAAGGTGATGATCGAGATGGCGGAGGAGCAGCGACAATCGAGCAATTACCATGGAATATGCAACTGAATGCGAACCCTAAATTTCAGTCGCAGGACGAAAGAGAGGGAGAGAGACAAGACATAACTATTTTGGATCCCTCAGTTGCAGCTCGATATCTTGCGTGCAGAAGAAGAGGGTAGCCGTGGAGTCAAGAAGAAGAGTGAACGCAAGAGAGAGAGAGAGAGAGAGAGAGAGAGAGAGAGAAGGAGAATACCTCCACAGAAGCTTACAACAACGGGTCGAAGAAGACTGTTTGTAGAGAAGCTTGAAGAAGAAGATGCGCCCAGAGAGTCTTCGAACGAACAGGGCTTTTCTGATGAAGAGCTCTTTTTTTCATTTATCGGGCACACTTTTAGTTTTGGTGTTTCCAAAACCGTTTCGGGACGTAAGAACATGGTTTGACATGTTCTGAAATTTATGTTCTGAGACCAAATTTTCATCCGATTCATTCTTTGAGAATAAAAAAACATACCAAATTTGCCAAATATTTTTTTTGGCTATTTTTTACTATTCTTCTATTCTGTTAGAGAGAAAGAACACAAAAACTATTCTCCCAAAGAGTTACCAAACAGAGCCCATGGAACCTGGTTGGACCACTCTTATTTTTATTTTTTTTGGATAAAAAGAATAAAATACCCCCTGGCAAGGAGCATATGGGCATATATTCAAGGAAAAAAAATCCTCTTTAGTGATTGCCACTGTCCCTTGACAGTCATTATAGAGGATCCCGATCCTACATTCAAGGTCTATGAAGGTATTTCTCTCTTCCATAAAAATCATCTCTTTTAAGGACAATTGTGTTGTATTGATATGTGTGCCATGTGAATATCAACGATCACACTACTGGCACCTTGCTATTGATGGTTTTAGAGTAGTAATATCAACCAAAAAAACTCAATACACTTTATTAATGGCTGTTTACTCATTAGTTTCACATGATAAAAAGGGGGAGGGGACCAAATTAATAAAGTGACAATCAGTAAGACAGTTAACTAAAAAAGTAAAAAAAAAAAACTGAAATTTATATATAGAAAAAAACCCAATCAGCTCCTGTGTGCCTTCGTTCCTGGGGTGTTTCTGTTGTACCTACCAGAAAAAGTGCAGTTTGTATCCTTGGACAACCCTAAAATCTTCTTAAATTTGGTGAAATTCTTCCAAATGAAACCTTTTTTCTTGTTAGTGATAGTTTCAGGTCTTGAAGGGGTTTCTTCTTCATCTCTCATTACCTGTTCGACGAAATTCCCCACTGAAGCTCTAGTCCTGACAAACGCCTTCACAAGCTCTGGATAAAGCCGGCCCATTGCCATCTTAAATTCTTCCGATTTGGTTGCCGTAACAGAGGAAGAAGACAGAGAATCATTACTGACAAGACATCCAATCTGATAAAGCCGGCCCATGGCCGTCTTAAATTCTTTCAATTTGGTAGCCGTAACAGAGGAAGAAGAGAGAGACCCATTACCCACAAGACATCCAATCTCTGCAAAACCATCCATATAGGCCTTAGACGCCATTAAAATAACTGGTGCACGCTCACGAAAATGTGCTGCAACAAAGTCTTCAAAATGCCTTGGAGGATTGCGCAGCTTGTACAGCATCATCTTGCAAGACAACAAGAAGATGTTCTCGTTATAAGTTAATGACCTCTTGTTCCAATCGATACCAGGCAGGAATCCATTACCAGGTTCATTAAAATAAGGTTTTTCGTTTAACACAAGAGCTTGGATTGAGAGGAGGACCTGTAATATTGTTGATTCAGATGAATTCCATCTCTCTTTTTTCTTGCCAGGCCAGGTATTTAGAAGGCTTAAACATACTGTTCCGTTTGCATACAAATTGGGATTAATGCTGAGACCATGAGAGTGGAAGTGAACTGAAGGTGGTTGAGCAGGGTAATCAGGTGGAAAGAGGATGTCGAAGAAGAAGAGCCCATCATGATAGGGTGTTCCAGCAGCTCCAATGATTGTAGCTCTTAAAAGATCAATTCTTTCTTCATAGACTCGAACGTAGATTGATTCTGGTAAATTTTCCTCAAGGATCTTCCACTCACGCATGATTTTCTTCCTCACGGTGCCTGTATCATTGACGAAGCTGTGGCCCTTCTTGCCTGAGTAACGATGATCCCCGTTGTTTCCATTAACGATATCAAACTGCTTGAATTCCTTCGTTTCTTCTTTGATCTCTGTAATCTCTTCTTTTGTCTCTGAAATCACTGATGGACCCATTTAGAGTTTGGGATCACTAAATCTCCTTTACCCACATCAGTAATTGAACAACCTGATTTACCCAGATGAGGAATCGAGTAGGAATTGCAAGCAATACCCTAAATCATCATCCTAACTCTCTTCTTTCTCTTCTTTCTTCAGTCACACTAAAATGGTTGTTTCTGTATTTATATGGGAAAAGCTCAGCCTACTTGGATAACGTGAGGAACCAGATGAAGTCATAGTTATGGAGGTTCTGTTACACAGTTGAGATACAAGAGATTCTATTCAACAAAAACACTACAGAAACGTATTTGAATTGAATTGAAACTAGGTTGAATTGGTCTTCAATCTTTGATATAAGTGGTGACACAACAGAGTCCTAAGCAACATCAGATTCAGAGGAATGCCAAATCGGAATTGGGTCCTTGATTCCAGGGGTATCAAAATTGAGCTCTAACCGAAAAGAAATCGAACCTTATGGGACAGGATCTGGGTTGTGCTTTTTGAACCCAATGAAAAACCAAAACTGGACGGGACCAAATGATAAGTCTGAACCAAACCAGACTAATAAGTCCGAAACCTATCCAACTCGACGATGGACTGATAAGTCCATTATTAAGTCAACATTTTATTAAATAAAAATGTAGAAAACTAACACTGAAATTGAACCAGCCCGATAATGGCTCAATAGAGCTCATTAATCCAACTTTTTTAATACATATTAGTATAATAAACCGAAATCAAACCGATAATGGATCGATAATAGTCCATTAAGCCAGCCCGATAACAAACCGATACTAGACCGATTCGTTAACTAATGTGTACAGCACAACCCACCGTAGCTCGAATATCCTATTGGACATGTTTTGGACTGCCCCTAAAAAGCCTAAGCCGACTTAGCATGGACTGAAACTGACTCGAACCGACTGGTTGACACCCCTATTTGATTATGATAAGCTTTTGGTGGTAAGATCAATGGAGTTTTCAGAGTTTTTTGATAAAGTATTGATGAAATGTTGAAAGCAACTATTGTGGTTATAGTTGTGGGATTTTCTTATTCACACGTCATAATAAGGTGCAAATAATTTGAAATCTTATCCTTTTTTGCCATACATAGAAAAAGTTCACTTGTTTGCATCTTCTGTGGGATTCCATCACTGTTCTATTTAGTGGTCTTAAATCTAGAGGTGGGTCGCACGATGATGGGATCCCATAGAGAGTACATGTATATGCAAGTAATCCCAACTTGCCATACAATACATACACTTGCGTTCTCACTCAAGGAAAATTCATGTCATTTCATATGTTTATTTGAAAACATGTGTAAGATATAATGAAAACCATGATTTTAGTTCAAAGGTATCAGAAGACTGTCACTCTCAAAACTAATATGGAATCCATACACGAAAACCATGATTTTAGTTCAAAGGTATCAGAAGACTGTCACTCTCAAAACTAATATGGGATCCATACATGACCAATGACAGAGTAACAGATAGTCAATATTAAATTAAAATATACTAAATAAAATAAAGGTATTGAATATCGTATCGATATTACATACTGTTGATGTTGATATGACTTATCCAATCCGAATAACTAAAACCATGATGATATCACTTGACGATTACATAATGATGCAATGTTATATTCTAAAGACACGTATAGTGGTTTGAAAGCAGTGTATTCTAAGTCATGTGAGTAGCAATAAGCCCACTTCTTCTAACCTTCAAAATGTACCATAAATTTCAGTGTTTTATGATGCCTGCTACTTCTAATTTTGTCGTTATTGTCCATATATGGCTTTTGTAATTGGATTCAACTCGTCTCCTGCCAGGGAGTCGGTAGGAGACTTGACTGCGACCAGCCAATGCCCGATACATGGGTGTCGATTGAATCCCAGCCGTCCAATCAGTTGATAAGGTGAACACAGAAGGATTCAACCTTATGCACTAGTGCTGGTTAGATGGTTAGGATTCAGCCTACACCCACATGTCAGACATCGATACAGTCAAGTCACTTGTCGACACCCTGGCAGAGACGATTTGAATCCTATGTAATATGGTGATGCTGGTTTTTACCAAAAAAAAAAAAAATAGAAAAAGAAAAAGAATATGGTGATGGTGGTTGTCCAGTTAAAATCACCTTTATTGAAAAGAGAGAAGAAAGAACAGTCAAGTAGTTTGGTGAGGAGTGAGGACCACTAGTACCTCACATTTTTTTTGTTTTTTGGTAGGATGTTTGTGTTTACTGTTTTGGGTGACAGAGTGTGGCTTTGATAAGGGAACAAATATAAACTCGCACGGCAGTCCATGATGGTACATTTCTTATGTGGCCTGAGCGTTTAGTCAAGGAGTGGTTTTGGTTTAGGTTTAGCATATCAGAGGAGAATGAATTGTTAGAATATTATGTGTTTAGGATTTTAATCATATTCATTCCAATTCATACATGAACCCTAGAATACCAGGGAGAAGCCATATACAATGAATATAAAGACATATTTATAAGTGTAGAGATCGGTTCTCGTATGCTCCAAGACGCTTCAAGCTTTAATCGAAATCCCTTGGCTACAGTCTTCTAGAGCCTCCGGAGGATATCCTATTGTCTCTTACTAATGGGTGCAGAGAGAACTTTTCTAACTGTGACTGTGAAGACTTTAACCCAGTATTTATAGAATACTGCTATAACCCTAAAACTCTTCCCACAATAGAATTAGGGTTATCAAACCTATCTCATACCATGTGACGAACCAAATCAAACCAAATCAGTTCTATTGTGTCAATTAGGCCCCGTGATAACACTCCGGCTCCCATGGAGCTACTTCTGGTCCGAAGTCGTTTTCTACTTCTTCTCTAGAATCAGAATTTTTGAAGTAGAATACTGTTTGATAACGCTGCTCTAAAATCAAAAGACTATGCTTCCAGAATATTGTTTGATGGTGGTGGTGGTGGTGGTATTGGTGGCGATTGGGGGGTGGGGGGGGTGGTGGTGGTAGTGGTGGCGGTGGCGGTGCTGGTAGGGGGTGGTGGTGGCCACGATGGTGGTGGTAGAGGCGTGGGTGATGGGTGGTGGCAGTGGGGATGGTTGGTGGGTGGGTGGGGGTGGCGGTGGCGGCGGTGGTGGTGGGTGGTGCTGGTGGCGGTAGTGGTGGTAGGTGGTGGGTGGGTGGTGGTGGCGACAGTGGTGGTAGGTGGTGGCGGTGGTGGTGGCGACAGTGGTGGTAGGTGGTGGCAGTGGTGGTGCCAGCGTTAGTGATAAGTGGTGGGTGGTGGTGGTGGCGGAGGTGGCGGCTAAGGTGGTGGTGGTGGTGGTGGTGGTGGCGGTGGTGGTGGTCACGGAGGCTGTGGGTGGCGGGTGGTGGTGGGGATGGTGGTGGTAGAGGGGTGGTGGTGATGATGGCAGTGCCAGTAGTGGTGGTGATGGCAGTCAGTAGTGGTAATAGCTCCGGAGCAAGAGAAGTAAGTTTTTTTAGCTCCAGTTTTTTAGCTCGCAGAGACATTTTTGGAACGGGTCACTCCATTGGAGTCAAAACTTGAACCGTGTTTATCAATCGTCATTCTACTCCGGATTAACTCCGGAGCTAAGAAATAAGGAACTGGAGTGTTATCAAACGGGACCTTAGACTCCCACTAAATTAATATGAATCTTTAGGTGGTTGTTCGAATCGTATATTAATACATTGGTATATACACGTCACATAGAGAAACTGGACAAGACGAATTTTTTTTCCTCATGTCACCTCCCCCACCTAGTAACCACCCCACATTCTTCTGAGCCATGGATGGGTGTGGGACCCACCTTTGGAGAGTGGAACCTACACCCATCAAAGGCTTCCAAGTGTTTGGGATGGTTATTAGGTGGGGAGGGGATCCGGACTCAACACTGTATTTTGAGATTTGATGATAGTAGTGAAAAAGGTTTAACATGATGGATGGCCAATCCTGTGCAACAGCTGATTCTGGGGTTTTTTTTGGGACCAATCCTTGCTGGTTTGGGCCAATCTATGACTCATCCCTTGTTCTTGAAGTATGACTGGAATAGCCATTCCAGGTACTTTATTTTATTGGGTGCAGCTTGTTGTCAATGTCACCTTAGTGATTTTCTTTTCCACCCTTGAGATGAACTAAGAAGTTTTAACATTCTTTTGATTGTCTCTTGTCTTATTCTTAAAATTTATTTAGGTTGTGTTTGGTTGTAAGGGGAATTGAAGGGAAGGGAAAGAAAAATTTTAAATTTAAAAAAGAAACTTTTATAGCAATACCATAAAATGATTGTATAAACTATCTAAATTTCTTAAAATATATAGTAATGATAATAATAAGATGTAAAATTTATTTTTACTTTTTAAATGCAAGAATTTGAATGCAAAGTGAAGTATAAGATAATAACTAAACATGGAATGATTTGGATTTAGTTATATAGCAATATGATAGCATGTGTTGTAATCATTACAAAAGTTTTCTTTTTAAGATAAAAAATTTCATTCTCTTCCTTTTAATTCCCCTTTACAATCAAACATAGCCAGAAGGTAATGGTAAAAATGGATTCTTAGATCAATTTGAAAATGATTTATCACCATGTCATTATTGAATATTCAAAATTACCATTATCATTTTACAATTTTAGAGTAGACATGAAAAATGATAAGATTTATTTTTATTGGAAAAAATATATATTATACTAAAGGGTAAAAAAGTAAAGTTACATTTTTTTTTTACCAATGTTAGTTACAACAAGAATCTACCTTTTTTATTATTATTATTATTATTATTATTATTATTATTATTATTTTCTTTTTTACATTTTAACATAAGTCCATATTAGTTTCACAGATGACAATGGACAAAATTCATGAAATTGGGTCACAACATTTGACAAAAAAGAAAGGATGAGGATGGTTCATGGGCACGATCACCATGTGCATATAATTTTTAAGAGTATTTCAGTCCAAATGTGATATTGGTGAGAGTGAAATCAGACATTTGTTTTATAGGTGATCGAGAATAGGCCAGTTGTGAGTAGTAAGAATGCCTCATAAAAAGATTCCATTTTATGCGGTAGTCCAGTGAACTTTTTTCGTATAAGCAATAAAAAGAGTACTTTCATATACCAAATGCCCAGGTTTGACCGTTCAGAATCTATACCTTCACGTGGCAGAAATGACGGCAAGAGTATCAATTTGGAAGCCAAACCAGAAACCTATGGGTGTCAATTTTAGGACTAAATCGGTAGTTTGGATCGAGTTGATCCGAACTGTCATTAGATATGTTTTGAGTTGAGGTATGACATATTTTACTGGTGCCAATTCGATCCGAACTAGCCACAAACCATTCTGAAAAATCAGACCGATGAGTCCGAACCCCATAATGGTCCGGACCAAGCTGATTTAGACTAATTATTAAACATTAGCTTCACTATTTCAGTCTTCTAGATGGACTTAATGGGTTTCCTATCAGGATTTTAACCTGAACTAGTCCGACACCAACCCGATAAGCTAGACACGATAAGCCCTTGAAACTAGCCCAACCTGTTGGTTAATATGCATAGTGCAGCCCACCCAGTTCAGACTTCTTAACGAAAATGTTTCAATTAGGCCTTATAAAACTCGACACCGATTTGATTCAGGCCAAACCTGTCAGATGACACGCCAAAATTCGAATCGTTAGTTCCTTTATTGGTCCAGTTTCATTTTAGGACTGCAATAATCTGAGTGATCGGTTAACAAAAAAGATTGATGGGCCACCGATTGCTGAACCGGTTGGACCAAAGATAAATCGACCCAAACAGAAACAAAATCGAATTCTACTTAAAATACCTGGCTAGTTTTAAATAATTTTTTTTTTTTTTTTATGAAATCAAAAGAAAAATTAGTCCCTTTTTCTTTTTCTTTTTTTCAATCACAAAAATGATGCTTCTGTTTCTTTTCATATATTTCTGTTCGGTGTGTGTAGAGTCAAAATTTTCTGGTTTTAGTTATTCGGTTTAGTTCTTAATCAGATACCGTTTCTAGATGCGAAAAGACTTGAACCAACCGATTTACTAATCGGTCCATCATAGTAGCATGACCATTAGTTAATGAGTCTGTGGATTTTGTACTTTATTTGATTATGGTTATGGATTCTAATCGGTTTCAATTAGTATCAATAATGTGGCCCCAAAAAAAAAAATTCTTTCAAGGAACAGAATTTTTTTAAAGAAAAATCAGCCCCTTGAAAAATAAGATCTTCTAAATTAAGTTAACCAATTCTATAAATTCAAAAATCAAATTTAACTAACTTTTATTCCATTTTATCTAGATTTGGTTTCCTATCAACTGTTTGATCTGAATTTCTGAGTCTAATCGGTCCAAGACCAGACCAACCAATTAATTGCACTTTAACCATTAGTTTTTTGGATCGATTATATAAACTACACACACATATTATACATGTAATGGGATGAAACATTGCTTTAACTTTGGAATCTAGTTGCAGACAAACAGATGATTGACCCTTGCTTGTTGAAGCAGGAACCAGGAAAAGTTTTTGAATTCGGATATCCTCTCTGGTATTGTTCCCTTCTCCACCCCAATAGTGTAACTTAGAATAAGACCCATCAAAAAATAAATTTGAAATCTAGTATGGAATTTGTTACCAAAAAATAAAAATAAAATTAACTTATCCAAATAAAAAATATTTAAAAAATGACATAAAACACCAGAGACAGATCGATCAGGCATGGCTAGAAGCTTTCTGCAGGAAGTCTAATTTTGGGCACCTCTCAGGCAAAAGTATAATTTAATTTGAACTTAATATAATTCTTTTTAGAATCGAATCTCTGCCCTATCATATCATCAAATGTCAACATATTGAAATGGGTAGGTGTGTGAAACTTGACCAAGGAAGGTACAAACAGAGACAATATTCTGTAGAAAATGATTCTAAACTTGGCCGAGGAAGGATACCAAGGCAGCCACCCTCAAGATCTCACAGAGAAACCTTTTTTGGGGTGTAACAAACATAAAATACCAGAGTAAAAACAACCATTTCTGCAGCTATATACAACTTTTGCTTAACCACTACAAATTCAGACTAGGCTTGGTTAATGTAAAACGTTGAAAATACATTTCGGCGAATCAGGTGTTAAATAAGATACAAACTTCATGGAAAATAAACTTGATGGCTCAAAGTAGGACTACTCTACAAAACTTGGGAAATGCTACAGTCAACAACCCAATAATATAGAAGACTGGCTAATAACATTATCCAATCAAAAAGAAAGAAGAAAGGGTGAGGAAGTAGGAGAAATAAAGAGAAGAGATCGTTCCAACTAGAGTGAGTTAGCAAGCTACATCTTCATATTGAAATAATCCGGGTCAAAGTGATGTAACCTCACGTAGCCATCTTCACCTCCACTTGAGAAACTACACAATAGGAAAGAAAAATATTGTCAAATGTCTATAAATTACAGAGATACCCACGATATCCTCTTATAGTCTGCCATAAGCAGGCAACACCAAAATGCAAAACACAGTCCAAAACAAAGGAATTTTGAGAACCATTCATGCTTGAGTATTGAGTCTGTGATGGGGTTTCTATTTCGAAGTTACAATTTAGAGTTCAGTCTACATAAACCCCATGTATTTCTATTCATCATATCGTATGAATTAAGGGATGGGTTTCCCACGCCCACGGGTTTTTGTTTTTTTTTTTTTTTTTGTGGTGTTGGTGTGGGGGGGAAGCATTTGAGGAGAGAGTTTCAGAGAGGAAAGAAAGTGTTAGGCGGAATCCCATGATGGCCATGAATTAGAGTTCTGCTGCAGAATAAAAAAATCTCTTTACTGATGTGCTGTTTTCAAGCCCCTCTAGATTTAGGTCTGATACCTAAGTTTTGTCACTCTTCTTCTCTCCTTTTATTTATTTATTCTTGTTAATCTACCTACCCATATTAACAAGCACTCACCATAAAATAGCAACAAGTCCCTATAAGCACAATATATATATATATATATATATATATATATATATATATATATCCTCTTCCAAGACCCCCTAATTAACAGCAATCCTTAGCTTAAGCTATAATTGAGGGTAACACCCACTGTTGAAAATAAAATCAGCCACATATACAGAAGACAGTTTAGGATTTGAAGGATCGATGGGCTAAAAAGATACCCCAACAAGAAAATGTCCTCAAGAGATCAGGCAAAACATTTTAGTTCAAACTGATTAGTTTTGTCCAAAAAGCTGCAAATGCCATTATCCACAAGATAACAAGAAAATAAATAAACAGGATAAAAAGTGTCGAAATTTTGGAAGTTCTGCTTACTATCAGTTCAGGAGGCTTAATCGACAATGAAAAGATAAAGCATACCTTCTTCCATCAGGGTTGAATGCCAAAGCATTTATAGGTCCAAAATGCCCTTTTACACCCCCAATTTCCTCTTGGAGAATCTGTACAATGGCAATTAGAAGTACCATACCATCATTGACCGCATGAGTTGCTAACTGAACAGCACATATTCACATGGACATAAGGACAAGAAATCATACCTTGTGAAAAAATTTTGCCTCAAATTTTCCAGCACGACGATCAGTTGTTGTGACATGTGATGCATCTTGACCACCTCCCATCACCACCTGGCAAAAGTATAATTTATAAATCATACTCCTTCCATGACAGCAAAAGCAAAGTGTATATGCAATTAGATAGTAAGATGTTGGTTTACACCATTTTGGATTAAGACATATTGTGTTATTAAAAATTAAGTAAAGAAGACAAGGTACTCATGGGACAGTAACTGTAGATGAGGTTCTCATATCATGGGCGGGCTTGTAGACAAATTCCAACTGAGAGCTCATTCTCCCAAAAAATGAGCTGGTAATACACATATAGTTCACACAGTTCACACACAGTTGAACTTTATCTACAAACTAACAAAATAATTTTGAGAGAGTCGTCAATTTAGAAAACCATCATCTACATTCTACAAACTAACAAAATACCCTCCTTGCAGTAGGGATCCTTGTCAGTAGGTGATACTGCAGGTGGGCCAAACACGAACTAAATCTTGCAGGTTCTAGTATGATGATATGATTGTGTATGCACTGGGTGGTCTGGGGTGTTTCCACCCCAAATCGCCCTCTCTTACATTGGAAGAGAGAGTTAAGTTATCACGAACCCAAACCCAATAGGGTTAAGATCCAAAGTACTTCAATCTTCCAATCATACTTAAAATTTTGGACATTATTTTTAAAAAAAAAAAATACACCAATAATGTAAAATCCTCACAATCACGTAAATTAACCTCAACAGTCCATAACTGAAACCTTATCAAATAAAAGTCCACATTCAAATTAAAATACTAGTCCTAGAAAATAGTCCATTGAATTATGATGAAATACTGATTGTCCAACCTCCATCCAAGCTATACTAACCTCCTCTACTGATATGTAAGAAAAATGATGTAATGAGCTACAAATCCCAATAAGATAGAACAGGGCATAACACAAAATAAGGAAAGTACAAGCAATTATAAGTAGGTCAATGTCCAGCCTATGAGAGGATGATTAGTTCAATGGTGCAGTCACAGTCTTGGGTCTGAAAGTGGTAACGAGCAATTAGGTACAAACGAGACTGACCAATTGATCCCTAGCCGGGAGGGTCCCCCAGCCTACTGAAGGGGAGAATAGAGAACATAAGCACAAAGATCTCTAAAGATAGGACAAATAATCAAGTCCTAGTTTCAATCTACTCATTCATTATTGTACAGCACTACAGCACAAATGAATGCAATATTCAGAAGTTCAAACAAGTATGACAATCAACATGAAATATCACCTGATCAAGAAGTGGAGAGAGAGCAACAGCATTGACTGGGCGCTCTGTCACATATGTCTTGATAAGAGTCAATGTTCTTGAGTCCCAGAGCTAACATGTTCAAGGACCAACAAGTGAATACAGGAGATGTGGAAACACAACCATAAAATTAAAGAATATATAAATATATATATATATATATATATATATATATATATATATATATATATATAGAGAGAGAGAGAGAGAGAGAGAGAGAGAGAGAGGCAGGCAAGCTGGAAAAACTACCTTTGCAGATTTATCGAGGGAACCAGTGAGGAAATGAGAACCATCTGCAGATTTAAACAATGATGAAACCGTCTTCTGATGACCAGTTTCTTTGTCTGATTCTTTAAGCAGTTTCCCTGTCTGCATCAAATGACAGCATAAAATGTGAGATTTAGATCCACTCTTCATAGGTAGTATTAGACATCATCATGAAAAGAAGCAATGCGGGGTGTTGACCAATTGTAAAAATTGAAAAACTGCACAAGTTAAAAAAAAATTAAAGAGGAGACCCAGACGAGATGCTTGCATTAACATAGATGCAGTTCCTTTGTAGTTCTCAATAATTCAAGTGCTTAAATCACTTAACCATGTCAACAAGAATCTGAGCAATGCAATAATGTATATAAATGAGCTACTTGCCTCGGAATCCCATATACGGATGATTGCATCTTCCCCAGCACTTATTATAGTCCGGTTCAAGGGTCCCCAGACAGCTCTATTAATTCTCCCTTGAGGTCCCTTAATTGTTAGCACAGATTCACCAGTTTCTGCAAAATAATTAATGATGATAAACAACTTACCCAAAAAAAAAATGATAATGATAAACAACATTGTTCAGTTTAAGACCAATTGGTCAATTTAATCAATATAAAATTACAGTTCATAGTCTACAGGTGTTTCAAGTAACGAGAAAATATATTACATAAAGACTTGTTTTACAGGTAATATTGTTGATGCAGGATAAGAAACAGATATATTTGAACTTTAGGCTAACTTTTGAGGCTAAACCAGACTCAAAACTAAAGAGCCTCTAGTTCATCACATACTAATAGAGCTAACAAAACCCTTAACTTTCAAAAATAAATGTTTCATGATGAAACACCAACACTATTTGAATGTGAATTAATGAAGCTATAGAAAAAAAATGGATCCGGTTCTGGGATTTTGACAGGATTTCAAGCTTTTAAAGTTGAACGATTGTACTTTCGTCTAAACTAAAAGGTCAGCTCTTTACTCCCTCTCTCTCTATTTTCTTTTTTAAGGAAAAAGCTACTATTGTATATTCAGATTTCAGCATGAATTATCTGTCAACTAGAAGACAACTGCTAGCTCAGATGGTCGGTTGCCTCACCAGAGTGTAGGCACCCAGGAGGTTAAGGGTTTGACTCTCCTGTCTTCATTGTGTAAACAAGTTGCACCCCTTAACTCCCCCACACCCCCCTTCCCCTCCCCCTCCCTCCTGTCTTCATTGTGTGAACAAGTTGCACCCCTTAATTTCCCCCCTCCCCCATCCGTCTTGTAGGAGCCTATGGGGGCTGTAGTGTAGGATGACCCAAAAAAAAAAAAAAGTGTAAACTCGTGAGGGATAGACACTAAACCAGTGAATTTCATTATAAGCTAATTGAAGGAAATGCCATATTGCCATCAAATTAAAAAGAATTATTAATATCATATCATTTTTTATCAGACAACGCCATAAAAAAATGAAAAAACATCACAATTGAGACTGTCTACGGAACACAGAAATAAGCAAAAATGTTATAAATATGCATTAAAATCACAAGTAAGAAGTGATATACCAAATGCATGCACTTTTATACCCTCCCCCCACCCCCACCCAAAAAATAATAATAAAAAATTAAAATTAAATAAAATAAATACATGCAATTGAAGATTAAGTTTAGGCAAAATCTATAGAATGAACAAATTATGCTAAATCACAAGTAAGAAGTGCATTATAATACAATAAACTCATCAGAAAAGGAAAACGAACGCACGATCTTCAGGGTCTTGGGCAATGCGTTTGACAAGAATGGCCGAAGGAAGTTCCATAAATGGGTCAGTGGTGATTACAGCAAGCTTATCACCAACCGAAAAATCTACTGCTCTTGCAGGCGAATCAAAGTTAAATGTGAAAAGCTGGGCCCCAGTCTGAACATTCCATAACTTTGCTGTCTGATCCGCACTTCCGGTGATGAGGCGCATTGAATCCCCTAAATATCATCCAAAATTTTATGTTTCACATCACATAAATTGCTGCTGTACAAACCAACTGATTTAAGAAAGGGGAGGAGGAAAGAAGAAGAAGAGGAAAAAGACCTACTTGATACATCGCAACACCAAACAGCACCATTGTGGCCTCTATAAGTCCCTAATCGCTCACCATTATCGGCAAACCAGACCGTGGGTGTGTGGTCTTTAGCGCAGGAGAATAGAAGATCACCTTCTCTATTGTACTTCAGAAACGTTAATGGCCTCTCATGGCCTTTCATCAATATTGGTCTCATCTTCCCTCGGTCTGAAAAAGAAGCTAAATGGAATCATAATAAGTTTAGGCAAGGCAAGAATACGAGTATAGATATCTATGGGTATTAAACAAACTTAGTCGTCAATAATATTTCTAAAAATTGCGTGTTAGAAAACGCATGGGTAAATAACATACAGTACACATTTGAAAAGCGTGTTCAGTACAATTCTTCTGTTAGAACCCGGAAGCAAAAATACAGATAAATATTTATTACGCTCAGACATGTACATCATCTAATAAACAAAATAATAGCATATAGACCGTGATTTTATCAAGCCTCACAACTAAAACAAACATAATACTATAGTTAACATTATTTAGTAATTCAAGAAAATTCTCCCATAGTTGCAGAAACTGAAGAACGTAGTCGTCATGGTAGAAAGGCCGAACCAAGGTTCTGATTTGTACAATTAGCATGCCGCATGATAGATATCATGTTGCAAAAACCATCAATTCCAAAATATGTCCATTTAGCCTTCTAAATCCACGATGATTTTGAAAAAAAAAATTGAAAGTAGCTTACTTTTAGCGTGGGAAACATGATGGCAAGCCCTAATGTGAGCTGTCTAGTTTGAGAAAACCAAGCAGCGGTTTTGAGTCCTTTGACAGTAAGTAAGAATTTCCATCGCTGTTAACTTTTAACTCTCAATTCAATGATCCATATACAGTAATAGCAGATCTAAGGATAGAATGTTCCTTCCAACAATTAAAAAAAATAAAAAATTCATGCCCTTCTTATCAGATGCGTTGAGCAACCCCTTCTGCAACTCCGGCAGTGGATATCGATACAAACCATTTCAAGTGCCCACAACATTGTTTAGAGGATAGAAAGCGGAGAAAGTCAAGGTTAACATTGCCCAGAGGATGATAAGAGAACTAGACACTTGTCAAAGATAAAACTTCAGTGTTCCTTCGATTGGATTATGACAAGGTGGAATACAATAAAACTTCATCTGTCTGTCACACAGGGAGAAAGGGAGAGTCGGAGAGAGAGAGAGAGAGAGAGAGAGAGACTTACCTGATTTCTCCGGAGATTGGGTTGACAGCAGCGAATGGAAAGGGCAGCCCGTCAGGAAGGAAGGGTTTTCAGAGACTGTGAAAGGCGGAAAGCGGCACCAAAGGCTTCTGAGAGAAAGAAAACCCTGATTTTATTTTATTTTTTGGTAAAAGAAATGAAAACCCTGATTACACATACGTGTTCGTAAGGCTGAACCGAAAATGATAAACCGAACCGAAACCGATCAGTTAAAAATCGAATCAAAATTAATTGGTTCGGTTTTGGTTTTACACTTAGTTAATTGGTTCGCTTATGATTTAAAACCATTAAACTGTCCGTTAACTGATAAAAAATTAATTAAATAAAACTAAAAGAAAACCGAATAAAACTGATTTAAAAAAATCAAATAATATTTATGCTTGACATATTGTTATACCATGTAATATAATATTTTTAATTATTATTTAATGTTTAGAATTTTGTTGTTCAACCATTGTGCGGTTTTAGACTATTTATTTCCCCTCATAAGAAATCATTTTATGAAGCAATTAATTGAAAGAATGAGGAAATTGATAAACTGATTGTTAATTTGTTTGATTTTGATTTGAAAAATAAGAATTATTAATCTTGAACCAAACCAAACCAAACTGTTTATGAATCAATTACCACTGTTTCTTGGGGGACATGTAAGTGAGTAGGGATGTTAGACCGGAATCCCGATCATATGCACTGATAAGGTGCCACGTGTTCTACCGGTGACCGAAAACATTGTTCCATCATTACTTTATTTTTTACAGAAGTTATACGAATTATCGTTTAAATAATGTTTTATAATAGTATAGTGAAATTTTATAAGACAATACTATTTTGTGGTATAGAAATCTTCTCCCGGCTGAGTTTGGGCGGAAGAGTTGGCCCCCTGGATAGATGGCCGCCACTTGACTCTCAGATGGATCCGAGTCCTCCATCCGAGCCGATACAAGCTGAGCTAATAGAGGTGTCGGTTCGGATGGAAGACTCAAATCTACCTGAGAACTAGGTGGCAATCATCCATCCAGACTGTCAACTCTCTTACCCAAACTCTAACAGGAAAAGAGAAAAAATGTAAATCCTATTTTGTGTGGATTATAATATTATAAAACATTGTTTTAAGCGGTCTGTGTGATTTTGGTAAAGAGAGATAGTTATGTACCCTTATTTTTTTTTTTTTTTTTTTTTTTTTAACTTTCCGTGTCGCATTGCTGTTGGAATTCTTACTCTTCACGCTCTCGCGCTCTCTCTCCTTTTCTTCTGTTCAAACAGAATCGCTGCAAATGGGGTTATTATCGTCTGCAAATGCCAGCGCTCGCTTAAGAAAGAGAAAGACGGGTCTATCGCCACTGCAACTGCCGGGTGTGTGCGTGTTTATGTGAATATCAGAATGGAAGATTGGCGCTGCAGATGCCGGTGGCCGCTTTCGCGTCGTCTTCGTAGTAACCGATGATGTTTGACGATACGCAGTAAGTATGTGAATTCGCTACAGCCGAACGCAATACTATGTTTGTAAGGATTGGGCTGCGTCAGACAACCTCCTTGAGTTGCCCAGCTGTGTTCAGCAATTCTTCGCACCATAATGTCACGCTCATTGCCGCCTTTGGAAACTTGAGGCAGAGGACTTCACCTTGTTTTTCTCCTTTTCTCCCTCTTTGAAAGAGGAATGACCATGTATGTCCTTTCTTTCCACCTTTTTTGTTTATTGAAAAATTTTGGAGTTTTTAGTGCCTGAAAAAGATGACCACAGCCTTAGGGCAATACATCAACGATGTACTTGGAACAGCCAATTTAGAGGAATTTTTTGACAATTCGGTGGTAGAATTTTGAGTCCCAGATCTGTCAAGAACTCAGCAATAGAAACAGATCCATATTTTTCTAATAACCTATGCTTACAAAGCAATCAAGACACGAATCAATTGAACCAGGGTATCACGTAGAAATAGTCATGATTATACTTGATTTTATTATGTCTATCTTCACAGCATGTATTAAAAACAACGAAAGAGAAAGAACACAATTAGATTACAAACCAGGTACATGATCTGACAATGGTAAAGGTAACTAGGTCCAAAAACTATCTCCATACTAGTGATTCTGGAGATATAGGTCTCCACAGCATGTCCTCCAGAAGTTTCTGTATCACTATGGCCATAGTTAGCTGATTGCCCCCTCTATTCCTGTTACTGGATTTTTTTTTTTTATGAATCACATAAGTGGCTCAAGGTCAACTTGTAAGAAATCCTAAACTCATTCTAGTCTTAGTATTCCTCAGACTATACTTTTCCAAAGACAGGTAACAAAAGCTTTTCCATAACCAAAAAAGAATTGTTCAATACTCAGTTCGATAATCTTTCTGCTGCCAGAGAATGCTATGAATTTGTATCGTGCATGTTTCAAAATTCAAGTCCTGCAATCCTGTCAAGATCCATTGATACCAACTGAAACTGACAGTTTTAAACGAAACAAATGGTCTGTGCTATGGCATCCAGGTTTACCCAATTATGAACAGTTCTCAACCCATTTCATCCATTGATACCAACTGAAACTGACAGTTTTAAACGAAACAAATGGTCTGTGCTATGGCATCCAGGTTTACCCAATTATGAACAGTTCTCAACCCATTTCATCATTTCCATATCATTTAAAAATAGCTATAAAAATTGGATAAATCTTTATATCGAAGGTTGAAGCATAATTATTTTATATAGGATTACTTACAACTGATGTACCCAACCTTTAAGAAAACTATGTTTGGGGTACCTCATGTTTCGAATTTATTTTCGAGGTTCCTTATTAGCAGGTTTTCTTTAAGTCATTATTCTCTTTTCAGTTTTGCCTTTACTAGCAAGTTATGTTTGGGGTTCATTGCATCTCTCCTTGTATCTCGCTCTTCCCCATCCCCCCCTCCTCCCCGGCGCCTTCTACTTCTGCCCCACCGCCGCCCCACATCTGCACCCAAACATAAAACTGGAGGTTCTTATAAATGAGAACCAGACTAGGTAAAGTAGTTGATTGGATAATTAGGGATTCAAAAGCTTAGAGAAAGAGTAAAGGAAATGAGGATTAGACAGGGTAAGTTCCGTGCCAGTTCCATCAGTTTTTTATACTACATTTCCTGAATTCCGACTGGAGGGGAGAGAGAGAGAGAGGCAGTGCTTTAAAGGTTTTTGTTTTCTTATATGGAATAGGTGTAAGGGAAAACATTGGAGAATCAATGTGGCGGAAAGAGGACGGCGTGGAGGTGGGGGACTAAGGGTGGAAGGAAGGGAAGGGGTGGGGTAGGGGTCGAGGTCGGAGGTGGAGGGAGATGCAGAGAAGGCAGGGGAAGATGCAATGTACCACAAACAGATTTGAAAGGGAAAAGTTAGAAATATAATAAATCTTATAGAAAATCCGCTAGTAAGAAACCCAAAAATAATATTTGAAACGTGAGTTGACCTAACATGGTTTTCTTAATCATTGCTTACCTCAACTGTAATTTACCCTTTTATATACTAAAACTATGGCACTACAACCTCTTTCAACTCAAATCAGGCAACCATTACATGGACTATTGAAAACAAATATAAACTTTAACACATGCATTCCTTCTCCTCTAGGAGGTATCCCAGTTTCATTAAGGACCTTCAGTTAAGTTTGCTCCTCGTCAGCTATTATCTCAGCCATTTTTGAAAGACCTCCAGAGACAGTCAAATGCACCTCCTTAGCAATTATCCTAGTTCCATTTGAAGGACCTCGAGGGATAGTCATTTGCTCTTTTTCAACAGGCGTTCGCTTCCCTTCAGTATACTTGGTTGAAGTTTTTTTCTCCCCTTAAGGATATCTAGTTGCCCTTGGCTTCCCTCAGTAGTTTTAGTTGGGTTTAAGTAAGTTGGGACTTAAGCACTATCTTCCATGCTTCCTCTTAAGAAGATTTTTCATTGTAACAAATGCAAAAGTTGTTGTATGTTTGCTTTCTTTACTTTTTGGTTAGCTATAAAGCTCTTCATACCGCATTCATGTCTCACAGTTGGTCAATGGTTTTTGCCTATCAATATTGTTCAGTAGAGTTTGTTGCCCCATCAATTGTGTACATGCAAACTTAAGTAATAGATGGCTTGGAGATTGGAAATAAAATTGTATATCTACGATCTAGATAAAGACGCTTCATAATTTTATATTGATTTTGAAAAATCTGGAAATATTTATAATTGTAAATGTCTTCTTATTGTTTAAATGAAACACTAGAGAATCGATAAAAACAAATTAGTGACATTGTCTTCCATGGAGGGAGGGAAGATCCAATCAAAGAATATATCCTCCAAACACACAGAGGCATGGAAATAGGGAGGGGAAGCTGTGATCAGCAATTGCTGCGGCCATAAAACCCTGTCTTTCTCTTTTTTAAGCAGTGAGCATTCTGTTGGGCACAAATAGTTGCAGCGGCAATCCTATTCCGATTTGCATACAAACACATGAGAGAGAGAGAGAGAGAGAGAGAGAGAGAGAGAGAGAGAGAGAGAGAGAGAGAGAGAGGTGTTTTATTGTGAAGAAGAAATTACCAAAGAGGGGGAAATTGGAGAAAAAAATAGAAAATTTGAGATAACAGATGGATGTCCCCTATTGTTGGCAGGAGATCTGGTAGCTTACCAGAGCACATGAAGAGAAGATCCGAACTCATTGTAAACCCTGTTCACTCTCCATTATTATTCTATGTGGGCATTTGGTATGGACATGCACAGGTGTTCTTGTGCCTTTGAACAGTAGATAATAATTCAGGAGATCATTTGCATGCAATTGTGCTGTTAAAGATGATAGTCGGGTGCTAATCTGACATTAAATTTTTTTTATGGGATTGATCAAATTTTAATGTTAAGCAAGGTTTATCTTTGACACCATGGAAGAATTTTTTTTTTTTTTGGGTAATTTTTTTAATAGAGAGAGAATTCTCTTCACTGGCCAATATCAAATTTAGAGATCTATTCTAAATGTATGATTCATCATATATAATGATCTTTTCTTTGTTTCTTTTACAATCAAAGTTTTTCTTATAAAATTTATTTTTTCAAACTGAGTTTAAGTTTGAAAGCCAATAGGGGGCTTGATGAAATTCACAATTAATCCACCACAGTAAATCCATCTAGATGTTACATAACAGCATTGGTGCTGGAATGACATTCAGTGTTGAGAGTGTTGGGTTTGGTGTGTCCATCAAACTGAATTTTTGTATTTAATGTTAATTAATTTGTATGTTATTGTTGGGTGTATGTTTGTCCTTAGTTTTATACCTTAAACTATTTACAACAAAGAATAGAATTGGACAATCTGTTCATAAGGTTGGTACACTGTGTGTTCTCAGGAATGGTGATTTCAGACACAAGTATGATTATATATATCAGTGTATATTGAACTTATAAGATCATTTGAGAATCTTAAATGGATTATTGTAAGTTGTTCAAGATCAAGTTTCTCAATAATCTTTGTGATTAGTCCCCAGACCATAGAAATTTCTATCATTACAGTCGAAGTTATGGGTTTGATGTTCTTACAATTGAGGCCCTCCCTATCTATGAGTTCGCCAAATTCATGATATTTACTTGTGAATGAAAGAGATGTTCAACAAGGAATCCACTTCCCATATAGGAAGAATATCAAGAGAAATTTTATGATCATGATTGGACAAAAATTCTGAGCTTGGTGGAATATTTTGTAAATTGCTGTAATATAATTACTTTTAGGCAAAAAAATTTCTGGTTGGTAGACCAAAATGCATATAACCTGCCTTATATTTACGAATTAACTGCAATGCGCCTTCTGTTTCTGCATCCGTTGTTTTCGCTGATCTATAGACCAGAGAACCTCTTCACTTAATTTTAAAGAGTTTTTCTTTTTATGTTTAATCAATGATTTTTTTTGTGTACGATGTTCTATGGTGTGGGATGGTAATTATAATTATTTCCTTCCATGTAGATCCATAATGTGATGTTATAACGTAGAGAAACTAAATCAAAATAAATCGCTTGGGATCTTAGTTGTTATATCTTCTTTTATGCATCCGTTTGAGTAGATATCTATATTTAAGAAATAAAGTTATAATTGCATAAGAATACTTAAGTAGGATCACCCAATGGGATCTAACTACCTGAATTTTTTTTTGACAAACAAAGATAGATATAGCAGCCTATAGATCTATAAAATAGCTGGAGGGGAGGAGAGTACCTAACCAGAGAGTTCTCCCTCTTCTATCACCCAATGGGATCTAACTACCTGACTTTTTTTTTGACAAACAAAGATAGATATAGCAGCCTATAGATCTATAAAATAGCTGGAGGGGAGGAGAGAACCTAACCAGAGAGTTCTCCCTCTTCTCTCATTACTATGCATTTCTGGGGAGGAGAGAACCTAACCAGAGTTCTCCCCTCCCACCTGCGCTCCCCCCGATGTTTTCTACTTTTTTAGATCTAAGGTTTTGAACCCTAGGCTATGAAGGAGAGTTTTCCTTGCTGTAATACCTGCGCAAGAACTAGTCTTCTTCCCTGTAGTTACTAGGCTGTTCAAGAGCTATTTTCTTAGTAGAATCATTTCTACTTAAATTACAAGAACAAGCAGGCATAAGTACAGTCTTTTGTACATCAGTCCATTAAATCATTTGATATCAGTGTTAAGTTTCCATATCAAAAGTTCGAACTGGTAAGTGGAGGAAATCTCACATATATAAGGCAGTCAAGGATCTACTCTCTAAGCAATGTGGGACTATTCCCAACACTCTCCTTCACGTGTTACCCACTCTTCATGGTGACAATACACATGGCATATGGTCACTCTTTTGGGTGACCGTATGGAGTGAACCTGGAGCTCTGATACCATATTAAATTTCCATCTCAAAAGTTTGAACTGGTAAATGAAGGGACTAGATCTCACATTTATAAGATAGCCAAGAATCTACTCTCTAAGTATTGTGGGACTATTCTCAAACCTCTGAAGAGTCCACAGTCTTCAAGGGTAAGGGAGAGTTCAACTCCATCACAACAAATAACACTATGAGATTTGGCATTAGACATCTAATGATGTAAGTAAATTAGTTATATTAAATGCTTTTTTTCTTATTCTTCTTTTTTTTTGGGGGGTAGAAGTTTGCAACAAATGCACAAGTGTACAAAATTAACTTAAATTAACCTATGATTCGTATCTGGAAGCCAAGTAGGCCAAGGTTCCTACCAATGGTGCATTGATGTACGTGGCAGGTTCTGATTGAGCATAGTTATCCCGATCATCCGCAAAGTTATCGTATTGATCCGGTCCCCCAACTATGGCCCCTGTCAAGATATTGGGGTTAGGTTCTTCACTGAAGTAAGAATTGAAACCATCCTTGCAACCAAAGGGTTCGGATTTCTGTTTGAGACTTGGCAAGGAAGAGCCTCTGTGGTGGATGCGTTGAGGGAATTTCTTTCCAAATCCCACCATGTATGACATCCCTTGTGGGTTATCTCCAAGAATGTAATCCACCTGCAGAATCAAGCCATGGTATATGAGAGAGAGAGAGAGAGAGAGAGAGAGAGAGAGAGGTTGTTTTCTCCTATTTTTTGGGGGTACCAGAAGACAAATGTACTACATTAGGAGGGGAAAAATATATGCCAATGCCTATTGGCACCTAAACCTTGTGGATATGTTTGTCAATATTAATGTCTGATCATAGTCTGGATTTCATTTCAATCTGATATCTCCATGCATTATAGTAAGATTGACCATCAATGGGGGATCTAGCTAGGATGGGTAAGCATTTTGACAAGAAACACCATTAGTACTTTTCCCATTACCAAAAAAAAAGTGTAGTCATGATCTAGCTATGTCTCATGAAAAGGGGAACACAATCAATTTCCTTAGATTATGTTTTGAGAGTTGTTTTGAAAAAATCAACTCATTTCAAAGATATCTTTTGGAATTGAATCTGTATTAGGTCTGATAAGTCAAGTTATAGAGTATGAGTGAAGTTAGACTTCTTGAACATTTTCTTATTTGTGTAGTCAACTGTCTTACTAGTCATGTCCTACCATTCGACCTTATAGTATGATCAAGATGAACACTGAATTTGACAAGTGATATATCCACAGGATTCCCATGTTTTATAATCAAAGTGATTCGAGAAAATATATATAAAGTGATTCGAGAAAATATTTCTCATTCCTGGTAAACAACCCCCCCCCCAAAAAAAAAAAAAAAAAAAAAAAGAAAAAAAAAAGAGCAACCCTTAGGTTATGGAATTAATTAGGGAATGGGAAGAAGAATAAAAGTGTACCTGTTTCTTTGCATGTTCTTTTAGAAGGGTTGGAGTGACCAACAATTCACCACATTGAAAAGTCTTATTAGCATGCTTCATGTACTTAGCGAAGGTGATGAACACAAAAGCTGTGGAAGTTACATATTGCAAGTTGCTCCCGTTCATCTTGTACATGAGCCCACCTGGTGTGTACAATGTTGCAAGCGATGGTGACTCTGGTAGCAGATTGCATACAAAGTCCTTTGCTTCTAGGAGTCCATCGATATCTTCAACTTTTTCAACAAGATTGAACTGTATTCCAATGGTTTCTTGGGTAAGCTAGTTAGCTTATAATCAACTTCCATTATCTACTTGTATGTTTCACTAAGCTCAAAAAAAAAAAAGAAAAAGAGAAGCAACCTTCTTTCTTTGGACGAGTGTTTTTTCCCCCTGGGATGAGCATCTACTTTATGCTATGTGGAGGTAGATTCAAAATTGTCTCTTCTTCACATATCAAGTTTTAGCCCAAATGGTGGCCAAATAGAACATTGAAAAATAAAGGACTACCCAGAAGGTGCATAGATCACTAAGAGAATGCATGAACATGCATAGGAGGGGGTTAAGGGTATGCCATTACAAAAGAGGATAAATGATTGAATTTTTACTTGAAATTTCACATGTAACCAGTTTAATCCATTCCCCACAATCCAATGGTTAAAATTTTTAAATCACCCTTCCACAGGACAAAATGTAGGTGCTCATCTAGAGAACCAGAAACACATTTGCCTTCTCTTATTTATGAATATAAAATTCTCTATAAAGTAATTTTTCAAAATATGAAGCAAATAAAAATTGGCCAGTTTTGATGAATAAAATAAATTAAAAATGGACTAATAATAAAGAGGGAGGGGGGGAGTTTCCCTTGCACCCAATTGCATGAATAGTAAAATGACCATTTTGTTCTTGGTCATTTCACCATCCATATGAGAAGGCAATGTGGGACATTATCTGGTAGCTATCATTCTCTCTAGAGGAAAAAAAAAAAAAAAAAACCACCAGTTTTTTTAAGCATACCCTTGATAAGAGCAATCTAGTTCCAATAAATTTGTTATCCCAACTGAAAGTATCGGAATCAGAAGATCCGTCGTACTTGTACTGCACATAATGTAGGTAGGAAGAAATTCCGGTGGCCCTGAAAAGCCATGCAGCTCCCCATTGTAGTTCATCCTGAAAATGTCATAAGAACATGCAATTAAATCATTCTTCCTCATAATAAGCTAATCATTTTTTAGTGTGAAAATGAACATTTGATATGGAAGTCCATTGGACACTACACAGGTCATCCTAAATTGAAATTAAAATATTATTAAAATTTTTGCATTCTTGAATAAAGCTCAAAAGTCATGTTTGATATGCATTCTTGAACGAGTAGTAAAAGATAAATGAAGACACATTCCTTAAACTCACATCAAAGCCTGAATATGAACAATAGTATGGGCAGACAGCAGAGGTGAGAAATTCGCTATAGTTCCCTTTGTAATTGTTACCGAATGCAAATGCCTTTTCTGCAGTTTCCAGTAGTGTCTTAGAGTATTGAGGGTCCACATGTTTGAACACAATGGAGGCAGCAGCAAGGGCAGCAGCTGTCTCTCCAGCAACTTCAGAACCAGGAAATTCTTGGGTGACCTTATAAACCTTTTGAGGGGTATCAATATCCTCTGGCCGTTGCCAGCAGTTATGGTCTGCTTCTGGATCACCAACCTGAAAATTAGCAAAAAAAATTTATCAAACATATGGAGTTTTTTTTTTTTTTTTTTTTTTTTTTTTTTTTACATAGTTGGTCTGATGGTAAGGTTGGCATATTTTATCGTAGTTGGCCTTGGTGTGATAATAAGTAAGGTTGTCATATTGCAACTTGATGGTCACAGGTTCGAAACATGGAAACAGTTTCTCTGTATTGCAGGAGTAAAGGCTGTGTACATTTTGCCTATCCCCAGAGTCCCAGACCCTGCAGTAGAGAGAGCCTCTTGCACGGGGATGCCCTTTATTTTTACCATAGTTGGTCTGATGGCGTTGATAACAAGTTTAGTTATATATTCAATTCAAAAACTTAAACTATTAGGTGGAACAAGTTGAATTTTATATTCAATTCAAAAACTTAAACTATTAGGTGGAGATGCCTAATTGATATATAAAGTCATCAAAGATTTGAGCATTTTCCAATGGCTCCATTTGTTTTGACATAACATTTTACTTTTTATGTTTAACATTTTATGTGAAACGAAGTTCTATTTCTCATCCCCTTAGAGATCATTATATTTGAACTCTTGGAAACAATCATTGAAAAAAAAAATTTACATGTAAAATTTTACGTCAAAACAAATAGTCTTTAATGTGAAATTATTTCGAACAAAAAATTCAAAGGTGAGTAAATTTTTTTTTCTCGTTTTGAAAAATATTTGAACTGTTGATAATACAAAAGAAAAAATAAAAATTTGTAAATATATCTTATATTTTTCAAACCTGAACATAGAAAGCATCCGGAAGCCTACTAGAGGCCTTGAGGAGATAATCAGTACCCCAACGAATTGCTTCCCTTGCATTATGAAGCTCATCAGACATTTGTTTCCCGTATTCAATCACACTCCAAGCTAGCATTGTAGTTGTGAAGGCCATTGGCAAACCAAATTTGATGTTGTCTCCTGCATCATAGTAGCCACCGATCAAATCAACCTGCAAAAGATGGCCAACCATGGAGTTATTTCAGGCTGATCTATATTGGATCCAAATCCTCTCCTGTGACAGGAGGACAGGAGGATCTGTCGGCTGATCCAAGGGCTGGAGTTCAACTGACACGCATACCAATACATCTATATAAACCAATCAATCTGTGCTTTATTCCTAGAATCCCATCTGATCAAACTCATTCTATATGATATCCTAATGGCTTTTTAAGCATCCAATGTTTTCATTTTGGATCCTAATTATTATGTTATACAGTTTTTAAATGGTGGGTTATGGTGCTTGGATGGGACTCCTGAAATAATGGAAAGATGGTTCGAACATTCGTATAAAGATGAACAAAATGTTAATAAGATTTCAATTGTGGTTGAAGTTGTTCAATCCCACCAAGTATGGTGCATGACATCCATAAATTTCTTTGGTAAAGCTAGCAGGTATCTTCCTAATTCTAAACCCAATTGAAATCTGATCACCATGAAACATTAGATCATACTGTGGAAGTTATATATCTAAATGAGACTTACATTTTCTGGTGAACCATCGAAAAGCCCGGTGTCGAACCGCCAAGTTATACGTTGGTTGGCTGGGAGTTTCCCTGACCTTTGGCCTTCAAAGAAGGCAATAGATTTGGAGAGTGCTTCTCGGTAGTCGGGGTGGCTGGAGACCCCAACAATCATCAAAGCACATATTACAACTCCGGGAACTGGAACCCAGTAGAGTCCCATATTCCGGCAATTTTTTTTTCCGGCGATTAGTAGTTAGCCTAAGTGGGGAAGAGGGGTTAAAGATGTGAGAAGATTCTGTCACTTGTGGTAGTAATTGTATGTGAAAGTTTTTAAGGTGGTGGGAGCAACTAACAGCGAATATGTTGGAGATGTAAGCCTTAATTAAGGTTAGGAGTTTTCTGTTAGAACAAGAGTGTAAGAGAGAGAGAGAGAGAGAGAGAGAGAGAGAGAGGGGTCGTAGTAGTAATTCACCAGTATATACTTAGTATCCTTCTTGGGATCCTATAATCTTAGTATCCTTCTTGGGATTCTATCATCATCCAATATGCAGTGGGTCCCACACCACATTAACGGCGATAGGATCCCAAAGAGGATACAAGTACACGAAGGTGATTGTAGTCGAAGTGGATTACTTACCCATAGGTCTTGTTTGGTTGCAAAAGAAATTATAACGGAAGCGAAAATTTCAAACGTGAAATGAAATTTTTGTATATGTTACTTTGCGTCTAAATCTGTTGCATTTGAAAATTTAAAAGTAAAATAAAAGTACAATTAAAAAGTGTAATTATTAAATATGATGGTAATAAATTTAAGTAATTAATACAATCATGTTGGGTAATGTTAGGTAATGATTGTAAAAGTTTATTTTTCATGTTAAAAATTTTTCACTTCTATTTCTATGAAACAATAGGTTTCCTGTGCTCACCAATGGGGGAGGGGGAGGGAAGAGAACCTCACAACAGGAGTGAGAAGCGAGTGGAGTGCTGGCGTAGTTCCCACTTTGCGCCTAGAGAAACTTTTCTCTAATCTTTGCGATCAATCCACCCCAACCAGAATTACCCGATCAACCTGGCCAGCTTAGTTTTGGCCCAGGGATTTGAATGCTTCAAATGAAGGCCTGGTCCAACCCAAATGACCTATAACCCTTCTAATACCATGTCACTTGGTCATTGGTTCCAACTTCGAAGCCAATCTGATACCGATCCCAACTCGGTTTACAGAGTGACCAATAACCCTTTCAATACCGTGAACTAAAACAATGCTTATACCACCAAATAAATTGCTGAAGGCTGGCCTTGGGTTCAAATAATAGGCCTCATATCACCAGACCTGACCCTTTTGAGCCTGTCCATATTAACAAAATGGAACATAAGCCCATCAACCCATCAACCATGAATAAGGAGGAATCTTAGGACAATCTTAGTAAATAACATCTGACATTGGAGAAAAATCTTCATAATATGTTCTTAAGTTCACTCCAAACATGGTACATATATATCTTAATTCAAACACACTTCTACCTTTTCTTGGAGAGTGGCACAAGACTCAGGTCTACATCATAATTCAGAATTCAAACACCTCTCTTATGAGGGTGGCACAACTTAGTTGTGATTGAAGCAGAGAAAAAAAAAAAACACAATTCTAATATGCCAATGCCAATGGGTCACTAAGGCAACCATTCCATCAGTGACTGTAGCTCCCTGCCAAATAGGCAAGGGGTCCAACTAGACCAGCATTGATATACGTGGCTGGTTCCGAATGGCTGTAGTCAGTACGGTCATCTGAGTAGAAGTCATTCTGATTCGGACCTCCCACGATGGCGCCGGTTAAGATATTAGGATTAGCATTCGACGAATAGTAATACGGTTGAAAACCTCCATCACAGCCGATACTCTGTGGGTGACTTTCCATTGACGGCAAAGATGACCCTCTGTGGTGAATTTTTCTTGGGTAGTCTGCTCCAAAGTCCACCATGTAAGACATTTTCATGGGATTCTCCCCAAGAATGTAGTCCACCTGAAATTTTCATAAGTTAGTCCTCAGATACATTTTTTTTTTTTTTTTTTTTTTGGGGTGGGGGTTGTTAAGGGTACTCGCCTGTCTCTTTGCTAGGCTTCTCAAGGTGCCTGGTGTGACCAAGATATTGCCACAATTGAAACTGTGGCTAGTAGCTGACATGTATTTGGCATATGTAGTAAGCAAGAAGGATATGGATGTCACATATTGGAGATTACTCTCACTTAGCTTGAACATCAGACCCCCTGAAATGAATTAAGCAAAATGAGAATCTCCAAAATATTAAGTTCTGATGAATGTTGCATCAACATGAACATCAACATGAACAAAGATCCAAATCCTTCATTTGACTGAGACAAAATGTAGATCCAAATCCTAAAGAAGGGAACTTTCTCCCCTCCCTTTTTTTTTTTTTTATCATAACAAAGTACAAGTGGTCTCCCAAGCCCAAACCCTCAAGCTGAAGGCGGGATTCGGACCTAAGACCTGACACCACCAAACCAGATTCCTTACCGGCTAATCTAGCTGACACCTTCTTACCTGAAGTGTATTGTGTACTTGAAGAGGGAGAATTCGGTAGAATACGGCACATGAAATCTTCAGCTTCTTGCCTATATGTATCATAGGTTGTAACTTTGCTCAACAGAGACATCTATAAAAATAAAAACAGAGTAGATATCAAGAAACTGAACAATAAAAACACAATGTATGTCATTAAAAACAGTGTTCTTTTCCACTCTTTGTTTTACCCTTGCAAGAAGAACATAAGCTCCAGCATATTTGTTGTCCCAGCTAAATATATCTGGAGAGTCACCAGCTCCCAAGGATTTCAATAAACTCAAGTAAGTAACATCATTTGTTGCTCTTAGAAGCCATGAAGCACCCCAGAGTAACTCATCCTGATTGAAACAAAACAATTTTCAAATCTTGTATTACAATAGATTAAAGGGTTCCCCCACTCTCATACTCTGTTTCTTTCTAGGAGTAAAAAGAAATCATAAATGTCTCATGCTTTTTACTAGAAAAGCTACAATTTTAATGACCTAAAAGCCAAGTTTGACAATATTCTCATATCCTCAATTAAGGTTGTAAATCTCTTCATTTTTTCGGGTTATTGGTTCGGCCCAAGCTTTAGGGTAGAGAGGTCCTATCCAGGGTTCATAAGCCAAACATCCATGCACTATCTGGCCAATTTTGTGGGATTAAACCCTTTAATTTCTTGCTGTGGAATGCAAACCCCTACCATCATAGACCAATAAGTTGCATCATTTATTAATCGGTCTAGTTTTAGAAACGAAAACGAAAACCAACTATTAATGGGTATGAATTGGCTGACACCAGTTACTAAGACTATAACCCTTACCAAGGTTCAAGGATACGGATCGGTTGTACAACCAATGGGCTTCAGACACGTAGTATATACCTACTAAAAAATTGGTATTGGATCGGTATCGGCAGTGGGTGTCAAAACTGATACGAAACGGCCGATACCGATTACTAAAAGTATGACCCTTACCCTCAATGGATATCACTTTTCTATCTAATAAGGGGTTTTTTATAGTGGGTTCCACTTAATTTCTAAGATAAAATTTTGTTCATACCTTGTATCCTGAGTAAGAGCAATAAAAGGGGCATACTGCTGAGCCAAGTGAATCACTATATGAACCTCTATACTGTAAAGCAAACTGCATAACCTTCTTGGCAGTCCTCAGTAAGAGCTTTGAGTATGCAGGATCAACCTTCCTAAAAACCATTGATGCAGCTGCAAGTGCCGCCGCCGTCTCTCCGGCGACATCTGAACCAGGATTGCTAGGGGATACAGAATACACAGACCGAACTGTGTCCATATCCTCAGGACGCTCCCAGCACTTATGATCAACATTTGGATCACCAACACCTACATAGAGTTTCCCAGGAGTTGCTGTAGCACACTTGAGAAGATAATCTGTAGCCCATTTAATGGCAGCTCTAGCATTTTGCAGCTCTGGTCCCATACGTTTACCATACTCAAGTGTGCTCCATGACAACATTGTTGTGGTGAAAGCCATTGGAAAGTTGAACTTCACATTATCACCAGCATCATAGTAACCACCCGTTAGATCCACCTGCATAAATCAAACAGTAGCATGGTTTTAGTTCATGGTATCGAAATGAGTATCGGTTATTCCGAAAACCAGATAACTTACATGGGTTAACAAACCATCAGAAAGACCAGAGTTGGATCTCCAAGTGAGTTCTTGGTTTTGGGGGAGTCTCCCAGACCGCTGACCTTCAAAAAACAGTATGGATTTGGTCAAGGCATCCCTGTAATTTGGGGTTCCATTGACACAAACCAAGAAGAGGAAGGAGATGAAGCAGAGCTGGGAAACTCCCTTTTCCATGGCCATTTGATAATCAAGATGAGTTTGTGTCTAGTGCCTTCAAATGATTCAACCATGGTTTATATTTATAGAGACTGAAGATTTCCCAAACTTCCAATCACTTCAACGCAAAATACGGCTTTTGTTCATAGGGTTCCTTTCGTTTATACTACTTTTGTTGGTATTTTCTGTTGATTTCTTTGTTATGGTCAAGAGTCACAACATTTATGATTTTGTGGGCCATAATTTGGTGGGTCTAGATTCTAAATCTAGGTATCGAATATGACAAACTGATCTGATACAGAGCCGGACCAGTTGGTATTGATCCAAGTATCTGATCATCCTCAAAATCTGTCAGAAATATTGGTACGAACCAGTTACTTGAACCATGGGTGGGACCTGAACTTAGTGCCCGACCATGGGTTGCAATTTCCGTTTTCATGGGTTTTGTGTTGGTGAAATGAAGGAACCGGATTAACTAAAACCCGCAAAAATAACGGTTACTTTTTTGAATTTGGTTTTCTTAAATGGTACAAAGAGGAGGCGCAAATGGCGCCATTTTGCCATGATCACGCTAAGAAATCGGCGCCAAACTTTTAAATAGATAGATTTGATTGAAGGATTGCTTGTAGGGTTTGCTTCTTTCTATTTTGAATTTTTGATATTAGGGTAACATGGGGATCTCCTAATCTTCCTTTTTCTTCTTTTTATTTTTATTTTTATTTTTATTTTTATTAAAGATTTTCACTTTTTTCCAACTTTAGGATTAAGCTTTGTATATTTTCTTCATGTTGGAATAAGGAGAAAGAGAAGTGGGCCTCAGATGGGCCACGGGTTGGCATGGCTAATAGAAAGTGAGAGGATGTAAAGTTTATGAAGACATGGGATCCACCATTAAATGGGTCCCCTATATGATCTTAATCAAATAAAAAAACCTACTTACTTAATGGGTTTTTTTTTTTTTAATTGACATGGATCCGGTGTTCGTTGGATCGCATAAAAACCCAAAACTCTTCACGTGTCAAATACTTAAATTCCCTGTATATTGTAGTTTCCGTGATGATACAATGACATTCTAAGAAAAAGAATCCATGTCAATGGTGACTTTGATTAACTGCTTTTTTGAAAGAAAGAAAATGGAGCATAATTCAATCACGTAGCTTCAAAATACCAAGGAAATCAACCTGGTGGGACCCTTAATGACCCTTTTATTTTTTTAAAATTAATTACCCTTTTAATGTTGATGTTTTGGACGTCAATTTCCATGCATGCCCAGTAATTGATATCACTTGTCCGAAGAAACAGCATAAAGTGGGTCAAACCAAGGCCCACCTTATCCTGTGCCTCGTGGCTAGGGGTAAAGGTCAGGTTTGTAAATTACCTAGGGTTAAGGTCAGGTTTGTTAACTACCCAAACGTTTGATTAGGCATGCATGGTGCTCCCTAAAAACTATCACTAAAATTTGGACATCATTAAGCATCTTATGATTCTATAATATCTGTGTCCCCCTCAGTCCTCAAATGAAACATGAATTGCTCCTAGAAACAAGGTTTTGAAACTAGAAACTAGGTAGAGGGTGCTTGCTCTCCATTGGTTCTAAGTTGATTCATCCTAGAGTCGATCGATCTTGGCCTAACTCGGTTGGACTTAGTATGTCTAGAGTCAGGCTTAGTTGAAAACGGTCCTGGTTTCGAGTTTACCAATTCCACTAATTTTAATCTGATTTTTAAGACCATGCATATACAAGATCATCCATACAAGAGGCCACCTCACTTGGTTGAAGTTTCTCCTTCATTCTCTCTCAGACACCAATACATTTTATGGGCATTTTACTATGTCGCCAAAGGTTCAAATCGGAGGTAGTATTAGGTGATTTTAGGGATTTAAATGGATAGTCGAAAATTTAGATTCAATTTGCATTCCTATCTGTATTTTAAAATCAGATTTTAGATACAAATTCGGATAATCTATAACATAATGGGATATGAACACAGATATATGTCCCTAATTCTAACCTATAAAATTGATTCTATAGATATCTAATGAGTAATAACAAATTAAGTATTATTTTTATTAATTAATAATCTTGAGGGTTCTTGAAAATTCGATATATTTTGAAGAATAACAAAAAGAGACTCATGAGACAACTGAAAAATATGAACTGAGAATAAGCAAGAGAGATCCGGATAAAGAAGACAATAAAAGCATGAAAAAAAAAAAAAAAAAAAAGATAACGAGAATAGTGAAGAATCGAATTTTGGAACCGAATGATATCCGGATATCCGATAAATAATCTCTAGGTGCTTTGGCAAGAAACAGTGTTTAATTAGTGTGCACATTATTAACATAATTATGCTGCCACAATCAATCCTGACCATTCAATTATGGATAGGGACATCTCTTGTCTCCCCTATACACAACTTTTACATCCACATACCTGAATTTAGGCTTTTGGAATTGTTGATTGGGGAGAAAGTTATTGGAGTTATTATAAGCAATCACCAATGTTTTTGGGAGCAAAAAAGGATGAAAATTCATATATTATATACGAGTGTAGTGAGAAGAAATTTTAGAATCTCTTTCACATTCTATGTATCCCGGGTATAATTGCATTTGAAGTTATTGAAGTTTGAAAAGAGTAAAGAGGCTTGTATAGTAGGAAACAATGCATTACACCTTTTCATGCAATGTATTTGCCACTTTGAAATTTGCATGCCTGCAATAATTGCTAGAATATATTTTGCTTGAATAAAAAATTTTAGGAAAAAGAAAGAAAAAAAAAATCTAATTATTAACTAGAAAATTAAGTTTAAATTCAAGGTTCAAGTGCATGGGATCGGTCTAGGATTGGCTCTCGGCAATTCTGAACCAAATTGGATTGGCCAAAAAAGTTTATAGAATCCCTTACATGTGGGTTTACCTATTCTTGAGGACTGACTAGGTCCAGATTGGGCCAATGTGATGATCCGTGCCGTGCTCTAAAACCTTCAGTGGAATACACTCAAATTTATGATCAGAATCCTATGAGATGATGTCTATGTATTATTTTTTGTTGATGGGAGGAGAACTTGACTTAGCAGAGTTTACAAGCTTAGCAATAGGACTTCTCCTCTTCTATCTCATCCTTTATGCCTTTGAGTCAGTTTCCCTCATCAAGTACCCTTTTTGCTCCCCTACAGCCTTGTCATCCAGTCCGGCTGAGCTGGGCCACTCCTGTATTCCTACTACCGAGAAGGATGGTCCTTCAGATGAGGATCCTTGTTCCGATAGGTGTTGATTGTTATAATCGCTCAAAAGAGATTCTTGATGAATTGAAGTAGCGATAGAGAAGGTAGCGAACTAAGTCCTCTCTCTTCCTCTAATATTGATGTAGTTCGAAAGCATGTTCATTTTGTTGATCAGGTGATTGTCCACCCTTTGAATGTTTGGGACAACCATGCGAGAAGTATTATCAAGGAGTCCTCCGTTAGTGATTTTTTGGATAGCGAAGGCTCTCAATCTTGGCCCCTTATGACGAGCCCTTGTCTTGGGGGGAGGATGATACTAATAAATTCTCGCACCATTCAATATGTGATGGGAATATTGTGAGAGTTCTTAGTTCCACCTCTCTAGTTTCTTTGAGAAAGAATACCCACATTCATACTCCTTCTAACCATCTCCGAATCATTAAAAAATGAATATTGTATAGTGGCCAACCTTGCTGTTTACGGTTTTTGGTCTTATTTTGTCTTTGTTGGTTGTTGTTTTTTATTAATATCCTTCTTTTGAAGGACCAGTTTGTTTGTGTTCTCTTTCCTGAGTTAATATATATATATATATATATATATATATATATATATAAAACTCATGGATCTAAGTTTTCAGATCCAAAGTGAACTTTGGACCTAGTAAGGTTTGACTTTAGCCCAGCCCAAGCCCAAAACTTCAGAATGTAAAATGTAGGGTTGGGAACCTAGACCATGTAGGTTGAAGGCAACCATATGGCCATCATTGTTTCTGTGTGTGGTAGACTTTGTTAGTACTTGAACTTTTTGAAGGGGTTGCCAACAACAAAGGTAGGGTTCTAAAGAAATGACTAATGATAAAGATAAAATGAATGAAAAAAATTTCATATACACCCCAATAAGGATTGCTAACATCATCTATACCTATAAATTTGTAAAAACATCATCTACCACCCAAAATCTTTGCTCTGCTAATCAAAGAAGTCCACTCCGTCAAAAGATTCTGGTTAGTTACTGATGTTAGCTCAAATGAAATTTCTCATGAACAATATTGCCCTTATAATTAAAGTAAAAGATCATTTTACCCTTCTTCTCCTTCTTTATATCTCTTTATTCTTCTTTCCTCTTCTGTTTTCCTTCTTCAATCCTGATCGATGGCTGCCGAGGGTGGAGTAGTCACTGTGGTATCGGGTGAAAAGTAATTCCATAGAGCTCTGTAATGGTAGAGTTGGAGGAGATGATCTTCCTTTTTATCTTTACTACCATTTTCATTTTAATATTCTTCATTTTTTTTTTGCCATATTGTTAATTTTTTTTTTCATCTTCTTTTCTTTGGAACCCTGAAACTCATTCCAAAAGAGTCTTGAGAATTCGATCAAAAGCGTTTTGTCGCTTAGATCGGAGGTTTCAGGAGGAAACGAGGATGAAGACCTTAGAATCTTCAATCCGAGAGTGAAAGAAGGCCAAGATTTATGTTATTTGAAGCTTTTTTATTGATTGATCTGTTGCTTCTTCTCTTCATCTCGTGGAAGGTTCTTATTTTATTTTTTTGGCTCGACTTCTTTCTAGGGTTCAGTCTTTCTTTTTTTGTTAATAGAGTGAAAAAAAAGCTTCAAAGTCTGATTTGGAGTTTCACCGTCATAATCAAAGATTTAGAGGGGAGAGGGGAATGAGACCATTGATGAATCTTGGAACGTTTTCTTGAGACGGAGATGGGGAGATTGTTGTAAGTACCACTACCTGATTTTAGAGTGGTTGTTACAGGAACTGGATCAGGCGCCATAATGGAATTGTACAAAGAAAGAAAAGTTTTTGCAGTTGTGGTGGTTGTAGAAAAGGGAACGACGCCAAAACTCATCTGGGTATCGTAGATATTAGTGTTGTTTCCAATGACATTCATCATTTCTTTGCAGATTCAATTCAATGGAGATATTGAAAGTATGAACAAGAAAAGAACAGAGAAAGATTTCAAAAACCAAGAACAGAGGTGTAGAGAGAGAGACAGAGAGAGAGAGAGAGGATGTAGTAGTAGTGACTCTTCCCAATTAGTTGGGAGGGGAAGGGATTGAAATACCGTGCTTCTACGGCCATGAAAATGGACTGTAACAAAGGAAAATCCAAACCCTTTCTTCAGAATTCTCTGTCTTTCTCCTTCGAATAGGAAAAGCCTAACCCTCTCTTTTGAATTCTTCGTCTTTCTTCTTCGATTAGTATAACTAACATGGCATCGTTTAACATAACATCACGTTGCTAGAAAAATCTTCACGTTGCCAGAGAAGAGGGCAGTTTGGAATAAATCTTTTAGGTTTTTTAAAATTAAAAGGATAAAATATAAAGATAAAGGGTAAAATTGTATATAAAAAATTTTAGTGATTTCCGTCAGTTAAATAGACTTAGGTGATGTTTTTGTATTCTTGTAGATGTAGATGATGTTAGCAATCTTTGATAGGGTGTAAACGAAATTTTTCCTAAAATGAATATACTAATGGATTTTCCAAGAAAATATTTTATATTGAACAACTGGAGCCCAAGGAAAGAGAGGCTTGGAAAACAAAACTTAGACTGTACTCCATTGGCCAGGCCAATTGCATGGGTATGATTTAGGATCAGTGGCAGAAATAACCAATATATTTGGTTTTCTAATGGGTCATATAATCTACGTGACTGGAGCTAGGAGTGCAATCCAATCTGGCTGGACCAGGTTTTTGAAGACTCAGACCCAGTGCGGGGTTCTCAGGGCTCATCTCTAGCCAACGCTACAGGACTCTGGGCAGGCGAGGCTTGGCCTTATTATTATTATTTTATCATTTTTCATGTTATTCTTACATAAAAAAATTCTCAATATGTATATATATTTAATATATTAAATCAATAGAGTTTATTAAAGGTACCTTAAGCTATTTTATCTTATATACCTTTATGCATAAAGAATACATATATCATATTGTGAAATTTTCTGTGAACTCCTACTGTTTGGCTAATAGACATGACGCACCCCCCCCCCCCATTTGGAATCCATCTAGCGGATATTTATTAAGGATGTAAATGGATAGTCAAAAATTCAGATCCGATTCTAATTCGCATCCGTTTAAGGGAACCGAATTCGAATTATCGGATTCGGATACGAATTTGGATAACTAGGGTCAGATTCGGATGCGAATCCGGATTTTGCTCAAACGGATCGGATATAATCCGCTTCGTTTAGTATTGAGTTAAAACACATATACCTTAGGGTTATAAATATATAATCTTATCTTGTCGATTGGTCTTTTCCACTCTGCGTTGAGGCCTGCGGCTGAGTAAAAGAATGTGGGAAAGAGAGATACTAAAATTAGGGTTTGGAGTTTCGAATGCTGACTGCCGACTGCCGATCGTCGATTGCCACTGCAAACCATTTTTCTCCTTCTTTGTTTCATTTCCCTCAATCTCTTCTCTGCTTCGTTTCCCTTACTCCATTCAAATGCTTTCGTTTTCCTTACTCCATTCAAATGCTTTGCAGAAATGAGCACAACTCTTTTGGACAAGCTCTTTCAAGTCTTTCTAATGGCCCCTTTCTTCGTTTTATTGAAGGTAATTTTGTCTAATCCTCTTAAGTTTTTATGATTGTTTCCTTGAATTTAAGTGAAAAATAGATATACACCACCGTTTTTTGTTGTTTCAGATTAAAAGTTTTTAAGGGAAAAATAGATATACACCATTGTTTTTTGTTGTTTCGGGCTAGATGTCCTGTCTTTATGAATCATATCCAGGCTTTCATGCAAAGGTACAACTGCACAAGCTGAAATCGATGAATGGAGAAAATCGTACAAGCTGGAATTGAAGAATGGAGGAGCCAAGAATCAGAAGAAATTTCTTCGTTTGTAAATGGAAAAATGTGCCATTAATACAAATTATAATGGCTGTTGAATGATGCTGACAGTTTGTTTTAATATGATGTGGTGCTGAAATGGATCTGCAGAAGAAAGAACATTAATAGTGATGACAATGCCTCCCAACACAATGCCTCTTCATTTTCTTGATAACTCACTTATTGTAAGTTTTGTAAATTGATTTGTGTTTTGAATTGATTATTATTGTACATTCAGTGGCGTATACAAGAGAATAAAATCTGTAAACTGTTTTGTAAAATGTAAACTGAATATTGCATCTCATCTTTCGGATCGGATGTTAATCGGATAATCCGGTTAACAAGCAAATTCGAATTCGAATTTACATTTTTATAAATCCAGCGGATTCGGATCGAATTCGGATAGCATATTCAGTAAGCGGATTCGGATGGGGATAGTGACCTATCTGTCCCAAATCCAATCCGTTTACATCCCTAATATTTATCCTTTTTAGTTTACAAATTGTTACACTTAATTCTATTTCGTTAATTGTCCTCCATTAAATATGACGTACATGATACCACAGTTCAAAAAAAAAAAAAAATCAAAATTTCCCGTGACTCTATGTGAAGATATGTTTTTGCCCTAACTTACACTTAAGCTTATTGAGCTGGCCTCCTCGACTCGATTTTTTATTCTAACCAAAGAAGCTTCAACCATATTCGCTGCAACTCCACCCCGGCGACTTGGAAGGCACCACCTGATCAGGACCTGCAACTTTTCATCAGCGACTCAAGCGAAGGTAAGTTTAGGGGTTTTCTCCCTTCTCTCCCTTCCTCAGCGACTGGATTCTCTATTTTGTTTACTTATTGTTGTTTTGGGCTGTGTCTTCAACCATTTCCTGATTTGAAAACTTCTTTTCTCTTATTTTTATACCATCTTTTTTGATCGTTTTACTCTATGAATTATATGCGGGACTTATCGATTAGTGAGTTTAGCATGTGAGACTTGTGTTGTAATCCTATGCTTGTCATAGTAACTCATGCTGCAATCCTATGCTTTTCAGAATGGATCCCATTGCAATGACATGCACTGTTCTGTTGTTTGGATTATATGGATTTGTTGGTACATCTAATTTCAATCTCAGATAGATTTAGCTATGGGTATCAATTTTGAGACCGAATCGGTTCGAATTAATCTGAAATTGATCTAGATCAAATTTTTATCAGAAATATTTTGGGTTGAGGTATGCATATCCTATTGTTCTCAGTCTCGGCCAAGCTAATCCGAAATTGGACAAAAAAAAATGGATCGATGAATCTGAATTAACCTGGACCAAACCAATTTAAACCAAATATTAAACTTTAGCTTCACTACTTCAACCTTGAGGATGGTCTTAACGGGTTTCCTAAGAGGCTTTTGACCCGAACTAGCCTGAACCAACCCGATAATGACCCAGACCAAACCAATTTAAATTGAATATTAAAATTTAGTTTTACTACTTCAACTTTTTGGATGACCTTAACGGGTTTCCTACTAAGTTTTCGACCCGAACTAACCCAACTAATCCGATAATGATCCGGACCAAATCAATTTAGACCGAATATTAAGCCCTAGCTTTACTACTTCAACCTTTTGAATAGCCTTAATGGATTTCCTACCAAGCTTTCGACTTGAACCGGCTCAAACCAACCCTATAAGTTAAGTCCAATACAAACTCAAAACTGGACTGTTCTATTAGTTTATGTGCACAATGTAGCCCACCCAGTCTGAACCTCTTAATGGATATGTTTTGATCAGGTCCTATGAAGCCCAATAGTGATTTGGCCTCGACCGACCCATTGACACTCTTAGATTTAGTTTAGTAACCTTAAAATAAACCCCTGTGTTTTTTTTATGAATTGCATTAGGAGAAAATGAATGGAATAGTCAACATGATATACCACTATGATCTTCCGGTTCATAAAAAGATAGACCTAGACAAGTACGAGTATATGAACCTAGTATATGGGATCCAAATCCTCTCCTCCCAGAGGTTCTGGAGGTAGACGGTTACCACCAGCTGATACCTGACATGTGGGTGTCGATTGGATCCGAGTCTTCCATTTCAACTGATAAGGTGAGCCAACAAGAGGTATCGGCTTATGTACCGACTTGGATGAAAGGCTTGGATCCAATCAACACTCATATGTCGAGCATCAACGGGTGGGAATTACCCTCCCGAATCTATGTGAGGAGAGCATTTGAATCCTAGTATATGACATGTAGAACAGTGTTTTCTAACCAAATGTATAGTTGTTATGGGATTGAGGAATTAGTAATTAAAACTGGTGATGATGTTTTGAATATACTGGCGATTCAAGAAAGATTGCATTCGCAAGTGATCAATTCAGCATTAATTATACCATAAATGAAAAAAAAAAAAAAAAAAAGGTTACCCTCCATCACTATAACCGATAGAAATTCCGTTATGAATTATTTCTACTTGTAAGAATACTGTACCAGCTACCAGTAGGTACCAAAAGTACCAAAGGCAACTGTTAAGAGCGCTAGGATTCTCTCCAATCCAATTTGTACGGATATTGAAGGAAGGTCAGTGGCCGTTGGATGAGTGTCACGTGGCTTTCTTCCAATCTAAGAGCTACATCAATTTGGGTGTATGGAAATCGAATTGGACACTACAACAAGTAACCATCTTCTACCTTTTTCAGTTCTTCCTTTTTAAATCGCAAAACAGAAGGAAGAAACACGATTTTCTCTGCAAAACCGAAAGCGAGGAAGAGAAGAATGAAGAATGGACTCCGGTAGGTTCTTTGAAACTCAAATCACTAAAGTGAGGAAGATTAATGAAGAAGAAAAAGAATAAAGAAAGAAGAAACCCCTGCAATTGAAAATGAAGAATAAGAAGAACAAAGAAAATTTCCACTCGGTTGGTTTATGTAATATCAATCTCAATCAGATTTAGCTCAGTAACCTTAAAATAAACCCCTTTTTTATGAATTGCACTAGATGAAAATGAGTGGAATGGTCAACATGATATACGAGTATTATGGTCTATCGGCTCACAAAAAGATAGACCCGGATAAGTATGGGTATGTGAGTCTCAATCCATATCCTCGCCTCTCAGAGGTTCGGGAGCAGAGGAGGCGGTCTCGTTAGATGACCAACACCTGGGGCTTAGGTGAATTTGAACCCTCCATTAGAGCCAACAAATCGAACCGATAAAGGGGTGTCGGCTTGGATGGAGGACTCGGATTCACCTGAGCCCCAAGTGTCGGTCATCTAATGGGGCCGCTGCCTCTACTCCCGAACCTCTGAGAGAAGAGGATTTGGATACATATGGACCTAGTATAAGACATACAATAGTGTTTTCTCAGTCAAATGTAATTAAAACTGATGATGATGTTTTCAATATGCTGGCAATTCATGAAGGAATAGAGCTAATTAAAGTAATTGCATTTGATGTGTAGGTAAGTGATCACTTCAGCATTAATATACCATAAACGATTACCCTCCATCAATAACCGGTAGAGATGGTATAAATGGTATACAAAGCCTTGAAATTCCATAATGAATTATTTCTACTTGTAAGAATGCTGTACCAGCTACTAGGTATAGAAATCATTTCCCGCCTGAGTTTGGGCAGGAGACTTGGCAGCCTGGATGGATGGCTGCCACCTGACTCTCGGGTGGATCCGAGCCCTCCATCCGAGCAGACACCCCTGTCAACTCAGCTTGTCGGTTCGGATGGAGGGCTCGGATCCACCCGAGAGCCATGTAACCATCTATCCAGGCCCCCAAGTCTCCCGCCCAAACTCAAGCGGGAGAGGATGTGGATCCCAGCTACTAGTAGGTACCAAAGGCCACTATTTAGAAGACAACATATGTAACACTCTGGTGCAGTAATACTGCTCCTAACCATAGAGAATGCATTGGGAAATGTAACTGATGAACTTTGAATGATCAGAATCAACATTGTTATACTACACTATAGAATGATTTTTTTCTATTAAGAAGGTGCTTCTAATTGTGTTCTCACTAACGGTCATAGGGGAACTGTTACAAATACATGGACTAGTAATGCTACGTCGTTCGTTCATAGTATGGAGACTGTTACAGGTGCAGCCACTAATAGGTGTGCAGCCACAGGTGGTAATGTTAGTTCATCCGGCCTGCAGTACTATGGAAAAAGATCCTCTGCTGCACTCCATTGTAGCAAAGGCGGCCTAGGCTATTTATAGTGCATCAGTATCTCAATGCTCAAGATCGAAACTGCTACACAAAAGTGCAACAGACCATCCATCCTAGTCCGTAATACTATAGCCTCTGTAGCGCACTTCGCGCTATAGAAGAACCAGATCCGGATCCTACAGATATCTGATCATTTTTTTCTAGAAAACGTTGAAAAATACAAGTAACATTTTTTTTCTAGGAAGATTACCAAACACCAAACTTTACCGTCTTAGAATTTCTATCATATGAGGGATTGATTGGTTGGAGGCCATCTTTTCGGGTTTTTTTTTTCATGAGTCAAGAAAAGAGTGGGGAAGAATAAACGGAATGGACGACGTTGTGCGTATTACTAAAGATAAAGGTCGGTTTGTCTCCCCCCATTATCTCCTTCTAAGATAGAAATCATCTCTGGGCATTAGAGAGGCGTTAGCTGTGACTGCACGGCTGGAGAGCACCTAGCACACATACCAATACACAAGCACGAGATTCTCTACTTCTAGATAGAGAAGCATTCTCAAATCCATCCCCAACATTTCTTTTTGTTCCACCAATTTTTCGTCTCATTTACTATTTATTTCAATTCCAAGCTTGAAGACAAGACGATGAGTCAGGGAAGGTTGGTATCAAATCCTTAAATAAGGTGGATTTTGGATTCACAGTTTCAATTGGTCTACTTGAAGCAAGGGACGAAATTAACCATCATTCAATCAGTGGGCCAATAGATTGAATCTTGAATCATCTTATTCCCCAAAGGCACCAAGCAAGATGCATGGATCGATAGTGTATTTCATCTTTTACTATGCTGGCGTGACTAGACAACAAGAGATGATTTTTATCTCTCCTATTTTATTTATTTATTTTTTTTCATTCTGTTATTTTATCTTCTAATTTAATTGGCTCTAACTGTAAACATGGGAATCACGTCTGCCGATGAATTGAATCACTCAGTCACAACTCATAGGTCGCCTCTCCTATTGTTGATGTTTTTTTCTTTCTTGGATAGGTAGAAACTTATTGCCGACATTTCTTCTACTCCAACATCCCAACCAACTAATCTTTTTCTTCGTATACATTTAGAAATATAATAAATCCTTGTTACAACAATATATATATATATATATATATATATATATATATATATATATATATATATATATATATAAAAAGCACATGATATTAGCTTGCCCTCTTTGCAACCTCCGAATAATCTTCTATTAGGAAATATCGATCCTTGGAATTCCCCTCATAGTTTTACAACTAATAATTTTCAGAGTTAAGTGTTCATCACTCACCCATAAGGCTTCATATAGAAAATCATGTGTTGAATATGTTTTTAAAAAAAATTATATTATTGGTAACCATGGATGATTGTGACGTGTAAACCTTATCCGTTGGATGGATGACTTATGACATAAAATATTAGTAAAAATAGGAACATGGTATGGAAACGTATTGGATCGACTAATCTGACCACAGACCCAATATCGATGCTAAGAATTGAAGGGTAACTGGTATAGACCACAGCTGATTCAGCTAATTCGATACTAATTATTAAAATCATGTTCATTACCTACATCCAAATATGCATAGCATCTCTTTTTCTTAAATATATTTTTTTTTTCTTTTCCAGGTATCAAGACAGTATCAATTATGTCCAAAACCGATTTAATCCGAGTTCAATAAAAAAACTGACATGTGGTTGATGCTATATATAATATTTCTCCAAATATTTGAAATCCATAAGCTATGATGAGCCCATAGCTAATAGCCCATTAGAAATTTAAAAAAAAAAAAACTAATAGCACTGTCCAAGTCCACCATTAATGGTGATTTATAGAGGTGTTAGAAATTAGAAAAAAAAAAAAAAGGAAAAAAAGAAGAAGAAGAAAATTTATACCAATCTTTCATTTTAAAGGATGCAAGTAAAGGCCACCCTTACTTGATCCTATCATGGTTATAGGAATTGGTAGCAGATCGGTCGATTTATATTTGTATAAATTCTTGTGCCAGATATTATATCGGTTTAGGATTAGATCGGCTGGCTAGATTGGCTATATATATATATATATATATATATATATATATATATATATATATATATATATATATATATATATATATATATATATTTTTTTTTTTTTTTTTAATTTTCAAAAAAATAAGCATTTAGAGGAATCAATCGCCATGTGTCGACTATGTATAGATAAAAAATTTTATTTAATTTTTTAATATAAAAATGATATAAACCGATTCATTTAATCTGAGAAAAACTTTGTTTGGACTGATCCAAATCGATATATACATGATTACATGAAGTGATGCCAATACCTGCAACCATGGATCCTATAGGAAAGGCTAAGGGCCAACAACCCCCATGGATCCAATAGTCATTACCCAAACATTTTTTATGTGCCATTTAAAACAGCGTCTAGCGTGTAGATCCAACAGGCTAAGATTACTTGGTATGCATATCCATACATCAATATGGGTACCGGATGATCCTCGTTAGATCATGAAAACTCTCCTGCTCTTGGATAGGATTTTTTTCTCCGCATAAGGCAGATACAGGGAGACCCACCTTACTTCAACTTTATGGTTCATGGATGGTCTCACCTTTATGTAGAAAGGGTCTGATTTGACTGGGGTGTCAATTACCATTTTATTACCCCTGTACTATGACGGTCTGTTTAGCTAATGGACATGTTTATATTCAATTTGCAATCGGTCTTATGTTAATCTCGTTATTTGGTATGTAAACAGATTGTAATGGGTTCATACCAAAGTATAAATAAAAACCGAAATAAACGTTAATTTACGAATCCATAATTGTTCTCGTGTTGTAGATTAGATACCTCTTTTGTTGGATTGTAAACGGTTCTTATTCGTCTTGTGGTCACCAAGTAGACGAAGATGAGGACTAAAAGATTGTATGGAAAACTCAAGTACTAAAAGAGAGGGATAAATAATTTAATGTTTTAAGATTGTATTTGTTTGGTTTAAAGTTTTAAACCAAGATTCAGTCCGATTTAAAGGTATTCGATTTATACAGGCCATTCAATCGGACTACACCCTTGCTCTATGAACGTCCGTTTATCAATCGTCTAAGCCCAACATGTTAATAATTAAATCGACCGGTCTCGATTCATAATCTATCCGATACGGTCGAACTACTAGATGCAGACCTGAAATTGACACAAGAATGTAATGGAACATCAAGGGCATTTATATATTGACCAAAAATTGGAACTCACATCATATAAAGCTAATGGTGGGTCCCATATCTCTTGGATGGTGATTTTTCCTTTGGTGGAAGATATAGAATCCTAAGAAAAAACACATACGTGAAGAGAACTCAAGATATGCATATCAACATTGATGTACCAATTTTTCCTTCGGTCCTATGAAAAGACAACCCATCTTTATTGCCATTGAATGGAACTCTATTAAAGGTCGGCACAGTTGGGGAGGGGAAGTTATGATCCTTGATTATGATCAAATTGGATTTACATGGTCTCCTCCCAATGGCTCAGGGAGGATGAGATAATTTAGTCCCAATGGTCGACACGTGGTTCTCGGATGAATCTGAGATCCACGTTTAAGGTGACAACTCCTGTCGATTTGGCTTGTTTGCTGGGTGTCCGTTTGAACGTAGGTCTCGGATTCACCAAGAATCACGTATTGACCATCGGGACTGGATTACCGCTGTCCTCCCTGAACCACTGGGGGGAGAAGATGTGGATCTGATCAAATCTTCGTGAAGAGAAACTTTTGGCATATGGTTGGATTTGGATTCTTTTTTGTTCGTTTAGTCGTTTTAATTGTCTATTCGAATAGGTTAGGATGTTTGGCACGTATGTTGATGTATTCTAATCCGTCTAATAAATGACTGAGTAGACAAGAGGAGATGATCTTTTTACTGAAATTGTATTTACTGTTCTTAAAGTATCTATGTAAGAAAAAATTTAAGGAAATTAATGGTGAAAAAATTATAAGCCTTGACTATATTTTTGATTTTTAATTAAAAAAAAATTATTTTAAAAAAAAATAATGGTGGAAAAATTATGAACCTTGATTCTCTTCCCCTCTTTTTCTACGGTAAAGAAAAACTTTCTTCATATGAGATTGAGATTGGCCTTTTTTTTTTTTTTTTTTTGGTAAAAGAAATTGGCCATTTTGATTCTTAATAATATCTTTGATTTTAATTTTAATTTCTAAGAAAATAAAAATTTTAAAGAAAATAATTTTTTTTTTAAATTGAAGAAAATGATAGACACATAAATTCATCAATTATCTCGAATTTTATTTTTAATTTATAAAAAAATTAAAAAGTTTAAAGGAAATTAATAGTGAGAAAATGTCTTCCATGTTTTTAGTCATCATTATCGAATCGGCTGATTAATATCGGTTTAAGCCAATGTAAATACTAATCCTGATTTTTATTATTATTTAAATTTTTTTGCCACATGTCACTATCCTATTGTTTGGACCACCGATTTTTATTGGTATCAAATCTGTTTCGCCCTTAATCAATATAATATCTGATACAAATACTGATACCGACACCTTAATCTAAGGGTGTCAAAATTAGGCCCAAACCGATTGACTGCCCGAGCCACATTGATTTAGCACGAGACCAACCCAACCAAAATGTTATTGGTCATGTCTCAGGTTTAGTTTTGGGATATTCTACTAGTCCCGGTCCAGTCCGAGTTAACCCGAGAAACTAGACCAATGACTCCGAACCCGATAATGATCCGGACCAGACTGATTTCTACTAAATATTAAAACCCTAGTTTCATTGTTTCACCTTTAACGGATTCCCTACAATTGGATTTAAACCGAACTAGACCGATACCACCTACGCCAAGTCCAATAAAAAAAACCAAAACTGAAACAATCCGATTGTTACCGTTCACAAATTAGCTTATCTTAACCTATCCAGCTTGAATATCTTATCAGACATGTTTTAGACTGACCTATAAAACCCAATAGTGACTTAATCCCAACTGAAACCAATCCAAACCAACCAACGAAGATAAACTTCCTCCATATGGGTTTTGCCTATTCTGATTGTTAAGAATTTTTTTTTTTTAATTTCTAATTGAAAAAGGAAAAAGCAAAATTTTAAGGGAAATTACTGGAGGGACAACGTTGGAGTTGGATTGGAAAGTGGGAGGTACCAAATTGTCTCATCCTTGAAATTCGGGAGACGTGGCAGCGACCTCACTGGATGGTCGCTATGTGGGGGTCGGATTCATCCGACCCCTCCATTCAAGCTGACAAATCGAGCCGACAAGAGAGTGTCGGCTCGAACGGAGTCCGACTCTTACATGGTGACCATCCGATGGAGTCGCCGCCACGCCTCCCAAATTATTGGGATGAGACGATTTGAATCCAAAGTAAGAACGGTTTCCGTTTTACAGTTAAAGCAGACCACGCCATGAAATCAACACATGTATTGCAAGAGTCACCTCTAACCTCCTCTACTGACCAAAAACGTTAGGGATAGGGCTCTGCCCGTGAACCCTGGGAATCACCATTTCCACCGGTTGAATCATCCAATCCAATGCTTCCTTCCTCCTGTAACGTTTCTATTTCTCATCCCAACCAAACTATCTTCTTCCCCTTTCCCATCTTCTCTCATAATCTCTGCTAATTTCATCAAAGCTAGCCCCAATTTCAGACCCACCATCTCCAGCACCGAAAGCCGTTTTGAATGCTGCAAACGTAATGTTTCCAGTGTTCTTGCAGACTCCATTATCTTCAAACCACATTACCCAGTAATCCCATCTATTCTTATCATCTCCTAATCCAACAATGGTTTTGTTCTTTAGTTGGATTAGTTACATTTCTGGGTCTTTGATCCTTCTAACCTTGGTTTCTGAAACTAGAGCTTCTTCTCCAGGAGGGTTTATTGGAACCAGAAATACCCAGTTTGTTCTCAATGATTCCGTTTTTTTCTTTAATGGGTTTAATTCCTATTGGATGATGCATATTGCAGCTGACCCAATTCAGAGGTACAAGGTCTCCAATGTCTTCCGTGATGCGGCCGGTGCTGGTCTCACTGTTTGCCGGACATGGGCTTTCAGTGACGGTGGCTACCTGGCATTACAGATTTCCCCTGGCACCTATGATGAGAGGGTTTTCCAGGTATGTTATATTAACAAAGATTTTGTTCTGAGTATGACAATGTGCATGCATCTTAATAATTTGTTGAACAATATTGTTTACTGATTTCTGTATTTTTTTAACAATTTTCAGGCACTTGATTTCGTGATTTCAGTAGCAGGGAAGAATGGGATTCGTTTAATTTTGAGTTTGGTGAACAATTATAATGATTTTGGAGGAAGAACACAATATGTGCAGTGGGCAAAAAACTCTGGTGTTCAGATTAATAACAATGATGATTTTTATACAAATTCAGTGGTGAAGGGTTACTACAAGGATCATGTTAAGGTAAAAATTAGACAAAAAGTTAATAGAAGAATCACTGAGATATTGTATGAATTAGGTTTTTGTTATGTTCACTGATTTGCTTAGATAGGTACTACTCGAAAGGGTTTGATTTAATGTGTTCTACTGATGTTACAGAGAGTTCTAACTAGGTTCAACACCATCACTGGAACTGTTTATAAAGATGATCCAACAATCATGGCATGGGAGCTCATGAATGAACCACGGTGCGATGTTGATTATTCTGGAAAAACAGTAAATGTGAGCCTAATATGATCACTTAAGAATGGAAATTAATATTTTGTAGATCATAGGAAAAACACAGTGAGTTTGTGGATTGGCTGACATGCTTGATCCTCTGTTTTACAGGGTTGGATTCAAGAAATGGCAGCATATGTTAAGTCAATTGACAATAAACACTTGGTTGAAGCAGGGATGGAAGGCTTTTATGGAGACTCAATGCCAGAGAAGAAGCAAAACAACCCTGGTTACCAAGTTGGAACAGATTTCATTAGTAATAATCTCATAAATGAGATTGATTTTGCCACATTTCATGCATATCCAGATATTTGGTAAGTAGAGAATCCTATGTTTTTGTGGAGAGTGGTGGGAAATGAAATGAAGTAATTCAAGAACAGGACAAGGATGGATAGTATTCATTCTGAATGGTAGGAATTTCTTGCATTAACATTCTTTAATTTGTGTATAGGTTATCAGGACAAAGTGAAAACTCACAGATGGCATTCCTGCAAAAATGGATGGAAAGTCACTGGACAGACTCAAGAATGATATTAAAGAAGCCATTGGCATTTGCTGAATTTGGGAAATCAAATAAAGATCCTGGATTCAGTATAAGTGTTAGGGATTCATTCATGAACACAATTTACAGTAACATCTACAACTTTGCGCGAAACGGAGGAACAATTGGAGGTGGTCTGGTTTGGCAAATTGTAGCTGAGGAGATGGAGTCATATGATGATGGTTATGAGATTGTTCTATCTCAAAACCCCTCAACAAGGAAACTCATTAATGAACAATCTCATCTCATGACTGAACTAAGTCATATGTTAGGAAGACCCCAAGGTACAGTAAGGCAATTAAACAGTCTAAGGCATGGTCATCCCTCAAATGAGCCTCTCAGACAAATATCAAACAGGCCGAATGGTCGGAATCATCGACGAAAAGGAAGAAAGTCAGTTCTTTAATTAGAGAATTTGGTCTTTGGTCTTTGGTCATGTATCAGGCTGCCATTCACATTTGAGTTTTGCTCCTACTGCTGCAAAAGTTGTCTTCTATTTCAAGTTTTGTTGATTTGCTCAATAACTAAATAAAAAGAGTTACAAGTATGATGATGATTTTACCCAAAAAAATAAAAAAAAATGAAGGAGTTGAAGTATATATTTACAAAAACTTTGGTTATGATATATGCTCTTATTTCAATTGCTGTCATACTGTAACCTTCATACTTTATATAAGCATATGAAGAGGGTGGAAGAAGAAAGAGGCTTAACTAAAATAATGAATTGCTCAGAGTAATAATATGATCCAGTCTGAATTACTACAGCTTTGATTGGTTGCAAAGGAATTTAAAGGTAAGGGAGGAAATATCAAACTTAAAAAAGAAATTTTTGTAATTATTACAGCAATTGGACTGTAATTGGACAACCAGATATAATTCAATGTTTTTCTTTTAATATATGAAAATCTAAGACTGAATTAATAAGAGACCAAAAAGACCAGACTGGTGATTATCAATTGTGGTTTGATTTTATAAACCAAACACTTTATTCGTCCGAAATCAAGCCAAGCGTATGTTCAAAGCTGATATGAATCGACCAATCTGATATCGATTTCTTGAACCATAAGCCCATGTAACTACACAACCACAAGACATGGGATTTGATGCCCAAATGGGCCTATGGGTGGAAAATAGAGTAAATAGTGGAGCTTGAAACCTAAGCACAATTCCCAACTGGGCTAAACTTTGGAGTGGGCCCATTTTCTTGTTACATTTTCCATGGTCAATTCTCTAGCTCCTTCTTTTATTCAATTTAATTTTCTTTTGGTTATTTTTATCTCTTTTATTTCCCCTAAATAAATAAGGACGGGTAAGGTCTAATAGTGCATCAAATATGAGCATAGAAAGACTATCATTGTGACAAATATGATTAATGACTCGGCCAAACCTGGCATAATTATTATTTTTTGGGTTAATTACACAGATGCTCTCTCTATTGTAATGAAACTACATAGAACTATCCTATTTTTACGAAAGTTACATAGAATACCCCTCTAACAATTCTATCATACAATCTCACCCATACCGTTACTTTTAACTTAACGGCAAATGGTCAAATTTTTTTAAGACAAAAATACCCTTACTAAGTGCATTTTTGAAAATAAAAAAGAAAATAAAAAAATCACAAAAAAAATATATAAAAATGAAATTGAAAAGTTTTGAAGGTAAAAAAGTCTTTTTAGCATCTAAAAAGAATAAACCCTTTTAAAATTTTTTTTTTCTAAAAGACACTTAGTAAGGGTATTTTTGTCTAAATTTTTTTTGATCTTCTGTCGTTAAGTTAAAAGTAACGGTGTGGGTGAGATTGTATGATAGGATTTTTAGAGGGGTATTCTGTGTAGCTTTTGTAAAAACAAGGTAGTTCTGTGTAATTTCACTACAGTAGAAGGGGTGTCTGTGTAATTAACCCCTATTTTTTTTTACATGACCGGCATAATTGCTATTACACGCACGGTTCAAAGTATCGATGTTGCTCACGAAATCTAACCCAATCGATACCAATCTGGACCGATCATAGCAATTGTAGATGAACGACAAATGGCAATATGACCCGTTGGATGGTTGGCACATGTCATCAATAATTTAAAAAATAATAATAAAAGCGGATGGGATAGGATATGGGCTTGGCTCCTAAGTATGGCAAAACCTTTGTGAGTTGGTGGTCATGTATGAATCTATGATGCAAGACGTCTACGCTGACATTGTATTTTAATCGTAATTCGTGAATGATGCAATAGAGAATAAGAGTAATTAGCTCAAATGGAAAATTATAGGATTCCAAAATTTGAAAATTTAATTACAAAGAACTAACATGTTGGTGGACGTGCCGGAGTGGTTATCGGGCATGACTAGAAATCATGTGGGCTCTGCCCGCGCAGGTTCGAATCCTGCCGTTCACGGTTTTTATCTTTTTTTTAAAAAAAATAAATAATAATATTCAGTTTGCAAGCCAAAATGGGACGAAATTTTAATTTTGGACATGTCTGATCCGGTCCAATCCGATATCTATTAACTTCTTTAATATTTCATGTCATATGTCAATCATTAAATAGATAGATCATCCGGTTTTTAAGAATATAAAAATAATATTTAAATTTTAGTAAAATAATAATTAATCTATGTCATGAGATGATGGGATCAATTCGAAAAAGATGTCTTTCCAATTGGATCGGACCGATACCGATCGATACCAATCAATCCGAATCAGTTTTGGATAAATTTTGAAAACGAATAATATTGTGTTGAATACCTGAATTTATAACTATTCATAGATGAGAAGCTTCAAAATTACACTTTTTTTCTAATTATGTTGATTTTAGACATTCCACGAATGCAATGCCTGAGGTGAAGAAACGTTTCAAAGTTGGACTGAGACCCAATCGACCTAAACCAAAACCTAACAGAGCCGACCCATTGACACCTCTTCAATATTTTTTTGTTGTCCTCCTCTTGTCAAAGTTGTCCCTTAGTCTCATGAATAATGCCATAGGCACTTCCATTTTTTTTTTTTTTTAAATTAAGTAGAACCTTAAAGGATATTGAATTCATGACATCTTCATTTTGAGATGTTGGTTTTTCACTAATTTAATTATTCCCTTGGATCCACAGGCACCTCCATTGATAGAGCTCATCACCGTCCATCTGCAGTGGGTATTATATTCTATAGACGGTAATGGATCCATGGGAATACCCGCCTGTGGAGAGAAACCGGCATTTATACCACCTACACCCGTAAAATTGTCAGATGCACAATGGAGAGATGACAGAGTTATATGCTGCAAGGATCAAAGTCAAGGTTGGAGGAAATTTGAAGGGTTACATTTAGCCATGTAAATTATAAGTGTTTATTAATCGAAATCATAATTATGGTAATCTCAATATACAAGGGATAGTTTTGGTATTTTATTTGGGAACTGATGTAAATTTGATGGTATAGTGAGAATTTCCCCACCGTGGTTGGTTTTCTTTTGCAAGATTATGCCCGCACAGTTCTAAACGATTTTACTTGTTTGGTGCACTTTGACTCTGTAAAAATCAGAGAAGCTCTTGCTATTAGATTGGCGATACACTCAACTATGGAGTTTGGTCTTTCAGATATTCATATCAAGACTGATTGCAAAGAGGTGATTGATATCCTTACAGCAAAGAAATCTTTTTGTGAGGCTTCTCTTCAACCCATTATCAACGATATTCTATTCATGGTTTCTTCCTGCTTCCACTCATGGTTTTTTATTTTTGTTCCAAGGGGAGTGAGTAATGCTGCTCACACCCTTGCTAGGAAAGCCTCATCCATTTCAGTTGGTTGATTGGCACCCTTCCATTCTTTGACTTCATGATGTTATTGTAAATGATGTCTTGATTCTTTTCTAAATTCATGATCAATAGTTTTTCTTTTTACAAAAAAAAATAAAAAATAAAAAATAAAAAATCCCATCGTAAATATTCCTCAGTTAATAATCATGGCCGTGTTTTTCTTTTTCTTTAATCAAAGTATCAATTAAATAAACTAAGATTGTATCACTAGCAAAAAAACTTAAATCTTTGAATCACATGTCAAGTTTCAATTCTAAATACCTTTAAATGAAAGGTTGAACGTAGGAGTGCAAATTTGGCCCTATGAACTTGAACCTAACTGAATCCGCACAAGGCTGGATTTGGGCACATGTTTTGTTAAACCTTGACAAGATAGGGTCGGGCATTGGGCTAACACTCAGGTTGCACCACGCCAGGGTCAACCGACCTTGTAGGCATGCACCATGCCAGGCCCAACCCGACCTTGTAGGCATTATATATATATATATATATATATATATATATATATATATATATATATATATATATATATATATATATATATATATATATATATATATATATATATCGAAAATTCCCAATTCCCACTAAACTGGATTTCTACTTGCAGCATTGATGCATGTTAGGGTTTTAGTAGAATTTCAGAGGTTCATTTACAATTTAATGGTGAGTTGGAAAAAAGTCAACAACATATGTTTACGGATGGATTGGAAAACATGGTCAGACCGACTATGTCGGGGCCAATAAGGGGCAACCTGACCTTGAGTCAATTTCAATCAGGGCCAATCCAACCTGGTCCAGCTCAATCCGGACCAGTCAGGGCGGGATTAGACCGGGCTAACTCCAACACAGTAGGACCTCGATTGACCTTTTTAGGTCATGAGTAAGGTCAATGCGGGCCTACGTTAAAGTAAAGGGATTCAGGATTGGACTGGGGTTTTAAAATACTCGACCAATTTCGCCGCTGTTGCAACCCTAGTTGAACATTTGAATAATTGCATTTAATTTGCTTTAAAATTTAACAAGAGATCAATCCAGTTTTATTTATGCCCTATCCTAGGTGGGCCCATGATATATATATATATCCCTAAACCAAATTTTATTTTCTGAATTATTACAAAATTTTCAACCATGATTATCAAAGCATTTGAAGTAACTTTTCTAGCCTTCTAGTCATATTCTGTATAGTATAAAGTTTAAAATGTTTAAGCCCATTAATTATGTTCCTATCACAATATTGATTTGTCTTACACGAATAGAAGTTTGTATTTGTTTAGTGTTTGTTTAGTTAAAGCTCATATGTCAAAGGTCATTTGTAGGATGTTGTGACCTTTACATTTTCATGGTGCTTGCATTTCTCTTACAATTATGATTTGGGCAGAGACTTTTTCCTAGCTATACCCTCAATGTGTCAACCTTTTCTTCCATGGTAGAATGGCAATGTTGACTAAGTCAAAAGTTAGGTATTCTATCCCTTTTTTCGTAGGTATACCCTCAATGTGTCAACCCTTTCCTGCATGGTAGAATGACAATGCTGACTAAGTGAAAAGTTTGGTAATCTGTCCCTTTTTTTCCTCTTTAGCATCTCACTTGGTATCCTCTGAATTCTCTTCCGTCATAAGCAAGGGTCATTCATTCATCATTCTTATTTTATTTTGGAGAAGATTTAAAATGTGATCTTTCATTTTGGGAAAATTTTCTCTCATCTGCTCTTTTGAAATGAGACTCTATAATGTAGAACACCTCACCCACAAAAAAATTATAATTCCCATCCCTTGTATATTGAAGTGCCCATAATACCTTTTCCATCCCATCAAAAGTCTTAATAATGTCTCTTTTTCGTGCTCCACTCTATCAAGAGCCCTTCCCCTTTGTAATGGTAGTTGGTATTTTATCGTGTGTGCCCATATGGATCATCATATGTAATACACACAAAGGTATGTGGCTTTGTATTTCAAATTATAGTATGTTTCTTGGTGAGGCAATGCGGCTTTTTCTGAATTGCATAATGGGAGATACATCAACACCCCACTCTCTTTCTCTCTCATCTGACATTCTTTATGCAATCATCCCTTCCGTTGGCAAGTGTAAGAAATCCATTCACTTAGATAATTGTAGAAAACGAACTCTAATCATGATGCAGAAAAATGAAGTGAGTGACATAGAAATTTTTTATTTTTTTGGTCAGAAGCAACATAGAAATTAAGTAATAATCATAACGCGATGATTTATGCTGTAAGATTTTCCACCTATGCTTATGCTGAGATGAGAATTGTTTCACTATCAAAGGAGAATGAGGTTATGGAGAGAATGCCGTCATTATAAATTTGTAACAAAATGGATACAAGTACATATATGGCAATATCCTTATAATCCTTACAAAAAATTTGTTCGGAAACATAATACAAGACATCCAATTCCTAACAAGATCCCTTGCCCATTAATCAAAATCTTTTGGGTAGTTTCAAAGCATCTCCTAATCCAAAAAATAATTGGAAACTTACATGCATATGCATTCCTTTGTATGCTTTAATTGTTCAATTTTTGTAATATAAACTCTAATAAGAATTAGGTGACAAGACTTTCTTCAAGTTGGTTCTCCTGGTTTACCATAGAAAAGAAAAAAAAAAAAGGAGGGGGGGGGAGGTGATTGGTTTCCCTGATTCAAATCCATTAGGTTGGATGGATTTACCACTGCAATTAAGTTGGTATTCTACTCCACCTATAGTGACTAATTATTAGAAATCTCCAAGGAAACTTTTTCTCAAATAATGCATGAAAACAAAATAAGGAGAAAAGTAGAGTAGGACCATGGTTTTAGGTATCGGTATCGTATCAGTCATGTTGGTCAATTAGTATTGATATCAATCATGATCGATATGGATATTTGATTGACATGGTATCGTTTTGCTGAATCGATATAGGGATTGATACCAAATCGAAACTTGACTGATACATGAGCAATACAGGCCGATATTGATCGAAAAATATTGGCCGACATGTGTCGATACAAGCTGATACTAACCAATATAAAAAAGAAATGCCACATCAACATATGATCAATATATGACTGATAATGAATGGTTGGTATCTGTATCCAATATCCATACTAATATTGATACTGATACGGATATCCCTTCTGATACTGTGAACTAAATCCATGAGTAAGACTCGCAAAAAGAAAAAAAATATATCGATATATGTTTTCGTGTTGCGCTTACTAGCCATAATATAATATCAATATGTTTTCATGTATTTTACAACATTATCATGCTTATGTAGTTCATTGATCAATATCGTACCATCTTTTAAGAAAAATAAGAAAAAAAAATGAATACATCTACGTCTCACTAGCTAGACCCCACAACAGAAACCTTATGCATTACTACGCCTCTTTTATCAAGTCATGCATGAACTTTTTGATGCACATTAACATAATGGTGCCTTTTCATATTTTTCCTTCGTTTCTAATCAAACAAAAGTATAGCTATGAAGCTATCTTCTTATAGACGCAGGTACGTGAATGACTTATCATTCTTTTCCCATCAAAACCTAAGTAAAAGAAAATTAAAAGGGTAAATCTAAATGTAACATTGTAGCCCAATTTGATAACCATTTGGTTCTCAATTCTTTGATTCCTGGATGGAATCACTTTTTCCTGATTCTATAGTTTTTGAAAGTAAGATTGTGTTTAGTAAACCTGCTTTGGGATTGTTTCGGTAATTGGTTGAGAACAGAATCAATGTTTGTTAAACCTTAATCTGTAATCGATTCTGGAGCAAATTGAGAGTAGAATGGGGTTATAAATTCATTTTTTAATTTAACATAAGGGGTTACTTTTTCTATAAATTTGCAGGATTTTCCTTACATTTCTTTCATCAACTTTTGTAGTAAATATAATCACTTTAATAAGAATCCACTTATCTGTCATTTTAGATAAACCAGTAGTATGTATTGACAATGTTGTTGAAACTGGGTCATATCACAGTCGATACTTTTTTAAACACAGAATTTGTCTCTAATCGTGTAATCGGGTTTTGATGTAAATCTAGCTCCAAGATAAATCAACTTTGGCTTTTCGTAGCAAACATGCATTAGTTTGATACGCCCCCTCGAGTATTTTAAAGTGGTGATAAAGCCAAATGCAAATGATAGATAATGGAAAAAATCGACTTTGAAAAACTAGTTGTAAATCCGTTAGGGGAACAACATACAACATAGGCTATGAGAGAGAGAGAGAGAGAGAGAGAGAGACCATTTATCATGAGAATTCGTCTTCCAAATGAGGGTCCCCCTACCTCTATTTATAGAGGTAGGCATGCCTTTACAAGGTGTCTCGGTACAGGTTTGCCTTTTAATTTGAATGGTTCAGATCGTTAGATCCAGATCTAAGGGATCAGATCGCACCCTTTACAAAGAGATTTGTCTCATTGTACAGATGTAACCATATGATCTAACGATTTGAGTTGACTGATCCTAATTCAAGCGTTGAGATCGCACTTTTTACCAAAGGATTTGTCCAATAAAAACAGATGTGTTTTTACGATTTAACGACTTGGATTGACTGATCTCAATCCAAGCATTCAGATCAAACTCCTTTGATAAGAGTATGTCTCTTTAAATAGTTATACCTATACACCAATGAATTTGGTTCCGGTTTGGGTCAAACGGGATAAATCGTATCCGACCCAACACAAACCCAAAATAAATCAGCTCCTAAAAACTACGACTTGAGCTGACCCCCACCAGTGCCGCGGGCTGAGCGTGCACGCATGTAAATGCAATCCAAAATCGATCCGAACACAAGGAAGGATGTAGTCTTCCCTTCAAATAACTCTATCCCTTATAGTTCCCAAAACTATAGGTACTTAGCCTCTTCCACTTCCCACGTGGGACTAAAGAAATAAAATTACCATATTTTATGCATTTCACCAAGAGGTCTTTTCTAAAGCTACTAACCTCACCTCACAAGTCTTATAAGCCATATACCATAAAAAAATAAAAATAAAAATAAAAAATCTTTTTTATTTTGAAACTTTATTTTAAAAATAAAAAAAAATTTAACAATTCCCCCACAAGTTTTAAAATAAAACCGATAAAACAAATGACAGTCTAATCATTTTAGAACAAAGACACGTCATCACAGATATCTTTTGGACTTGAATCTGCACTAGGTCTGACGAGCTACACTAAATAGTACGTGTTGAGTGAGACTCATTGAATATTTTCTCATTGGAGTAGACTAGGAGTGTTGTCAGACGGGCCCGTAACAATCCAATGAATGTGCATTAAGAAGAATCATCATGGAAAATGAGATAGTTCATGTAGGGATTGATGCAAATTTGACACTGTGAAGATCCTTGTTACAAGAAGAATTTCCTTTGAAGATAGAGAACTACTGGTTTTTTGAAATTCCTTAAACTCTATTCAAAGGAATCACACCAGTAGGCCGGACCAACTCCAGTGGAACGATGTTCCAATTTCTCCATTCTCCAATTCATGAGTGTGGGACCTTATCTAGGATCATAACCCCTCCTCTCCATTTACGGGTGTCAATTTTGGGACCAACCATGTCTCCTGAGCCGGGCCAACTTGTTAAAAACCGCATCGAACCACACCGTTTAGTGTCGGTCTTAGGCCTGGATCGATTAATAACTGGTCTTTCATGGTGAAGGGGTGCAACCTGATGATCGCCTGACCAAATTGACCAATTAAAGACCGATTAAAGTTCTATATAAGTTTCATTTTTTATTTTTTTCAGCTACTTTTTCCTCCCATTTTTCCCTCCCACTGTTTAATTTTTTTACTTTGTCTTTATCGGATCCGCATCGTCTCCTCCCAGTGGTTTGGGAGGACAGTGGCAACCTATCCCAGATGGTTGCCACGAGATTCACATCCGAACCGACACCCAGCCGACAAGCTAAGCCGACAGAGGGTGTCGGCTCGGACGTGGGTCTCGGATTCACCGAGAGGAATCCGAGACCCACGTGGCAACCATCCGAGATAGGTTGCCACTGTCCTCCCAAAACCACTGGGAGGAGGTGATGTAAATCCGTCTTTATCCCTCTCTTTTTCTCTCTCTTGAAGTTCAACTGATTTAGGATTTAACTTTCTTTGTTCAAATTTCATAAAATTTTGAATTGATGGGATTAATTTCTAAATTTGTTTCCTAACTATGTTCTTTTATTTAAGGCATGACTATTTTCTTTTATTTTATTTTTTTAGTAAAACTATGTTATTTTATTTAAGAACTTAAAATAGGTTATGTTCTTTCAAATTTTAATAAAGAATATAAAATAAGCTATTATGTTGTGAATGTAGAATAAATAATGATTAATTGCAATTGAACATGAGTCAATGGTTAAACCAAATAGTATAACCGAACATAAGACCGAATAGCATAACCGATTATAACACCGAATAAAATAACCGATTATGGACTTTAATAGACCGATTAAACTAATTAACATAAGACCAATTAGGGACCTAGACTGGCTGAACCGAATATAAACGAGTCAATGTCTCCCAAATCAAAACCGTTTAATTAAACATATCGATCACGATGCAAGGTGTTAAATTAGTGGAGACCAGTTAGGTTCGACCAAGACCGACACATTGACACTACCCCTATCTCCATGGGCGAATGTAATTTGGTTTTCTTACCATATTCTTCGGCACTCCATTGTGTGGAGATGTCTACTGAACACCCTTGCTCCAGCCAATCAGCTGGGCCTGGGAATCCCTCATATCCAGGTTAATGATGCTTGCTGTTTCTGTTGATTGAGTAAAGATTCTAGAGAGCACCTCTTTTTGGAATGCGAGTTTTCTTTCCGTGTTTGGAAGGAGATGTTGGCATCATGCTGCCAAAAACATAGGCCGGCTACTCGTGGAATCTTACATGAAGCATCATGGGTGGCTATCGCGTGTAAGGAAGGAGGAACTTTTGGCATATATGGTGGGAAAAATCATCTTCTATGTAACGGTTTACCACATTTGGCAGGAGAGGAATGGAAGAATTTTCAGTTACAAGACGATTTCCCAAGGAAAGCTTGCTAACAAGATCCGTTCTGAAGTTAAAATCAGAGTTAAGAGTATGAGTTTCAAAAACCCTGTCCCATCTTGCTTCGCCTTCTTGAAGTCTAGATGGATGATTCTCATTTTGCTGTTTCTCATATTGCTACTGTTGAGCTTATTTGGTCCCTGTGTGGGGGATAGTATGGATGATTCTCATTTTACTGTTTCTCTGTAGGTTTGGGCAGTTGTGGTGCTTCTGGGACGTTTCTTTGCTTTCATTATGCTGTGTAATCGGGTTTCCGTTCTTTTGATGGGCCTTTATTTATGCTGCTCCCTCTTCTTTCTAGATTAATAAATTATCTACTTATTCAAAAAAAAATTCCTAAATTAAAAAGGCAAAAGACAAGTTACATTGCCATTGGCTTAATGTGAGCACTCTTTTTCCCACTAATGGTCGTATAGAAATCGTCTCCCGCCTGAGTTTGGGCGGGAGACTTGGCGGCTTGGATGGATGGCCGCCACTTGGCTCTCGGGTGGATCCAAGCCCTCCATTCAAGTCGACACTCCTGTCGGCTCAGCTTGTCGGTTCGGGTGTCGGCTCGGATGGTGGGCTTGGATCCACTCGAGAGCCATGTGGTGGCCATCCATCCGGACCGACAAGTCTCCTGTCCAAACTCAGACGGGAGAGGATGTGGATCCCTAATGGTCAGTACAAAAATTATATTAACAAAATAAAGGATGTACAGGACTTTAGTTCAAGCTTACCCGGTTCAAATAGTTATAAAACCAGAAACTGACTTGAATCCCCACATTCGACATTACCATGAACCGGAGTCAAGACAATCAAAGACATTAGATTGAGTTTCCACCTTCGGTATGACCATTGGGAATCCCTTCTAGAGAAAAAGTTTAGATACAATAACCATCAACCCTCAAAAAGATATCGAGGCTGGTCCTGAAAGTCCCAGTTTATATCAAATTCAAATACACCTACCATGTGTGTTTCAATTTTCTAGTGAACTTAAAGTTGAAACCAAACCATAAAGAGAAGATTTTAAAAAGCTAATAAGAAGAAAGATAAAAATAAAAAAAAAAAAAAAATGATCACCCACTTTCTTTATGTATTGGTTGGAATTGTGTCTGACCCAGTTATTCCCATAAACTAAACCATTAAAGGGAATAATCCAGGTAAGTGAACCAAAGCCTACTCACTCCAATCACCCTCATCCCCTATATAAGGACCCTCAATCTCAAGTTAACACAACACACAACCACCCTTCTCTCTCTTTCTCTCTCCCCCCTCCCCCTCTCCCCCTCTCTCTTTCTCTATACCATACCAAAGCAAGATGGAAAGTAACACAGTGGCTGGCTTTTTGTTAACGATCCTTGCATTGTGTTGTGTGATGCCTACCTTGGCTACAGATTATACAGTCGGCGATACATCCGGATGGACGACAAATGTTGATTATAGCACATGGACTAGTGGGAAGGCCTTCACCACCGGCGACTCCCTCGGTTTGTTAATTACTTTCTTCTCAACCCTGTTTTTTTCTTCATGTCCATGAGACCATTACTAGCTCCATGGTAGTCTTTATATGAAGCTATGAATGATCTATGAGCAATTCACTATTTTATTGATTCAAAAGTGGATACATATGTCAAAAAAACCAGTAACCCATATGCCTGATATATATGAATTTGGTTGAAGCTTAGATCCTGTTTGTTTCCATGTAAAATGATGTAAAAGGAAAATTTTCATATAAAATATCATTTGGATGAAAATATTCACAACAAAACTATCATGGGTTTTATTAACTGATCTTCTTATGTTTTTTTAATACTTTTGTACAGTTTTTAACTATGGTGCTGGAGGACACACAGTGGATGAGGTGGATGCAAGTGACTACAAGGGTTGTACAGTGGGGAATTCTATTACCACGGATAGCAGTGGAGCTACCAAAATTACCCTCAAGACAACAGGAACACATTACTTCATTTGTGGAGTGGCTGGTCATTGTGCAAGTGGAATGAAGCTAGCTGTCACCGTGACAGGAGCTGCTTCAACAACCCCATCTACATCACCAACAACCAGTAGCAGCCCCACCACCACCACCCCCACCACCACCACCACTCCCTCCACCACCTCTTCCGAAAGCTCATCCCCAACCACCATGTCTCCAACCATAGCCATTTTCTTCACTTCTCTAGCAGTTTTTAAGTTTATTCTCTCTACCATGACCTAGACCAGACACATTAGCCAGGATGGAGGCAGTGCTTTCTCTCTCATCTCTCTCTCTCTCCTCTCTCTGGTTGGTAGTTTCTGTTAGGGTTAGCTATGAATTTAGTGTTGGTTTTGGAGGTTGGAGAGACGTTTTGCATTGTATTTCTCTTGTGTAACTGTAGTCATCAATGGAAGTGAGGTTTGGTACTCAAATTGAGCTGTAATAAAAGATATTGGATATAAATTAATTAGTTGCTTTTGTTTGAGAAGAGAGTTTGGTAAGGAATATTGTTGATAATGATGGTTGTGGAGAATTCATGAGCACAGTGGAGTTGTTAGGCTCTTAGTGATCTCACTCTTTACTCTTAAAGATTGAATTTGGTAAGTATTCTTAGAATGTATTCTAGATCATGAACACATTCTGAGATAATAAAAACAATATTTGGTATGCATTCTCTTTCTTAAATTATAGAGTACGTTAATGAATGTGGTTCATTCTAAAACACGTTCTTTAACCCATTCTATATAATGCCTCACTACTTAGTCTATTCTCATTCTATTTTATTAATGTAATATCCATTTCTAAGATTGCATATTCTGAGATGACAAAAATAGTATTTGGTATGTTCATTCTCAGATCATGGAACGTGTTCTCTAACGAAACCCATTCTAGAACATACTATTTAGCCAGTTCTCTATTTTCCTCCTATAATGAAAATGTCTTGTTTTTTAAACCGTTCTCATCTTATATTAAGAATTCATAGCAAACACAATCTTAATCCAGTGTTGTCTTTTTTTGATAATTGCAAATCCATTATAGTATATACATGCATTATGGCATTGGCATTTGCCATTAACAAGTATCTTGGGTCCCTTTTTTGATAATTTAAAATCCATTCTGGTATGTATCCATGCATTATGGCTATCGACATGGGTTGTTAAAAAGTGGTATTAGCTTTGGGATAACGTAAAGGTGCCATTACTCCATTAGGCCGGGGTTGTTGAAATGGGATAACTTTGTGCCTAAGGTTGATATTGACGTGTCATGTGGAGATGATTCCATGTCATGAGATTCTCTCATGTCTTTAGGGGAAACGGAAAAGGGGGGGTTGGGACACTGCACCTGCCAAAGGCAAAGTTGTCAAATTCTGGTAGAGTTGGTGAGAGAAACCGCAGCCCTACGAGGTATGATTGATCATAAGGCTCTCACCCTTTCAACCTAACCCTACTTCTCTCGAACCCAGGGGTGGGTGGGGAGACAAAATAATATTCATTATACATCAATGAGATGAGCAATTTTGTCTCACAAATCTAATTTCTTAATTTTAAATTCTTGATCTTTTTGAGGTATTGGTGTTCATCAGAGCTATCTTTTCGAGATTTTACTGTTGGTTCTACCTAAAGCAGATCTTGAGAGGGGTGATCGAGTTTGGAGACAGTTCTAATTTTTGGTATTTTTTGCATTAAGTGAGATCACTTACGTATATGTATTTTCTTATTGACATCTTTAAGATTTTCATTTTTTTTTCATTTCTTTTAAATACATTATTTAAAGAAAATTTGACTCTCAATTTAGTTGTAAGGGAAATTAAAAAGATGATAAATGAATTTTTTAACTTAAAAAGAAAAGTATTATTGTTATAATATAATATGATTGTATAAATTATTTAAAATTTATTACATATTTAGTAATAATAGTTATTAAATGTAAATTTTATTTATATTTTTCAAATACAAAAGATTTGGATAAAAAGTAAAATGTAACTTAATAACTAAATATGAAATGATTGGAGTTAATTCGGTAGTTAAATGATGGCATATGTAGTAATTATTATAAAAGTCTTTTTAAAATTTAAAATTTTCACTTCTCTTCCCTTTATTTCCCCTTATAACAAATTAGTCTTCGTTAATAATAAGACAAGAAACAATCAAAATAAAGTTACACATTGTTTCTATATCCTACTCTCATCAGCCTTAAAATCTCTCCCATCTTCTTCTCACCCCTACACCCAATATTTGCACTAGGGGTACAAATTTGGCCTTGCTGGCCGAAACCTGCCCTGACCTATCTTGGATTCGAGCAGGGGTTGGGTTGAGATACCCTGGCCTTGAGGGTGGGTTAGGATTGAGAATTTCTAGCCCTGACTTAGGGTCGGGCTGGGCTTGCGTTAAGGCTTTAGACAGAGCCCGACCCTGTCTTCTTCTTTCTACCTTCTTCTTTCTTCTTTTTCTTTTTCTTCCTTCTCCTCCTCAACTTGATCTTTCTTCTTCTTTCTTTTTTCTTTTTTCTCTATTCTTTTTCTTCTTCCTCTTCCTCTTCCCCCTGTTCTTTCTTATTCTTTTTTCTTCTTCCTCTTGTTATTTCTTCTTCTTTATTTTGTATTCTGTATTCTTTATTCTATTTTGTTCTTCTTTATTCTTCCCTCATTCTTCTTCTTCTTCTTCTTCTTTATTCTTTCCTCCTCCTCCTTCTTCTTTTCCTCAACTTGCCCCAGCCTTTGCATCTCCTTTGCATCTCCCTTCCCCTTCCCCATGGTCAAGGCTAATCAAAGTCAGTCCAGCCCAACCCCGAGGACAAGTTAGAATTGGATTTTCAGGCCCTGAATTAGGTCCAGGCCGAGCCTGGCCTGGACCAAGCTCAGGATTGGGCTAGGGATTTTAAAAAGCCAGGTCCGGCCCTAAGGACGGGTTAGGGTTGGCTTTTTCAAGCCTTGAGTTAGTACCGAACTGGGCCTAGGCCACGCTAAGGGGACCTAGAGTTGGATGTGGGTTTTAAAAAGCCTGGTCCAACCCGACCATGTTGAAACCCTAACTTGCACCATGTTTTTAGGAGTTTTTCAATTTTTAAAAACATCAATGATCTTAAATGTTTAATTTTTGTATGTTTCTCAATTTTCTAATTCTTTTTAAAAAGTCACTATAAAATCTACACAAGAAAAGATGATGAAGAGGGGATTTGGGAGGAAGAGGAGCTATGGAGTTCCGACAATTTGAGGCTAATCATAACTTTTTGGTTTCATTCTTGTATAGCATGGGCCACAAATGAAAATATAAGATCTTTTGTTGTGGCCATTAGATTGGAGGAGCGTCAAGTGTTTCTCATTGAGTGGTCACACATTCCTCCAATTAAACGGTCAATTGGGGAGGATTATAACAAAGCTTTGAAAATCCAATTTATACAAGGATTGATCCATTGGTGACTAGCAAGCACCAAGAGTTTGAGTCAATATGCTGACTCGTATGTGTCTAACTCGATTAAGTCAATATAAGGATTGAACGAGTTTGGGTCGAGCGACCAAGTAAAGTACCGAATTGAACACGTGATTTTCCTTTCAGGAAGAAGTTCTTTGGTCTGGTGACCAGAGAAATCCAAGGGGCAGGGATGGAACTTCAAAGGTAGAGGGAGTAGGATTTTGTGCCTTTTTGAGGGTGACATACTCTAGACTGTGGAGTTCCTCTATTTCTTGATCCCCAAGTAGAGTTGAACTCGACCTCTTTCAGATGTTGGTATTTATCAAGTAAGCTACCTCTTGGGGTTGATTATAGAATCCCTTAATTGAGGGGCAGGTCGGAGAAATTTTTTTCCTTTTCATAAAATCATGTTATGGAGAGGATTTTACCTGGGTGTAAGCTACTAACCATTACAACAATTGCCTTCTTCATTATTTATTTTAACAAAATTATTGTTTATTTTAAATTTTGGAAGAGGGTTCCTACAATGCCATTGAGGGAGGAATACTCCACCATGTACAAATAGGTATGGAGGCCCATGAAGTGGGGGAGGAGGGAGAGATTGTCAAGGGAAGAGAAAATGAATTGTGGGAGAGATTGTGAAAAAGAATCCCAAAATTGAATTCAAGGAGATATTTTTCCATTAAAATTTTCTTGCAAAATAGCATGTATAAGTCCGACCCATTATTCTTTGACTCTATGAGTTGACTCTGTTCAAAAAGTTGGCCGAGAGGGCTGCACATAATAGAATCTCTGTTTATTGGACTTCGTGTCCAGATTTTGTAGCTCGTGAGGAGGTGTGGGATGCTTCCCACAGACCTCGCTATCGTTTTGTGTAATCTTTTCTCTTTCCCTGGATAGCTCTTGGTAATACCAATGCCAAAGGTGGGAGTTCTACCTATTAAGGGTATGTATTTCTTTTCTTTATATTTATTAATAAAAATGATCCTTAGCAAAAAAAAGACTACATTCATAAGTTCCCGCCAAGTTGGATAATTAAATATCTGGGCATAGACACATAAATTGAAAGGTATTTGATTGAATTTGAGTCCAAAATTTGACACACAACTAATCTAAATATTGCCCCCTTTTATCCAACAGTTGGAATTGTTTCATCGTGCTACTACCTGATAAGACTACATGGCATACTAGGTAAACTTATTTGTTTGGGCTGTGAATTATCAACTCTTCATTTCCTTTACAATTATATTTAACATATGTTTATATTTATTTTTTCTAAATTTTAAATTGTGAAGATGCATTATAGGTGGAATTTTGCAAGAAATACCGCAAAGTTACTATTTCAGGTATCTAGGCTTAATCATAAATAAAGAAAAGTGATATAGATGATGATTTTCAGAGAAAATTAAAATAGGATGAAGGAAGTGGAAGGGTGCTTCTGAAGTACTGTATGATCGACATATTCCTTTCAAACTCAAAGAAAATTTTATAGGGTGGTCATTTGACCGACTATGATTTATGATGCAAAGTGTTGGGCAGTTAAGAAACATCATATAGATAAATTCAATGTAGTTGAGAAGAAGATGTTGAGATAGATGTGTGATGTGTTGTAAAAATAGAAATGATAAGGTAATGAATAATCGTAGTATAGTTTATTTAGGAGCATCGTTGATACATAATAAGCTACGAGAAATTCATTTGAGATGGCATGATCATGTTCAATGAAAGCCATTAAATGCTTCAGTTCGGTGAAATGATTAATTCAGAACAAATGATCTAAAAGAGCCAAAGGCAGACCTAAGATAATTCTATGTGAGGTGGTGAGAAAAAACACGCATAGCTTAGGCCTTATTTCAAATATGACCTTGAACAAAGTTGATTGAAGGGCAATAATCCATCTAGCCGATCCCATTTAGGCTCTCTTTGGTTTGTATTATATAATGTATTATATAATATATTATAAAATTTATGATTGTTTGGTATGATTTATAATGTCTATTTATAATTAAAATAAATCAATATAATTCATTATCTACAAATAGGTGAGTATCTGTTTATCATTATTAGAATAATCTATTAGGTGATTGTTTATATTTCTCATTATATAATGTATTATGTTTAGTGGTACCAAACGGTCATTATTTATTACTCATAATCTATTATCATAATTGATTTGTCACAAATACCTCATAATACATTATATAATACAAACCAAAGAGAGCCTTAGTTAAGATAAAACTTTATTATCATCGTGATTATTGTTGGTAAGTAAAGTGGGGCTAAAATTTTAGTTACAGCTAAGCTCTATCCTCCTGCTCATATTGCAAGTTTGTTATTAATTTGACATCCATGTGTTGAAAAAAGTTTCAAATAATGGTGCAGATATAGTTTTGAGTAATAATGACACTTGAAAATACAATGTGGGCCATACGACAAAAATAAGGTCCAAACTTTATATATGACTAATTCAGGTATCTACTTACTAATTGACAATGTGGATTGACCTTGTGGCATGCCTTGTCATGAAAATTGGAGTTGCTAAAACTGCACTTCACATCTATATTGGATTATTGGTGAAAAGGAATTGTAACCTATTTTCCGTTGTCCTTCTATTCAAACTAATTAATGTTTGCTTTCGTATGTATTATAGAATTAATTATATAATATATTATGACATATGTAGTTGTTTGGTATTGTTTATAACATTTATTTATATTTAAAATAAAATAATATAATATAAAATCTATAATAGAAGGTATTTATTATTATTGTAATAATCTATTATTATTATTATTTCTTTATGTCTAACGGTAGCAAATAAATGATTAGTCATAAAATAACTCATAAATATAAATATAAACTATACCAAAATTACTTGCGCAACAATGATGATCGGATGGTTTCGAACAATGTAACAATTTAGTTTATGACTTAAGTGGTCCAAAATCATTCCATCGAATTTAGTCAAAATGTTTTAAAATGACCAAAATATCCTTTATCTAAAGACAAACAATCTTGTATTTCAAAACGGTTTGAAAAAGAATTATTTTGAGGGACCAACATTTTACAAAAGATTCCATTTTGACCATGTGGGATCCACTTCCAAATTAAAATTAGATTTATAATTCTGAGGTTTCGTTTGATAACACTCTCACTTTTGGATTTCATTGATTTTGTATCCCTGACAGCAATTTGAGAGCTGAATACTATTTGGTAAATTTGATTCGATTCCAAGTTTTCAGGAATGAATCAGACTCCATTTAACTCTAATATCCCAAATTTAAGAGCTAAAAATACTAGTTCTCATTACTCAAAAACAAAAAAAAAAATAGAACTAAAAAAAGAAATCAGTGTCAAAATAAAAATTAACTGCCCCCACCACCACCATCATCACCTACCACCACCATCATCACCTACCACCACCACTACCATATAGAATGAACTCCAACTATTACATCATCACTAAAACAACTACTCAAATTGAGACTGGCCAAAAGATAGAAAAAGGAAGAAGGAACGTGCTTTCCAGGATCACCAGGTAAACCTCTCTTTAACACGTGCTTTCTCTCTCCTCTTCAATGATAACTTCAACCGATCCAGTCTCATATTTCAGAACCCAAACCCTAATCTCTCACGATCTCCCCCGGGCAGACCGTCACCAGTCCCGGCACACTCGTCTTTGGAGTAGTGCACTCGCACACTTTTTATATATATATATACAGTTGTGAAACCATGTGACAGTGTGACACACCTTCCCAGGATAAAGGGAAAAAAAATCCCCAACTTCTTACTTTTCAGTTTTCACCCAAACGAAACAAACCCCAACATTCCTGTTCCATGGGACCCACCTTCTCTCTCATCGTTTCTCAACCAACTATCTCGATCACCTGATCAATCTTAAGGTTTGGAGCAGAATGCAGCTTAGTGGGATTGCATAGAAATCGTCTCTTGTGGTCTCTTGTGGTCCTGTCGTTTATCAAGGATTAGATTTTAATCGATCCATCTTCCAATGTATTGGTAGGTGATCAAACTAATCCCCAAACCCTTGGATCAATCACAGAATCGTCCTGCCATAGGAGAGGATCTCCTTTCCGGTGGGATCAAGTTTTTTTCAACTTATGATATGACAACAAATATTTAAATATAATAAAAAAAGTTTTTCTTTTCAATTAATATGACACGTGTCCAATCATTATTAAAAATAATATTAAAATAAATTGGGAATCGAAGATCAAATCAGAAATTGACAGGTTCAAAACGGATAGGAATCATACCGATACCTTGAACAGTGACCAGAGTGATCTAATCCCACCATAGTAATGTGTTCCAGTTTTTAATTTCCAATCAGAAACTTCAACCATTCTTCCTGTCTCACAAGGATCCGGTTCCTTTCCTCACGCGGTCACATGGAAACCCACGATACATGGGATATGGGACCCACTAGACTTGCTTTTTCTGTCCTTTTCTTTGTAAGCTGTAGTCAAAGTCTCTCACGTAGGTAAACCGGACCTGAATGGAAGATCGGACGGATGGAGATCACTGATCGATCAACCCGTCCGATCTTCGCCATAGGGGTAAATTTTAATAATAATAAATTGTAATATCTATGCTCCAATCCCAACTCTCTCTCTCTCTCTCTCTCTCTCTGATAGAGGGAGTAATGCTTTCCTAAGTTTCATCAATGACCATCAAACATCATTAATGGAAGCTAAACCCTAACAAAGTAAAAGCAAAAAACTATAATGCAGAAAGACAGAGAGAGAGAGAGAGAGAGAGAGAGAGATTGAAGGAAATCCCAAGTATAAATGGAAATGATAATAACAAAAAACAGAGCAGTAAAAAATTGAATCAACAGAACTTCAATCAGTCATCAATCTCACGATTCAACACTCTCGTAAAGAGTCATCATCAAATACAAATAAATACAAGAAAAGAAAGAACAAAATTTAAGAAAACAAAAAAGACGTAGTATCTAGATCCATGACCAACCAGCGAAGTGGAAAAAAACAGAGCTCCGATCAGAGATCTACAGCAAAAAAGCAGAGGAGACGACGGCCAAGACAGCAGCAGCTCCTACTCTGTAAGAAACAGCGGCGCTTGTTGGTGACGCCAATGGGGATCCCTTGGGAGTTCCTGCGGAAGTCACGGAAGGTGATGTCGCAGCCACTGGAGAAGACGCCGGCGACGTAATCACCTTAGAAGGAGCAACAGCTGGCGAATGTGCCAGAGCAGGAGCTTTGGTCGTTGGTGCCAATACCGGAGCTTTCACTGGTGATGCTATCGTCGGAGTTGTCGCCGGTGCCAACTCTGGGGCCACTGCCAAGGCAGATTCCACCACCAGAGCCAAAACCAACACAACTGCGAATCTCAAAAATGCCATTTCTCGCTCTGAGATCGATTCGTTAAAATAGAAAAGTAAGAGATCCAAAGGCCAAGAGAGCTAACAGAGGCAAGAGAGAAGAGCGTGAAGTACCTGAGATTGTGTTCAGGTGTGGTATTTATAGGGGAGATGAGGGTTTAGTTTAAACCGTAAGAAGTTAAGACCGGTTCGGTTCGGTTCGACAGAGCCTAGACCGTTCTGAACCGAATTGACCAGCTTTTTGTCATTTCTCAATTATATTTTTCACCAAACATTGAGTATTTTTTGTTGTTTTTTTGGGAAATTATTCACATACCTCCTTGACAATCAGTTTATTTTACCAAATTATCTTTTCTTGACAAAAGTTATAAGGACCATCCTGAAATAATGTTTTGTAACAGTATAATTCACACTGGGCATAAAAAAAAAGATGAAATTTTTTTTAAAATAATATTTTTTTTTACCAAATGTAGAATTACATAAATATACTATTGTCTATTTCTGAAACGAGATCTCTGTAAGTTCTCCAATAAAATAGATGATGGTATATTTATGTAATTTTACGTTGAATAAAAATAATATTGTCTTAAAAAAATTCAAAATTTTTCTCGTCAGTTTTTAATGTCTGGTATGGACTATATTGTTATAAAACATTATTTCAGGAATAGTCCATGTAATTTTTGTCAAGAAAATATAGTTCTATATAGTAAATCAATTATCAAAGGTTATCAAAGGGGTGTTCGAGTAAATTTTCCTCTTTTTATTTGAATGATGGGGCATGAAAATGAAATTTATTGTCCCACGACAGAACTGTGACTCTCAGAATCCAAGCCGAATCTTGAAACCGATTGAACCTAATTCAAGCGAATCTGACCCAAATATTAGGCTGAGGCTTTAAAGTCTAGTGAAAAATCAAAATCAAATCCATCAATGAATCCAAACCAAATTTACCCGGTAGACTAAAGAGAACCCATTAAATCAACTTTTACTTAATAAAAAAAAACCAAACCAATTGGAAATCAAACTTTTTTTAAACGGTTTGGTCCAAACCAAAGAGACCGACTGGCACCCCTCCCTACATCTGACCATCAAACTTCGTGTGTCCCACATCCAACAGATGTGCACATCTGATCAACTAGCCGTTAACATTTCTTGGTTTTGATAGGTTTTTTTTAAATTTGGTCAACACCGTACAACTTTTAAGGTTTATTTATTTATTTATTTTGAGTTGGTATTCCTCCTCAGGTACGCTACAGTGTGGTTGCATGTGATACATACACGTGGCTGAGCCAAATTTTGTATAGGTCGAATATAAGGTCATATTTTATTTAAAAAATAATTATATATTTATTTACTCTTTATATGCTAAATATATTCTTTTAAGTTCAATATAATATTTTTCATTTCATGTGTCCTACGTTGTTTCATTTTTGATGCCCACTAAGAATATTGTGACATGAGAAAAAAAAAAAAAATGAATTTTTTTAGGTATCATTTTAAATACTATTATGCTCATAAATATTTTTATTTTTATTTTTCATATTTATTTCATTAGAAAAAAAAAAGCCTTACAAATAATTTCTTTATTTTGTAAACCCTTTATAAATTAGTTTACGAGGCTTATTAGATGAGTAGTCAATGCATGATGTATCTGTTAGACTGAAGTGGCCCTATTGTCATGTTAGTCTGACACGTGTTTAAAGTGGGACTCGCCATCACTTGTAACTGCCTTGATGTGAGACAGTTACAAGGAGGCATATAAGAGAGGGACTCTGGTTTTTAAAAACGTTAAGTGATCCATCTATTCGTATCAGAAGGTAGTCCCCAGTGACAGCGACGAAGGCAATAGCAAAAACTTGATGACAATGACATTGAATACTTCGAGCACTTCTGTAGTAACTAACTCGATATTCGTCGATCAGGACTAATAGGAGGTATGTTGATTTTTTTTTTATAGCTTTCAACATCCCACAACTATTTTTGAAGCTTGATTGCCATGAATATCTTTTATCTCTAGTCCGACATCATATTTTACCACATGGAAGGGTGATATAGTAATCTGACTATATGGATATTTTTTTTAAAATGATTTAATTTATCATATATTAAAATTTTAACTTAGATCTAATCAATTATCCTCTTATATATTGATTTATATACTTTTATTTTTGGGTATACAAGGGCATGTACATCCTTATTCCTAAAATATAATTTTTTTTCTTATTTCCAAAAAGAAAAATTCATGACCAAATTTAACCGTTCAGTGGAGTTTTTGTTCATACTTGGGTGGACCATAATTGGGTGGACCATAATGTCATGGAAGATGAGATCCGATGAAATATAATACTTCACAAATCTTAGAAGCCCCGTAATTTAAGAGACGATTGTATAAATTAATATAAGTGGAATCGGTCACAGCCCATGACCACCTAGCTCAGCTGTTGGTGAGCAGTGAACGCCTCCCCTAGCTGCCCCTTTTTCTATTTTTTTATTAAATCGCATTGTTGTACGGATGTAATGGAATTTCGATATGTGTTCGATCCTTACTGAAATATTATTAAAAGAGATTGGATCGATTAGGTTCAAAACTGATACAAATCTCGATCAGATGTTGATACCTTAAACATGGGTGATAGTGAAGTATTGTGACGGAAACGGTCAATTGAGAGCTACGTACGCTAGTATTTCATTTCTCTCTCTCTGTCTCTTGAAGATTTTCCGTCTTCCCTTATCGTTATCAAATAATTCTTTTTCATCTATGATGATTGGTGAATGTAGGCAACAACGCTACTTAAAAATCCCTTATCTAAAAAATATATAGAGCAAGAATTAATGCATAAACAAGAAAATTATTCACTCTTGAGGTACTTAGTATTTTATTATTAATATTTTTCATAGTCGGATGAAAACGTATAATTTCAAAATTTCCCCTCCCGCCTTGAATAAAAGACTCATACCTTAACCGTTTACATACACAATCCGTACACAAAAACCGACACCATTTTTTAAATATTTACTTTATCAAATGATTGACCGTCGAATTTGGCGGAGATTTTGTATTCTCAATGGTCCTAAACTCATTCTTGAGTACAATATAAACACCTCCCATAGTCCCTTCAAAAAGAAAATAAAAAAAAAATTATGGAAAGAATAATAATGAAATAACATGAGGTATTCGAAGGTGTAGTTTTCACAAGCTTGGATATATCTCAATCTGCAATTTATTAAAGAGAGAAGAAAAATATAATAAAAATAATGATGAAATTTACCCTAAAAAAATGATGAATATAATGATTAGTCTATATTTTTATTTCTCTTATTTAAAAAAAAAAATCAATATTTTCTATGGTATGATGGCTCTGATTGAATATTGATGCTCTGATTTGATTCCGATAATTAATCCATGGACCATGACCCACCATCGAGGGCCAAAAGAGAGCTCTGATCAGAGATCTACAGCAAAAATGCAGTGGAGACGACGGCCAAAACTGCAGCAGCAGCTCCTATTCTGTAAGAAACAGCGGCGCTTGTTGGTGACGCCAATGGTGTTCCCACAGTGGTCCCTGTGGGAGTCATGGAGGGTGATGTCATAGCCATTGGAGAAGAAGCCGGTGGCATCATCATCTTAGAAGGAGCAAGAGCTGGCGAATGTGCCATCGTTGGAGCAGGAGCTTTTATTGATGGTGCCATCACAGGAGCTTTAATCATTGGTGCCATCATCGGAGCTTTCATTGGTGCCATCTCTGGGGCCATTGCCAAGGCAGATTCCACCACCAGAGCCAAGATCAACACAACTGCAAATCTCAAAAACGCCATTTCTCGCTCTCTTAGAATGAATTGGAAAAACAGAAAAGTAAGATATCGGAAGACCTAGAGAGCTAGCAGAGCCGAGAGAGATAAACTTGGAAGTACTTGAGATTGTGTTCAGGTGTGGTATTTATAGGGGAAGCAAGAATTTGGTTTAAGCCTTCAAGTGTTAAGGCCGGTTCGGTTCAATAGAGACTGGGTCGTTTTGAACCAAATTGACCAGGTATTTGTTTTTTTTCAATTAGATTTCTTAATTATTATCTTTTTTAGACTTTGATCTGTTCTCCACGCGTTGAGTATTTTAAGGAAATTTACTGGAAAGAAGCACGAAGGGGTTGTACAGAGAGAAGAGGTCCATGGTAAATCAGGACTCCCATAATTCAAACCGGAAATTGGAACCGATTGAACCAGATTCAGCTCGTATCGAATCAGATTGAATATTGGGCTGTGTTTTTAAAATCTGAAGAAAAATCGGAATCAGACCAGATTGATTGATGAACCTAAATCAAATCAGTTCAATAATAAACCGACAAGAGCCTATTAAGTCAATATTTTTATTAAACTCTACATATAGGAAAGTGAAATCAAGCCAGTCTTATAATGGTCAGATAACTCATTAAACCAAACCATTAATGAATCGATAAAACCCCATTAAAATAGCCTAATATAAATCGAAAACTGAATCAGCGAAAAATCGAACTTTTCTTACATCGAGATCCAAACCAATCCAACCGATTGGCATCTTTCCCTGAATCTTACGGTCTCTAACCAAGTGACGATCGACGGCTATTTTCGTAAATTGACATTTTTAAAATTTCAAAATAACCCAGGCAGACGGCGGACGGCGGACGGCAGACGGCAGATGGCAGACGTGCACACCTAACTAACTAGCCGTTAACCTTTGATGGCTTTTATGGGCTACTTTTTAAATTTGATGAAGACCGTACGATTTTTAAGGGTTTATTTATTTATTTATTTATTTATTTGAATTGATATTCTTCCACAGATCCATTACAGTGTGGTTGCATCTGCGAGTACACGTGGCAGATGCAAACTTTGTGTAGTTGAATATTGGATTTTTTATTTGAATATTGATGTCTCCCACGTTTTTTCATTATTGATGCCCACTAACAAGATTGTAAAGTGAAAAAAAAAAAAGAAAAAAAAGGAAAAAGAAAAAGAGAAGAATGTGAGATTAGGATCCTCTGTGGTGAGGCTAGTAGTGAGGATCTCACTTATTCAAAATGGATCTGTGTGTATCTCGATACATTTTGAATGGATCAAAATATGTACTAATCTATTTTGAATGGATGAGATCCTCACTACACAGGTGCCTTACTATAGAAGATTTTTTTTCAAGAATGTAGGATGATTAATTCAGTATCATCTTAGATAGTATTTTTCATTTAAATGTTATTATTTTCAATTATTATATTAAAAAAAAAAACACCTTACAAATTTTTTTTGGATAAATATAAGATTAGTTTATTAGGTTTATGGTTGAGCAGTTGAGAAAAAGATAATATATTTACAAGGTTTATTTCAGTATCACCCTAAATGCAAGATTATTTCTTAAGCATGATTGTCATAATAATTTCATCTTTTAAACTTTTTTATTTTAAATTTTTTATGAAATTTTTTTTTTTTTGGTCTAGCAAGAGTAGAGAATACCTCTAAATTGACAATATATTTTGCCACATGGAAGGGCCATGTCACAATCTTGAGTATATGGATATTTAGAAATGGTTTAGATTTGTCATATTTTAAATTTCAAAGTTAGATTTAACTATATATCCTTTCATGTATTGACATATTCTCTTGTATTTTCAATCTTTTATATCTTTCTAAAAAATTAATTTCTACTTTTATTTTTTTAAATTTATTTTATCACTTGACCAATTTTATTTTAGCTCAAACAATATATCTTGATAGAGGACCTCTTCTTGTCCAGAAAATTTCAACTTTCTCTAATCTGTCACTGACAATTACTTTGTGCAAGTCTGAATAAATCCTCGAAACTTATTAAACTATACAAGCTTAGTCTTATTTTTGTAAGAATTATATATTTTTACTTTGACTCCCGTTGTTTTGACATACCATTTTATATGTAAATTTTTATTTTTATTTTATTTTTATTTTTTAATGCTTGTTTTCAATAGATAAAAGAAAGACAATTCCTTTTCCCTCCCCCATAAAGATCAACATATTTGATCTCTTAGAAACAAACATTGAAAAAAACAAAATACATATAAAATATTACATATTAGAACAAACGAAGCCTTCAAAAAAAAGAATCCCACAATGCTAGTGTGGGGATCACTTCTCATACACTCACACCTAATGAGTAATGGGATCCACTATAAGGCATCTATATGACCTTTGTATGTAATGACATCTTTCGCCAACCTAATGGATGCACAGAAATGAATGTTTTATAATTCATATACAAGGGGATACATATGGTTAGGAAAGAGAAAGAATATTGTACAATATTGTACATCATTTTTCATGAAATATAATCTTTTTTTATTTCCAAAAAGAAAGTTCCCAAAAAATTTAATCTATGAAGCTTTTGTACGCAAGCTTCGGTAGACCACAAATTCATAAGATGATATAATATTAAGGATGTAAGATAGTCGAAAATTCGGATTCGATTGGCATCCGAATTCGTTTAGGAGTTTCTGCATTTGATCCGATTATATTCGGATTCGAATGCGGATATTCAAGACTTAAAAGGATGCGAATGGATAGCACCACTAAAACTACTCATTTTGATGACAATGATGGGGAAAAAAAGAACCTATGCAAAAGCTACTGGAACCAACTGCTGATAATTTTTTCTCCTCCTTGGCTTGTGCATAACACTTGCCACCGCCGCTGGTGGCAGCTTAACCGCCAGAAAAGTGGGCCCCCTTACACGGATGCAATAGTTCAGATTCGATTCGGATTTTAACCGAATATCCGGTTAAAATTGAAATTCGAATTCGGATTTAGTTTTTTGAAATCCATCGGATGCGGAGGCAATATTTATTAACCGGATTTGAATTCGGATAATAATCTATTCGTACCAAATTCAATCCGTTTATATCTTTATATAATATGCTACTTCACAAATCTAGAAGCCCCATAATTTCAAGGATGTTTGTAAGTGATTTATACAAGTAGCCGTCGGTGAGCAGTGAGAACCTTCCCTAGTTGCTCCTCTTTCAAAAAAGAAAAAAAATAATAATAATAAATAAATAAATAAAACCCTCTTACAAAAAATTGGGTATCTCGGGGTAGTATGGTTCAAAATTCAGGTATTTGAACAAGGTATTGGGTATGTTCAAAATCATCCGATCTGGATTGGATTGGTGTATGAATCTAATAGGAAATCGATATGTGTCTGATGCTTATTAAAATAATATAAAAACAGGCTGGGAATGAAGAATGATCAAGTTCAAAACTGATACAAATCGACTGGATCGGCTAATTAAATACCAATAGTGTTAGGATGATGCCAAAAACAGCCAATCAGAAAAAAAACATGTGTTGTCACATGGATCGAGCATCCTAGTGGATATATGTTCTCATCTTGTCACATCAAGCAAAGCACACCTCTATGCCTTTGTGCAGTTACAGACGTTCCTGGAGCCACTATATTCTGATAAGTAGTAACTAACTCACTTATCGTTGGTTAGTTACACGTGTCAGCCAACTAAAGCCCTTAAAGGCATATCTAATCATGTTTGTAAGGAGTCCTAAGGTGGTTATGATGAACCCAACCCTTGGATCTATATCAAACGGACAAAAGATTCTTCCGCATACACATGACCCCCTTTCTTGGGATCAGAACCGTTAAACATGCAGAGACTCGCCCTCACTAATGGCGACTCCCCAAGGATCTCGGATCGAATTCCGAGATCCGTGCAACAGCAAGGAGATGCCCCTAAATTCAAGGTCACTTCGTGCTCCTATAAATACCCCTAACCACGAAAGTAAACAGACGAAACTTTTGCCATATTTACTTTCGACTGTAGAAATTATTACCACTCCCTCCTTACTTTGAACTCAACCTTTTTGATTCTTAAGTTCATCTGCTTATCGTCTTTGAGCTAACTTAAGCATCAGAGTAGCCACCATGCTATCCAACCCACCCCCTTCATTGTATGTGATCTTTATGTGACAGATGTCGCAATCAGGAGCGCAGACCAATTTTTGACAATAATAGATACCTTGAACAATGGGAGATAGTGAAGTATTGTGATGAAATCGGTCAATTGGGAGCAACGCCAATATTTCACTTTCTTTCTTTCTCCCATTAAACCTACAAAAGAATTCTTCCTCCCTTACGGCCATTGATAGGACTAGAGGTGTCAATTTTGGAATAGAACCAGTAGCCCTAATTGAGCCAGCTCGAATTAACTCGGACTGAATTGTTACTGAACATGTTTTAGGTTGAAGTATGGCATATCCTACAATTTTAGGTCAGGTTCAGGGTGGCACAAAATGGCCCAAAAAATTGGACCGATGAATCTAAACCCGATAATGGCTTAAACCAAACCATAACTTAACTATTTCAGCCTTCTAGATGGCCTTAATGGGTTTCCTACCAAGTTTTCAACCCGAAACTGGACCGGCCTATTAGTTAATGTACACAATGCAGCCCCTCAACTCGAACCTCTTAATGGATATGTTTCGATTAGGCCTTATAAAGCCTGACACCGACTAGGTGGGACCATAAGTGTAGGAATAACCCCACAAAAAATTCCTTTCCTGAAATATATGTACAGCCAGAGTTAATGCAACAACGTGCACTATTGATAGGACACCAACCCACTAAACAAGACAGTACTTAGCATACTTGGCAATTTATTTATTTTTAATTTTTAGTGAATTTTTAAAGGCCAAAGATTGTGTATATGATCTTGTATGTATACGTTCGTAGTTTCATCATATGGCCGGATTGTTACCTACACCACTTATTGGAATGACAGACTGGTATCCTGATATGGCTGCAACTCATCATGTCACCTAGATCTTCATCTCCCAATTCTTCCTTTAAATTCTCCAATATTCTTCATGTTCTACAAATAAAAAAGAATTTATTATCAGTTCATCATTTCATAAAGGGTAAAAGACAGTTATCTCCCCTGTATTATAGCTTAATGACAGTTGGCCCCCAAAATTTCAGAAAAAGACAAACGACTCCAATTTTTAACGGTGTTAAAGTAAAAATTTTCATTGACGATTATACCCTAATTAGAAAAAAAAACCCTAAATAGATTTTTACTCACCTTCAAGCGGTCGCCGGAATTGAGGAGCTCGATTTTATGGCCGTCTGTTTCAAGGTTATTTGCAAGGAAGAGATGGCTGGGAGTTTGGGATGGGATTTTGAGAGAGAGAAAGAGAGGGCTGCTGCAAGAAGGGGATTGAGAGAAAATTGGAGAGTGGGAGAGATAGGGGTTTGTCACTCGCAAGGAGGAGGTTTAGGTGAGAGAGTTCACGGCAAGGAGATGGAGAAGAAATAGGGAGGAAGAAAAGTAGGGCGGAATCAGAAATTGAAGAAGGAGAAGAGAGTTGCAAAGAGCTTCGTCTGCTTTTACGATCATTTCACCTATGGCCTTATCCATGTTTTTTCTGGTTTACAGGTTTATCTTCATCAATGGCTTACACACCTGGGGAACAACATGAACACAAAGAAATACACATTGCAAGTTTGCCTTCAACACACATTTATCCAGAGAACTCACTAGTTCACAAGGTGGGCAGGCCTCTAAAGCAAAAAGTATTGGATGAATTTGGTGAAAGAAACATTCTTCTCAGATGACCCTCTACGTGAATTCAAGGATCAAACTGGATCAAGAAAGATCATCTTAGGCTTACAATCTATTTTCCCAATCTTACAATGGGGGAGAGACTTCAATTTAACTAAATTTTGAGGAGACTTCATTGCAGGACTCACCATTGCAAGCTTTTGGTTTGCCAAATACATCCAGAGAACTCACAAGTAGAATTGGCAGACTATACTCATAGGGGCATGCATCATTCTTGGTTTCCTTTTGTTTGCCAAATACATTGTAAGAGTCTCAATTCATGTATCTCAATTGACTTGGATTTCAGAGGTTAAAGTCCTTGTTCTGAGCCCTACATGGTTTGATGGAGAGCAGGGAAAGAAGAATAAGAAATTATTCAAGGTGCCTGCAATTGCTCTATTGATCTCTGTTATCTTACCCCTAAAAATTTCAATGCAAAACAAAGAACTTCTGCAAACTAATGCTTCTAGAAACATATAAAAAAAGGCATAAATCCATTGTCTGTGAATGAAATTTGTTTCACTGGAAAGTACCTAGGGAAGGGTATCAGGAATTGAGGAGCTCGATTTTATGGCCGTCTGTTTTAGGGATATTTGCAAGGAAGAGACGGCTGGGAGTTGAGATGGGACTTTGAGAGAGAGAGAGAGAGAGAAAGAGAGAGAGAGAGAGAGAGAGAGAGAGAGAGAGAGAGAGAGAGAGAGGACTGCCGCAAGAAGGGGATTGAGAAAAAATCGGAGCGTGGGATAGATAGGGGTTTGTCACTCGCAAGGAGGAGGTTTAGGTGAGAGTTCATGGAAGGAGAAGGAAAAGAAATGGGAGGAAGAAAGGTAGGGCAGAATCAGACATTGAAGAAGGAGAAGAGAGTTGCAGAGAGCTTCGTTTGCTTTTGCGATCATATCATCGGTGGCCTTTGCATTTTCTTTTAATTTGGTGGTCATGTCTACGACTTCTTTGAACTCTGCTAATAGTTCTCCTGGTTAGGTAAGTTCATTTTGGATTTCTTGATCATAACTTTTTTTTTGGTAAGAGTCGGTCACACTTGGAAAGGGTTAATTTGGTCATTAAAATAAAATTAACCTCTCACTGTCAGTATCTAACGGAATATTCCTAACGGTGTGGGTCTATTTGTATTTTAGTAGTGTTTTTAGGGGAGGCATTTGTATTTTCCTGAAACTTTGGGGGGCAACTGTCATTAAGCTATAGTACAGGGGAGGTAACTATCTTTTACCCTTTCATAGAAGACAACTACTACTTTTTTGAATTCTATCCTAACCATTTTCTTGTCAAAGATCAAGTCACTACAAGAATCATGCTCCAAGGATGCTTTAAGGATGGGTTGTAGCAGTTGCAAGGCTTGCGCACCTTCTTTCCATCTGCATATGCTGCTTTCAGTTCGGTCTCTACTTTAGCCATTGACTAGCATGCCCGGTTCGACCAACCAAGAATAGTTTGTCATTTGTTGTCGTCCTCTTCTCTATCAACTACTTAACCAACCATTAATAAGTGCTCAGATTGCTTCAAGGGAAAGACTCACAAGTCTCATTTACGTCTTACTGGCAGTGTTAGTTCGATCTCTCTTTAATTAGTATTTAGTGATGAATGGGGACCAGCTCACTTCATTCTACTGTTAATAATTCATATTTCATCATTTTTATTGATGATTTTTTTTGCAATTTACTTGGTATTATCCACTCAATAAAAGGTCTTTTATTATTAAAATTTTTGAGAAACTTCAGAAATTGACAAGAAACAATTCTCAAGTTCTATCAAATGCCTACAGACCGATTGGGGTGGGGAATATCAAAAGCTGAACCAATATTTACAACATTGTAGAATTGCATATAAGGTGGACTCATACGCATGAGAAAAATGATGCTGTCGAACGAAAAATAAGGCATATTGTCGACATTGGTCTCACCCTTCTTGCTTATGCTTCCCTTTCCCTTAAATTTTGGGATTATGCCTTTCAAATTGCAATATTTTTAATAAAACATTTGCCAACCCCAATTCTTCAAAATCGTGTTCCCTTTGAAATCATTTTTGAAAGCAAACCAAATTATAACTTTTTTAAAGTGTTTGGTTGTGCTGCTTTTCCACTATTAAGACCATATAATTCTAACAAGTTTAGCAATAAAACTGCCCCTTGTGTTTTATTGGGATACAGTCTACTTCACCTAGGTTATAAGTGCTTGGATTTAAAATCTGGCCGGTTCTGTATCTTGCTAGACATGTTAATTTTATAGAGTTTTTATTCCCATATGGTTCTTCCTCAAATAGTCTAGTCAGTATGGCTCTGGATTCTACTTCATGGTTGACAATCACTGCAGCAGGTACACCATCCTCGTGGCCATTTGCGGCACACTGTCCATCACTTGGTATATCTTCCTTACCATCACCCCCATTGCCTCCCACAAATTGTATTTCTAAAATGTCCTAACCGAGGCTAATATTGATCATCACTCCAATATCTCTTTACCACTTTCGGTTACTACTGATGCTACTTTGCAGGTTCGATTGACACACACACTATTGCAGCATCTTGTGATGTGCCCACTACTGCTTCTTATGATATGTCCACTATGAGTCATAGTGCCACACCAGCTCCTCTTCAAGAGCCAGCTCAACGGTCTCATTCTATGACTTTGAGATCTAATCCGAAGCCCTCAACATAATATCCTTGACCAACGGCCGACATTGTTGAAAATGAGGTGGAATCCTCTAATTTCACAGAAGCAAATAAGCTTCCCTCGTGGCATGCTACTATGTTGACAGAGTTCAATGCACTCCTTAAAAATGGTAATTGGGTATTGGTCTCTCCATCACCATTTTACAATATGGTTGGATCCAAATGGGTATTTCAAATTAGGAGAAAGGCTGATGGCAGTGTTAGCATTACAAGGCGAGGCTTGTTGCGAAGGGATACAAACAATAGGAAGGGATTGATTACCATGAAACATTCAGTCTAGTTGTCAAATTAGCAACTGTGTAAACTATTCTTTCAATTGCAACTTGTAATCGATGGCCTATTCGCCAAGTTGACGTAAGTAATGTTTTCTTACATGGCACCATCTCAGAGGATGTCTATATGTCTCAACCCATAGGGTTTGTGACAACGTTTGTCCTCATCGTCTTTGCAAGCTTGAAAAATCCCTTTATGGACTTAAAAAGGCACCCCGTGCCTGGTTTCAACGGTTGAGTAACTTTTTAAGCACCCTCGGTTTTTAAGGATCCAAGAGAGATACCTCCCTATTTATCTACAAAGATGGTCAACGGTGTCTATACATCCTCATTTATGCGGATAATATTATGATGACTAATTTGGATCCAAGTCTTCTGCACCAGGTTCTCAACTCCATAAGTAAGGAGTTTGTTGTTTGTGATCTTGGCCCTTTAAGATACTTCTTGGGTATTGAAGTCATTCAATTTGAGAAGAGGATTATTTTATCTCAATATAAGTATATTTTAGACCTCTTAAAGAAGATTGACATGGATGGTGCCAAGCTGGACCACACGCCTATGGCCTCCTCAACTAAGTTATCTCTTTCATCTAGAACGCCTTTGCATGATGCTATGATGTATCGCAACACTATTGGCTCTTTACATTATGCATCCTTAGCTTATTAGAGCTGACATTTTGTTTTTAGTAAATAAGGTTTGTCAAGATTTGAAACCTCCAACGGATGAACACTGGCAAGCTGTAAAACACATCTTGAGGTATCTTAAAGAAACTTATTGTCATGGTTTACTACTTACATGGGGTGACTGCAGCCAACTATCGGCTTACAGTGATGCGGATTGAGCTGGTTGTGTCGATGATCGACTCTCAACCACTGGTTTTGCCATCTATCTTGGGAGTAACTTCATCTCTTGGTCTGCTCGAAAGCAACCGACCATTGCTCGCTATTCAACATAGTCAGAATATCGAGCTTTGGCGAACACGATGACTGAGTTCCAATGGCTTACATCTCTCCTCCAAGAACTTGGCATTCAGCTTTCCAGAGCTCCGATTTTATGGTGCGATAATTTAGGAGTCACATATCTGACTGCAAATCCCATCTTCCATGCTCGTACCAAGCACATTGAAATTGACTTTCACTTTATTCGACACCTGGTGGCTCAACAACTTTTAGATGTGCGGTTCATCTCAACCATTGACCAGATAGCTGAACTTTTAACAAAGTCGCTTTCTACAAACTGGCTTATGTTGCTGCAAGACAAGCTGAAGATTGTTCAACGACCCTCTTCATCTTGAGGGGAATTGTTAAGGAATACGTGTCTCCCATATCTAAACGGTTACTGTTTTAAAATTCAAAGTTCAAATGTATTTGAGTTGAGATAAAACTCTACCAACTCATAGAGAAATAATCACTGGGTTTTGAATCTGTAACAAACCCGCGATATCAAGATAATAGGCGCTGGGTTTTGAACCTGTCACAAACCCACGATATCAAGATAATACGTTGTAACTTATATATATATATATATATTAAAAGCCTTACCCATAAGCTAAAGGGTTAAGAGGGTTCAACTTCATTACGTTCTCTAATAATTTCACACAAGTAAGTTGCAGGTAGTTCAGAACAAGTATGAAGAGTAGAGATTGATTGGTTATATTTCAGGGTCGGGGTTGAACCTCTCGAAGGTTCCAACAAGGATTTTTAAGGACTTAATAACAGTGTAGTTACTGTGATTTGTTACCTTCTTCGAATTCAGATCTGATATCAAATCTGAACCTGCTCTATTTCTGTTATTCCCGGTTAATGTTACTATTGATTCACTAGTTGATATTTATCTAAACTTGCAATTTGTTTACACTTAATATTAGATCCAATTCTGCCATACATGTTACTGTTGAATCTATTCATGATTTCAATTTTGAGTCTGTTTTGATTGCTGAACCTGTCTGGTCTTGTAATCTAATTCCCTCAACTGTTAGATTGTCATCCAAATAAGCAAGACACTAACACAAAAATTTGATAAACTAGATGACGACAGGTAATTTTGCTCTATGATCAAGAAAACAATGCTTAAACCATATATAGGCTATGGGTCAAAGAACTTGAGATACTTCACAGAAACAAATGAAACTAAATTTACCGCAACAAAGATCGCTGACACACAATACAAACACAAACACAGACACTTAATGATATGGGCAACATAAGTCATGGCCAATCCTAAGAGGACATGTGGCTTAATCAATATCTGAGTTAAGATCCGCCACTTGGCATGCATAAGAGGAAGGCACTTGGTGACTAAAAGTGCGAACTTGTTTGTTATTGCGGCACCGACCTCCTACCAATAGAAAGGGTTCACCACTCCCTAGGTCAACTAAGGATTGACATGTGCTATCATCTGATTGGCTGATAGGTCATTCATAACCAATAAGTACAAAAGAAGGCTACGAGGTCCAGCACTGATATATGTGCTGATGAGGGAATCTATAGGACGAGGATACGTAGCCCTGTCAGGGGACAATATCCACTTTTAAGCAATCGGTGGCCGTCATTCGTATGAAATGATAGGAACGAGGTCGAATTCAATTGGACCGATCCCTCCTCGTAGCCCTCTTATCATAGGCCTAGATCCAGATAGACAAGCAAGAGGTCACATCTCTCTGCAGGGCCGACCCGCTCGACCTATTCCAATAGAACCTGTGGCGAAGTAGAGATTTACTACAACAATATATCCCGCGAGGCTAGGAAAAAGGCTATTCTTGGATGGATCAACTATTATAAATAGAAGCCAGCTGGATGAAAAAGTACCTTCAACCTGGCACTTAAACACCATTTTTACACACTCAACTCAACACCTACATAAAATTACATTTACTATCTCTTTCACTTACCATCTCACTTCAACCCCACTTTACAGGAATCCAACCATCTTATCTCCGGATTCTATCCGTTGTTCCGACTATACTGACTTAAACATCGGAGTAACCATAGGGTTATAACCCGCTCACCTCACTGCATGTTTTGATCCCTTGACAGGTGTGGACCTATAAAACGTTGGGCACTACCGATTGACAACACCTAACACATTCATTTACTAGAATCCATGAAATAAGATTAAAAATATAGACTGACCTTCACGGCACATAAATACCTTGTAGAACCCTAACTCAACAAGAGAAGCAAAATGACGAGCGACATAGTTAGGGTTTGGAGGTCGCAAACACAATAACAGTGAGATTATTTTTTTGAGTGTTTAGGTCACGGACCATGCAAAAGTTCCAGTTTTAAGTCTCGTCATCAGCTAGGAGTGGTTAGCAGCCAAATCGAGCAAATAGAGTATGGATACGAACCTCAGTGGCAGCGATGAGTTGCAATATTAGCGGATTGAGTGGTGGCGATGAGTGTGGACACGAACTTTGTCCAAAATTTCAAACTCTATCTAATCTATTACATGACAAATATTTGCCCAAATTTAGAAAAACTCTTTAGATTTGTTCTATTAGACCACAAAGGCCAAGTCTGATACGTGTGGGCCCCCTCACTAAATTACCCCACTGCCGTGCTCTCATTAGTCCGATTTTTACCACACTCGTGTCATGGGAAACCTTTGCCTTCTTTTTTTTTATATAAGATTATTGTAAAATGTGATTTTCGTAGCCCACATAGAAAAGTCATCTATGTGATCTGTCCATGGTCACTAGAAGATATGAAAAAAAATCCAAATCTTATATAGATAATCATGGTTTGATTGTCCATTTATTAAATTGAAAGCAATTTAAGAACCTTGGCCCTTTGTGTCTTGTAGCAAGGTTTGGATCAAATCCTACCATCACTTTAGGCTGGGGGTTTGGAGTTTTGAGGAATGAGTATTAAAATATAAGGCAAAGTAACATGATGCCATTTGTATGTAATGACATTTTCTATGCCAAGTCAATGAATGCACGAGGAAAGATGTCTCACCATTTGTATATAAAGGAATAGACATGATCAGGAAGAAAAAGAGAAGAGTGTTAAAGGATGGATGGCGTAAGCCAAAAAAAAAATCATAAACCATATTCAATCGTCTAATTGAGATTTTGGCCTCCAAAAAGTAATGGAGGATGAGATCACTTCACAAATCTTGAAGCCCTGTAATCTCAGAAAACTGTAAGTAGCCATTGTTAGTGAAAAGTAAACACATCTCTTAGCTGCTCCTCTTTTAACAACAACAAAAAAAACCTCCTAAAAAATTTGGGCTGGTTGCCAAGTCTTGGATTTAAACAGCAGATTGGGAGCGACATTAGCATTTCATTCTCTCTCTCTCTCCCCTTAATCTTATTGAAGATTTCTCCAACCATTGGTGGGGGTAGGCAATAACGCCACTCAAAAATCCCTTATCCGAAAAATGTCTAGCCATGTGATTCCTGCATCAGTGCAGACACCAATGGAGGCGTATGCACCGGTATCTAACTAGGGGGACTGAGTAATCATTTCACCACTCATGTCTAGGCACAGATATATACTATGAGACATGAATCTTTTTCTTCCTCACAGCACCCATGCACCCACACACACACACCCGCACACACATCCGATTGAAATCCTCTCCTGCGACTGGAGGATTCTAATCAGAATTTAAGGGTTAGAGTTCAATCGACATGTATACCAATACATCTTGGCTGAAATCCAGTCCTTGACAAGTGTCCCTCTTGTAGGGGAGGATTTCTATCCCACACACAGGTACGAAGGGTTTGAGTGGAAGGAAGGATTTTAGTGGTTGACAGCCAGCCTAGCAGTTAACATGGGACAGGTGTTTTCTCTCCATATGAAAATTCCTCCATATGATTTGTTTTAATTTGTGGGATTTTAGGAGGTACGGAGTTGCTGTTACAGACGTGCGATTCGTGTTGATTAATAATACCTACTTGCCACCCCATGCCTGATGGGCTACAGCCAACCTGATTCAATCTCCTTCTTCTCCTTCCCCTTCCCTATTTCCCCAGCCCCACACATTCCTTGTGTACCCCTTTGACTTTGTTCCAATTCTATTCTTAAAAAGCAGATTAATATTTAATAATGTAAATATTTTTTTCTTAGAAATAAAAATATAATTTTTAAGTAACTGCCAACTCATTTAAAATATGTTTGGAATCTAAGAAAAAAAGTATAATAAAAAAAATTGAATGAGAGGAGAGAAATAGACATATAGTGATTTTTATTTCATCATTACTTTTTTTTTTAGACAGCCAAACATACTTAATTATTAATTTATATTTTATTTAACATCCAAATCCTATGAATTTCAAAAGTAAAATAAATTTTATATTTAATAAGTATTATTAATTAAATAAAGTAAGAAATTTAGATAATTTATACAATCATACAAGAATAGAATATGAGACCCACTAGGTATTAATGGTGATGAGATTATGTGGACATGTAGTTGGAGGTGATCCAAACTCCAAACACATTATGTTAGAGTTATACAAATTTCTTTTTCAAGTACTGAGTTGGCAATGAGTCTACGCCTCAGGAAGCAGAAGGTACTGAGTTCGACTTTTCTTACTGCCTTAGGACCACTCATACAAGAATGTTAAGTGTTCTTTCTTTCCTGCTATGGGTGCAAGTGGAATGGTTCTCATTCAACTCTGAAATGACTTGGTTCATGCTGTTGTGGGTTAGTATAGATCCGCAGAAATAGTCAGACCAAAGGCCTAGATACCCATCATTAGCAAAACAAAGAAAAGAAAAGGTTGGAAGGGAAATTTTTTTTCTTCAAATAGGTGAAAGAAAACAGCCTTAAAACCCTATTCTAAAATGGAGCATCAAGGCAACCTAAAACCCTTCATGGGGTGTTGTTGCCCTAATCAGAACAGGACATTACATGCTTGATGCTTCTAATTAAATGAAGGTGACACCAAGACTGAAAGGGGTTTGGGGTTGGTTAAAGGGAAAGTTATTGAAAGCATTAGTTGGGTCAACAAAGTATGAGGGCAGTCAAAGGTTCATGTCCTCCTTCAAGATGATATATATCCCACAGTGCGATTAAAGGGTTATGTTCTTCTCATAGTCTCATGTGAATGTGATGATTTCAAAGTTCAAAGTTCATAGTGATAACTTTGGTCACGGAATTGTTGCACGTTTGCAAGGTTAGAAAAGAAAAGACAATTGAAGTAGAAAAAGGAATTGTTGCAGGTTTGCAGCAAAGTATAAAACAGAGGTAAAAGTAATAAATAAATCAATAATAAAATTTTATATTTTTATTTGTCTTTTACAAAAGAATTCCAATTATTTCTATAGAATACCCTTTATTGATTGAATCACATGTAAATCCACGAACCACTAGTGAAGGGGAGAAAGCGAGCTCCAATCAAGGATCTACAGGAAAAAAGCAGTGGAGACGACGGCCAAGACAGCAGCGGCTCCTACTCTATAAGAAACAGCAGTGCTTGTTGGTGTCGTCAATGGTGCTTCCATAGGGGTTCCCGCGGGAGACATGGACATCGGGGAGGGTGATGTCTTAGCCATTGGAGAAGAAGCTGGAGGCATCATCATCATAGGAGCAAGAGCTGGCGTAAGAGCCAACTTTGGAGCAGGAGCAGCAGCCGGTGGCATCATTGGTGCTTTCATCGGTGCTGCCATTGGAGCTTTCATTGGTGCCATCTTCGGCGCTTCTACTGGAACCTGTGCCAAGGCGGATTCCACCACCAGAGCTAAAATCAACACAACTGCATATCTCAAAAACGCCATCTTTCGCTCTCTCTCAAAACAAGTCGCCAAAACAAAGTAGTGAGAGATCCAAAGGCTAACTAGAGAGCTATCAGAGCCAAGAGAGATGAGCTTGAAGTACCTGAGACTTGTGTTTGAGGTCTAGTATTTATAGGGGGAAGCGAGTGTTTGGTTGGGCAGAGACTGGGTCGCTTTGAACTTTCTCAATTAGATTTCGATTACGTTTTTTAATTATTATCCTTTTGAGGACCACGCGTTGAGGTTTTTTTTTGGCGGTGGCCGGTGGGGCATGAAAACCCCCGGTGTGGGAAATTTATTGGAAAGAAGCACGGAGGTGTTGTAGGGAGAGAAATAGGTCCCTTAACAGAACCTGGACTCTCAGAATCCAAATCCAAAACCGAAACCAACCGAATCTGGTTCAGCTCTATCGAATCAGACCCAAATATTGGGCTGTGTTTTTAAAAATCTAGTGAAAGTGAAATCAGAACAGACCGAGTCCAAGTCAAATTGATCCAATTGATTCAATTGATCGAAATTAAATTGAATCGTTTTGATAATTGATCGATACTCTTTTAAACTATTTTTTTACTAAAATCTATATGTAGGAAATTGAAATTGAACCAGTTTGATAATGCCCAGCAGAGAAAACCTGTTAAGCTAATCTTTTAACTAGTCGAAATGGACCCATGGTGGGAACAAAAAATTGACGTTTTCAAATTTTCAAAATAACCCTTCCAAGGGCGGCAAAAGTGCTAGGGGTGTCAATTTCAGACCAACACCATATAATCCGACTGTGCCAAATAGATTATGGACCAAGACTAATCTGTCCAAACGTGCTAGGTTTAGGCTTAGATTGATTATTAAATAGAAGTTCACGTTGCAAGGGTGTAGCGCAATCAAATCAACCGAATGAACCAAATATACCTTTAAATCAAACAAATACAACTCTAAAGCTAAAACTAAAAACATTAATTTGTCTTTTATTTTCTTTCATTTTTAAGTCTTCCACTCAATATGTCCATCATCATCCTCGTTGTAGACTTGAAAATCAGCATGTCTCTTTATTTTTAAATTTGATAAAAGTCGTACAATTTTTTAGATTTTTTTTTATTTGAGTTGGCATTCATCGTCAGATCCGTTAGAGTGTGGTTGCATCTGATAGGTAAATGCAAATTTGGTGTAGGTTGAATATATTCTCATTTTTTTTTGTTTGAAATATATATATAAATTCTTAGAAGTTCAATACCTTCATGTGGTTTTGGTCTGCTACGTACCTAAAGAATATGAGACTTTTCATTTCGTGTGTTGCACGTTGTTCATCCTTGATGCCTACTAACAAAGATTGTGAAATGGATAATCCCCAAGTAATAATAATATGAGATGATTATTTCAAGTGTCATTCTATAATTCAGTTGTCATTCTATAATTCAGTTTGATTGTAAGAGAAATTAAAAGGAAAAGAATTGAAAATTTTAAACTTTTAAATTTTTTTTTTATATATATATAATACAATATGATTGTATAAATTATCCAAATTTCTTATCGTAATCATTTGTATTTTCAATCGTCGATTTATTTAAAAAAAATCATTTCTATTGGATTTTTAAGGATTTTTAAAAGTTTATCTTGCCATTTGGCTAATTCTATTTTAGCTAAAACAAATATGTTGGTAGAAGATTTGTCTACAAAATTTCAACTTTATTTAATCTGTCACATGACAAATATTCTCTAGACCTATGCTATTAGCCAATAAAAGCTTTATTTCTTTTAGGATTATATTTTTTTTTCCCTTTGATAAGTATGGCCCCCCTTGTTAAATTATCCCACTCTTGCCTTTTCATTGGTCCTATTTTACCAAGTTCATCTTGTGGAGTCGGGATCAACAGCACGTACACTCCTTGTATGACAAGTGACCTATGGAATTATGATTAACTAAATAAATATTATTTTAATTCTATTTTTTTCTCTCATTATTTTTTATTAATAAGTGATGCAATCCAATTACATCCATGTTCAACAATTATATCATTACATCAAGGGTCACGCTCATCAAGTCCATTTGATCCAAAATCATTTGGCTTAAGACCAAAATATGAACCATGCTATAAAAAAATCAAAGAATCTAGCCCAAGCCACCTTGAAATCAATCCCTTTTTGACGATCTTTTAAGTCTCTAGTGGGGAGTAAGGTGACATTTTCTATTCAATGATTTTAGAGTCTTCTCTACATTAGAGCTTGCATCAAGATATTGGAACTTACATCAAAACTTTGGAGTTTGCATCAATGCATATTGGGACAAGTTTCAATGCTTTGGAATATGAATCAACACATTGGGACAAGTTTCTATGTATTACAAATTTTTAAATCATTTATATTTCTTTTTTATTTTTTCTATGTACAATCTCAGTCTTAGGATTATAAAGAATGGTTGAGATTATTTTGAGTTATTTAAGATTTGTTAAGCCTATAAATTATGGCTTATTCTCATGTAATAGAAGAATATGATTTGATGAATGAAATTTGGATTGAAGTTTATCTTCTCTTTGAACCTTGAAGAGTTCATCTTGAAACCTAGAAGAGTTTCACTTCAACCTTAAAGAGTTAGAGTTTTTCTATCCCTTAAAACCTTGAAGAAATTTCATTCCATCCTAGAAGAATTTGAACTTTATTCTTTACCTATTTTCTTGAAGAGTTGTAGACCACTTTTGGAGTTGATTTACATCCTAGAAGAGAAGTAAGTCACCCCACCTTTATTTCTATTAATTGTTTTCTTTTTACCTTTAAAAAAATTTCAAAATTCATTTCTGCACTTCACGACAATCATTTTTGACTCATTTTGTCATATCTTACACTCTCTCGATCTGTTATTTTTTCATAAGTCGAAGTCGACTTACATCAATTGGTATCAGAACTTTGAAGGAGAGGATTTCTGATCATGACACTCACTATAGATACAAATCCATTGTATCACATACCAGTATCACAAAAGTTCAATGATTGTATCATTCTACCATTATCATTTATTCAATTTATTAATGCATTGAGTGATTCTTATACACATCATGGGCATAAAGCATTTGATTATCAAATGCTTGATGAATTTACTAATCTTTAATTTAATCCTGGTAGAATTGAAATAATTTTGGTGGGTAGAACAATAATTTGAGGATGAATTTTTTTAAAGAAGGAAAGAATGATATAGTCCAATTGTATTCATGTTCAACAATTATATCAATACATCAAGGCCCAAACCCACCAAGCTCATTTGATCCAAAATCATTTGACTTAAGACCAAGGTATGAACCATACTATAAAAGAACCAAAGAATCTAGCTCTAATCACCTTGAAATCAGTCCCTTTTTGACGATCTTTCAAGTCTCTAGTGGAAAGTGAGATGACATTTTCTCTTCAATGATTCTAGAGTCTTCTCTACATTGGAGCTTGCATCAAGATACTAAAACTTACATCAAAACTTTGAAGCTTGCATCAATGCACATTGGGACAAATTTCAATGCCTTGAAACAAGAATCAACACATTGGGACAAATTTCTATGTATTAAAAAATTTTAAATCATTTATATTTTTTTTTATTTTCTCTATGTACAATTTCAATCTTAGGATTATACAGGATGATTGAGATTATTTTGAGTTATTTAAGGTTTGTTAAACCTATAAATAGTGATTTATTCTCATGTAATAGAAAAAGATGATTTGATGAATGAAATTTGGATTGAAGTTTATCTTCTCCTTTGAACCTTGAAGAGTTCATCTTGAAACCTAGAAGAGTTTCATTTCAACCTTGAAGAGTTTGAGCTTTCCTATCCCTTAAAACCTTGAAGAAATTGCATTCCATCCTAGAAGAATTTGAACTTTATTCTTTACCTATTTTCTTAAAGAGTTGTAGGCTACTTTTGGAGTTGATTTACATCCTAGAAGAGAAGTAAGTCACCCCACCTTCATTTCCATTAATTGTTTTCTTTTTACATTTAAAAAAAATTTTAAAATTCGTTTCCACACCTCACAGCAATCATTTTTACCCATTTTGTCATATCTTACATTCTCCTGATCTGTTATTTTTTCATAAGTCGAAGTCGACTTACATCAATAAGGTAAGTTAATTGAAAAATAAAATCTTTCTTAATTAAAAATCATATTTGAATTGATAGATGATTTCTCACGTTTTTTTGGGGTTTTTTTTTTTAATTTTTATTTTTTTATCGATTCAAACCTGAAGAAATAAATTATGATAATAAATCATAATTCCCACTTGTTGGCCAGATCAACTGCTTGTATAAACATTGACTCAAAAAGAGATTGGGAGATTTCAAAATCGTAAAATCTAAAAATAAATAGGAACAAGTCTTCTTCCTCAATTTCTCTTTTTATTTTGATCTCGTTTTCTTCTACTAAAATCTAGAAGGAAGTTGTGAACCCGTTGAAAAAATCATGACAAAGAGAAGGAACATCATCTTCTTCATCGTGAACCTTGGATTGATGCTCATTCTCTTTTCATTTTGATTTCATTTTCTTTTATAGATTCTTAAGAAATATTTTATTTTTTAAATAAAAAATAACTAATTTGGTTTGCTCACCATTAAAATATTAAGTAATGGATAAAAGAAAATAGGAATTAAAAAATTAATTAATTAAAAAAGCATTAACAGTTTTATCAAATCATGAGTAATTAGGGTCCGTTTGATAAAACTTCTGCACTGGATTCTGGGTTTCGATTCAGAATTTGAATTCTATTTCAAACTACTCCAAGATTATTTGAAAATAAAAACATGTTTGATAACGTATTTTCTGTAATGATTCCAAAATATCTTTGGAACAGAAACATGTTTGATAAACACTATCTCCACAATCGAAATAAAAAAAAAATGATGGAGGTAGTAGTGGGTGGTGGCGGTGGTGGGAGGTGGTGGTGGGTGGTGGTGGTGGCGGTGGTGGTGGGTGGTCGATGGTGGTAGTGATGGCGGCGGTAGTGGCGGTGGTGGTGTTTGGTGGTGGTGGTGGTGGGGCGGTGACGATGGTGATGGTGGTAGCGGTGTCGATAGTGGTGGTTATGTGAAAGTCAAGTGAGAATCAGACTCTTTTTCTTCTCTCAAAAACTTACTCCAACACGTTGGAGCAAGTATTAGTTACTCTAAAATTTTGGATTCTAAAGTCATTTTGAATTCAGGTCACTCTGTGGGAGCTCGAATCCAACCAGGTTTATCAAACGCGTTTCTATTCCAAAATGGCTCCCTAAAAGCCTTAATCCATAAAATCCAGAATATGAAGTTTTATCAAACATGCCCTTAGAGTTTTATTTCTAATAGATTAACTTACCTTAAAAATCGTTAGAGTTTTATTTCTAATATATTAACTTATCTTAAAAATCGCGATTGCCAATTCACTAAATCAATTACCAAAATAAAAGAAATTAAAAAATAAAATTTATTTAGTTAATGAAAATCAGTACCGTTAACTCTATAGGACATTTGTCGTGCAAAGAACGTACTAAAAGAGTTACATGCAATTGATCCGGGGGTCGTGGGAAATCTTTGCCCTCCTTTAATATAAAATGATTGCAAAAATTTATTTTTGCAACATAGAAAGGTCATCTATTTGGTCTATCCAAGGTCACAAGAGGATATAAAAAATGTGAATCTTATATAGATAATCATGGTTTGATTGTCCAATTATTAAATTGAAAGCAAAGAACCTTGGCCCTCTCCTGGTTGTAGCAAGGTCCGGATCAAATCCTACCATCACCAGAGGCTGGTTTTGAGGATTGAGTACTATAATATAAGGTGTGTGTATTGACATTTTCTATACCACGTCACGAATGCATCACAAAAAATGCTATACCATTCTTACACAAAGGAACAGACATGGTCAGGAAGAAGAAAGAGTAAGAGGACGGAGAGTGTGCAACATTTTCCTAAAATATAATCTTTTCGCTTTCAAAAATTAATAAAATTCATAAACGAAATTTAATAGTTTAATGGAGTTCTTTTTTACCACCACAAAGTAATAGAGGATGACATTCGATGAAATAAATTACTTCACAAATTTTGAAGCCCGATAATTTCAGAGACTGTAAGTGCAGTATTATAAAATTAATTATATAACATATTATGACATTTGTAGTTGTTTGGTATGATTTTTTATATCTATTTATATTTAAAATAAATCAATATAATCTAAAATCTTTAAATAGGTTAGAAGGTATTTCTCATTATTTTGATAATCTATTATTATTTCTTTATATATAGTAGTACCAAACAGCTATTATTTATGATTCATAAACATAAATATAAATATAAATTATATCAAAGAGAGCCTAAATTAATAAAAGTGAATTGGTTAGGTTACGCACACAATCCAGACCAATTACCCTTTGTTCATGAACAGTAAGTACATCCCCTAACTAGCTGCCCTTCTTTAAAAGAAAAAATAAATAAATAAAAATTTGGGCTGATAGCAAAGTCCCTCTACCATAAGTAAGTGAATGGGTCAGTGCGTGGCAAACAGAATAGTTCATCAATCAAGAAAAGGGTGGTCGTGTAACAATATAATCTCAATTTTACGGCAAATCATGTTCAATGGCTGCTCTTCACTAACCACAAAGATATAGGGACTCTATATTTTATCTTCAGCACCATTGTTGGAGTGATGGGCACATGCTTCTCAGTACTGATTTGTATGGCTACTTTGGTTCAACGAATGGATCAAAGATGGATATTTGTTCAAAAGCCAAGTCCAAAAGCTGCAAAGATACGGCTCACAACAAAGCCGCATTGTCTTTGTTGCGCGAGTCTCTCACTTGGGATTAAAATGGCAGATATTGGGAACTATGTTAGTATTTTATTTTCTTTCTCTCTCCCCTTAACCTTATTGAAGATTTCTCTATCACCTACGTCCATTAATGCAAGGTGTAGGCAACACCTGCACTCAAAAATTCCTTATCTGATACACTATACACGTCTAGTTGTATGGCTCCTGTGTCTATGTGGCAACTAAAGGAAGCGCGCTCCTGTGTCTAGGTGGCGCCTAATGGAAGCGCATGGATCGATATCCAGAGACTGGGTGTTTATTTCACCCGGAAAGGAAAGAAATCCTCTCCCGCGGCAGGAGGTTCCTGCCGCTGATCCAAAGGCTGGGGATCAGTCGGCCCGCCTACCAATACATGAGGAAATGGGCCGACAAAAATCCCGCCCTTGGCAGACAGCAAGTGGGCGGGAGAGGATTTTTTTACCTCGTACACACCATCAGATATGAATCATTTCCTTCTTATACTAGTAATTAATTTATAAATTTTTTAATTTTTAAAAGTGTTAGTGAAATGTTAAATATTTACTTTGTGGAAGGATTGACAATCGGATTTAGTGAAATGTTAAATAATTTCTTTGTCCCAAACTCATTCATTCTCCTCAATATGAAAAGTCCTTCCAATCATTTGTTATAGTTTGGGGGGTTTATGAAGTACGGACGTGCTGTTATTTGTGACAGATGTGCGATTAGTGTCGATTAATAATATTTAATGCCATCCATGCCAGATGGGTTACACACAACCTGCTTCAGCCCCCTTCCCCATTCCCAGTTACAGACTCAAACAATCCTTGGGTAGCCTTTGATTTTGTTTCAGTCATTTTCTTAAGAAACATATTAATATTTAATAATGTAAATATTTTTTCTTAACAATATAGATATAATTTTTTTAGTTAATTCTCAACTCGTTTAAAATATGTTTTTGATTCAAAACGAGAAAAGAAAAGAAAAGAAAAAAAGTTAATGGAAAGAAAGAGGTAGAGACATAAAGACATCATTGTTTTATCGTTATTTTTATTTTATATTTTTTTTGACATCTAAATATAGTTTAATTATTAATTTATATTTATATTTTATTTTGCTTCTAAATCCCTTGTATTTTAGAAATAAAATAAAATTTCTATTTAATAAATATCATTATAAATATGACAAGAAATTTACCTAGTTTATACATCACTTGAGAATACATCACCTCCACATATAAGTCATCATTTAGGATTCAAATCCTCTCCTCTAAAGAATCTGGAGGAGAAGTGGCGCCTCTATTGGATGGAAGACACATGGGGCTCGGGTGATGAATCCGAGCTTTCCATTCTAGCTGACACTGAGCTGACACCCCTGTCAACTCGGATTTATCTGAACCCTAGGTGTCGTCCATCTAGTGGGGGCACCACCTCTCCTCCAGATTCTCTTGGAGGAGAGGATGTGGATCCATCATTCATGGGGCTTGGGATCCACCATTAGAATGTGGGACCCACTATTGGCATAGAATCCCATGGAGAGTACACACCTATTTGGAGGTGATCCAAACTCCAGTCAAGTTTTATTAGAGATATAAAAACTTCTTTTTAGATTTGGAAAGGATTTTCACTTCCCTTCCCTTGCAGCCATCGTGAGCCTTAGAGGAAAACGCTTTTTCCTTCAAGATAGGCGAAAGAAAATTCCACGGCTTGAATTTTATTTTTTTGATATTTTTTTCATTGAATTTTCATAGCTTTATTTTGTCCCTTAACCAACATCTAAAACTTGACATGTGAATAAGGATTTTTGAGATAATTTATCTTCAAAATTTCAACTCTATCAAATCTGCCACAAGGCAAATAAATGAAATGGAACAATGAAGCAAATAATTACCAATAGTAAATTGCAATTCCCTCTTATCAACACTAATAGAGGGAAAAAAACATTTTGAAAATCACAATCACAACTGACAAGAATAACTAGCACTAAAAACAAGAATCAGACACTAGAAATAGGAAGAGAGAACAAAGCAAGGAGCGAATAACACAGAGATTGAACCAAATGCCGAAATGAAGATGAGGGAAAAGAGTATAGCTTTTGTTTTGAGGGTAAATTAGATACTTCACCCCTCAATGGGAATAGTTTGGCCATTTATAAAATTAATAGTCATTAATTACACATTAGCATCCAATAGAAAATGCGTAACAAAATGGAATTAGTTTATTTGTAATATATAATGAATGTAGGGGAGGTTGTTGCAATTATTTGAAATCTTTGAGGGGCAATTGGAATTCAAACAAACAACAAGGGAGCTAGTTGAAATTTTCCCTAAATTTTAAGGTTGTACCACACTCATACATAAGGGTGCAACATTTGTACTCAAACTATTTATCGAAACTAGACCTAACTGTTTATATTGGAATAGAAAGACCGTTTAGTAATCGATTCGATTTTGGTTTGAAATATAACACCGTTTACTTAATTGGTTCGGTTCGATTTAAAATCGTTTAAACCCAATGATTGCACCGGTTAGATATCGATTAAATCGAATAGAATGTGAACCACTTAATTCCCTAAAAAGCTAAATTAGTAAATCCTTAATCTCATTAGTCATTCCCTATTAATAATTTAATATTTTATTTCCTAAGACCCCAACCTCAACATCTTAACCCCAATTAACATATTATTTTCCTAATACCTAATCCCAATTGTCAAAAACTTAAATCATAAAACTAAAATGGAGAAACATAATAGGCATTAAAGATTAGGCATAGTAATAGTCTCATTCACTCAAATCTTGACTCTCTCCTTCCCGATTGAACTTTTTCATTTTTTTATAAAAAATCGAATAATAATCAATGCGTTAAACGGTTTATAATTAACAAGCAAAATAGATTAATAAAAAATCGTTTAAAAACCGATAAATTGAAACCAATTGCTAATTAGATCCGGTTTCAATTTTGACACCGTTTACTTAATAATTTTGATTTTTATTTTACCCTCTTATACATCACACCACACCAAATCAGACTCTTAAACCAATTATAAATCATTTAACACCCTTAATCATAGACCGCTAATGTTTACAAATCCTGGATTTGAAATTGCCATAGATACTATTTTGGGTTCTGTGTGTAGTTGTTGGCTACAAGTCAAGGAATTTTTGCACGTTTGCATGATAAGAAAAAAGAAAAAAAGATAAAGAAAAAAAATTGTTATACGTTTGCAAAGTTGAAAATAAAATACAAGAAAATAATATGTAATAAGATAAAATTATAATAAAAAGAACAATTAATTTTTATATGGTATACCCCTTATTGATGGCTATGATTGAATCACATGTAAATCCATGATCCACCAGCAAAGGAGAGAAAGTGAGCTTCAATCAAAGATCTACAGGAAAAAAGCAGTGGAGATGACGGCCAAGACAGCAGCGGCTCCTACTCTATAAGAAACGGCAGCGCTTGTTGGTGTCACCAATGGTGCTTCCATAGGGGTTCCTGCGGGAGTCATGGACATCGGGGAGGGTGGTGTCGTAGTCATTGGAGAAGAAGCCGGCGGCATCATCATCATAGGAGCAAGAGCTGGCGTATGAGCCAACTTTGGAGTAGGAGCAGCAGCCGGTGGCATCATTGGTGCTTTCATTGGTGCTGCCATTGGAGCTTTCATCGGTGCCATCTTCGGCGCTTCTACTGGGGCCTGTGCCAAGGTGGATTCCACCACCAGAGCTAAAATCAACACAACTGCATATCTCAGAAACGCCATTTCTCGCTCTCTCAGAAATAGTTGGCGAAACAGAGAAGTGAGAGATCCAAAGGCTAACTAGAGAGCTAAAAGAGCTGAGAGAGATGAGCTTGAAGTACCTGAGACTTGTGTTTCAGGTCTAGTATTTATAGGGGGAAGCGTGTGTTCGGTTGGGCGGAGACTGGGTCGCTTTGAACTTTCTCAATTAGATTTCTATTACGTTTCTTAATTATTATCTTTTTGAGGATCACGCGTTGAAGTTTTTTTTTTTGGTGGTGGGGCATGAAAACCCCCGTAATGGAAAATTTATTGGAAAGATGCAGGAAGGTGTTGTAGAGAGAGAAATAGGTCCATAGCAGAAGCGGGACTCTCAGAATCCAAATCCAAAATCGAAACCAACCAAACCTGATTCAGCTCCATCAGATCAGACCCAAATATTGGGCGATGTTTTTAAAAATCTATTGAAAAAGTGAAATCAGAACAGACCAATTGATGAGCCCAAATCAAATTGATCCAATTGATCAAAATTAAACTGATTCAATCCAATAATGGACCTATAATATTCTCTTAAACCAACTTTTTACTCAAATCTATAGGAAGGAAATTGAAGCTGAATTAGTCCAATAATGCCCAGAGAGGACCCATTAAGCAAGTTTTTTACTTGACCAGCCAAAACGACCAAAAACTTGACATTTTCAAAATTTCAAAATAACCCTTTCAGGGGAGGCAAAGGTACTAGGGTTCTCAATTTCATACCCACACCGTGTAGTCCGACTGTGCCCAATTGATTATGGACTGAGATTGACAGGTCAGATTATAAAACATGCTGGGCTTAGGCTCATATCGATTATTAAACATACGTTCATGATGCATGGGTGTAGCCCGATCAAAACGATCGAATAAACCGAATATAAATTTAAATTGAATTGAATCTGGGTTTAATCCAAACAAATACAACCCTAAAGAGAAAAAACGAAAACATAATTTATCTCTTACTCTCTTTTATTTTTTAAGTCTTCCTCTCAATACATCCATCATCATCTTCGTTATAGATTCGAAAGCCAACATCTCTCTTTGTTTTTAAATTTGACGAAGGTGGTGCATTTTTTTAGGTTTTTTTTTTTATATTTGAGTTAACATTCATTCTAAGGTCTGTTACAGTGTGGTTGCATCTAATATGTAATGCAAATTTTGTGTAGGTTGAATATATTCTCATATTTTTTTTGTTTGAAAAAGATAATTTCATATATATCTACTATTTATATGCTAAATATATACTTAAATCAATACCTTCATGTGGTTTTGGTCTCCTACCCAAAGAATATGAGATTTTTCATTTCGTGTGTACCACGTTCTTACATTCTTGATGCCCACTAACAAGATTGTGAAATAAAAAATAATAATAATAATAATAATATGATATGATTATTTTAAGTATCATTCAATGATTCAGTTTGGTTGATTGTAAGGGAAATTAAACTAAAGAGAAGTGAAAATATTAAATTTAAAAAAAATATATTTTATATATATAGCACAATATGATTATAAACTATCCAAATTTCTTACTCCTACATTTTTTTTTTTAATTTTTTTTTATTTCTAATAGATTTTTAAAAGTTTATTTTGTCTTTTGGCCATTTCTATTTTAGCTAAAACAAAATACGTTGGTAAAGACCTGTTCACAAAATTTCAACTTTATTTAATCTTGACAAATATTTGTGCAAATCTAGAAATATTCTCTACACATGCGCTATTAGGATCACCCCCCCCCCGCGTTTTGGGGAGGACACAATCTAGGAATGTTCCCCGTCTCCCTGCCGATCACTAAGAGCCATGTGGCAGCCATCCAAGGCAGGTTGCCACGGATGCGAATCCTACGCTATTAGCCTATAAAAGCTTTTTATTTTTATTTTTTAGAATTATATATTATTTTCCTATGATAAGTGTGGGCCTCCCTAACTAAATTATCCCACTCCTGCCTTTTCATTGGTCCTTTTTTAACCACGCTCATGTCTTAGAAAACTTTGCCCTCTTTCTTTAATATAAAATGATTGCAAAAAATTACTTTTGTGGCCACATAAAAAGGTCATCTACCCGATCAATCCATGTCATGGTCACAAAAGGATATAAAAAAAAATGTGAATCGTATATAGATAATCATGGTTTGATTGTCCAACTATTAAACTGAAAGCAAATGATCACCTTGGCCCTCTTGGTTGTAGCAAGATCTGGATCAGATTCTACCATCACTTGAGGCCGGTTTTAAGGAATGAGTATTAAAAGATAGGGAGGCGAAGACTTCTTTGCTACTTGTATGTATTGACATTTTTTGTGCCACATCACCGATGCAGCGGAAAAAAATGCTAAAAAATGCTATACCATTCTTATACAAAGTAATAGACATGATCAGGAAAAAGAAAGAATGTCATAGGATGGAAAGTGTACAACATTTTTCTTAAAATATTATCTTTTTGCTTTCAAAAAATAATAAAATTCATAAACCAGATATAATCGTTCAATCGAGTTTTTTTTACCACCACAAAGTTATAGAGGATGAGATCTGATGAAATATATTAGTTCACAAATTTTGAAGCCCGATAAATTCAAAAAGACTATAAGTAGAATTATAAAATTAATTATATAATATATTATGACATTTGTAATTGTTTGGTATGATTTTTGGTATCTATTTATATCTAAAATCTATAAATATCTTAGAAGGTATTTATTATTATTGTGATAATATATTATTATTTCTTTATATATGGTAGTACTAAATATTTATGACTCATAATATTTTTTAATATGATTAATTATAAAAAAATCATAAATATAAATATAAACCATACCAAAACGAGCCTAAATTAATACAAGTGAATCAGTTGGGTTTCACACCCAACCCACGACCAATTACCCCTTGTTCGTGAACAGTAAGTACCTCCCCTAGTTAGCTGCCCCTCTTTCTTTTGAAAAAAAAAAATCCAAAATTTGGGCTGGTAGCAAAGTCCTTCTACAATAAGCAAGTGAATGGGTCGTGGCAAACAGAACCGTTCATGAATCAAGAAATGGGTGGTCGTGAAATGATATTATCTCAATTTTATGACAAATCCTGTTCAATGGCTGTTCTCTACTAAACACAAATATGTAGGGACTCTATATTTCATCTTCCAAGCCCCATTGCTAGAGTGATGGGAACATGCTTCTCAATACTAATTCGTATGGCTACTTTGATTAAATGAATGGGTCAAAGATGGAGGATCACTATTCACTTGTCTAGAAGTCATGTCTGAAAGCTGTAAAGATACGGCTCACAACAAAGCCGTATTGAGCGAGTCTCCTCACCTAGGATTAAAATGGTAGATTGTGAACTATGCTAGCAATTCAATTTCTTTCTCCCTCCCCTTAACCTTATGGAAGATTTATGTCTCCTACGTCTATTGCTAGGTGTAGGCAACACCATCAAAAATCCGTTATCTGATACATATAGTTGTATGGTTTCATTAATGTGGTGACTAATGGAAGCACAAGCACCGGTATCCAATTAAGGAGGCAAAGTGTTTATTTCACCGGTTGTGTATATCAGAGATACACACCATTGGACATGAAATTTTTTTCCCTTAAACCACAGTGATTAAACTAAACAAGGCACCCTCGTACTTTTTAATTTATCAATTTTAATTTTTTAAAAATTTTAGTGAAATTTTAAATATTTACTTTGTCAAACAATTGACAATCGGATTTTGTGGAGTTTGTCCCAAACTCATTCTTATATAGACTGATAGAAATCCTCTCTTGTGAAACTACTACCCGTTAAGGATTGAATTTCAATCTACACATATATCGATGTATTGATCTGCCTATCGCTTTGACACCAACCCTTAGATCAACAGCTGGGATGGGATCCTAAAACACCTCCACCAGTAGCATTTGCCAGAATAAAAAAAAGGCGTTAAAACACCTCCACTAGTAGCATTTGCCAGAACAAAAAAAGGCGTTACAGGTACAAAGGGTCTGAGTGGTTGACAACGAGTCTAACAATTAACGTGGGACAGGTGTTCTTCCTCAATATGAAAATTCCACCACCCAATCATTTGTTATATTTTGTGAGGTTTTGTGAAGTAAGGATTTGCTGTTATCAGTGACAGATGTGCGAATACTTAGTGCCACCCATGCCGATAGGCTACAAGCCAACCTGATTCAACCCCTTCCTCCATTCCACGGTCACAGACAATCCTTGTGTAGACAGCCGCCTTTGACTTTGTTTCAATATTTTTTTAAGAAACATATTAATATTAATATGTAATAATGTAATGATTTTTTCTTAGCAATAAAAATTTAATTTTTTAAGTAATTGTCAACTTATTTAAAATAGAAAAAATTCACCCCACTTCTAAGATATATTCATAATTCAATCACCTCATTTTGGTCTATAATATGAATTGTCATCCCTAATTTGAAAAATAAGTATTGTTAGGGAAATCTCTCACGTCACTAATGACATGACAACAATTAGGATCTAAGTATCCACGTTAATTATAAATCCAATTAATGGATAGGGACAAAAATATTATTTCTACAGCTTTACAAGGATACTTGGGTCATCACACATCAAACAAGGGTAAAAGCGGCATTTACAAAGATGCACTGTTCACTATAAATACTACAAATCTCGAAATTTCAGGTACGCAAAATATTTATTACTCTTTCTTCGGATTATCGCTCTGATACTTCGGACGGACTGAGAATCTCTCACTTACCCTATCCATATTTAAGTGGGCTCGGATTCCGAGCCCATTGACTGTTCACAAAATCCTAACTTAGGCATCGGAGTGGTCCCGGGGCCATAGGCCCGCCTCCCCCTTGTCTTTGCTTGTGTCTTGCAGGTCTAGTCAGCGTGGTCGACCTTGGATAGGAATTTGGGCTGAAACAGTTTGCCGTCCACCGTGGGGCCCTGAGTGATTCAAAGTTCAAAGAAGAATGAGAAGTCATGTTGGTAACGTTAACCCAGCATTGATTGAACATCCACAAGCAAGCCTCAGTGAAGTTATCAGATCGGGGCCTCGGTCTCAAAGAAAGAAGGGAAAGGGGTCCGCAGACCCAGCACCATCATTAGAAGCAAACATCACTTATGAGCAGTTTGATGCGATAGTTCAGTAGCTAAGAGGCCTTGACCAGATTCCCCCAAGAATTTCTAGCACTATAGAAGCGACCTCTAGGCCACCTCTAAGATTGCATCCACCGCACGACCTAATACCTTTAGCAGATGACCATCAAGAAAGACCCATCGCCGCCCCCTAATAAGGCTGTCAGACCTGATAATGGTGGGGGCAGAGAAGTCATCCACCATCCGAGATAAAAATAAGACGGACCCCGTTTCTCAACAAAAGAGGATTCCCACTTTTAAAAGCTTGGACTGCGATCGAGCGTCGGACTTGATATCCAGAATATGATGGAAGACCCGTCGATTCTACAATATGAGCACCAGCCAGAAGGCGATCATTAGGGTAAACACAAAAAGAGCACAAAGGCGCCTAGAGGCAAATGCAAGAATAGAGGATAGGCTCACCTTTCTATAACAAAGGGTGGACACTATGGCGAGTTCAGTAGACACCCCTGCAGCAGAGAAGGACTATTGGGTTGACAAGGATTGCATGCGCTCAACTCTGTGCCCTCCACATATCATCTTGCTGTGTAGATCGAACTCAGAACCCATTTGGCCGATGGGGGTAGATTGAACTCCAACATACGAAAGTGACCCATTTGATCAAAAGAGTTTTCCGTGCGAACACATTTGGCCGATGAGGGTAGATCGAGATCCAACATACGAAAGTGTCCCATTTGACCAAAAGAGTTTCTCATGCGAACACATTTGGTCGAGAAGAGTAAATTGAGCTCCAACATACAAAGGTGATCCATTCGGCCAAAAGAGTTCCCCATACGAACAAATTTGGCCGAGGAGGGTAGATCGAGCTCCGACATTCAAAAGTAACCCATTAGGCCAAAAAAGTTTCCCATGTGAACACATTTGGTCGAGGAAGGTAGATTGAGCTCCAACATTCAAAAGTGACTCATTCGGCCAAAAGAGTTTCCCATGCGAATACATTTGGTCGATGAGGGTAGATTGAGCTCCAACATACGAAAGTAACCCATTCGACCAAAAGAAAATTCTCCATGTGAACACATTTAGTCGAGGAGGGTAGATTGAGCTCCAACATGCAAAGGTGACCCATTCAGTCAAAAGAGTTTCCCATGTGAACACATTTGGTCGAGGAGGATTGATTGGATTTCATCAACAGTTTGACCCATGGCCAAACCACATTGGCCCCATCACATTGGTCCCCATTCAAGAACTTGCGAAGAAATGGGTCACGTACAAATCCCTTGACTCACATCGGTCAAGGTTTCCAAGAGGACCGATGTGTATTGGTCGCGCCGCCCATATCGGCCCCCACTCAAGCATTCGTGAAGAAATGGATCATGTGCAAATCTCGTGATTCACATCGATTAAGATTTCAAAGAGGACCGATGTGTATTATCCCATCGGTCAAACCACTTCAGCACAACTAGATAAGCTTGACCGAGATGAGTATATCGAACTTCAACCATGCATCGAAAATGAATTGACTACTCAAAACCTCCAAAGGAAGACCTATGTGTATTGACCGTCCATATTGGTCAGAACACATCGTACCTTCATCAAGCAAGACCTCGAGGCAATCACGTGCTCGACATCGTGCTTCCCTTGGAAGTCCTCCAATGGAAGACTGATGCATGATAAGTCCTAACGAGCCGGACAAGAAGGCTAGGACAAAACAACCCATCCAAGCCAAGCCAAACATGCTGACCATGAATACTCGAACAAGCCCCTAGGTGAATTCAAGCTTACACTCGTTGCCCCACAGGGCCGAAGCATATTTTTTGAAGTGGATGCCTCGGTGAAAGCACATCGACCATTTCGAAAGGACCCTCGGTCCCTACAAAATCAACCAATTGAGGCGGTCACGTGCTAGATGGCACCCCCCACCTCAAGCTTTTTTCACCGAAGAACTTATGTGAGTTGGTCGAAGCGGTCACATCGATCATACCAAAACCAACCAACAGAGACGGTCACGTGCAAGACCACCTCCCTCACATCAGACCCCTATCTTCAGGAGACAGAGGCATATTGGCCGAGGTGGATAGCTCGGACACTGCAAAGTCAAAAGAATGAAGTGGTCATATGCGCAACCATATCCCGTACCTCAAGCCTTTTTCATATGAAGACCGACGGGAATTGGCTGAAGCAATCACCTCGGCCTAAACACATCAGTCCGCTCAAATGGATCTCTATGACAGAGGTGGTCACATGCAAAACCACCTCCCATGTATAAGGATTTATTTTGTCAAAGGACCGATGTGATTTGACCGAAGCGATCACATCAGTCAATAGAAAATTAAAGCTCAATAGAATCAAGTGATGGAGGCGGTCATGTGCACAACCACATCCGGTACCTCAAGACTTTTCGCATAAAACTCGATGCAAATTGGCCGAAGTAGTCACCTTGGCCAAAACACATCGGTCAGCTCAATGGAACCAAAGGATGGAGGCGGTCACGTGCATGACCACCTCCCCTGCATCAAGCTACCTACTTTAAAAAGATTGGGGCATATGTGCCAAATTAGATGAAGATAGTGAATTATATAGAGATGAGACGTCAATACAAAATGGATGCATAGAAAGACTTGATGAAGTCGGCATTGATGGTCGGGCAACTCCTCATGTTTGAGTCGAAGTATTACAATAGGAGCTATGATCTATTGATAGAGGCGACGGAGCTCAGATGATGACACATTCAGGTGGCCAAGGTAAGCAAGAAAACAAAAGAAGAAAGATGCATTATGCGTGGAAGCTTTTTTGAGAGATCACATGGGCGTGATGTAAAAAAAAAATGAAATACCGAGGTGGCTTTATCGAGGCGGCCACCTTAGGTCCCTCTTGTTTGAAAATGAAGGTCCCACTTTAGGCTGGGGGTTTGGAGTTTTGAGGAATGAGTATTAAAATATAAGACAAAGTAACATGATGCCATTTGTATGTAATGACATTTTCTATGCCAAGTCAATGAATGCACGAGGAAAGATGTCTCACCATTTGTATATAAAGGAATAGACATGATCAGGAAGAAAAAGAGAAGAGTGTTAGAGGATGGATATCGTAAGAGCAAAGTATGTTCAACCATATTCAATCCTCTAATTGAGATTTTGGCCTCCAAAAAGTAATGGAGGATGAGATCACTTCACAAATCTTGAAGCCCTGTAATCTCAGAAAACTGTAAGTAGCCATTGTTAGTGAAAAGTAAACACATCTCTTAGCTGCTCCTCTTTTAACAACAACAAAAAAACCTCCTAAAAAATTTGGGCTGGTTGCCAAGTCTTGGATTTAAACAGCAGAATGGGAGCGACATTAGCATTTCATTCTCTCTCGCTCTCCCCTTAATCTTATTGAAGATTTCTCCAACCATTGGTGGGGGTAGGTAATAACGCCACTCAAAAATCCCTTATCTGAAAAATGTCTAGCCATGTGATTCCTGCATCAGTGCAGACACCAATGGAGGCGTATGCACCGGTATCTAACTAGGGGGACTCAGTAATCATTTCACCCCTCATGTCTAGGCATAGGTATATACTATGAGACATGAATCTTTTTCTTCCTCACAGCACCCATGCACCCACACACACACACCCTCTCCTGCAACTGAAGGATTCTAATCAGAATTTAAGGGTTAGAATTCAATCGACATGTATACCAATACATCTTGGCTGAAATCCAGCCCTTGACAAGTGTCCCTCTTGTAGGGGAGGATTTCTATCCCACACACAGGTACGAAGGGTTTGAGTGGAAGGAAGGATTTTAGTGGTTGACAGCCAGCCTAGCAGTTAACATGGGACAGGTGTTTTCTCTCCATATGAAAATTCCTCCATATGATTTGTTTTAATTTGTGGGATTTTAGGAGGTACGGAGTTGCTGTTACAGGCGTGCGATTCGTGTTGATTAATAATACCTGCTTGCCACCCCATGCCTGATGGGCTACAGCCAACCTGATTCAATCTCCTTCTTCTCCTTCCCCTTCCCTATTTCCCCAGCCCCACACATTCCTTGTGTACCCCTTTGACTTTGTTCCAATTCTATTCTTAAAAAGCAGATTAATATTTAATAATGTAAATATTTTTTTCTTAGAAATAAAAATATAATTTTTAAGTAACTGCCAACTCATTTAAAATATGTTTGGAATCTAAGAAAAAAAGTATAATAAAAAAAATTGAATGAGAGGAGAGAAATAGACATATAGTGATTTTTATTTCATCATTACTTTTTTTTTGGACAGCCAAACATACTTAATTATTAATTTATATTTTATTTAACATCCAAATCCTATGAATTTCAAAAGTAAAATAAATTTTATATTTAATAAGTATTATTAATTAAATAAAGTAAGAAATTTAGATAATTTATACAATCATGCAAGAATAGAATATGAGACCCACTAGGTATTAATGGTGATGAGATTATGTGGACATGTAGTTGGAGGTGATCCAAACTCCAAACACATTATGTTAGAGTTATACAAATTTCTTTTTCAAGTACTGAGTTGGTAATGAGTCTACGCCTCAAGAAGCAGAAGGTACTGAGTTCGACTTCTTTCCTGCTATGGGTGCAAGTGGAATGGTTCTCATTCAATTCTGAAATGACTTGGCTCATGCTGTTGTGGGTTAGTATAGGTCCCCAGGAATAGCCAAACCAAAGGCCTAGATACCCATCAATAACAAAACAAAGAAAAGAAAAGATTGGAAGGGAAAAAAAATTTTCTTCCAAATAGGTGAAAGAAAACAGCCTTAAAACCCTATTCTAAAATGGAGCATCAAGGCAACCTAAAACCCTTCATGGGGTGTTGTTGCCCTAGTCAGAACAGGACATTACATGCTTGATGCTTCTAATTAAATGAAGGTGACACCAAGACTGAAAGGGGTTTGGGGTTGGTTAAAGGGAAAGTTATTGAAAGCATTAGTTGGGTCAACAAAGTATGAGGGCAGTCAAAGGTTCATGTCCTCCTTCAAGATGATATATATCCCACAGTGCGATTAAAGGGTTATGTTCTTCTCATAGTCTCATGTGAATGTGATGATTTCAAAGTTCAAAGTTCATAGTGATAACTTTGGTCACGGAATTGTTGCACGTTTGCAAGGTTAGAAAAGAAAAGACAATTAAAGTAGAAAAAGGAATTGTTGCAGGTTTGCAGCAAAGTATAAAACAGAGGTAAAAGTAATAAATAAATCAATAATAAAATTTTATATTTTTATTTGTCTTTTACAAAAGAATTCCAATTATTTCTATAGAATACCCTTTATTGATTGAATCACATGTAAATCCACGAACCACTAGTGAAGGGGAGAAAGCGAGCTCCAATCAAGGATCTACAGGAAAAAAGCAGTGGAGACGACGGCCAAGACAGCAGCGGCTCCTACTCTATAAGAAACAGCAGTGCTTGTTGGTGTCGCCAATGGTGCTTCCATAGGGGTTCCCACGGGAGACATGGACATCGGGGAGGGTGATGTCTTAGCCATTGGAGAAGAAGCTGGGGGCATCATCATCATAGGAGCAAGAGCTGGCGTAAGAGCCAACTTTGGAGCAGGAGCAGCAGCCGGTGGCATCATTGGTGCTTTCATCGGTGCTGCCATTGGAGCTTTCATTGGTGCCATCTTCGGCGCTTCTACTGGAACCTGTGCCAAGGCGGATTCCACCACCAGAGCTAAAATCAACACAACTGCATATCTCAAAAACGCCATCTTTCGCTCTCTCTCAAAACAAGTCGCCAAAACAAAGTAGTGAGAGATCCAAAGGCTAAATAGAGAGCTATCAGAGCCAAGAGAGATGAGCTTGAAGTACCTGAGACTTGTGTTTGAGGTCTAGTATTTATAGGGGGAAGCGAGTGTTTGGTTGGGCAGAGACTGGGTCGCTTTGAACTTTCTCAATTAGATTTCTATTACGTTTTTTAATTATTATCCTTTTGAGGACCACGCGTTGAGGTTTTTTTTTGGCGGTGGCCGGTGGGGCATGAAAACCCCCGGTGTGGGAAATTTATTGGAAAGAAGCACGAAGGTGTTGTAGGGAGAGAAATAGGTCCCTTAACAGAACCTGGACTCTCAGAATCCAAATCCAAAACCGAAACCAACCAAATCTGGTTCAGCTCTATCGAATCAGACCCAAATATTGGGCTGTGTTTTTAAAAATCTAGTGAAAGTGAAATCAGAACAGACCGAGTCCAAGTCAAAATGATCCAATTGATTCAATTGATCGAAACTAGATCGAATCGGTTTGATAATTGATCGATACTCTTTTAAACTATTTTTTTACTAAAATCTATATGTAGGAAATTGAAATTGAACCAGTTTGATAATGCCCAGCAGAGAAAACCCGTTAAGGTAATCTTTTAACTAGTCGAAATGGTCCCATGGTGGGAACAAAAAATTGACATTTTCAAATTTTCAAAATAACCCTTCCAAGGGAGGCAAAGGTGCTAGGGGTGTCAATTTCAGACCAACACCATATAATCCGACTGTGCCGAATAGATTATGGACCAAGACTAATCTGTCCAAACGTGCTAGGTTTAGGCTTACATTGATTATTAAATAGAAGTTCACGTTGCAAGGGTGTAGCGCAATCAAATCAACCGAATGAACCAAATATACCTTTAAATCAAACAAATACAACTCTAAAGCTAAAACTAAAAACATTAATTTGTCTTTTATTTTCTTTCATTTTTAAGTCTTCCACTCAATATGTCCATCATCATCTTCGTTGTAGACTTGAAAATCAGCATGTCTCTTTATTTTTAAATTTGATAAAAGTTGTACAATTTTTTAGATTTTTTTTTATTTGAGTTGGCATTCATCCTCAGATCCGTTACAGTGTGGTTGCATCTATAGGTAAATGCAAATTTGGTGTAGGTTGAATATATTCTCTTTTTTTTTTGTTTGAAATATATATATGAATTTTTAGAAGTTCAATACCTTCATGTGGTTTTGGTCTGCTACGTACCTAAAGAATATGAGACTTTTCATTTCGTGTGTTGCACGTTGTTCATCCTTGATGCCTACTAACAAAGATTGTGAAATGGATAATCCCCAAGTAATAATAATATGAGATGATTATTTCAAGTGTCATTTTATAATTCAGTTGTCATTCTATAATTCAGTTTGATTATAAGAGAAATTAAAGGGAAAGGAAGTGAAAATTTTAAACTTTTAAATTTTTTTTTTTATATATATAACACAATATGATTGTATAAATTATCCAAATTTCTTATCGTAATCATTTGTATTTTCAATCGTCGATTTATTTAAAAAAAAATCATTTCTATTGGATTTTTAAGGATTTTTAAAAGTTTATCTTGCCATTTGGCTAATTCTATTTTAGCTAAAACAAATATGTTGGTAGAAGATTTGTCTACAAAATTTCAATTTTATTTAATCTGTCACATGACAAATATTCTCTAGACCTATGCTATTAGCCAATAAAAGCTTTATTTTTTTTAGGATTATATTTTTTTCCCTTTGATAAGTGTGGCCCCCCTTGCTAAATTATCCCACTCTTGCCTTTTCATTGGTCCTATTTTACCAAGTTCATCTTGTGGAGTCGGGATCAGCAGCACGTACACTCCTTGTATGACAAGTGACCTACGGAATTAATAATTAACTAAATAAATACTATTTTAATCCTATTTTTTTCTCTCATTATTTTTTATTAATAAGTAATGCAATCCAATTGCATCCATGTTCAACAATTATATCATTACATCAAGGGCTAAGTTCATCAAGTCCATTTGATCCAAAATCATTTGGCCTAAGACCAAAATATGAACCATGCTATAAAAAAATCAAAGAATCTAGCCCAAGCCACCTTGAAATCAATCCCTTTTTGACGATCTTTCAAGTCTAGTGGAGAGTAAGGTGACATTTTCTATTCAATGATTTTAGAGTCTTCTCTACATTAGAGTTGGCATCAAGATATTGAAACTTACATCAAAACTTTGGAGCTTGCATCAATGCATATTGGGACAAGTTTCAATGCCTTGGAATATGAATCAACACATTGGGACAAGTTTCTATGTATTAAAAAATTTTAAATCATTTATATTTTTTTTTATTTTTTCTATGTACAATCTCAGTCTTAGGATTATAAAGAATGGTTGAGATTATTTTGAGTTATTTAAGGTTTGTTAAGCCTATAAATAGTGGCTTATTCTAATGTAATAGAAGAATATGATTTGATGAATGAAATTTGGATTGAAGTTTATCTTCTCCTTTGAACCTTGAAGAGTTCATCTTGAAACCTAGAAGAGTTTCATTTCAACCTTTAAGAGTTAGAGTTTTTCTATCCCTTAAAACCTTGAAGAAATTTCATTCAATCCTAGAAGAATTTGAACTTTATTCTTTACCTATTTCCTTGAAGAGTTGTAGACCACTTTTGGAGTTGATTTACATCCTAGAAGAGAAGTAAGTCACCCCACCTTCATTTCTATTAATTGTTTTCTTTTTACCTTTAAAAAAATTTCAAAATTCATTTCTGCACTTCACGACAATCATTTTTTATTCATTTTGCCATATTTTACACTCTCTCGATCTGTTATTTTTTCATAAGTCGAAGTCGACTTACATCAATTGGTATCAGAACTTTGAAGGAGATGATTTCTGATCATGACACTCACTATGGATACAAATCCATTGTATCACATACCAGTATCACAAAAGTTCAATGATTGTATCATTCCATCATTATCACTTATTCAATTTATTAATGCATTGAGTGATTCTTATATACATCATGGGCATAACGCATTTGATTATCAAATGCTTGATGAATTTACTAATCTTCCATTTGATCCTGGTGGAATTGAAATACTTTTGGTGGGTAGAACAATAATTTGAGGATGAATTTTTTTAAAGAAATGAAGAATGATATACTCCAATTGCATCCATGTTCAACAATTATATCAATACATCAAGGCCCAAGCCCACCAAGCTCATTTGATCCAAAATCATTTGGCCTAAGACCAAGGTATGAACTATGCTATAAAAGAACCAAAGAATCTAGCTCTAATCACCTTGAAATCAGTCCTTTTTTGACGATCTTTCAAGTCTCTAGTGGAAAGTGAGATGACATTTTCTCTTCAATGATTCTAAAGTCTTCTTTACATTGGAGTTTGCATCAAGATACTGAAACTTACATCAAAACTTTGGAGCTTGCATCAATGCACATTGGGACAAATTTCAATGCCTTGGAACAAGAATCAACACATTGGGACAAATTTCTATGTATTAAAAATTTTTAAATCATTTATATTTTTTTTATTTTCTTTATGTACAATTTTAACCTTAGGATTATAAAGGATGATTGAGATTATTTTGAGTTATTTAAGGTTTGTTAAACCTATAAATAGTGGCTTATTCTCATGTAATAGAAAAAGATGATTTGATGAATGAAATTTGGATTGAAGTTTATCTTCTCCTTTGAACCTTGAAGAGTTCATCTTGAAATCTAGAAGAGTTTCATTTCAACCTTGAAGAGCTGGAGCTTTCTTATCCCTTAAAACCTTGAAGAAATTGCATTCCATCCTAGAAGAATTTGAACTTTATTTTTTACCTATTTCTTTAAAGAGTTGTAGGCCACTTTTGGAGTTGATTTACATCCTAGGAGAGAAGTAAGTCACCCCACCTTCATTTTCATTAATTGTTTTCTTTTTACATTTAAAAAAAATTTTAAAATTCATTACCGTACCTCACGACAATCATTTTTTACCCATTTTGTCATATCTTACATTCTCCTGATCTGTTATTTTTTCATAAGCCGAAGTCGGCTTACATCAATAAGGTAAGTTAATTGAAAAATAAAATCTTTCTTAATTAAAAATCATATTTGAATTGATAGATGATTTCTCACGTTTTTTTGGGGTTTTTTTTTTATTTTTTATTTTTTTATCGATTCAAACCTGAAGAAATAAATTATGATAATAAATCATAATTCCCACTTGTTGGCCAGATCAACTGCTTGTATAAACATTGACTCAAAAAGAGATTGAGAGATTTCAAAATCGTAAAATCTAAAAATAAATAGGAACAAGTATTCTTCCTCAATTTCTCTTTTTATTTTGATCTCGTTTTCTTCTACTAAAATCTAGAAGGAAATTGTGAACCCGTTGAAAAAATCATGACAAAGAGAAGGAACATCATCTTCTTCATCGTGAACCTTGGATTGATGCTCATTCCCCTTTCATTTTGATTTCATTTTCTTTTATCGATTCTTAAGAAATATTTTATTTTTTAAATAAAAAATAACTAATTTGGTTTGCTCACCATTAAAATAGTAAATAATGGATAAAAGAAAATAGGAATTAAAAAATTAATTAATTAAAAAAGCATTAACAGTTTTATCAAATCATGAGTAATTAGGGTCCGTTTGATAAAACTTCTGCACTGAATTCTGGGTTCCGATTCAAAATTTGAATTCTATTTCAAACTACTCCAAGATTATTTGGAAATAAAAACATGTTTGATAACGTATTTTCTGTAATGATTCCAAAATATCTTTGGAACAGAAACATGTTTGATAAACACTATCTCCACAATCGAAATCTAAAAAAATGATGGAGGTAGTAGTGGGTGGTGGCGGTGGTGGGAGGTGGTGGTGGGTGGTGGTGGTAATGGTGGTGGTGGTGGTGGTGGTGGTGGGTGGTGGTGGTAATGGCGGTGGTGGTGGCGGTGGTGGTGGGTGGTCGATGGTGGTAGTGATGGCGGCGGTAGTGGCGGTGGTGGTGTTCGGTGGTGGTGGGGTGGGGCGGTGACGATGGTGATGGTGGTACAAAGATGCACTGTTCACTATAAATACTACGAATTTCGAGATTTCAGGTACGCAAAATATTTATTACTGTTTCTTCGGATTATCGCTCTGATACTTCAGACGGACTGAGAATCTCTCACTTACCCCATCCATATTTAAGTGGGTTCGGATTCCGAGCCCATTGACTGTTCACAAAGTCCTAACTTAGGCATCGGAGTGGACCCGGGGCCATAGGCCCGCCTCCCCCTTGTCTTTGCTTGTGTCTTGCAGGTCTAGTCAGCGTGGTCGACCTTGGATAGGAATTTGGGCTGAAACAGTTTGCCGTCCACCGTGGGGCCCTGAGTGATTCAAAGTTCAAAGAAGAATGAGAAGTCATGTTGGTAACGTTAACCCAGCATTGATTGAACATCCACAAGCAAGCCTCAGTGAAGTTATCAGATCAGGGCCTCGGTCTCAAAGAAAGAAGGGAAAGGGGTCCGCAGACCCAGCACCATCATTAGAAGCAAACATCACTTATGAGCAGTTTGATGCGATAGTTCAGGAGCTAAGAGGCCTTGACCAGATTCCCCCAAGAATTTCAAGCACCAGCTATAGAAGCGACCTCTACGCCACCTCTAAGATTGCATCCACCGCACGACCTAATACCTTTAGCAGATGACCATCAAGAAAGCCCCATCGCCGCCCCCTAATAAGGCTATCATACCTGATAATGGTGGGGGCAGAGAAGTCATCCACCATCCGAGATAAAAGTAAGACGGACCCCGTTTCTCAACATAAGACGATTCCCACTTTTAAAAGCTTAGACTGCGATCGAGCGTCGGACTTGATATCCAGAATATGATGGAAGACCCGTCGATTCTACAATATGAGCACCAGCCAGAAGGCGATCATTAGGGTAAACACAAAAAGAGCACTAAGGCGCCTAGAGGCAAATGCTAGAATAGAGGATAGGCTCACCTTTCTATAACAAAGGGTGGACACTATGGCGAGTTCAGTAGACACCCCTGCAGCAGAGAAGGACTATTGGGTTGACAAGGATTGCATGCGCTCAACTCTGTGCCCTCCACATATCATCTTGCTGTGTAGATCGAACTCAGAACCCATTTGGCCGATGGGGGTAGATTGAACTCCAACATACGAAAGTGACCCATTTGATCAAAAGAGTTTTCCGTGCGAACACATTTGGCCGATGAGGGTAGATCGAGATCCAACATACGAAAGTGTCCCATTTGACCAAAAGAGTTTCCCATGCGAACACATTTGGCCGAGAAGAGTAAATTGAGCTCCAACATACAAAGGTGATCCATTCGGCCAAAAGAGTTCCCCATATGAACAAATTTTGCCGAGGAGGGTAGATCGAGCTCCGACATTCAAAAGTAACCCATTAGGCCAAAAAAGTTTCCCATGTGAACACATTTGGTCGAGGAAGGTAGATTGAGCTCCAACATTCAAAAGTGACTCATTCGGCCAAAAGAGTTTCCCATGCGAATACATTTGGTCGATGAGGGTAGATTGAGCTCCAACATACGAAAGTAACCCATTCGACCAAAAGAATTCTCCATGTGAACACATTTAGTCGAGGAGGGTAGATTGAGCTCCAACATGCAAAGGTGACCCATTCAGTCAAAAGAGTTTCCCATGTGAACACATTTGGTCGAGGAGGATTGATTGGATTTCATCAACAGTATGACCCATTGGCCAAACCACATTGGCCCCATCACATTGGTCCCCATTCAAGAACTTACGAAGAAATGGGTCACGTACAAATACCTTGACTCACATCGGTCAAGGTTTCCAAGAGGACCGATGTGTATTGGTCGCGCCGCCCATATCGGCCCTCACTCAAGCATTCGTGAAGAAATGGATCATGTGCAAATCTCGTGATTCACATCGATCAAGATTTCAAAGAGGACCGATGTCCCATCGGTCAAACCACTTCAGCACAACCAGACAAGCTTGACCGAGATGAGTATATTGGACTTCAACCATGCATCGAAAATTAATTGACTACTCAAAACCTCCAAAGGAAGACCTATGTGTATTGACCGTCCATATTGGTCAGAACACATCGTACCTTCATCAAGCAAGACCTCGAGGCAATCACGTGCTCGACATCGTGCTTCCCTTGGAAGTCCTCCAATGGAAGACTGATGCATGATAAGTCCTAACGAGCCAGACAAGAAGGCTAGGACAAAACAACCCATCCAAGCCAAGCCAAACATGCTGACCATGAATACTCGAACAAGCCCCTAGGTGAATTCAAGCTTACACTCGTTTCCCCACAGGGCCGAAGCATATTTTTTGAAGTGGATGCCTCGGTGAAAGCACATCGACCATTTCGAAAGGACCCTCGGTCCTTACAAAATCAACCAATTGAGGCGCTCACGTGCTAGATGGCACCCCCCACCTCAAGCTTTTTTCACCGAAGAACTTATGTGAGTTGGTCGAAGAGGTCACATCGATCATACCAAAACCAACCAACAGAGACGGTCACGTGCAAGACCACCTCCCTCACATCAGGCCCCTATCTTCAGGAGACAGAGGCATATTGGCCGAGGTGGACAGCTCGGACACTGCAAAGTCAAAAGAATGAAGTGGTCACATGCGCAACCATATCCCGTACCTCAAGCCTTTTTCATATGAAGACCGACGGGAGTTGGCTGAAGCAATCACCTCGGCCTAAACACATCAGTCCGCTCAAATGGATCTCTATGACAGAGGTGGTCACATGCAAAACCACCTCCCATGTATAAGGATTTATTTTGTCAAAGGACCGATATGATTTGACCGAAGCGATCACATCAGTCAATAGAAAATTATAGCTCAATAGATTCAAGTGATGGAGGCGGTCATGTGCACAACCACATCCGGTACCTCAAGACTTTTCGCATAAAACTCGATGCAAATTGGCCGAAGTAGTCACCTTGGCCAAAACACATCGGTCAGCTCAATGGAACCAAAGGACGGAGGCGGTCACGTGCATGACCACCTCCCCTGCATCAAGCTACCTACTTTAAAAAGATTGGGGCATTTGTGCCAAATTAGATGAAGATAGTGAATTATATAGAGATGAGACGTCAATACAAAATGGATGCATAGAAAGACTTGATGAAGTCGGCATTGATGGTTGGGCAACTCCTCATGTTTGAGTCGAAGTATTACAGTATGAGCTATGATCTATTGATAGAGGCGACGGAGCTCAGATGATGACACATTATGGTGGCCAAGGTAAGCAAGAAAACAAAAGAAGAAAGATGCATTATGCGTGGAAGCTTTTTTGAGAGATCACATGGGCGTGATGTAAAAAAAAAAATGAAATACCGAGGTGGCTTTATCGAGGCGGCCACCTTAGGTCCCTCTTGTTTTAAAATGAATGTCCCGCCTTAAAAAAAAATAAGATAACTCGACCCCTTGGGTTCTAATGATAGATGGGCCTGCATATAAAAAAAAAGAAAAAAAGAAAAAAAAAAGAAGAATGACCGAGGTGGTCACCCTTGCCTCGGTCAAAGTTGGAAAAAAAAAAAGGCAAAAAAATAGCCTGAGGTGTTTGGGCCGAGGTGGCCACCCCTGCCTTGGTTAAAGTTCAAAAAAAGAAAAGAAAAAAAAAACAAATGACCGAGGGGTATGCGCCATGGTGGCCACCCCGACATTGGTCAAAATAAAAAGAAAAAAATGGCGTTGGATTTTTTGTTTTTTTTTATTAAAAAAAGAAAATAAAAAAGCGGCGGAAATTCTGAGAGGAAGACAGAGGTGAGGTGGCCGAGTTGACCACGTCACCCCCATCTGTTCGGACAAAAAAAAGACGGCACTGGGTTTTTATTTTTATTAAAAAAAAAGGGTAAAAGACAGTTACCACCCCTGTAACTTACCTTATTGACCGTTGACCCCCAAAGGTTTCAAAAAAGACAGTTACCTCCCCTAAAAACACTATTAAAATAAAAATAGACCCACGTCATTAGGAATATTCTGTTAGATGCTAACGGTGGGAGTCCAATATTTTCTTAATGATCAAATTAACCCTTTACAAGGGTGATTGACTTTAAAAAATAAAGAAAAAAGACAGTTACCTCTCCTGTAACTTACCTTATTGACCGTTGACCCCTAAAGGTTTCAAAGAAGACAATGGCGGTGGGCTTTCTCTTCTCCAAAAAGAAAGAAAAAAAAACCCCGAAGAGCTCTCCCTGCAACTCTCTGGTGTGTCCGTCTTCTTCTACCTCGTCTTCACCAGCGTGACCGAAACCAGATTTCATTTTTCCAACTGAGCTCTGCAACTCCCACCTCAAGGGCACCGCCTGCAACTCCCACCTCAGGGCATCGCCTGCAATTCCAGCCTCAGAGCTCTGCCTGCAACTCCTGCCTCAAAGCTACAACCCATGATGCCATTCCAGTTGAAGAAAAGTATGTTAACGAGGTTCTGCAACTCACCTCTTCTTCCAAACAAAACGCAGCATGTAAGACCCGCACTTCGTAAACCCGGTCTAAACCTTGGTTTTATGTCGTAGCAGGTCTTCCGATCATCATCAGGCCAGACGGGACGAGCGGATGATAAACAGGTACAAAATCAGATCCAAGACGGTCACATTTATGTTATTTTATGTTGACCGATCGATGGTACCGGTCTTGGTACCGGTCGACCGGTTAGGTCTGCGCAACTGAGTGCGGAGATCCAGAAATTGATCTCTATGGGTCCCACTTTCTTGATTTCGAATCCTAAGACTTTCCTAATCCTAATAGGGTTACTAAACCCTAATTCTAGCCTATATAATCACCCTTAAACTTCCTCAAATCTTTTCCATTATCTCTCACAAACCATAGAGAAGAGAAAGATATTGAAAAGGAGAAGGAGCTAGGAAGAAGAAGGAGGTGCCGCCATTACCGTTCGACGACGCTCACGTTACGCCAGTCAACTGTAAGTGTTTAACCATTCTTCTCACTGCTATGACTCTAGGATAGTTGTATGGGTGGACCAATATCATGCAAAATAGGTATTGATCTAAAACCCTAATTGGACATTAAACCCTAAGTTGCCGCCAAACCCTAGATTCGAGTTCCGAGATGGTATTTATCGAAATAAGACTTGAATGAGTTGGAGATAACTCTAACTCAAAGCTCAGACTTAGAATGGATAGGAGAAACCCTGGGAATCGATAGAGAACGATGGACGACAGTCGAAAAACCAAATGTATGGTCTTTCGGAGACATATCGGTCGACCATACCGGTCGACAGTTTTCTCACAGTACTGCTACCGGTATGTTGAGACCGGTCAGATCTGAAAGGCTGGTTTTGGACTTTGTTGGTTTCCGACCAACGTGAAACCCTAAGAAAAACTATTCTAATGAAACCCTAATAATATTGTAGGACTTTGTGACCTTCCGTTTGGATCTTGTGACGTGGAGCAAGCTATCAAACGAGCGTCAGGTAAGGGAATCTGACCTAAACCTAATACTTAATGGACAGTAAATCGTTGTTAATAACCTGAATATATATGATGTGTTGTTTGTGGATATTCACATGTCATCCTTGACTTTCAGTTATTATTATTATTGTTCATGCATTGATAGGATGTGATTATTAGGCATTGTTTTCGTTGGTGTGTGGAGTGGGGCATGGGCCTGGGATCATTCCTCACACTGGCACTTTTTGTAGTATTCTATCTTAACATGCTTGGTGCGGGTGGGGCATCAGGGGAAGGTCGTGGTATGGTGGTCTCCAATGTTGATGCTGGCCTGGCCATGGTTATGTGGCATTGTGGTCTCCGAGGTCGACGCTGGCTTGTCCACGATGCATTAGCTCTATCTCTATGCCGTAGGGAGTTATATTGGGATAGGGTCTACCTGCGTTATGTTTCTATCCTAGTGGGTTAGTTGCGGATAGGGCATCAGGGGAGGTGCGGGAATGCCTTAGCTCTATCTCTATGCCGTAGACAGCTATGCTGGGATAGAGCATACATTGATGACATATAGGATTGGTTAGTTGCGAGCCCTGGCCAGTAGGGGCTTAGGTACTGGTATGGGTAGAGCATCAGGGGAGGTACGGTGATATCTTAGCTCTATCTCTATTCCATGATGGGTGCATGTGGGCAGATAGGGGTGTGATCCATGCTGTGCCACACACTCGTGTATAGAGATGCGGGGGCCACCAAACTTTTCTATAGCACATTGTAAACTTAAACCAGACCATAGTATAAAATTGATTGTTACTCATGCATAATATTGTGAAACTGTCTGATTGTCTTACTGAGCTAAGTTGTGAGCTCACCCTTTATATATATACATATTTTTAGATGTTGATGCAGGTTATATGGTGGACGACTATGTGAACGCTCCGGCGTATGGTGATGTTGCTGCTCTAGGTGTATAGACAGGAGAAGGCGAGCATGACGCTTCATGCGAGTGCCCTTTCTACGTGTACCTGTGATGGATTTTATTTATTTTTTTCAGTTACTTTCAGTTGGATTAAGTTGATGTAAGAATATTATATTTTATGTTTGGATTTGAATATTTGGATACTTATTTAATTTATCAATAGATACTCAATTCATTCTAATTTAAAGACTTCCACTGTACTATTTATATTCTGATTGTGGTTATGTGCAATGGTTTGTATGAGTGGACACGGCCTATTCGAGATCCTGATGTGAACCGTTGGTTCAATGACGGTTCACTCACACCATTCTGGTTGGATCAGAATTGGGGTGTGACACAGCAGTCTGCGCGCAAGCCATCGTAGTCAAAAAGTGCTAGATCGTACCAGTGAGGGAGTTGTGAGAGAAATCAGGAATTTTTCCTTCGAGTTTGCAGAAGCTCCTGGAGAAGATCTGTAAATTGGGTGCGCTCCATATGTTATCAGGCAACTTTGTTCCAAATCAGAAATGTTGAGAAGTTCCAATTTCGTAGCATTCCCAAGATCTCTAGGGATTTTACCGCTGAAATTGTTCATGCTCAGATCCATGTAAGTCAGGTTGGGTAATAGACCAAAACCAAGAGGAATTTTACCGCTATTCCAAATGGGTTTCCTGTGGCAACGAACCATTAAAACTGTTGCTGAAAGCCTTAAAAACAGTTAAAAATCTAAGCTTGGAGATCTCAGGAGGGCAGGATCTAGCACTTTTTGACGACAATGATCTGCAACAATCGGTGTCAGGAGCAACGACAGCTCCAACCAACGGTGGTGGAAAAGAAGGGTGGGAGCTCTTCCGGATGTAGCAGAGGAGATGCTGATACGATGCTCTCACGAAAATGGAAGGAAGTTTTTTTTTTTTTTTTTTAAATGCCCATTTGTTTCAGATCTGGTTCATGTTCATAGTTTGGTATCGTGTGGTTCCTGTTCATGGAAGGGTGTCCGTTTTTTGAAACCTTGTGGGGTCAACGGTTAATAAGGTAAGTTACAAGGGTGGTAATTGTCTTTTACCCTATTTTTTAATTTTATTTGGGATAAAATGTTCAGGGGTAGAGTTCTTCATAAAAAATATAATTTTAACATCGTTAAATTGGGGCCATTTATCTTTTTTGAAACCTTTGGGGGTCAACGGTCAATAAGGTAAGTTACAGGAGAGGTAACTGTCTTTTTCCCAAAAAAAAAGAGAGACAAAAATCATGAAAATTCAGAAAGAATAGCCTGAGGTGAGCCGGCCGAGCTGGCGCCACCTCAGCCCCATCTGCTAGGACAAAAAAAGACGGCGCTGGGTTTTTATTTTTATTAAAAAAAAAAGCAAAAATCGCTGAAAATTCAGAAAGAATAGCCAAGGTGAGTTGACCGAGCTGGCGCCACCTCAGCCCCATAGAGTTGGACAAAACAGAAAAAAAGATTGCAGCCCTAAAAAAAATAAAAAAAAGAGCATCCAAATACCTTTAGTTCTGACAGAACAAGGGCCTGCCAAAAAAAAAATTGGTACAGACTTACCAAAGCACGGCCAGGCTCAGGCACAGTCCTAGCTGTTAGGACCCAAAAAAAAAATTATTGAGGAATTGTTGCCGAGGCCACCACCTCGGCCCCACTGGCTCAGACAAATAGGAGTCCCCAATGAAAAAAGAAAAGCTACTGACCTGAGCCAACTTAGGTGGCCGACTCGATCAGGTGACCTCAGTAAAAAATGAGCTTTAAATAAAATATATATACAAGAATATATATATATATATATATATATGATCCAAGAAAAAAGGTATCGACTTGAGCCAGCCGAGGTGGCTAGCTCGGTCAGGTGACCTCGGTAAAAAATGAGCTTTAAAAAAAAATGATCCAAGAAAAAAGGTACCGACCTGAGCCAGCCGAAGTGGCTAGCTCGGTTAGGTGACCTTGGTAAAAAAAGACGAAAATCCAAAAAATCTCTCTATCAGAGCCAGCCGAGGTGGCCAGCTCGGTCAGGTGACCACGGTCTGGCGACCTCGATAAAAGGCAAAAATTCAGGAAAATGTCCCAACCTGAGCCAGCCGAGGTGGCCAGCTCAGTCAAATGACCTCGGTCAAAAAACAAAAAATCAGCCATGGGACATCAGGTCATTTGTTTGACTCCATTCAAATGCGTAAGAAGAGGCTGATCCCTCTCCTGTCAACATCACCATTTCAGTATTCCCCATCAGCATGACCAGCCACATTTAACCGAAGGTTACATCTTGCTCAGTAGCTTTGAAGGACTAACAAAGCCCCCCTTAGATAGTCTAAGACAGCTGGCCTCAAAACGCTAGCATCAACTTTCAAGCTTCTATCTCTTGCTCAGTCAAATCTTACAATTTCACCAGAGTAACGAGGCAAGTATTGGGAGAGCATTTTTTTTTACATTACTTTGCTCAGTCGAACCTTACAGATTTAGCAGAACAATGAGGAAAGTGTTAGAAAAATCTCCTACGTCACCAATGACATGGAAACAACTAGGATCCAAGCATCCACGTTAACCATAAATCCAATCAATGGATAAGGACGAAAACGTCATTTCTACATTTACAAGGATACTTGGGTCATCACACATCAAACAAGGGTAAAAATGATATTTACAAAGATGCACTGTTCACTATAAATACTATGAATCTTGAGATTTCAGGTACGCAAATAATTTATTACTCTTTCTTGGGATTATCGCTCAGATACCTCGAACTGAGAATCTCTCACTTACTCCATCCATATTTAAGTGGGCTCGGATACCGAGCTCATTGACTATTCACAGAGCCCTAACTTAGGCATCGGAGTGGACCCGGGGCCATAGCCCGCCTCCCCCTTGTCTTAGCTTGTGTCTTGCAGATCTAGTCAGCGTGGTGGACGTCGGATACGGATTTGGGTTGAAACAAGTATCAACCATACCTTGTCAGTCTGCTAGTTGATGTATCGTCACTTATGCTTTTAATGACAATATTACCTCTAGACTTATAAAATGTAATGTTTGTCCTTTGAAAAAATTTCATCTAACCCCCAAAAACTATATCAAATTCGATCTAACCCCCAATAATTTCAAAAATCTCATTTACCACCCAAATGGTTTGCATAAACTTCAATCAGCCCCAATTAATTGACAGACTTGACTGAAAATGTGATAAGACATTTCTACCATTTGTATTTGAAATTAAAAAACATTAAATTGAGATAAAATTACTAATTTGACATTTTACCACTTTCACAATCCAAATTATTTTTTTAACCATTTGATAAGACATTCTCAAGCAAAAATAGACCTATTTTTTTTATTCTCCCACAAAGAGGACCTGCACAATCAACTGAATCCCAAGCTCACCGGAGATGATACGAACCCTTTCTTGATCTGTGGCGAGGTTTAGCAAAGAACTGGCAGCGGCAATTTGGGCATCGGGAGAGGTGCCTTCCTTCAAGGTTGCAGTGTCGGAGAAGAGGGCTTCAAGGGCTTGGTTGTTCAAAGGTTGCAGCGGTGGAGAACAAGGGTTCGAAGAAGAGTGGCTTCTACGGCGGAGAAGAGATCTTCATGGGTTCGATTGTAGTGGTTGCAGCGACGGAGAATTGGTTGGATGAGATTAGTGATTTGAGGATCAGACAGGCCAATCCGAAGCAGATCCTGATCAGCAACAGAATCGACAAGGGTTGCAGAGGGTGATCCTAAAATGGCAAAGTAAAAAAAACGTAAAAAAACAAAGCTGGTCTCAGACGGATTTGGATCCCCTATCTAGCTCCTTGCTATAAAAACCTCTAAATCCACCTGACCAGAGACTATACGGCAACAGGGGAATCCAAAGAGGAGAACGGTGAGGGGGAACCCCTAAGCAACCTACATGAAGAAAACATAAATAAATAAACCCCTGAAAGGAAAAGTAACAACATTCTCTTCAATTTCATCCTAAATGAAACAGAAATTTGAAAGGAAAATACCTATATTTGGCTCTTAAGAGACGACCTTGGCATTGTACAAGAAAGCAACAGAGCAGAGAATAGAAGCAACGAATGCAAAAATTCTCAAATCAATTATCAGAAAAATCTCTGCTAACACTATATCCATCATCTTCTTTGAAAAATCTGTTAGTTTTTGCCACATTTCACAAGATTAGGTAAAATAGGATATTTCAATTCACCAACCGGATCTTTTACTTTTCATTTCTCCTAAGCCCCAAGGAGAAGCTGCGAGAAGAGAAAGAGAGAGTGCAATGTTCTTTAGAAGATATCGATAAAACTAGAAGCAAAATAAGAGCGATGAAACCAGATTTGTGTAGGTGGAGGAGGATGAGGACCAGCGGCGGCGGTGGAGGAGGCGTTGAAGGCATAAGCTTGGCAGAGAGTCTGAATGGTTGCAGGGTTGGGGAGAATGAGGGTTGTGGATGATGGTTCAATAGGGGTAAAATGGTCTTTCTATTTGAGAATAAGGATATTATGGTCCCAAGATTTTTGTTCAATTAGTGCTTACGTCATCGACTAACGGGACTCTACTAACGGGTGGGGTCTCTTTGACTAACGGTGAAAAATTTTTGACTGGTAGATGAGACATTTGGAAACTTTTTGGGTGGTAGATGAAACTTTTGAAATTATTGGGGGTTAGATCGAATTTGACATAGTTTTTGGGGGTTAGATGAAATTTTTTCTTGTCCTTTTGTAGTTTAAATAAAAACAATGCTGTTGGGTTTCGGTCTAGTGGCCAAGGTTAACCAGCTTGTCAATTTTGGGGCAGCCTGGACATTCTACGACATTGCCTTCTCTGATCAATTGTCGAAATTCCTAGTTGAATTGTTGGAGTTGGGTCATGAATTGCTGGAGGTTATCAAGACAATCTAAGAGAGATCTATTCAAGAGATTGGAAGAGAGATCCAAACGCATCAGGTGTTTGAGTGATTTGATTTGTTCAAGGGATAGGATCTCTGAGGGAAATTTGAGAGAGGTCAAGATAGACAAGAGAGGTGGCATTGAAGAGCCAAGATGGGATGGGCTTAGTGAAGTTGTTGTGAGAGAGTGAAAGGAGACGAAGAGTGACGAGTGCGCCGAGTTTTGAAGGAACGTAGCCATTTAAACCCTTATTGTGGAGGTAGATTTTGGTGACTTGGCCGTGACTGCAAGTGATTCCATCCCATTGACATGGCTCAGAGTCATCTTCCGACCAGGTTTGAAGAACACGAGTTTGGTCTGTAGAGATAGCTGCTTTGAGTGCTAGGAGTGAGAAACCATCAAAGTTCAAAGAGAAAACGAGGGAAGAGAAGAAAAGAAACAGGGGAAAGTACCCTAGCAGATAAAACTCCATCAGCTTCTCCTCCTTTCGAGAGACCATCGAAGTTCAAAGAGAAAACGAGGGAAGAGAAGAATAAGAGAAACAGGAGAAACTACCCTAGCAGATAAAACATCATCAGCTTCTCCACCTTAGCTTGTCCTGAGCTTATCAGCGTAGAAGTTTTGCGTGTGATCCATCTGCCTCAGTCCATGTGTGTCATTTCTACTGAAATTGACGGGCCTATTTGTGGGAAATGTAGCTTTTCTCGTTCTTTCTACACCCCGTCCCCCCAAGTCCATGTGTGTCAATTGTGTTGGCATTGATGGACGGTTGTGTGCGAGGTGTGGTTTTCTCATTCGATCTAACCCCCTCAACCTCTTCCCTATTCTCCCTGTCCCACACCATCCTTGTGTTCTTAAAAAATGGATTAATATTTAACAATATAAATGTTAATGTTGAAAGTTGAAACACAATCTCATACCGCTATCAAATTGGAACACAAGTCCTAAGAATTCCCATAGATATTATTTGGCATGGTAAGATAAGAAAAGACAAAGAAGAAAAAAGAATTATTGCACGTTTCCAAAGTAGAAATCAAAATACAAGAAAAAGAATATATAAATAAGATAAAAAGTAATAATAAAATGAATGATTAATTTATATTTTTATTTGTCTTTTACAGAGAATTCCAATTCTACCATAAAAAAAACAAAGAATTCCAATTATTTCTTCGGTATACCCCTTATTGATGGCTCTGATTGATTCACATCTAAACCCACACCCTACCAGCGAAGAGGAGAAAGCGAGCTTCGATCAGAAATCTACAGGAAAAAAACAGTGGAGACGACGGCCAAGACGGCAGCAGCTCCTACTCTGTAAGAAACATTGGCGTTTGCTGGTGCAGCCAATGGTACTTCCGTAGGGGTTCCTGCAGGAGTCATGGAGATGATGGAGGGTGATGTCTTGGCCATTGGAGAAGAAGCAGGCGGCATCATCATCTTAGGAGCATGAGCTGGCGGATGAGCCAACAATGGAGCAGGAGCAGCCATCGGTGGCATCATTGGTGCTTTTTTCGGTGTTGCCATCGGAGCTTTCATCGGTGGTGCCATTGGAGCTTCCATCGGTGGTGCCATCGGTGCCATCTTTGGCGCTTCTACTGGTGCCAGTGCCAAGGCGGATTCCACCACCAGAGCTAAAATCAACATAACTTTAAATCTCAAAAACGCCATCTCTCGCTCTCTCTCAGAACGGGTCAGTAAAACAGAATCGTGAGAGATCCAAATGCTAAGAACCCAAGAGAGCTATCAGAGCCGAGAGAGATGAGCTTGAAGTACCTGAGATTTGTATTTCGGATGTGGTATTTATAGGAGAAGCGAGTTAAGATCGGTTCCGTTGGCAGAGACTGAGTCGCTTTGAACTTTCTCAATTAGATTTATTTACGTTTCATAATATCTTTTTGAGGACCAAGAGACGACTTTGTCCTCATCATCACCACCACCACCACCCCCCCCCCCACCCAAAATAAAAAAAAAAAGAAAAGAAAAGGGAAGAAGCACGAGAATAGTCCACCTGGCTTATAATACTCAATGACTTGCTCATATCTAGTAAGTCGCAATCTTCAATGACTCGTTCATTTCTAGTGAGTCGTAGACTCTCACACTTTAGAAGTGGGTCTCACCTAATATTCATGGAAATAAGATCCTATGAATGATACATATACATGCAGGTGATCAAAAACACGAAAATGTTGCACACAGAGAAAATGGTCTATAGCAAAACGAAGATGCGACTCCCATAATCCAAATCAAAACAAACCCAACCCGATTCAGCTTGTATCGAATTGGACCCAAATATTGGGCTATATTTTTAAAATCTAATGAAAACACGAAATCAGAACAGATCCATTGATGAATCCAAACCAAATTGATTCAATAACCCTATATCAAAATAAAACGAATCTGTCCATTAAGAGTGTATTTGAATCAACATATTTTATTAAAATCTATAGGTAAGAAATTACAACCGAACCAGTCCAATAATGGACTGAGAAAACCCATTAAGCCAAGGCTGACCGAAAATTGACATTTTCAAAATTTCAAAATAACACACAAAACCAATTAGCTATTAAACAACTTATCAGAAAAAAAAAACAAAAACTAGCCGTAAACCCTTTCATCGTTTTCATTGGCTTCATTTTAAATTTGATAAAGGCCGTATGATTTTTAGGTTTTTTTATTTGAGCTGGTATTCTACCTCTCCAGTCGACCCGTTGCGTCAATTGTTCGTCGAATGAGTTAGGATTCTCATATGCCGATATATTCTAATTCATCCAATGGACTGTTGGCGGACTAGGTTAACAGCCGAAGATCTTTTTCCCTCTTTATATGTTAAATATATTGTTTAAGTTCAATACTTTCATGTAGTTCTGGCCTCCTATCAAATAATATAAGATTTTTTACTTTTGTATCCCACTTTGTTTCATTCTTGATATCCACTAAGAAGATTGTGAAACGGAAAATAATAATAATAATAATATGAGATTAAGTATCATCCTGTGGCTCAGTTTGGTAGTAAGGAAAATTAAAGAGAAGGGAAGTAAAAAATTTTAAATTTTGAAATGAAATTTTTATAAATATAACACAACATGATTGTATAAACTATCTAAATTTCTTTTCATATTTAATAATGATACTTGTTAGATGTAAATTTTATTTCACTTATTTGGATGCAAAATGAAGTTTAAGGGTTTTTTTTTTTTTGGGTAAGTAAGTGAAATTTAAGTTAACAATTAAATATGGCACGATTTGGAGCTAATTACAAAGTGGTGTGATAGCATATAATTTTACAATTCAAAAAATTTTCATTTTTAAGTTTTAAGTTTTCATTTCCCTTCCTTTTAATTCTTCTTTCAACCAATGAGAACCTAAGCAATATTATTTCCTTAAATGTTATTATTTCCATTTTTTTTTCATATTCATTAGAAAAAAGCCATATAAATTACGTTTTTTTTGGTGAACACCTTATAAACTAGTTTATGAGATTTATGGGGTGAGCAGTTGATGCATGATGCATCCCATAGCTTATGGCTGTTTTTGATGCATGATTGTCATAAATAATTTCCATCATTCAAAATTTTTTCTTAATTTTTTGTATAAATTTTATTTTTATTTTTATTATTTTTTATTTTTGTGATCCAGCAAAACTAGAGAATATGATAATCTTGACTATATGGATATCTAGAAAATTGTTTAGATTTGCCATGTTAAATTTCAAACTTAGATTCAACCATCTATCCTCTCATTTCCCATGTATTGGCCATCTATCCTCTCATTTCCCATGTATTGGCCTATTCACTTGTATTTTCAATCGTCCGTTTCTGTAAAAAAAATTTCATTTTCTATTGAATTTTTAAAAGTTTATTTTTCCACTTGGTCAATTCTATTTCAGTTAAAACAAGATATGTTTTTTCTTAAGCAAAAATTAAAAAAAAAAATTTAAAAAACACAAAATTTGTTATTAGAAGATATGTCCACAAAATTTCAACCTCTATCTAATCTGTCAGATGATAAATGTTTGTTCAAATTTAGGAAAACTCTCTACACTTGTGCTATTACAATTAAAAGCTTACTCTTTTTTCTTTTTCTTTTTCTTTTTTTTTTTTAGAAATATATATATTTTTTCCTTTGGGAAAAGATCCCCACAACTCTAGTTTGGGGTTTTGAGGAATGAGTATTAAAATATAAGGAAAATATCTTCTCACTTATATCTCCTCTGATAATAGGAATGGGATCTCTCACTAAATTGCCCCACTCCTGCCCTCTCATAGGTCCGATTTTTACCACTCCTGTTGTGGGAAACCTTTGCCCTGACTCTTTCTTTAATATAAGATGATTGCAAAAAGTTATTTTTCGTAGCCTACAAAGAAAGGTCATCTGTGTGGTCTGTCCATGGTCACACGAGGGTATGAAAAAAATCGGAATCTTATATAAATATAAATAATCATGGTTTGATTGTCCAATTATTAAATTGATCGAAAGCAAAGAACCTTAGCCCTCTGTTGGTTGTAGGAAGGTCTGAATCAAATCCTATCATCACCTGAGGCCCGGGGTTTAAGGGTTTTGAAGAATGAGTATTAAAATATAAGGAAAATGTCTAACACACCCCTTGTAGGTTATCGTAATATCACCCATCCGCCATCGTTTGCAATAATATCCCTAAGACCCCCTACTTTTGAAAAGCTATATCTCTAAGACCCCCTGCTTTAAGATATGTCCATCAATCGATGATATTTCACCATTTTAATTTAATAAATGACAGAACTACCCTTCTCTTTTAATTTTATAAAACTTAAAACCTTTTTCTTTTTTTCTTCTTCTTCGTCGACAGATTCTCATGAGTTGGATATGACCAGAACCCGACTGCGAGCCGGAGAAATCTCTTTTGATATCACTGCTTCTCTGGCTCGCAATCGGGTTCTGATCATATCAAACTCATGAGAATCTGTCGACGAAGAAAAAAAAAAAAATTTAAGTTCTATAAAATTAAAAGAGAAGGGTAGTTCTGTCATTTATTAAATTAAAATGGTGACATGTCATTGATTGAGGGACATATCATAAAGGAGGGGGTCTGATGGATACAGTTTTTCAAAAGTAGGGGATCTTAGGGATATTATTGCAAACGATGGCAGGTGGGTGAGATTACGATAACCTACAGGGGTGTGGTAAATATTTTTCCTTTATTACCTGACATTATCATTTAACGAAAATCAATTAACAGAATAACTTTTTTTCTCCACATTCTTGAAATTAAGGATGATATATATATGATTGTCAAAAACTAGTGAATTGTATGTTTAATTAGTTCATGGTCCAAGGGTTTTACGTGTAATTTCCCTATAAATATTAATATCGAAACAAATTGTAATTGGAATCAGCTGGCTAATGTTCGCAAGTCCTACATTAGGAATTGCAATAGATGCAGTTTTGGATTGTGTATGCAGTTGTTGGCCACAAGTCAAGAATAGTTGCACATTTGCAAGGTAAGAAAGAAAAGACAAAAGGGAAAAAAAATTATTGTACAAATGCAAAGTAGAATAAAAAATAGAAGAAAAAAAAACATAATGAGATAAAAATAATAATAAAAAGAATGAATAATTTATATTATTATTTGTCTTTTACAAAAGAATTCCGATTATTTCTACGGTAAATCCATGACGCACCGGGGAAGGAGAGAAAGTGGAAGTTTCGATCAGAGATCTACAGAAAAAAAAACAGTGGAGACGATGACGGCCAAGACAGCAGCGGCTCCTACTCTGTAAGAAACAGCGGCGCTTGTTGGTGACGCCAATGGTGTTCCCACAGGGGTTCCTGCGGGAGTCGTGGAAGGTGATGTCATAGTCACTGGAGAAGAAGCCGGCGGCGTAATCAGCTTAGAAGGAGCAAGAGCTGGCGAATGTGCCGGAGTAGGAGCTTTGGTCGTTGGTGCCAACACTGGAGCTATCACTGGTGCTTCCACAGTGGGTGCAATCGTGGGAGCTACCACCGGTGCAAACTCTGGGGCTACTGCCAAGGCAGATTCCACCACCAGACCCAAAATCAACACAACTGCAATTCTCAAAAACGCCATCTCTCTCTCTCTCTCTCTCTCTCTCTCTCTCTCTCTTAGAACAAGTCGAGAAAACAGAGAAGTGAGGAATCCAAAAATTAAGGGAGCTATTAGAGGCGAGAGAGAAAGAGCTTGGAGTACCTGAGATATGTGCTTCGGGCGTGGTATTTATAGGAAGAACCGAGGGTTTGGTTTAAGCTTTAAGGACTTAGGTTCGGTTGGACAGATATTGGAGAGAGACTGGGTCGCTTTGAAGTTTGACATCGAACCCAGTACGAAACGCGGATCCATATCTCCTCATCTTCGTCCTCCACGCGCTGAGGTTTTTTTATATTTTGGCGGTGGTGCGTGAAAACTCCAGCTAAGGGAAATCTATTGAAAAGAAAGCACTTGAAGAAAAAAATCGGTTGGGTTGGGCCCACGACCAACTAGCCGTTGTTCACCAACTAGCCGTTGTTCGGTGAACACTAAACACCTCCCCTAGCTGCTTTTCTTCCCAAAAAAAAAAAAAATCTTTTAAAATTTGGGCTTAAGACGAAGTCTTGGGATTAAGAGAAAGGAAATGACATAGCATTTCAATTTCTTTCTCTCTCATCTTAATCCTATTGAAGATTGTTTTTGTTCTTTTATTCATTAGTGGATGTAGGCAATATGTTCTTAAAAAATCCCTTATTTGAAACATGTTTGACTGTATAATTTCTGCATTAATGCAGGGATCAATGAAAAACGTATGCATCAGCATCAGCATCGAACTAGGGGATAGGATGATTATTTCACTTTTCATTAATTTCTTTATTTTTAATTTTTAAAATTTTCAGTGAGAGTTTGTATCATCAGGGGTCCTAAAGTCATTATCAAGTAGATCATAAATACCTCCACCAGTCCCAAAAAAACAGCCGTTACAGGTATCGTAGGGTCTAAATGGTTGAAAACCAGCCTATAGCCAATCAACATGGTTTAGTATTCTTCTTCAATAAAAAAAAAAATTCCTCCAAATCATTTATTATAATTTGTGGGGTTTGAGGAAGTGAGACTTAGCTGTTATCAGTGGTTCTAACCATATAAAAACAAATTCCTCCAAATCATTGATTATAATTTGTGGGTTTCAGGAAGTGAGACTCAGCTGTCATCAGTGGTTCTTACCATTAAAAAAAAAGAAAAAAAAAGAAAAAGAAAAAAGAACTGTTATCAGTGACAGATACGTGAATCGTGTTGATTAATTATATTTTAGGTGCCACCATGCCGGATGGGCTACAGCCCACCTGATTCTTTTATCAATAAAAACCTGATTCAACTCCCCCGAGTGTAGAAATCCTCTCTCGCCGATTTATCATCTGCTAAGGGCAGGATTTCAGTCAGTCCATCTCCTCATGTATTGGTAGACGAACTGTTTGATCCACAATTCTTGGATCAGCCACAGAAACCTCTCACCGTGGGAAAGGATTTTTATTCCATTCCCCATTTCCCCGGTCCCACATAATCCTTCTGTTCAGCTTTTTACTTTGTTTCAATCATTTTCTTAAAATGCTGATTAATATTTAATAATGTAAAATATTTTTTCTTAGTAATAAAAATATAATTTTAGGCAATTATCAATAGGGGTGTAAGTTTTATCTTGACAACCCAAACCCGTCCTGAACCCTGACAAGGTTGAACCTGGCCCAAACCCTGATAGGGTTGGGTTAGGGTTCAAATTTTGATCAACCCTGAGAGGGTTGGGTTGGGTTAGGGTTGAGCCCAACCCAGCCCGACCCTATATATATATATATATATATATATATATATATATATATATATATATATATATATATATATATATATATATATATATATATATATATATATATATATATATATATATATATATATATATATATATATATATGTTTGTTGCATCTTTAAGTTATAATTGTTATATATATATTTGTCAACCCATTTAAAATAGGGAAAATTTCGTGATCTCTCTATTTTTCTTTTAAATCATGCAATCCCTAATTTTGCCAATAATATCACTCGCACCCCTTGCTGTTAAATTGACAAACAAAAAAAGTAAACTGACTCAATTACCTCTTCTCAATAAATTGACAACAAAATAATAATTTTTCCATCAAATTTATCATTCTTTATAGACTCATCATTTTTTCATTTTATTTTGGTTTTTTTTTTTAGTGGTAACATCGCCAGCCACTGAGCTGTGATCTTGAATCGAACAAAGATAAGAAAGTGCTGGTAGACTCGTCGAATAAAGGAATGAAGAGCACTCCAATCTTATGAAACAAACCCCATTGATGGATTAGAAAGCATTTATATGAACACCAGAAAGGAAGCTAACCAGAGTTGGATCAAAGAATAGCTAGAAAATTTTCACAAACTTCACGATAAACCTCGATTAAGAACTAAGAGAAATCGAAATTCAAACCAATGTCTCCAAAAGGACTAGGATCCTCTGTAGTGACTGCCGACGGCAGTGAGGATCATGCACTCAAAGTCCATCGAACACATGCCGATGCACTTTGAATGGCCATGATGTAAATTGTTTAGATCTCTTTGTGGGTTCTACAATCAATCTATTCATAGAAAACACCACAGCAGGGTTTTCAGTAACCTTAATAATCTCCATACGAACATAAAATACAATGCAATCAAGTAAACAATATAAAGAACGTACCTGTTCGTTGTAGACAAGAGAGGTGGCATTGAAGAGCCAAGATGGGATGGGCTTAGTGAAGTTGTTGTGAGAGAGTGATAGGAGACGAAGAGTGACGAGTGCGCCGAGTTTTGAAGGAACGTAGCCATTTAAACCCTTATTGTGGAGGTAGATTTTGGTGACTTGGCCGTGACTGCAAGTGATTCCATCCCATTGACATGGCTCAGAGTCATCTTCCGACCAGGTTTGAAGAACACGAGTTTGGTCTGTAGAGATTGCTGCTTTGAGTGCTAGGAGTGAGAGACCATCAAAGTTCAAAGAGAAAACGAGGGAAGAGAAGAAAAGAAACAGGGGAAAGTACCCTAGCAGATAAAACTCCATCAGCTTCTCCTCCTTACGAGAGGCCATCGAAGTTGAAAGAGAAAATAAGGGAAGAGAAGAAGAAAAGAAATAGGAGAAAGTACCCTAGCAGATAAAACTCAATCAGCTCCTAATCCTTAGCTTGTCTTGAGCTTGTCAGTGTAGAAGTTTTGCGTGTGATCCATCCGACTCAGTCCATGTGTGTCATTTCTACTGACATTGACGGGCCTATTAGCGGGAAATGTTGCTTTTCTCGTTCTTTCTACACCCCGTCCCCCCAATCCATGTGTGTCAATTGTGTTGACATTGATGGACGGATGTGCGAGAGGTGTGGTTTTTGTTAGGGATGAACGCGTAACCACGAGAAAGAAACGAAGATCAAGCAAACACAACACAGGATTTGCTGTGGTTCAGCACTCAATCCGGAATACCTACCTCCACCACAGAGAAACAAAAATTCTTTATTTCCAAGAAAACTCTCTACAATTCTCTCCACCTGACACAGTGTCCTCCTTTGCTCAGACCTTACCTACGTTTTCCCACACAGAGACAATATATAGGGAAACCTAGAAACCCTAATCCCACCACAATTATAAGTTTATCCCCATACATGTAATAGACTCATACCCTAATACAAATACTACCCCTTATAATTACGTGGATCCCACAGAATACAAGACACCAACCCAATAGTTTTCTCATTCGATCTAACCCCCCAACCCACACCTCCCCCCCCCCCCCCCGCCCCGCGGTCCATGTGACATAGATGGGTGGATGTGCTGGAGGTGTGGTCTTCTTCGATCTATTCCCCTTGGTCCTTGTGTGTCAGGGTTGCTAACATTGACAGGCCGATTTGTGGGAGGAATAGTTTTCTTGTTCGATATACTTTCTCAGTGTGGTTTTCTCGTTCGATCTGCCTCCTTAGTCCGTATGTGTCAGGTTTGCTGGCATTGATGAATCGATTTGCAAAAAATGTAGTCTTCTCGTTCGTATGCAAACTGATTCAACCTTTTCCCTATTCCCCCTGTCCCACACCATCCTTGTGTTCTTAAAAAATGGATTAATATTTAACAATATAAATATTAATGTTGAAAGTTGAAACACAATCTCATACCGCTATCAAATTGTCACCCAGCAAATTGGAATCTGGCTAATATTCACCAGTCCTAAGAATTGCCATAGATATTATTTGGAATGGTAAGATAAGAGAAGACAAAGAAGAAAAAAGAATTGTTGCACGTTTCAGAGAAAACAAAATACAAGAAAAAGAATATATAAATAAGATAAAAGTAATAATAAAAAGAATGATTAGTTTATGTTTTTATTTGTCTTTTACAAAGAATTCCAATTCTACCAAAAAAAAAAAACAAACAAAGAATTCCAATTATTTCTTTGGTATACCCCTTATTGATGGCTCTGATTGAATCGCATCTAAACCCATATCCTACCAGCGAAGGGGAGAAAGCGAGCTTCGATCAGAAATCTATAGGAAAAAAACAGTGGAGACGACGGCCAAGACAGCAGCGGTTCCTACTCTGTAAGAAACAGCAGCGTTTGCTGGTGCAGCCAATGGTGCTTCCGTAGGGGTTCCTGCAGGAGTCATGGAGATCGTAGAGGGTGATGTCTTGGCCATTGGAGGAGAAGCCGGCGGCATCATCATCATCTTCGGAGCAAGAGCAGGCATATGAGCCAACTTTGGAGCAGGAGCAGCCATCGGTGGCATCATTGGTGCCTTTTTTGGTGATGCCATCGGAGCTTTCATCGGTGGTGCCATTGGAGCTTTCATGGGTGGTGCCATCGGTGCCATCTTCGGCGGTTCTACTGGTGCTAATGCTAGGGCGGATTCCACCACCAGAGCTAAAATCCACACAACTGTAACTCTCAAAAGCGCCATCTTTCGCTCTCTCTCAAAACGAGTCAGTAAAACAGAGTAGTGAGAGATTCAAACGCTAAGAACCTAAGAGAGCTATCAGAGCCGAGAGAGATGAGCTTGATGTACATGAGATTTGTAATTTTGTATTTTGGATGTGGTATTTATAGGGGCAGCGAGTTAAGATCGGTTCGGTTGCCAGAGACTGAGTCGCTTTGAACTTTCTCAATTAGATTTATTTTACGTTTCATAATCATTATCTTTTTGAGGACCAAGAGCCGACTTTGTCCACCACGCGTTGGAGTTTTTCTGGCTAAAACCCCCGCCAAGGGAAGAAGCACGAGAATAGTCTACCTGGCTCGTAATCCTCAATGACTCGTTCATATCTAGTGAGTCGTAATCCTCAATGACTTGTTCATATCAACACTTTAGAAGTGGACTTTAGAAGTGGGTCTCACATGATATTCATGGGAATGAGATCCTATGGATGATACATTGACGTGCAGGTGATCCGAAGCACGGAGGTGTTGCACAGAGAGAAAAAAGTCCAAGGCAAACCGGGACTCTCATAATCCAAATCGAAACAAACCCAACCTGATTCAGCTTGTATCGTATTGGTCCCAAATACTGAGCTATATTTTTAAAAGAAAAAATTTCATCCACACCCCATCAAGAATTGCTAACATCATCTACACCCACAAATTTACAAAAACATCATCTGTCACCTAAAAACTTTGCTATATTAATAAAAGAAGTCCACTCCGTCACAAGAATCTCGTTAGATGCTAATATCAGTTGCATTAGAATATTTCATGGATGATACTACCATTTTAATCGGTTTAAAAGACCATTATACCCTTTATTATCCAAGAGTGATATTTAAAAATTAGAACGAAAAGAAGCTTTATTATCGATGGAAAGAGCAAAACGAGAAGAAAGTGTTGGTAACCGCGATGCCGATTTCTTCTTCTTGTCTCCAAAATAGGTTTGGTTCCACTGCTAGTCTGCAAGTCAGAGGCTGACGTCACTTTGGCAGACCTAGTCCTTGAACTTCCATATCCTCGCATCATTAGTTCCATCATGGTGGAAGATGACAGAGAAGCACAAAGGGGGTTTTACCAAATTTCATCCTTGCAGAGTTACAGTTACAGAGACCATAGGACCATTGTGACCGATTCATTATGAATTTGTAAGAGTAAAAGTAATTTTTTACAATGAAAAATGAAATTTGAAATTGCATACCTGTGTGTCGAATTCACTGCTAACAACGAGCCATTCATTGAGTTCCATTCCAGTGAGGCATTCGATAGAACCAATGAGATCAAATTTTGGTTTGGTTTTCGGGACTTTCGATTTATTTTCTTCATGATCTCTGCTCTATTTTTTTTAGATCTCTTGGTTCATCGGGTTTTATCTCTATTTTCTCTTATTTTTTTTATTATTTCAGATTTCTTCAATCTTTTTAAACCTCAATATCATCTCAGATTTCACCAAGATTTCCATCTAGATTTCCAAAGCTCATTTTAATCCGAATTTCTTCATTTTCTCATTCATTCTCAGATTTCAATAGGTATTTATCACTCTCCTCTGCAATTCAATCAAGACCAAGAAATCTAGAAGCACCAGAGAAATCGAGAAATTCAAAGACTGAAATTGCTGCGAAAGTTTCTATGAGTTTGATGGATGAGAAGTGATAACCCAAAACTGAAAAAAAAAATAAAAAGTGAGGAATGATGATTTGGTGATGTTTGCCCTGGTTCAAGGCTACGAGAAGGGAAGAATGATTTGGTGGGACAACCAATCCGGAAGTAGAAGAATGATATGGCAAATCCGCTTCGACATTAGGGTTTTGCCGAAGCCAAGAGAAGAAGAAGAAAACACCCAGGATTGTTCTTCATAGATCCAAAATCAATTCAATGAAACTTTCAAGAAATAACGAAGAAATTGAAATTGAATTCGTAAACCCTAGATTCAATAAAACTTTCAAGAAAACAATTAAATTCTGAGGATAATGAAAGTTTGAAAACTATCAAGAAACAATGAATTCATATGACCAGCAATGACCATTTAGAAATTTCAAATCTTAAAGAAAAATTTTCAAATAAACAATGAATTGAATAACAACGAGAACAAGAAAAGAAACAATGACCGAAGAACAAAAATTGAATAGAGAAATTGAATTGAGAGATAAGAGAATGATCGTTTGCAAGAAAAACAAACGATCAAAGATGAAGAACGTTGCTGGAACAATCGAAGAAGAATGATCGAAGAGAAAATGCTAATAGTTGAAGATCTCCAGATGAAGAAATGAAAAACAAAGGGTCAGAGACCTGCTCTGTTACCATGTGAAAACGCTATTTCATTTAGAAAAAATAAAGTGACTATTTTGGAACTTCTCCATTTCTTTTGGAACATATTAAAGCTGTTACAGGCTTCCTCTTCTTTTGGAACTTCTCCATTTCTATTTTCTCCCCTTTTTTAATTGCTAAAGATGATTTTTTTTCGGGATTTCAGCAGGTAAATAGAGACTCTCCCTGCTCTGAGCTGTTGGGAACGCAAAAAAAATAAGATTCAGAGAATCAATGCCAGAACACCAAACAGGGAGCTCCAACGTTTGGGGTTAGAGTTTGGGTGAGAGTGAAAAGGAAAAACGGAGAGAAAATATAAATTTGATTTGAAGATCAAATTAGTAAATCAACATAATTTTTTAATTTTTCAATTTATAATATGAGGGGTAAAACTGTATTTCAATAATGTTAGTGATTTTCGTCAGTTAAGTGGACCTAGGTGATGTTTTTTGCAATCTTATGGGTGTAGATGATGTTAGCAATCCTTGATGGGGTGTAGATATAATTTTTTCTTGAATCTAAGTTTGAAATTTAACATGAAAAATCTAAACAATTTTTTAAATATCCATATGGTCAAGATTGTCGTACTCTATAGTTTGGCCGGACCACAAAAAAATAAAGAACAAATTTTGAATGAAGGAAATTATTTATGACAATATTCACGCATCAAAAACAACTCTGAGCTATAGGATGCATTAACTGCTCACCCCATAAATCTCATAAACTAGTTTATAATGTGTTTACCAAAAAAACAAAAAAAAAAATTTGTAAGGCTTTTTTTAAATGAATCTGAAAAAAAAAATGGAAATAATAACATTTAAGGGAATAATATTATTTAGGCTCTAACTGGTTGCAAGGAGAATTAAAGGGAAGGGAAATAAAAAAATTTAAACTTAAAAGAAAATGTTTATAATTGTACATTACATGCTATTGCACTACTTTGTAATTAACTCCAAATTATTCCACATTTAGTTGTTAACTTAAACTTATTATTCTACATTTAGTTGTTAACTTAAACTTCACTTTGTTTTCAAATAAAATAAACTCAAATTTACATCTAACAAGTACCATTACTATGGTAAGAAATTTGGATACTTTTATACAATCATGTTGTGTTATATTTATAAAAGTTTTATTTTAAAGTTTAAAAATTTCATTTCATTTCTCTTTAATTTTCCTTGCAATCAAACTGAACCATACGATGATACTTGAAATAATCATCTCATATTATTATTATTTTTTTCTATTTCACAATCTTCTTAATGGGTATCAAGAATGAAACAACGTGGGATACAAGAAATGAAAAATCTCATTTTTTTTTATAGGAGGCCACGACCACATCAAGGTATTGAACTTAAAGAATATATTTAGCATATAAAGAGGGGGAAAAAGAATCCTCTTCTAACACCTAGTTTGCAAGTAGTTCATTGAACAGATTGAGATGCATCAATATGTGAGAATCCAAACTCGTCCAATGGATGACTGGTGCAACCGGTTGGCTGGAGAGGAAGAAAACCAATTCAAATAAAAATCTAAAAATTGTACGACCTTGGTCAAATTAAAAAAGAAGCCTGTGAAAGAAAGACAGAATTTCTCTAGAAGATGAATAGGAAAACAGATTTGGAAAAGAAGACAAAGAAGAAAAGAAATAACAGTATTTATTCATTGCGATCCATTTGAATCCGACAAAAAAAAAAACTATGCATGAACAGATCTTACATGATTTCTGTTGGTGATGCTTTTATGGATAGGCTCATTGTAGACATTGGTTTGAATTTCAATTTCTCTTAGTTCTTGAATGAGGTTTACCGAGATGATTGTGAAATTTTTCTAGTTATTCTTTGATTTCAGATCTGGTTAGCTTCCTTTCTGGTGTTCAAATAAATGCTTTCTAATCTATCGATGGGGTTTGTTTCATAAGAATGGAATGCTCTTCATCTCTTTGTTCGATGAGTCTACCGGCACTTTCTTATCTATGTTCGATTCAAGATCGCTGCACAGTTGTTGGCAATGTTATTGCTTACAAAAAAAAACCGAAATAAAATGAAAAAAATGATTGAGTTTATAAAGAACAGTAAATATTGATGGCAAAATTGTTATTTTATTATCAATTTATTGAGAAGGTTAACTGAGTAAGTTTATTTTTCTGTTTATCAATTTGACAGTAGAGATGTTGGTGATATTATTAACAAAGTTGAGGATTGGACGACTTAAAAGAAAAGTACAAGAAGGATGTGTGAAATTTTTCCTATTTTAAATGAGTAGACAATTACCTAAAAATTATATTTTTATTGCTAAGAAAAATTTTTTGTACAATTGTTAAATATTAATCTTTTTTTAAGAAAATGTTTTTTTTTTTTGGATAAGATTTTAAAGAAAATGTTTGGAACAAAGCCAAAGGCATGTACAGAAAAGGATTATGTGGGTCGGATTGAGATCGTCTCCAGTCCCTCCAGTTCGTCCAATCGCAAACAGATGGACTGAATGTAAAAGACACGTATACCAATACATTGGGGGATGTGTCTTTAACATTCAGTCCATCCATCCATGACTGGACTAACTGGATGGAGACGATCTTTTTCCTATGCCGGTCTGGGGAATTGATGGAGTTGAATCAGGTTTTTTTTTTTTTTTAAAGTAAAATAATCAAGTTGGCTGAAGCCCATCTGACATGGTGGCACCTAAAAAATAATTAATCTCACACGAATCACATATTTGTTACTGATAATAGCTAAGTCCTTACTTCCAAAAACCCCCACAAATTATAACAAATGATTTGGAGGAATTTTTTTTATTGAAGAAGAATACTAACCCATGTTAATTGGCTATTGGCTGGCTTTCATCCACTCATACCCTACATACTTGTAACGGCTTTTTTTTGGACTACTTTACGTGTTTATGGTCTATTTAAGAATGAGTTAAGGATCATTGAGAGAACAAACTCCACAGAAAATTTTAAAACTTACAAATAAATAAATTACTAAGTATGAGATTACCTTAATAAAGTCTAGATTATATATACAAGAAAAATAAAATGACCATCTTATCCCCTAGTTGAATGTCAGATGCATACATTTTCATTGATCCCTGCATTAATTCAAGAACCACACAATTGAACATGTCTCAGATAAGGGATTTTTTTTTAGGGATATAATTGCCTACATCCACCAATGAATATAAGAACAAAAACAATCTTCAATAGGAATAAGATGAGAGAGAAAAAAAAAAATGAAATGCAATGCCATTTCCTCTCTCAGATTATTTTTTTTTTTTTTGGTAGAAAGGCAGCTAGGGAAGGTGTTTACTGTTTACCGAGCAACGGCTAGTTGGTCGTGGGCCCAACCCAACCGATTCACTTGTATTAATTTAAAAAAAGAAATTTTCTTCAAATGCTTTCTTTTCAATAGCTGGAGTTTTCACGAGACACGGCCAAAATATAAAAAAAACACCTCAGCGCGTGGAGGACGGAGATGAGGAGATATGGATCCGCGTTTCGGACTGGGTTCGATGTCAAACAAACTTCAGAACGACCAAGTCTCTCTCCAATCTCTGTCCAACCGAACCGACCTTTAAGTCTTTAAGGCTTAAGCCAAACCCTCACTTCCCCCCTATAAATACCACGGCCCCAAACACAAATCTCAGGTACTTCAAGCTCTTTCTCTCTGGCCTTTGATAGCTCTCTTAATTTTTGGATCCCTCACTTGTCTGTTTTTCCGACTTGTTCATAGAGAGAGATGGCGTTTTTGAGAATTGCAGTTGTGTTGATTTTGGGTCTGGTGGTGGAATCTGCCTTGGCAGTGGCCCCAGAGTTGGCACCGGTGGCAGCTCCCACGATTGCACCATTGGTGAAAGCACCGGTGATAGCTCCAGTGTTGGCACCAATGATCAAAGCTCCTACTCCGGCACATTCTCCAGCTCTTGCTCCTTCTAAGCTGATTACGCCGCCAGCTTCTTCTCCAGTGGTTAGGACATCACCCTCCATGACTCCCGCACGAACCCCAGTGGGAACACCATTGGCGTCACCAACAAGCGCCGCTGTTTCTTACAGACTAGGAGGCGCTGCTGTTTTGGCCGTTGTCTCCACTGCTTTTTTCTTGTAGATCTCTGTTCGAAGCTCATTTTCTCTCCTTTCCCGGTGGGTCATGGATTTACCATAGAAATAATTGGAATTCTTTTGTAAAAGACAAATAATAATATAAATTATTCATTCTTTTTATTATTATTTGAGAAAATTTCACCCATCTCCTTTGAATTTTATCTTTAATTCATGCAATTCTTAATTTTACCCATACTTTCACCCAACCCTTGTCAGATGTGAAATATGTATTACATAGGTCTAGACTTAACATATTGATCGATCTATTAAGTGATGAGGTGGCAAGATTATAAATTATATAATGACGCAATTACCTTTAAATATCACTAAAATGATTGAATTACCCTCGTATGATGAACTCGCCTTCAACCAATCTGCAACTTCTCTCTTTCCATTGAAGCGGTAACCACTTCTTTTGGTCCTCTGTCACATCCCATCTAAAGGACTGACATCCTTTCCTCTCAGTGATTCGAAAGGAGGGGGACGCCCCCGTGTAGGCCATCCAACGGGAGCATCCCCCTCCTCCCGAATCACTGGGAGGAAAGGTTTGAATCCCCATCTAAACCTCTGTTGGCAGAATCTATTCCAAGCCGAACAAAGGATTTGCAAAGAGGATTGAAACCACTAATGAGGATCAAAACCAGGGTTTCGATGTTAGAAATGAACTACAGATTTGGTTGAATAAACCCTCTGATCGCTAAACAGCAGAGGAATAACCCAAGTAGAGTTTCATATCGATTTCGCCGGGAGGCGAGGGTTACTATCACACAAACCCTGACTCTTCCGTTTGCAAATCGATTTCGCTGGAGAAGAAGCAAAATATGCCAACGATTTAACATATTTGAATAATGTATAAATCTGTCTCGAGATCTCTATAGATCTCCTCCGTCGTTCCCCATCGGAGCTCTTGCTCTCTCAACCTCTGGTTCTCTAACTCTGCTTACATCTATCTCTCTGTCTCCTTCATTCAGATGCTCAAGGCACTGACTTTGACCTTATCAACGGAGGCAGTTCTTATAAGTTTCTAGCTTTTGTGAAACTAGAACGACGGGTAATCAAGAATCTCAACTTATTATAGGACTGCATAAAGGGCAAAATAAATCCAAGTGGCAAAATAAATTTTTAAAAATCCAATAGAAAATGAAATTGTTTTAGAGAAACGGACGACTGAAAATACAAGTGAATAGGTCAATTCATAGAAAATGGGAGGATAGATGGTTGAATCTAAGTTTGAAATTTAACATGGCAAATCTAAATAATTTTCTAGATATCCATGTAGTCAAGATTGTCATACTCTCTAGTCTTGTTGGACCACAAAAATATATTAAAAAATATTGAAAAAAATTAAGAAAAATTTTTGAACGATGGAAATTATTTATGACAATCAGGCCTCAGAAGCAGCCATGAGCTATGGGATGCATCATGCATCAACTGCTCACCCCATAAATCTCATAAACTAGTTTATACGGTGTTTACCAAAAAAAACATAATTTATATGACTTTTTTATAATGAATATGAAAAAAAAATGAAATAATAACATTTAAGGAAATAATACTGTTTAGGTTCCCACTGGTTGCAAGGAGAATTAAAAGTAAGGGAAATGAAAATTTAAAATTTAAAAGAGAAAGCTTTTTGAAATTGTAAAATTATTATATGCTATCACACCACTTTGTAATAACTTCAAATCGTACCATATTTAGTTGTTAACTTAAACTTAACTTATCAAAAAAAAAAAAAAACCCTTAAACTTTACTTTGCATCCAAATAAGTGAAATAAAATTTACATATTAAATATGAAAAGAAATTTTGATAGTTTATACAATCATGATCTGTAATATCTATAAAAGTTTCATTTCAAAATTCAAAATTTTTAATTTCTCTCTTTAATTTTTCTTAAAACCAAACTGAGGATGATACTTAAAATAATCATCACATATTATTATTATTATTATTATTATTTTTTTTCTGTTTCACAATCTTCTTAGTGGGTATCAAGAATGAAACACTGTGGGATATAAAAATGAAAAATCTTATATTATTTGATAGGAGGCCACAATTACGGATTCACATCATCTCCTCCCAGTCATTCTGGGAGGATGGTGGTAATCTTCCTCGGATGGTTGCCATGTGGCTCTCGGTGAATCCGAGACCCACGTTCGAGCCGACAAAGGTGTCAACTCGAACGTGGGTCTTGAATTCACCGAGAGTTACGTGACAACCATCCGAAGAAGGTTGTCACTGTCCTCCCAACTCACTGGAGGAGACGATGTGGATCCCCACAACTACATGAAGATATTGGAACTTGAAAGAATATATTTAACATATAAAGAGGGAAAAAGATCATCTACTGTAACCCTGTCCGCCGGTAGTCCATTAAACGAATTAGAATGCATCGGCATGTGAGAATCCCAACTTGTCCGACGGATGATTGGCGTAATGGGTCGACTCAAATAAAAAACCTAAAAATCATACGGCCTTGATCAAATTTAAAAGAAGCCAATGAAAGCCATGGAAGGGTTTACAGCTAGTTTTTGTTTTTTCTAATAAGTTGTTTAATAGCTAAGTGGTCTGGCGTGTTATTTAGAAATTTTGAAAATGTCAAGTTTTGGTCTGCCTTGGTTAACGGGTTTTCTCAGTCAATTATTGGACTGGTTCGGTTGCAATTTCTTACCTATAAATTTTAATAAAGAAATGTTGGTTCAATAGACTCTTAATGGATTGATTCGTCTTATTTTGATATAGGGATATTGAATCAATTTGGCTTGGATTCATCAATGGATCTGATTTGATATAGCGTTTTCCTTACATTTTAGAAAGAAAAAAATTGCATTTATATCCTATCAAGGATTTATAACATCATTTACACTCATAAAATTGCAAAAACATTACCTAGGTCCACTTAATTGATGGAAATCACTAAAATTGTTAAAATACAGTTTTACCCCTCATATTATAAATTGAAAAATTAAAAAATTATATTGATTTACTAATTTGACCTTCAAATCAAATTTATATTTTCCCTCCCTCTTTCCTTTTCACTCTCACCCAAACCCTAACCCCAAACGTTAGAGCTCTCTGTTTGGTGTTCTAGCCTTGACTCCATGAATCTTATTTTTTCCATGTTCCCAATAGCTTAGAGCATGAAGAGTCTCTATTTACCTGCTGAAATCCAAAAAAAAAAAAAAATCATCTTTAACAATTAAAAAAGGGGAGAAAATAGAAATGGAGAAATTATAAAAGAAGAGGATGTCTGTAACAGCTTTAATCTGCAGTGTAAATGTAAATAGTCATTTTATTTTTTCTAAATGAAATAGCATTTTCACATGGTAACAGAGTAGGTTTCTGACTCTTGGTTTTTCGTTTCTTCATGTGGAGATCTTCAGCTATTGGCATTTTCTCTTCAATCGTTCTTCTTCGATTGTTCCAGCAATGTTCTTTGTCTTTGATCGTTTGTTTTTCCTGCAAACGATCATTCTCTTATCTCTCAATTCAATTTCTCTATTCAATTTTTTTTTCTTCAGTCATTGTTTCTTTTCTTGTTCTCGTTGTTGTTCAATTCATTGTTTATCTGAAAATTTTTCTTTAAGATTTGAAATTTCTAAATGGTCATTGCTGGTCATATGAATTCATTGTTTCTTGACAGTTTTGAAACTTTCATTATCCTCAGAATTTAATTGTTTTCTTGAAAGTTTTATTGAATCTAGGGTTTACGAATTCAATTTCAATTTCTTCGTTGTTTTTTGAAAGTTTCATTGAATCGATTTTGGATCTTTGGAGAACAATCCTGGGTGTCTTCTTCTTCTCCTCTTGGCTTCGGCAAAACCCTAGTGTCGAAGTGGATCTGCCATATCATTCTTCTACTTCTGGATTGGTTGTCCCACCAAATCATTATTCCCTTCTCGTAGACTTGAACCAGGGCAAGGGCAAACATCATCAAATCATCATTCCTCACTTTTTATTTTTTTTCAGTTTTGGGTTATCACTTCTCATCCATCAAACTCATAGAAACTTCCCCAGCAATTTTAGTCTTTGAATTTCTCGGTTTCTCTGGTGCTTCTAGAATTCTTGGTCTTGATTGATTTGTAGAGGAGATTGATAAATACCTATTGAAATCTGAGAAGGAAGAGAAAATGAAAAAATTCGGATTAAAATGAGTTTTGAATATCTAGATGGAAATCTTGGTGAAATCTGAGATGATATTGAGGTTTAAAAAGATTGAAGAAATTTATAATAATAAAAAAAATCAGAAAAAACCGAGATAAAACCAGGTGAGCCATGAGATCTAAAAAATGAAAAGAAGAACGAAAATAGAGCAGAGATCATAAAGAAAACAAATCGGAAGTCCCAAAAACCAAACCAAAATTTGATCTCATTGGTTCTATCGAAGGCCTCATTGGATATGGAACTCAATGAATGGCTCGTTGTTAGCAGTGAATTTGACCCCTTCCTTACCGGCAGGTATGCAATTTCAAATTTCATTTTTCATTGTAAAAAATTACTTTTACTCTTACAAATTCATAATGAATCGGTCAAAATGGTCCTATGGTCTCTGTAACTGTAACTCTGCAAGGATGAAATTTGGTAAAACCCCTTTTGTGCTTCTCCATCATCTTCCACCATGAGAGAACTGATGATGCGAGGATGTGGAAGTTCAAGGACTAGGTCCGCCAAAGTGACGCAAGCCTTTGACTTGCAGACTAGCAGTGAAACCAAACCTATTTTTGGAGACGAGAAGAAGAAATCGGCATGGCGGTTACCAACACTTTCTTCTCGTCTTGCTCTTTCCATCGATAATAAATCTTCTTTTCGTTCTAATTTTCGAATATCACTCTTGGATAATAAAGGGTATAATGGTCTTTTAAATCCGTTAAAATGGTAGCATCGTCCATGAAATATTCTATGCAACTGACATCAGCATCTAACAGAAATCTTGTGACGGAGTGGACTACTTTGATTAGCATCTAATGGGAATCTTGTGACGGAGTGGACTTCTTTTATTAGTATAGCAAAGTTTTTAGGTGGCAGATGATGTTTTTGTAAATTTGCAGGTGTAGATGATGTTAGCAATCCTTGATGGGATGTAGATGAAATTTTTTCTAGATTCAACCATCTATCCTTCCATATCTCATGTATTGACATATTCACTTGTATTTTTTGTCGCCCGTTTCCTCAAAAAAAAATTCATTTCTATTGGATTTTAAAAGTTTAATTTGCCACATGGCCCATTCTATTTCAACTAAAACAAAATATGTTCTTTTACACACAAACACACAAAATTTGTTGGTAGAACTCGTGTCTACAAAATTTCAATTCTATCTAATCTGCCACGTAAAAAATATTTGTGCAAATTTAGAAAAACTCTCTAGACTTGTGCTATTGGATCCGCATCGTCTCCTCCCAGTGGTTTGGGAGGACAGTGGCAACCTATCCCGGATGGTTGTCATGTGGCTCTCGGTGAATCCGAGACCCACATCCGAGCCGACACCCAGCCGACAAGCCAAGCCGACAGAGGGTGTCGGCTCGGACATGGGTCTCGGATTCACCGAGAGCCACGTGGCAACCATCCGAGATAGGTTGCCACTGTCCTCCCAAAACCACTGGGAGGAGACGATGTAAATCCTTGTGCTATTAGACTTAAAAGCTTACTCTCTTTTTTTTTTTTAAGAATTATATATATTTTTTCCTTTGGGAAAAGATTCACACAACGCTAGTTTGGGGTTCCCTCCCACACCCTCTCACATATATCTCCTTCGAGGAGTGTGGGCCTCCTCACTAAATTATCCCACTCCTGCCCTCTCATTAGTTCGAACTTTACCCCTCGGGTCGTAGGAAACCTTTACCCTCTTTCTTTAATATAAGATGAATGCAAAAAGGTAATTTTCATAGCCCACATAGAAATGTCATCTGTGTGTCTGTCCATGGTCATACAAGGGTATGAAAAAAAATCGGAATCTTATATGGATAATCATGGTTTGATTGTTCAATTATTTAATTGATTGAAAGCGAAGAACCTTTGTTGGTTGTGGATCAAATCCTATGATCACCTGAGGAGTGGGGTTTAAGGGTTTTGAGGAATGAGCATTAAAATATAAGGCAAAAAAGCATCCTATGCTTCTTGTATTATGTAATGACATTTTCTACGTTAAGTCAATGGATGCACTGGAAAAATGCCTTACCATTTGTATACAAAGGAATAGATATGGTTAGGAAGAAGAGAGTATACGGGCGGTATACAACTTTATCCTAAAATATAATCTTTTTGTTTTAAAAAATAATAAAAAAATACACAAATCAAATTTAATCGTTGGGTAATTTACACCAGAGGTACCCAACATTCTAAAAAATCATATCAGAGGTATCTCACGTTTCAAAAATCATATCAGAAGTATTTCTTTTCATATTTCCAACTTTAACCATATTTAACGTTGGCATCCTTTAAGTTAACTCTTAGATCTACCTCAAATTTTTAAAGACTGATCGTTTTTTGTTGAACTACCCTTATTTGGTGCCTGATTATTGATACATCCGTCGAAAAAACAGTAAGTTGGGGTGCGAAGTTTTCACCAGAGGTGTGTACTATACTCGAGATTTGTGACTTGGTGATGAGTAACCGCCGGTGAAGAAGGGTCACAGGAGAGGACAGGGACAGGAGAGGTGGTGGGTAATTGAGACAGCAATGATCACATGAGAATCCAAGTAATGAGTTGTTGCAACAACGAGATGGTGAGAGAGTGAACCAAGAAAGTAATACTAAACAGGGATAAATTTGAAAATAGAAAAATAAAAGGTACCACAAGTATAATATTTTTGAAACATAAGGTACCTCTGGTATAATTTCTCAAAACATCAGGTACCTTTGGTATGATTTTTGAAACATGATATACCTCTGTTATAATTTCTCAAAACGTCAGGTACCTCTAGTGTAATTTACCCCCAATCGTTCAATGTGATTTATGGTCACCATAAAGTTATAGAGGATGAGACCCGATCAAATATATTACTTCACAAATCTTGAAGCCTCATAATTTCAAAGAGACCTGTTTCGGCCCAGATCCATCCTGTGGGTCCTCCTCGCTGACTGGACCTGCAAGACAAGGAAAGGCAAAGAAGGGAGACGGGCTGGATGCCCCGGGTCCACTCCGATGCCAAAGTTAGGCTCTGTGAACAGTCAATGGGCTCTGTGTCGAGCCCACTAAGATATTATAAAGTGTGGGGTGAGGTGAGGTTATCCGACCTAAGTGTCAGAGCGAAAATCTCAAAGCGGTAATAAATGAGCAGTAAATGTTGTCCTCTCCCAAATCCTCGGGATTCGCCCTATTTATAGTGAATAGTGCGCAATCCTTAAAATACCGTTTCTACCCTTCGTTCTTGCGGATTAAGGGGTAATACCGATCTTACCCTTTGTCAGATGGTGAACCTTCACATGGCGCTGATGTCGAATCTTACGTGTCGCTGACGTTGATGCTTACGTGTCTGGGGACGTGGACCATAGGTGTATAATTCCCTAACACTTGCCTCGTTGCCCTGCCGTTTCTGTAGGGTTCGATTGAGCAAAAAAGAAAATAGAGAGATGGTCCATTCCCCCAATAACTTGCCTCGTTGCTCTGCCGAAATCGGAAGGTTCGTACCTTTTATCTAGTAGACCCTGTCGGGGTCCTGGCCGTTGCAGTTTGGAATGTGTTGGCGGTGGCTGAAAAAATGCTTGTCTGAGGTTGGAGTTGTTAGGTCAGTTAGGGCACGCGGGTCCTTGCTTCGGATTCCCAGACTGAGGCCAAGGTGAGCACTGTGGTCTATTCACCTCGGTATTTGCTTAGGGTACTAGGCTCCAGACCGAGGCCGAGGTGGGCACTGCAGTCTATTCACCTCGGTATTTGCTTAGGGTACTAGGCTTGGGCCTTTATGGGTACCGCGGGCAAATCTCTTGATCCTTACTGGGTGCACGGGTCCGAAACCGATATGGGAATTTTGATTGGTTCACAGCGGTTCCGGCTGTGGTTTCTTGGTCTGGGTCCGAGGTGGGCACTGCGGCCAAAGTACCTCGGTCGTCATGAGGATGGCTCCGTGGCCGTCACGGGACTGTCACGTGATCCGAGCCATTTTGTCCGTTGTGGCCACTGCGGCCAATATGCCTCGGTCGTCATTAGGTCGGTTCCGTGGCCGTCACGGGACCGTCACGTGATCCGGGCCGATCGGACCGATGTGGGTACTGCGGCCAATATACATCAGTCTGTACGAAGATGGTTCCGTGGCCGTGACGGGACTGTCACGTGATCCGAGCCACTTTGTCCGTTGTGGCCACTGCGGCCAATATGCCTCGGTCGTCATGAGGTTGGTTCTGTGGCCGTCACGGGACTCTCACGTGATCTGAGCTATGTTGACCGATGTGGGCACTGCGGCCAATGTACACCGGTCTTCACAAAGACGGTTTCGTGGCCGTCCGGGCCGTCCACGGATCGGCCACTTGTCATTGTCCCCCCCCCCCACCCACCTCCCGGGGGTGGGTTCCCCGCCCCGGGACACATGATCCGAGCCACTTTGTCCATTGTGGCCACTGCGGCCAATATGCCTCGGTCGTCATTAGGTTGGTTCCGTGGTTGTCACGGGACTCTCACGTGATCTGAGCTATGTTGACCGATGTGGGCACTGCGGCCAATGTACATCGATCTGTACGAAGACGGTTCTGTGGCCGTCACGGGACTGTCACATGATCCGAGCCACTTTGTCCATTGTGGCCACTGCGGCCAATATGCCTCGGTCGTCATGAGGATGGTTCTGTGGCCGTCACGGGACTGTCACGTGATCCGAGCCACTTTGTCCGTTGTGGCCACTGTGGCCAATATGCCTCTGGTTTTTTTGAAGGCTGGCTCCGTGGCCGTCGCGGGACTTTCATGTGATCCGAGCCAAGTCGACCGACGTGGACACCGCGACCAATATACCTCTGGCATCATGACGTTATTTCTGAATTGGTATTTCCGGATCCGGATACGGGTTGCGGGTTTTGACGTGGATACCGCTTAGCGGGGCCCGATTGACGGACCCAAGTTTATACTCGATAATAAATGCACCGAAGTTTCTATCAATGATGTAGTGCCACGTGTATACTGGTGGATTGATGCCTTATAAAAAGGGGAGTGGGGCATGGAGGTCCCCCACTCTGAGTACGCAGTTATTTCTCACTCACTTCGGTTCTGCACTCTGCGCATCGGTTCGGAGATTTCGAAGTAGCTCGGTCCAGTGTCAATCAGTAAGTATTTTCCCTAAGTTTTTGTAGTATGGCCAACGAAGGTAGGGAAACCGAGGTCCATGTAGACATAGAGGAGGTGGGGACATCCTCCAGTAGCGATAGTAGTAGCAGTGGTGGTAGTTCGACCTCGTCTGGCAGCGGGTCGACCTCGTGCTCCTCCTTGCCCAGTGGCTCAGTGGGGCGAGTTTCTGAGGTGGTCCCGATATGGAGCTGTCAACCGAAGGAGATCCTTCCCAGCAAGAAATGATGTTGGGAGTGTCTACCCATGAGGTCGGCTCGGAGGTGCTGATACAGGCCAAGGAAGAGGCCGAGGCTCCTCCGGATTTTGATGCCCGGGGAGAGGTGTCCCTTTTGACCGAAGCAGAGCTCAATAGTCTCCGGGAGCGTTATCAGATTCCAGATGATGTAGAGATTCGGAAGCCTCTCGAGGGGGAGCGGGCCTGCTGGAGTCGGAGGTCGGAGCTATGCGTGAACATTGAAATGTTCAAGGCTGATTTCCGGGTGTCGATACCGAAGTTAGTGGCTGAAATCTTAGGATTTTATTAACTGGCCCCCATCCAACTGATGCCGAACTCTTGGAAGAATATGATGGTATTCATCATATACTTTCAGAGGTTGGGGTGTGCACCGACATTGAACATGTTCCACCACATATTCACCTTTAATGATTACTGTCGGTCCGGGTGGTACTACTTCGCATAAAGGCCCGAGTTCGGCGACCTCCTGGCAGACAAGCCGACCTCAATCAAGCTGTAGAAGAACAAGTTTTTCTACATCCGAGGTGTGAATGTTACGCTGGGGAATGTCTGGAAGAAATTGGATGCCAAGGCATTCAACACAGATTCCCCCCTGATGCCCGAGGAGTCTGAGATGCAGCGGCGTGCTCAGAGCACCGAAGGGGCTCGGATTCGGGTGGCCGAACTGATGGACGCCCTTGTATTGCATGAAAACCGTCTTTGTGAGTATTGTCTTGTTGTGGCAGGGTTGATGTTGACCTACTAACTTGGCTGATTCTATTTTTGTGTTTTGCAGTGAAACTAAGCAAGGAGTATCTGCTGAAGTTGAAGCAGAAGAACGATGCAAGGAAGGAGGCCGCGGCAAAAAGGGGCCAGGAGGGACCGGCGCCGAGGGTTACCACGGATCCAGCTGGTGCCGAGGGTTATCTCACCAGAAGGCCTCCCAAAAGGACTCGTAAGCTTTCTCCTGACTCTGCCTTGGCCACTGCCGTGCGTGTCTATGCAATGCCTCTGATTCCGCGGCACCGTGTCCTTGATTTTTCAGGTAAGGGGGCTCCTGTTACCGGACCGGAGGCTGTTCTGGCGCTGGGGGAAATTTCAGAGATTAGGACTTCACCAGTTGCGCCTGTCGAGAGGCCTAGGGTGCTTCAGGGCATGGGCGGAGTCCGAGGTGAGGTTAGGCGCATCCCCTCCTGGGACCCTCCCCTCGAGACCGTACGGGGGATGAACTAGCATTCCGCCCTGACTGGGTGCTTACGGAAGAAGATACGGCCATGGGGGATATCCGGGCCGCGAGGGAACTGTTGCGGGGGGCCATTCTTCCTCGGGACCGATCTTTGGTACAAGAGCTCCCCATGCCTTTGCTTATATCGGGGGCAGATGCATTTGGTGCCTCGGTGATTTTTTTTTTTTTTTTTGGTTCGGCAGATTTCTCTGTTGCTTGCTAACTTGGTTGTTACTTCGATGCAGCTCAGCGTGTATCTTGAAATGTTGAAAGAACGTGCCGAGGAAATGGCACGCAACTTAGCCGAGACGGATAACAAGTTGCACTCTGCTGAGGAAGCGAGGGAGGATGCCAAAAGACAGCTACGATATAAAGAGCGAGAAGTGACTACCGTGACTGTCGAGGTCACTCGTCTGGTGCGAGAAAACGCCAAGATGCTTGAAGATAAACAACGTCTGGAGGACGAGGCTAGGGCACGGGAGGAACAGATCGGTCAACTGAAGCTGGCTCTGGATCGGGCGAAGAACCATAGGTCTCGGTGGCGCGACGGCTACATGAAGGTGCGCTCCCTCGCGACCAACGTAGTGCGGTTTTACCAGAAATCCGACGAGTTCAAGGAGTTGGTGGGGCGGCTGTCCCTTCAGAGTTTTACCCAGGGGGCGCTCGCCTTGAAAGAGTTTGTCGATGAGAAATTGCTGGGTATAAATTATACCGGCGCTGCATGCCTGGTATCTGATGAAGACGAGGTGGAGATCCCTGAGGTAGAGGATGACGAGATGCTCCGACGTCTGGACGAGGTGTTCGAGGGTGAAGAGCCTCCAGTCTCACCGGACATTGATGGGACTCCCACAACTCCTCGGGACGGTGTTACTTCTGCTGAGGGCCACCCCAATACTCCCGGTGGTTCTCGTCCTCCAGAGTTGGTCATAGCCGTTGAAGATGGTTCTGCCGATTTCACCCACGAAGAGGCGAACTTCTCCAACGAAAACACTTAGGAAATTTTTTTTTTTTTTACATCGATGTAATTGCTGCTTTGCGGTATTATTTGAAAGTACCGATGTAATTTCTTTGCCCCGAATAAATGGAATGCTTTTGGATGTAGTCTTGTGTATTTACAATTTCTTTCTTGCTCTCGTCCCATATGGAAGGTTCATGTGTCTACCCTCCTCGGCGCGGAGCCACTTCTACCCTCCTCGGCCCAAGGGGTTTCCACACTTGGCGAAAGCCTTGGGTCGAATGGGTGTCACATCGGCACGGGGCCGGGATGATATCCGTTTATCGACCCGGAGCCGTGTCTACCCTCCTCGGCCCAAGGGGTTTCCACACTTGGCGAAGGCCTTGGGTCGAATGGGTGTCACATCGGCACGGGGCCGGGATGATATCCGTTATGGGCGCTGACCCTCCTCGGCCCAAGGGGTTTCCACACTTGGTGAAAGCCTTGGGTCGAATGGGTCTCACATCGGCACTGGGCAGGGATGATATCCGTTATCGACGCGAAGCCGTGTCTACCCTCCTCGGCCCAAGGGGTTTCCACACTTGGTGAAAGCCTTGGGTCGAATGGGTCTCACATCGACACTGGGCCGGAATGATATCCGTTATCGGCGTGGAGCCATGTCTACCCTCCTCGGCCCAAGGGGTTTCCACACTTGGTGAAAGCCTCGGGTCGAATGGGTCTCACATTGGCACTGGGCCGGGATGGTATCCGTTATCGGCGCGGAGCCGTGTCTACCCTCCTCAACCCAAGGGGTTTCCACACTTGACGAAAGCCTCGGGTCGAATGGGTCTCACATCGGCACTGGGCCGGGATGATATCCGCTATTGGTGTGGATCCGGGGATAGCGCTTTGTGCACGTCCTTACTGTCGAATGTGTTGTAGAGATGGGGCGTTGTTGTGTTGTAAACTCATTAATGTCCCTAGGTCGCGCCAAAAATGGCGTATGTACATTCGGGGGAGTTTCATTGATAAAATGGCCGAAGGTGTTCGACATTCCATGCTCTTGGTAAGACTTGACCTTCCATATCCATCAAGCGGTAGGATCCCGTTTGCAATGCTTGTGTGACCTAATAGGGGCCTTCCCAATTGGGGGATAGCTTCCCCTGATGAGTAGGGTCAGAGGCGATGGTCCTTCTGAGCACGAGGTCCCCCTCTTTGAACGACCGGGGGTGTACCTTCTTGTTGTAGTGTCTTGTCACTTGCTGTTGATTGGTCGCAATTCGTATCTGGGCTTGATCCCTTATTTCTCCCACAAGATCCAAGTTGGCGCGTAATCCTTGCTCATTTGTGGTTGGGTTATAATTGGCGATGCGGTGGGATGCAATTCTAACCTCCAAAGGGATCACGGCATCCGTGCCAAAGGCTAGTCGGAAGGAGGATTCTCCAGTAGCTGTTTTCGGAGTGGTCCGATCTGCCCAAAGTATGTGCGGCAATTCGTCCAACCATCTACCCTTCGCGCCATCGAGCCGCGATTTGATGCCTTTTAACAGAATCTTATTGGTGGTCTCCGTTTGACCGCTAGTCTACGGGTGCTTAACTGCGCCACGTCAGTGCTCAATACGATGCTCCGCAGAGAATGCCGCGAAGGCTGCGTTATCGAATTGCTTGCCGTTATCCGTAATAAGAACCCTTGGGATGCCGTATCGATAGACCACTGATTTGATGAAGGCCCTGATGGCACTTTCTGGAATGCTAGACAGTGCTTTCGCTTCCGCCAATTTGGTGAAATAATCTACAACGACGACCACGAATTTTCGCTGATAGCGTGCTGGTGGAAAATGGCCAATGATGTCCATTCCCCATGTGGCAAAGGGGATGGGAGCTACCTCGATAAGGTGGAGGGGTGCGGCTGGTAAGTGAGATACCGGTGCGTAAATCTGACACCTGGGGCACCTTTTGACGTAGCAGATACAATCTTGCCGCATCTTAGGTCAGTAGTACCCCTGACGTAATATCTTGTGAACAAGCACTCTACCTCCCTGGTGTGCACCACATATGCCCTCGTGGACTTCTTTGACAGCTTGCGCTGCTTCGAAAGGACGTAAGCACCGAAGGAGTGGGAATGTGAAAGCCTTCTTGTAGAGGACAGTCTCCTCGATGATGTAATGGTTGGCTTTAGACTGGATACGCCTGGCCTCTTTCTTGTCTTCTGGAAGTTGGCCATTTTGGAGAAAGGAAATTATTGGGTCGATCCATGATGATTTCGACGCCGCTGATAGTACGGCCTTGGTAGCGGGATCCACGGAAGAGTGGTGCAGAACTTCGGTGTATGCCGAATGATCCAGATCCTTTTAAGTACGAGGTGGCGAGTTTGGACAATGAATCCGCCAAGGTATTCTGGTCTCGAAGAACATGACACAGAAGGAAGTATTCGAATGCAGATGCGGTCTCTTGGACCTTCTTAAGATAGGCAGACATACTTGGCTTCTTTGCCTCGTAGTCTCCATTAACTTGACGTACTACCAGCTGGGAGTCGCTGGATGCTTCTACCCTCTTAGCCATGACTGCCTTAGCCAGACGGAGTTCGACGATGAGGGCCTCATATTTGGCTGCATTGTTGGAGACTTGGAACATGAATCGAATAGCGCAGCGGATTTGAAAATCATCTGGGCTGGTCACAATAAATCCTGCGCCGCATTGGGCTTTGTTTGATGCCCCGTCAACAAACAAGGTCCACGACCGTGTCTGCTCTTCAGGGGGTGAGTTGTCTGTAGCTGGATCTTCTTCGGGCGGTGCCTCGATTAGGAAGTCTGCCAATGCATGGGCTTTGATGGCTGTTCGCGGCTTGAATTGAAGATCGAATTCTCCTAACTCGACGGCCCAATGAATAACTCGACCAGAAATGTCTGGCTTGGACAAGATCTTCTTCAGAGGTTGATCAGTCAGAATGGTGATGGAGTGCGCCTGGAAATATGGGCGTACCTTACGCGCGGATGTGACTAATGCCAACGCGACCTTCTCAATGAACTTGTATATGGTTTCGGCCTCCAAAAGGACCTTGCTGACATAATAGACGAGACGCTGGACGCCTTCTACTTCCTTGACCAGTACCGCGCTGACCGCTTTTGAAGAAACTGTCAAGTATAATTCCAAAGTATCCCCTATTTCGGGCTTGACCAACAACGTGGGAGATGCCAAGTAATTTTTGAGTTCTTCAAACGCCTGCTGGCACTCGGCCGTCCACTGGAAGATCTTGTTGCCTTTTAGGGTTTGAAAGAATGGCAGACATTTGTCCGCAGAATGCGACATGAACCGGCTAAGCGCGGCTACTCATCCGGTGAGCTCCTGTACCTGCTTGATCCGGGTGGGTGCTGCCATCTCAAAAATAGCCGTAATTTTTTATGGATTTGCCTAGATTCCTCGGTTTGAAATCATGAATCCTAAGAAATTTCCCGAAGTGACCCCAAATGCGCATTTCGTAGGGTTCAGGCGCATCCTGTGCCGCCGGAGAGGTCTTGGACATGGTCATTCTCGGCTAAGCTTTTTACTAGCATGTCATCGCCGTATACCTCCATGTTACGTCCAATTTGCTCGGCGAAGATTTTATTGACCAACCTCTGGTAGGTGACCCCAGCATTCTTGAAGCCAAATGGCATTACGTCGTAACAAAAAAGGTCTTGATTGGTCACAAAGGCGATCTTCTCCGTGTCGGCCTGGTGCATCCTGATTTGATTGTATCCGGAATAGGCGTCCATAAATCTTAACTGGGCGTGTCCGACTGTGGCATCGATGAGTTGGTCGATCCTAGGCAGCGGAAAGCTATCCTTAGGACAGGCCTTGTTAAGGTCGGTGAAGTCAATGCAGATGCGTCATTTATCGCCGATCTTGGGAACCATGACCACATTGGCTAGCCATTCCGGGTAGTGTAACTCCCTGATGAATCCGGCATCCAATAGCTTCCTTACTTCGGCATCGATGATTTGTTGACGGGGTGCCGCAAAGGATCTCCTTCTTTGTCGAACTGGCCGTCGAACGGGATCCACATTAAGGCGGTGCTCCGCCACTTCCCTGAGAATTCCTGGCATGTCGGCCGCTGACCAGGCGAAAACGTCGGCATTAGCTCGTAAAAACCTCACGAGTGCGCCCCGCTGTGGTTCCTTGAGAGTATATCCTATCTGTACCATTCAGTCAGGGTTATCCTCAGCTAGGGGGACTTGGATTAGGTCCTCTGCCGGTCCACCCCTCTGTTGCTTGGGATCGTTTCGTAGATCTTCGATTTGTACCTGCAAGGCCTTTGCAGGTTTTTTGTGGTCGGTAAGCTCCACCGAGTAACATTTACGAGACACCAGCTGATCCGACCTACATTCTCCCACCCTGCGGGGAGTTGGGAACTTTAGCACTAGATGATACGGGGACGGTACTGATCGTAGCGCGATCATACCTGGTCTTCCTAAGAGACCATTGTAAGATGAGGGGACGTCAACCACCAGAAAATTCATCGTGACTCTTGATTCACGGGGGTATGTGTCGGCTCTTACTGGCAACCGTATGGATCCTTTGACGCTTACAAGATCCCCTGAGAAGCTGACCAAGGGGTAGTCAACTGGTAGCAATCGATCAAGGGGGATTTCCATACGTCTGAAAGCTTGCCAGTAAATGATGTCTGCAGAACTGCCTGTGTCGACCATGATCTTATGCACATCGCTATCTTCAATCCGTAGAGTGATGACGATGGCGTCTTCATGGGGAAGTTCCAACTCGCACAAATCTTCGTCACTGAACGTGAGGAAGTCTCCGGTTCGAGCCCGTTTTCCAGGCCCACTCTATCGACTTGACACTTCTGGCGTAGGCCTTTCTTGCTCTTGCTGAGGTGTTGCCGGCAGCTGGCCCACCCGTTATAGTCAAAGCCTTATGCCCTTGGGTGGCAGGATCATAACTGTTGTCATCCATTGGGGTCGAGACGGCCGAAGGGGTCTCCAAGGGTCGGCGAATTTCCACGGCATTCAGCGGCTGAGGTGGCCGCTGCGACCATTGAGGGTCTGCTGAAATCTCCACTTTGCTTTGTGGCCGAGGTGCTTGCTGCGGCCAATAAGGGTCGACTAGGGGATGGACTTTCTCCATCTCCCGCTACGGCCTCTGACACTCAGGGAATACCTAAATTAGTTGTCGTGGGATACCGTGGTCTCGTGCGTCTGACCATATAGACGCGCTCATAAGGGATGTCCTCATCCGTTGGTGGATCAATGATGTGCAGTGGAGGGGGAGGTCGAGTCTGGTCTTGGCGCTTCCGGGACACCCTTGGGTCTCTCCTCTGCCTTGTTTTACCCCTTGTCGCCAGAGAGTTGGGTACTCGGTTCTCCTCATGTGTCTGTCGGGGGGTATGGTCAAGTTGACACAGTATGACACCTATGTTCCGATGCGCTGGGGTTGGTCTTCTTTCTCTTCTCTCCTCATGCTGGATAGGTTCTTGCTCGCGACGCCTCTCTGGATAGCGAAGCTCGTTTGGCCTCTCTCTCCTTCTCTCTCCTCGTAGGGGTTCTTCACGTGGCTCTCTTCTTTCCTGCCTCCTTGGCCCTCTATCTACCTGATGCCGCTGCTCTTGCTCTGGCGTTTTCGCCCGGGGTGGAGGAGGTAATCTTCCTCGATCCTCAGCCGTGGGGGCTGGTACTCTCAGGGCACTGTGATCAATGTATTGCTTGTAATAGCCTCGCTGGATGAGGTCTTCAATTTCATCCTGCAGATTGCGACATTCATCAGTTGTGTGGCCGATGTCGCGGTGGTACTGGCAATACTTATTGGGATTGCACTTTCTTGCTTCAGTAACTATCTTCTGGGGTCTCTGAATGTACCCATCACCCGCGATGAGGGTGTATACGTCTCCGAGGGACCTGTTCAATGGTATGTAGTCACTGAATTTTTTCTGCAGCAAGCCCCTAGCTCTTGCCTCATCTCTTCGGGATCTTTTGCTTTCTCCAGGCCGTGCAAGGTCTGGCCTTTCTTCATTCCGCTTGTGCGGAATTGCTTCTAGACTTCTGCTAGCTTCATAAATTTCATTGGCGCTGGCGAATTTCTCGCATCTTGCCAGGAGCTCTTGTAAATCGGCTGATTCCTTCTTAGCAATGGAGAATCTAAGCTTTGGGTCGGTGACCGCTGCTCTCAACGTTGTGAAGTGAACCGCCTCATCAATGTCTTTGATTTGTAATACTTTCAAGTTAAACCTGGCCAAGAAGGCCCTTAATGTTTCTCCGGATCTCTGTCGCATGTTCATCAAATGGGCACTTGTCTTCCGCTGCACCCTGCTGCCCTGGAAGTGCATCCTGAATAGCCGACCCATGGTTTTGAACGAGTCGATCGACCGCGGCGGGAGGTTGTTGAACCACATACGCGCCGCACCCTTGAGTGTGAGCGGGAAAGTTCTACACATGATTGCATCGGGGTTAGCGTGCAAGACCATAGCTCCGACAAAGTTGTTTAAATGTTCGATGGGGTCGGTAGAACCATCATATGAGTCGACGGGGGGTATGGTAAATCGCTTGGGTAGAGGGACCCTCATGATAATGTCGGTCAGGGGGTTTTTCGTGGAATAATCCCTGTCTTCATCGTGGGATACTCCCGCATTCTCCATGGTCTCGACCTTCTTGTGAAGGACTGCCAACTGGTACGCTATTTGTGCAGTAACTTCAGGATCCATGGGAACATTGGGCTTCTCTGTCCCCCCGGCTCCCTCCGGCAGTGCTATGTGTCGTGGAACCATGAGCTCTTCTATTTCTTCACCGATTCTGGGCACTGGCCTCGGCTGGGGACCAAGTCTGTCCCGAGTCGGAATTCTCCCATGATGTGATATCGAACCCGTTCCGCTTAACTCTGGGGCAGGGCGAACATTGGCTCCTGGCTGTGTCGATCGTTCTCCACCCTGCCTGGGTCGATCTCGGGGTGGGTCACGATGGAGGTTGGCCTCCGGGTGTGGCACCACTCGGGGGACATTGCCCATAGGAGGTCGAGATGACGCCTCTGATGCAGGAGTCTGTAGTCCTTGCACAAATCGCGTCAATACCGCGAGCTGTTGCGCAACAGTCTCGAATTGTTCATAGGTGACGAATGCTTCCGATGTAGGTGCTTGGGCTGCTACCCGCTTTCCGCGGTCTTGGTTGGGTCGAGCTTCCGACCTGTCTCCTTCTTCCGGATTTATTCGCTGATCAAGTAATGGGGGGTTGGGGCTGACCATGTGACTCTTGGTCCTTCGTGGACTCCTGATTGGAGATTTTTCCCTGGCTTTATCTTAAAATGTCAGAACTCTCGGCCCCACGGTGGGCGCCAAACTGTTTCGGCCCAGATCCGTCCTGTGGGTTCTCCTCGCTGACTGGACCTGCAAGATAAGGAAAGACAAAGAAGGGAGACGGGCTGGATGCCCCGGGTCCACTCTGATGCCAAAGTTAGGCTCTGTGAACAGTCAATGGGCTCTGTGTCGAGCCCACTAAGATATTATAAAGTGTGGGGTGAGGTGAGGTTATCCGACCTAAGTGTCAGAACGAAAATCTCAAAGCGGTAATAAATGAGCAGTAAATGTTGTCATCTCCCAAATCCTCGGGATTCGTCCTATTTATAGTGAATAGTGCGCAATCCTTAAAATACCATTTCTACCCTTCGTTCTTGCGGATTAAGGGGTAATACCGATCTTACCCTTTTTCAGATGGTGAACCTCCACATGGCGCTGATGTCGAATCTTATGTGTCGCTGATGTTGATGCTTACGTGTCTGGGGACGTGGACCATAGGTGTATAATTCCCTAACAAGACCGTAAGGACCAACTAGCCTTTGTTGATGAGTAGTCAAAATAAAATGAAAGTCATTTAGTATAAATAAGGATAAATACTACCTTTCAAATACCACTGAGGGTAGTTTTGTCCGTAACATGTTCAGTATTAGTCGATGTTATCATTTAATGGAAATCAGTTGACCGGAGTGACTTTTTTTTTACACATTTTTGAAATTAGGGATGATTTATGTGTTTGTCAAAAGTTAACGGATTCTAAATATAATTAATCCATAATGGGTGTAACTTTTCCTATAATATTGAAACACAATATCACACCGCTATCAAATTGTAATTGGACCAATGTTCACAAGTCCTACATTAGGAATTGCAATCCAGTTAAGAATGGTTGCCCGTTTGTAAGGTAAGAAAAGAAAAGACAAAGAAAAAATAAAAAAGAATTGTTGTATAAATGCAAAGTAAAAAAACAAAATACAAGAAAATATAAACACAATGAGATAAAAATAATAATAAAAAGAATGATTAATTTATATTATTATTTGTCTTTTACAAAAGAATTCCAATTATTTCTATGGTATACCCCTTATAGATTGAATCACATGTAAATCCATGACCCACCGGCGAAGGGGAAAAAGCGAGCTTCGATGTGAGATCTACAGGAAAAAAGCAGTGGAGACAACGGCCAAAACAGTAGCGGCTCCTACTCTGTAAGAAACTGCAGCGGCGCTTGTTGGTGACTCCAATGGTGCTCCCACAGGGGTTCCTGCGGGAGTCGTGGAGGGTGATGTGTTAGCCACTGGAGAAGAAGCCAGCGGGGTAATCAGGTTAGATGGAACAAGAGCTGGCGAATGTGCCGGAGCAGGAGCTTTGATCGTTGGTGCCAATACTGGAGCTATCACCGGTGCTTTCGCCATTGGTGCAATCGTGGGAGCTACCACGGGTGCCAATTCTGGGGCCACTGCCAAGGTAGATTCCACCACCAGACCCAAAAAAAAACCCGTTACAGGTATGTAAGGTCTGAGTGGTTGAAAAGCAGCCAAGAGCCAATTAACATGGGTTAGTGTTCTTTTTCAAGAAAATAAATTCCTCCAAATCATTTGTTCTAATTTGTGGGGATTTAGGAAGTAAGGACTTAGCTGTTATCAGTGACAAATATGTGATTCGTGTTGATTAATTATTTTTTAGGTTGCCACCATGCCAGATGGGCTACAGCCAACTTGATTCTTTTACCCCCAAAAAAAACCCTGATTCAACTCCCATTCTTCATTAATTTCCCCAGCCCCACATGATCCTTCTGTACGCGCCTTTGACTTTGTTCCAACTATTTTCTTAAAAAACGGATTAATACTTATAATGTAATTTTTTTTTTCTTAACAATAAAAATATAATTCTTAAGTGATTTCAACTCATTTAATATGGAAAAAAATTTCATCCACGTCTCCTACACTTTCTTTTTAAATCATTCAATTCTCAACTTTGCCCATAATATCACCTTCATAATCTGTAGGACGCCATCCGATTGTTGAGCTTCGGATCGCAAAGCGTTTTTCCAAGCACGGCCCCATTGAAAACCTAGGGAATAATTTTAGGCCAGAGACGAATCCGTTCATGGTCCGTAGGCCAACACCATTCGAAGGTGGGTGGTCCGCCCCGCCTAGAACAGTCAATTATAGTACCATCAGAGAGATTATTGTATAATGGGGGCTCTTCTCTTAGGGTTTTGGGCATGCCCTTTCTAGGTATGATACGCACAGAATAGATCCGGATTGTAGCATTTTGGTGACCTACATCCCCTGCTATTAAATTGACAAATAGAAAAAATATACTTACTCAATTGCCTTTTTCAATAAATTGACAACATAATAACAATTTTGCCATCAATTTTATCGTTCTTTATAAACTCATCATCTTTTTCATTTTATTTTGGTTTTTTGTGAGCGGTAACATCGCTGGCAATTGTGCCGCGATCTTGAATCGAACAGAGATAAGAAAGTGTTGGTAGACTTGTTGAAGAAAGAGATGAAGAACACTCCATTCTTATGAAACAAACCCCATCGATGGATTAGAAAGCATTTATATGAACACCAAAAAGGAAGCTAATCAGATATGGAATTGAAGAATAGCTAGAAAATTTTCACAAACTTCACAATAAACCTCGCTCATGAACTAAGAGAAATCGAAATTCAAACCAATGTCTTCAATGAGCCTATCCATAAAAGCATCATCAACCAAAGTCATGTTAGAATCTATTCATGCAGAGTCTTTCTTTGTTGGATTCAAATGGATTGAAATTGTTGTCGATAGATTCCGCTCAGTGTTCCAGATGATGCCATGCAGCTACAAGACAAGTAGGACAATGAGGTGGATGGGTTTTACCCCGGGACCACTCCGATGCCAAAGTCAGTAGATCTCCAAGACAAACAGAATGGAGCTCTAAGTGAAACACTCGTGCTCCTTTTAGAGGGGTTTCTTGAGATACCCAAAAGGCTTTCTCTTCCTAGTAAGGAAGATGAACAGTAAAATGTTGGATATTTAGAGGGAAATGGGGCAAAGTTACACTACCCCAAAGTAAAAAATCCTGGATCTCGTTTCTGGCCCCTCTGCACAGATAATATTCGTCCTTTTATAGGACTATGTTGAAGCTTCTCGAGCAAGCTTATTCTCCTCCTACCATCTTCTCCATCACATACTGTAGGGGACAGAATAGGGTCGGATGGCTATGACCCCTTAGAAATGGCGCATACACATCACATCCTCTTTTCTTGATTCGCACGGGTCATCCTCGACTTATTATTTGTCCATGTCAACCGCCTTTCGACCATATCGACCCCCTTTTCTCCTTTTTCGACCAAATTCGACGTCTTTAATGGAGATGTCCCTTATCTTTGGATGAAATTAGTCCCATCCACCCACAATCCATTTATGGTTGTTGTCGGCATTTATGAGCAAGCATTAATTATTCACCTTCTTATTTCAAACTTGTCGCATCCCTATTAATGAACTAGCAGGGGATCGAGTAGCCTTTCTGGTCAATCAGTCAACAGTGTAGGCTGTAGTCGATCACACCAGCTGTGAGGGGTGTCCTTTGGAGTAATTCTCCACCGTTCAACATTTCCCCATGTGAGTTATCTCAAAAAGACTCTAAAGATCCCTTATCGACGGCCAGATGCAATCCCATCTCACTTTCCCCTAACAGAAATGAATAAATGTTGTTATTTCTTGTCTTCTCGGTCTTCTTTTCCAAATCCATTTTCCTATTGTCCTTCTAGAGAAATTCAAAGGATCTCCATCAGAATATGAAGAAGGCATATTGATCATGACCGCCATAGAGTTCGTTGGAGCCGATTGGGAAATGGGGAAGTAGAACTGCCATTGTCGTCCGTTGGAGCTTGATTGATGCCAAGACTAAAGGAAATAGGATCAACATTCTAGAAGGAGAAATCATGATGCCATCATCGTTACGGATTAGCAAAGAACCGTCGGAATAAGAAATGGAGATGCTGCCACCATCTTTCAAGAATCCCCTCTTTAACTGCTTGCTTTCTCCCTCCTCTCTCAACGCATTCCCTTTGTCACCAAAAACTGGAATCCTTGAAATGAGAAGGATCCACAACGATGGTAGACTGAAGAAGATGATTGGTTACTTCGAGGTTAACCGCCTCCAAGAAGAAGAGAAAATTAAGAAAAGATTCAAATTGTTCATATCCATTTCATTCCTTTAATCACTGTATATATAACAATGATTAGCCAGGCCATAACAACTTTTCTACTTTTTCTAACAAACTCTGTACGATGCTAACAGCCTTATCTTTTCTTTAGCCACGTATTTATCCTACGCATGCATAATGGGCCTTACAGATTTACACGTAGTCATTCAATGCCTTTGGTTTTGCCCTATTTTGTCCGCCACGTCTCAGTCGATGTGCGTATCATCGCGCCAGGGATATGCATCTTATCATTACCTTCTTCTCTTCTGAGAACCTTGTCCTCAAGGTTCAGCTGAGGGTACAGGCGACAAACAAGAGAGATATCTACCCACAATGCTTCATCCAGAGGTAGACCGTCCCACTAGATAAGTACTTGAGAGATCCACTGAGCTTGTTGATGAATGCGATGCTGATTGAGGATAGCCATGGGCAAAGGTAGTGCTTGATCATCTACAACCATAAGAGGAATCGATGTGGCAAGCTGTGTTGGGTCACCTTGACATTTCTTTAGGAGTAAGACATGGAACACTGGAGGTATACGAGCCTCTGGAGGGAGATCTAACTTGTATGCCACTTGACCGACTCGGGAAATAACATGAAATGGACCGAAGTAACGCCTTCCTCACTTCGGATGAGTCTGTCGATATGACTGCAATTTCACGAAGAGCCAATCGCTAACATCAAATTGGAGATATATTCGATGCCTGTTTGCTTGAGTTTTCATGCGATCCTGGGCTCTATTTAAATTGATTTTCAAAGTACATAGAATCTCGTCCCGTGATTTCAACTCATGATCCAAAGCTTTAGTATTTGATGAACCCAAAATGTACTGGTTGAGTACAGGGGGATGCCTGTCATACAGAGCAAAGAAAGGGGTCATTCCGATGGCCGAGCGATGAGCGGTATTATACCAATATTCGGCCCATGGTAAACATCGAACCTAATGCTGTGGTGAATCCATTACGTAACTTTGAAGATACATTTCAAGGCATCGATTTAAGACCCCAAATTCGATCAACTGGATACACAACGGTTCACACCAATGGGGATGGTACAACCATACAAACCAATTACACATAGCCAAAAGTCGTGCAAAAACCAAAGGAAGACTTTAAATAGAATAACCGAGTCCCTATTGATAATTTAAATAAATATCCCATTATTCAAATTCAATCACATAAAATAAATATTTATTACATCTCTTAATAACAAACCGAAAAATAAATAAAATCCATCCGGCGCCGAAAGAGCTCACGCCAAAAGTGGCTAATGAAGAGTGGGTCACGATCACTCACAATAGAACAAGGCATGCCATGAAGTCGGATAATGTCGGCGATAAATATTTCTGCTATTTTAATGCTTGTATATCTTGGTGAGAGAGAGCAGAAATGAGCGAAATGAGCGCACTTAGTTAGCCGATCAACAACGAGGAGGATGGCCGTTTTACCGGAAGAGCTGGGCAGTCCGGTAATGAAATCCATGGAGACATCCCCCCAAACCTAAGACCATTTAAGTCAGCTTTTTATATCCCAACTTTTCTTTTGTATATATCTAACTGATCTTTTGAGAACTTTTTATTGGCCAATTTATTTTAAATAATTTATTATTTAATTTTTTTTAATCTTTTTTTTTTTTATTTTTTTTTTTTTTTTTAATTTATTATTTATTTTTAAAAAAAAAAAAAAAAATAAATAATAAAATTAAAAAAAAAATTAATTTTTTTTTTTTTTTTTTTTTTTTTAATAAAAAAAAAAAAAAAAAATTTTGAATGGGTAGGGACTGCAACAACCTGGCTAGAGATGTTGTGAGATTCTTTACCTGCTGGCAGACTTGACACTGTTCCACATACTCCTTAACTTGCATATATAGGCCCTTCCAATATGCATTAGAGGACACACGATGATATGTTCGAATGAAACTAGCATGGCCCCCTACTAGTGAACAATGGTATTCTGTAAGCAATTGAGGGCGTAATGAGGAATCAGCTAGTATCATTACCCGATTGTTGAAAAAAGAAGACCTTCCCTGAATGCATAATTTGGAAACGCAATTGGGTTGGTAAGGAGACCGTCATGGGTTGCTCATAACTCCAGATTGTGCGCAACCTCATCGCGTAATTGTTCCCAGAATGAGAAGACAGGGCGACTGAATGTGAGAAGAGAACCTGTAGCTGCAGGTGCCCGAGATAATGCATCGGCAGCCGCGTTGTCCTTACCGGATCAATATATGATCTCAAAGGTATAACTCAATAGCTTAGATAACCAATGATGCTGCTCCGACATTTATATAATCTGATCCGACAGCTCCTTGAGGCTCCGTTGATCAGTCTTAATGAAGAATTTATGACCAAGGAGATATGGATGCCATCGTCTCACAGCTTCAGTTATTGCGTACATTTTGCGGACGTATGCGGACTCCACTTGCATCTGAGGAGAGAGTTTTTGGCTGTAACATGCCACAGGGTGATGTTGTTGAGTGAGCATGGCACCTATACACCGGATGCGTGAGACTCCACTGTAAAGGAAAGCTCAAAATTAGGCAACTTAACACTGGGGCAAATGTCATTGCCTTCTTCAATGACTCAAATGAGGCTTGGGCAGCTGGATTCCAAACAAAACCCCCCTTTTTGAAGAAAATCAGTGAGGGATAAGCTATTCGGGCGTACTGTGCTATGAACCGTCTGTAGTATCCTGTAAGCCCCAAGAAGCCGCGTAGTTCTCGAACAGACTTTGGTATTGGCCATTGTACCATTGCTGAAATCTTGGAGGGGTCCGTGGACACCCCTGTAGAGGAAACAATATGGCCAAAATGTACACTTAGATTTTTTTGCATATAGCTTGTGTGCCCGTAACGTGTCAAGAACCTCTTTGAGATGTGCAAGATGCTCTGCTCATGTGGAGCTGTACACAAGAAGATCATTAAAAAAAAACCAACTAAAAGAGACAAAGATAGGGTTGGAATACCGTGTTCATCATGGCTTGGAATGTAGAAGGAGCATTGGTGAGGCCAAAAGGCATTACTAGGAATTCGTAATGTCCGTTGTGAGTGCGGAAGGTCGTCTTGTGAATGTTGTCGGGTCAAACCTGTATCTGATGGAACCCCAACCTTAAATCCAATTTAGAAAAAAAATTAGCACCATGAAGCTCGTCAACGAGTTCATTGACCGTCGAAATGGGGAACCGATCATGTATTGTAATCGCCTTCAATGCCAGTTAATCGAAGCAAAACCTCCATGTCCTGCCTTTTTTTCTGACTAAGAGAGCAGGTGAAGAGAAGGGACTGATGCTGGGACGGATCACCCCATCTTGTAACATTTCGATTACCAAGCGTTCTATTTTGGATTTTTGGAAATGTGGATACCTGTAGGGACAAACATTGATGGGCTGTGCTCCAATGTTAAGATATATTGCATGGTCATGGATTCTGATTGGAGGCAATCCTGTTGGTTTCTCAAATACTGAAGAGTATGAATCTAGCAACTTCTGTAAATCGGCATTGTATTCTTTAGGTTCAGTTTCAGTAATTGATAAGAACTCCAGGCTAAAGAGTTCAACCACAGAATCTGAGGTGACAAGCCGACGAACACCTTGAAAATATAACTGGGTTGGAATGGCAGAGGACTCACCGATCAATTGAATCTTGTTCTCACTGTTATAAAATTCTAGAGTCATTTTGTTGTAATCGAATAGCACTGGTCCCAACTGGGTAGCCATTGCACTCCCAACACGATATCTGTGCCAAATAGTGGCAAGACCAACGCATCTATCTGTGTTGTAGAAATGGAAAACTGAACTGGTAGGCCTCGGATAATACCTTCACTGTGAAGTTTTGTGTCGTTCCCGACCAAGACAGGTCGACTCGCCGTAGCTTCCACTGATAAGTCTAAATGACGTGCTACTCTACTTTGGACGAAGTTATGAGTGCTACCACTGTCAACCAAAATCTGAACAGGGGAGCCGCGGATGTAACCTTGAAGTCACAAGGTAGATGGTAAAGGCTGGCCCGCCAATGCGTGGTAGGATAACTCTGTAGAGGGATGAACATCAGGGTCTTCTGGAGGTAGATCAAGTTCTTTCGGTTCCACAGATTCCTCCAAATCCCCATCTTCAGGTGTATATTCCAAGAGGAATAACTGGCGAGTTTTACATCGATGGCCTGGAGCAAACTTCTCGTCACAGTTATAGCATAGGCCTTTATCCCGTCGGGCTTGCATCTCTACTAGGGTTAGGTGCTTGATAGGTATTCTGTTTGGAGGTGGGGGAAGCAGAGCAGGTAAGTCGATGTTGAAGGCGGCAGAGAGGGTTGTGACATCTGAGGGGTATTTGCAGGTTGGGATCGAGGCCAGGTTCGGCGGGATTCTTGGAATTTTACCTCTTGTAGACGGGCCAGTCCAATTACTTGGGCCATCGAGGTCGGTTGGAAGGCTAACACCTCACAACGTATTGCCAGAAGAAGGCCTGATATGAAACAACTCATCAAAAATGTCGGTGATGCCCCTGCTGCCCTGTTTGCTAACATCTCAAACTGAGATTGGTAGTCGGCCACCGTAGTGGTCTGGGTGAGTTTGGATAAAGATCCCTGAGGATCGTAGAAACTCCGACGGTCCAAACTGGACTTCTAGTGACCTCGTGAAGGTGGACCATGTGGTGATCTAACCATTTCTAAACATCCACTGATACCATTGTAATGCGATGCCATCCATGTGAAACGAAGAGATCGTGAGTCGCTTCATTTGGTGTGTTGTAGAAGCTAAAAAATCTCTCTGCCTTAAATATCCAGCCGATTGGATCTTCTCCGTCGAATTTGGGGACCTCCAAGCGAATACTCCGAGGTTGAAGAAGGTTTGTCGCCTAAGCTCCGTGAGCATTGAACGCTACCGTTGGGGTAATAGAACCAGGTCGCTGCTCTAAAGGATCGAATGCTATTGTTGAAGTAGCAAAACCAGTTCGTTGCTCCAGAGAAGTCACTGAAGATCGTGCAATTTGTTTTATCCTTCCATCCATCATAGTAATACGAAGAGTGAGGTCGGAAAAGGCCTTTTGCTGCTCAACTATGGTAGCTTTGAATGAATCCAGTCGTTCTCCTTGAGCTATTGTCATTTCTCCCAACTTCTTAACGATTTCATTAAGATGTCGGAATTGAGTTCCTTCCGCCATATGGAAACTCTCAATGAAAGTACCTTGGTAGACTCAAGAAGATGATGGGTTACTTCGAGGGTAACCACCTCCAGGAAGAAGAGAAAATTAAGAAAAGATTCAAATTGTTGAGATCCATTTCATTCATTTAATCACGGTATATATAACAATGATTAGTCAGACCATAACAATTTTTCTACTTTTTCTAACAAACTTTGTACGATGCTAACAACCTTATCCTTTCTTTAACCACGTATTTATCCTACGCATGCATAATGAGCCTTACAGATTTACACGTAGTCATTCAATGCCTTTGGTTTCCCCTGTTTCATCCGCCATGTCACAATGGTGCGATCATCTCATTGCGTCCTTCATTGGTATATTCTGTGATCATCTCAGTCGATGTGCGTATCGTCACGCCATGGATATACATTGTATCAGTTCCACTGCCAAAATTGTTGAATGTAAATCCAAATCAGAAAATGTATTGTCACCGAATATAAAACTCAAACTGGAAATTGTGATTGCATGTAGCTTTTCCATAGAACAAATTGGAAGGCTTTGAAGATTTGTAAAATAAATTAAAACTTGTTGCTGTTCTGATCTCTAAAAAAATGTCGTCACTAGCTAGGATTGCAAAGACTAATAAAATAATCCAATATTTCGTTGGAACCCAAACTTGCTAATGGTGAAGAACACCACAACTTGCAATGCCGATGAATAATAAGTTACTATTGTTTAAGGGGTAATTTTGTCATTATATTATATTTAATCTTGCCACATCATCACTTAACAAACATGTCTATTAAGTCAAGACCTGTGTGATATATATTTAACATCTAAGGGGGGAGAGGGGTGCGTGATATTGGCAAAATTAGGAATTGGATAACTTAAAGAAAAAATACAGAGAGGTGGGTGAAATTTTCCCCATATATAAATCAAATAGGAACTAGATATGTCTTGCCTTTCAAACACTTGGGAGAGGGGCCTCTTAGTTTTTTTTATTTTTTTAAGTTTTTAATTTTTTGTTAACAGCTTCCTCTTAGTTGAAGGTAAACTTTAAAACGTTTAATCGATCATCATCATAATGATCATAATCTGTGTACAAATGAAGATGGATTATATTTATTTATTTTTTATATTATTGTTATGGGCCAGGAATCTTTGTCCGGCATGAGAGGATCCACCCCAGGTAGGAGAGCAGTCCCCACCAATAGAGTATTCAAATCCTCTCCTGCGATTCTGCGGCCTGCCAGGGGCCGGATTTCAGCCAGCCCACCCCCAATGTATTGGCAGGCGGTCAGACTGAATCCAAGTCTTTGGATCGACAGCAGGAACCTCCTGCCGTAGGAGACGATTTGGATCCACCAATAAATAATAGACATGTCAAAGTGGAACTGGACTACATCGACATGTGTGTTGACCACCCCATCCCGTGTCCAATGGACGTCTAGAACTACTAGACGACAAGAGACAAACACTATCCATCAAAGTTGTAACATATATGTAGAGTTGTAAAATTGTACACATATGTCATGATCTCAGGCCGGTGAAGGCTGGCCATCAAGCCCACGTTGAGCCCCACCCAGTCCCTAAATTGTCATCCAGGAAGGGCTGGCTAGTTGGACTAAATTGGAAGCTTGTTGGCATGGTTAAAGTTTACGGTATCAGATACATATCGGTTATATCGGACCTGTATCAACCAATACGTTGATATTTCGTACCTTTTTACCCATGTGTGTGTCAACCCAAAATGCTGAGTCATCTGATATGGTCAGGTATCCGTATCGGCCACTGCTGATACGATATGTATTCGATCCAAGACACCTCTAAGATGTTTCATCAACTCCTGGTATTGGTTCATATCAATCCGAATCATCTCAGTCCCTTTCGTGTCCACACACCTGATAAGCCAGATCTCAAGTGGGTCATGCCTCTCATGCCGAAATATTCATACATAGTTATGTGTGCACAATAAACTAACTTTTTGTCAAGTTTCCAACTCAAATGTCAAGTGGAGGGACTGAACTCTCCATATATAACACCATAGAATTCCAATTTTATTAACAATGTGTAGGGGTGCAAGTTTTACCCTGATAATCCGAACCCGCCCAGACCTGCCCTGAACCCGGCCCGAACCCTGACAGGGCTGGGTTAGGATTTAATTTTGTACCAACCCTGGTAGGGTTGGGCTGGGTTAGGGTTGACCCCCTAGGTTGAACCGGACCCAATCCAACCCTGTATATATTTGAAAATATTTATATAAATATGTATTTATTTGAATATATATATATATATATATATATATATATGTATTTATTTGAATATATATTATTATACATACATATAATTTATAAAATTATAAACCCTCAAACTAAAACTACCTAATCAGGGCAAACCGCGATCGGATTGGAATTTTCTCAGAGGCAGAACATTTTTTACCTCATTTTCTCAGATTTCTCACAATCTCTCTCTCAAAGGACGAAACCATAAGAACTAAGAAGAGTAGAAGACGGCGGCAGCCGCGGCTCTTCATCTCTTCTCTTCTTCATCTCTCTCTCAAACAAAGCCCTAAGCGTAGACGGCGGTAGACGGCGGTAGACGGCGGTGCCTTCATCTCTTCTCTTCTTCACCTCTTCTCTCAATCTCCCTCTCTCAAACGAAATCCTAAGAGGGAACAGTGCCTCTTCTCTCAATCTCCCTCTTCTTCACCTCTTCTCTCAATCTCCCTCTCTCAATCTCCCTCTTCTTCACCTCTTCTCTCAATCTCCCGCACGATTTCTGATTTACTGTAGTTGGATCCGCGACATCTGACTCTCTCTCTCGAGTCCCTCTCATGATCTTTCTCCTTCATTCCGAATCGGATAGTTGCAGACTTGCAGTTGATTGTTTGGTCATTCCGACTCTCTCTCTCTCAATCTCTCTGACGGATACCAGGTAAGTTATTTTGGAAAAGTTTAAGATTTCTGATGTTTTGTTTATGTCGACTCCTCTTTTCTTGCTTTCCTTGTTTGCGGCCTCTGTTTTGCAGTTTTGGCTCTTCTCCTCGTTCTTCGTTCTTTGTTTCTTATTGCAGGATGTTCTGTTTCTTTCTCAGAGTTGAATGTTGAATCTGTTTAGCTTTTTTCAAAACTACTGCGTTTCGGCTAGCGCAGTTCTTGTTGGAGGTATATTTGCTACCTATTTTATCTCTTTCTCTTCTCTCTCTTTTGGGAACGGGGGGTTTATGGATGTCTGGTGATTTTTTTTTCTTGGTTACACTTGTGGCTTAGAGTTTAAACGGATTTCTTGGTTGGGTTCTCTCTCTGTTAGAGTAATTTTTTGTTAATCAATTTCCTTCTGTCTTTATTTTGTTCTCTTTTTCATTAATTCTTGGTGTATTCGATTTTGAAATTTTGTCTTTGGTTTTGTAAAAAAATTAATGGATTATTAGCTAAGATACAGTTTATGTGTTGTTGCAAAATTAGTACTTTCTACTTAACCATTTTCCTTATTAATTTCATATTTTGGTTAATCCTTTTCCTTCTTAATTGGTATTTCTCTTTTTTCAATCTTGTTGTGTTTCCGAAGTAATTAATGGATTGATAGAAAAGATGTAATTTCTGTGTTGCATGCTGTGTCTGTGCTAAGGTATAATAATAAGAGGCAAATTGGTTATGATTTGTGTTTGTTCTATTATCAGGGGCAATTTCTGTGTTGCATGCTGTGTCTGTGCTAAGGTATAATAATAAGAGGCAAATTAGTTATGATTTGTGTTTGTCCTCTAATTTTCCTCATGAGAGGATTAAAATCAGGTCAGTTGTTAATTGGCGATGTTTGAGTTTCTGGCCCCACATCCGATAGATTTGGATCTCGGATTCGGATCCCATCCGACTTCGTTAATTTCTTTCCACGCACTTAAACGCTACGCTTCGCTTCTCCTTCGGGCTACAAGTCTGCAACTCCCCTGCATTTTCTGACCGGTGATGGCGAGACGGCAACAACAGGTTTAGGCTTGGCTTCTCTTCCTATTCTCTCTCTTTCTCTTTCTCTTTTTCTTTCATATGGTCTTTGACTTTGAATGGGGTATCATTCTCTCTTTCATCATTGAGTGGGTAATCCGTAATCAAATAAGCTTTCTCTCTCACGGACTGATCGGGGGTTTCCCTTTGTCTACTCTATACCTTCGGGCCATTTCCCTAGGACATTGGATATTGGACAATTTGTCCCCAAGGTTGCTTGACCATAATTTTCTCTATTTATGAGTAATGATGGAATTTCGTTGGAGCCATGTGTGGCCTTTTGGAACCACGGTCTTACCATAATCAGAATTCGAGGCCAACTTGAATTCAAACCCTAATATATTCTAATATTATGTATAACTCCCTTAGTGTTTTGAGAAAATTGTGGTTTTTTTTCTTTCTTGGGGATGCAATTATCTATGTCTGTGGTTATAAGTCCATACATGAATACATTCCATTATTGTTGTATCTGTATTTGTCTCTCCATGGCTTTGTATTTCATTTTATTTCAATGGTTTGAAATTGGTAGCTTTGATAGTACAGAGTGAATGGAATGTTGAGTTCTACCTTCTTTTTTGTGTTCAATTGTGTTCTCTCTGTCTCTTGGAATTTTAACATTTTCCTTTTAGCATTATATGCAATGTTCTTATAAAAAAAGAGGCCCGAACCAGATGAATAAAAGAAGAAGGTCAAATGTAATCTTTGATAAAAATTTGTTAGTGGTGCAATAAATAAATCAAGTTTCATTTAGCTGGGATTAAAAGGGAGGTAATACAATGTGATCAAGTTTTCTTAATGATGTTGCATAAAAGGATGAGAAAATTATATTCAAGCAAGGAGCAAAAAAGCAAGAAAAGATGAAACAGAAGGAGTTTTATCTAAGCTAAACTAAGCCGGTGGATCAGAGAATACATCCCCGCGTCGGCGAACAGAGTAGTTGAAGAAGCCAGAAGTACTTTCAAGTGATTTCAAGTGATTTGTCTCTTGTTGAAAGGTCATTTGCTCTTTCATTACAAAGCAAGCAAGTCAAGCCAAGCGGGAAGTATTGTCTGTCTGTTAGCTGTCCTTCTTTCCGTTCGAGTAGGTTCCAGAGTGGAGTGACTGACTTTCGGGTGATAGGCTCGAACGTAATGCCTTAAGCAGCAAGCAAGTTAGCCGGATCGGGAGGAGATTGATAAATCAAGGCGGAATACGGGATACCAAATTGTTCAGCTTGTCGGGAAGGGTTATAGATAAACTAGTTATCTTTGGTGAAATGGTTCTTTGCACACTCGGACTAGCTAATCAAAGAATGCGCCTTTGGAATGAGGGTGGTCGTAGATCAGCGCTTGCTTCTGAAACCAACTAGATCGACGGGTTTCACAAGTGGAACTGGCTATGGCTCTCAATTCAGAAACAGAGATTGGGCCTTTGGACGTGGAAGAAGAGATTGATTCAAGTGGGGAAGAAGTGGTAACAACAGAAAAGGTAGCAAAGGACTCCAATAATCTAAGACGACTAAAAGGAAACAAAATGTGTATGGAAGCTGAAGTCAGAATTAGGCAAGTAAAAGAACAACCACTTACAAATTTAGATAAAGCTAAGTATCAATCCAGCTAAAGCAAGTGAGAACATGGATGTGGCAATTGCTAGATTCTTCTATTTTGCTGCAATTCCATTTAATGCAGCTGATTCACCTTATTGGCGTGCAATGGTGAATAAGATAGTGTATGGGTAAGGATTAAGGCATCTTTTACAAAAGAAAATTGTTGGTAGGTTTCTTAAGAGGAAAATGGACATAAACGATGATAAATTGAAAGAATATAGAGGGATCCAAATCGTTTCATCCCTGAAATTCAGGAGGCGTGGCGGCGACCCCACTAGATGGTCGCCACGTGGGGGTCGGATCGGATGAATCCGACCCCTCCGTTCTAAGGTTTAAGAACCCATCACAGGCATCTCTTTGGGCCAAGCAATTAAACCAATTAAATAGTTACAAAAAAAAAAAAATCTGAACCAAAGAAAAGGGGGAAAAATAAAGTCATTCACTGAAGCGAATGATGACTAAGCAACTCTACAATCTACAGTTCTAAATGCAACTTCACAAAATGAACAAGAAAGTTTACCCGCTAACTCCCATGACAATAGTAGGAGCATTTGTTCCATTATTTATGGTGCACCAATTATCGGAAGAGCTCCTAAACAACCGCTCCTCCAAATGAAGTTGTTGTAAGATAGGCAATCCTTTAAATTTAAGGATATTCATCAATGGAGGCACAACATTTCTAGCTTGAGTCACAGTCATTGCAGAGTGAACACTAAATTTTTATTAAAAACCTTCTTCCTGTAGATGGATCAGAATCTACTTCCCATGAACTGTTACAGATTTTCTTTTTGTTTCCTGAATTGGGGATATAGCTCTGCAAAATACCATGCAACAACAACAAATAGACAAAACCAGTCAGAATCTAGATGCCAGAACAAATATCCTGCGATAAAAATTGGCCAGAGCACTTGAAAATATTTCCAATGTTTGTTTGTAAAAGGTAAAATACGATGCAAAGTTATTGCAAGATTTTCCAATGCTTGTTTGATATTTATTTTACATGGTAATATTATTTAAAATATCTTTATAACTAGAATCCAAGTAATTTGATTCTAGACTAGTCTGCCAATAAATACTGCTCCCACTAGGGCCACTACCTACGAATTTTAAAGTTTCAATTTATTAGTCATGTCACATGCCACATTTACTCCCAAGGGACGGTCTGAATCTTGACCAAGTTTGATCTAGATATTAACCGGGGACTCAATAGCAGAGAGAGACAGCGACAGAGAGAGAGAGAGAGAGATTGTCTCACATCAAATCTCCTCTATGATTCATCAAGCTACCTAATGAAATGTACTATGTGGCAAACCTTTTAGAAGCAGGCCACATAGGATCTTTTCCTTTAGTGAACTTATTTCTCATCAAACAAAGAACCCAAAAGTGATTATAAATGAATTTAGTAATCTCCCTCCCCTTCTCAATGCATGCGTCCACATTTTTATGTTTTGTAATGTCTTCCAAATTGAGATTAATGCGGTGAGCAGTATAAGGAACCCAATAGAAGGTACTATACTTCTCATTAGCCAAAAGATTTCCTGCAGCCTTCTAATTTAATTGGTAGTCAATTACTATTTGATAACATTTTCCACACCAACACTTTTCACCACCTTGGCCAAATTGTCCTTGTCCTTATAAATGCCAAATGCAACTACAAATGACAAAAAACACACTCCACGTGGCAATACATAAGAAAATTAATCAAATTTATTTGTCTAGTTAGATGAATCATCAACCAGTTTGCTTCTAGGATGCTCGGCGGATTTAAATCGTCTCATCCCTGAGATTCGGGAGGCGTGGCGGCGACCCCACTGGATGGTCGCCACGTGGGGGTCGGATGAATCTGACCCCTCCGTTTGAGCCGACACTCTCTTGTTGGCTCGGCTTGTCGGCTCGAACGGAGGGGTCGGACGTGGCGACCATCTAGTGGGGTCGCCGCCACGCCTCCTGAATTTCAGGGATGAGACGATTTGGATCCCTCTATATTCTTTCAATTTATCATCGTCTATGTCCATCTTCCTCTTAAGAAACCTACCCACAATTTCCTTTTGTAAAAGATGCCTTAATCCTTACCCATACACTATCTTATTCACCATTGCACGCCAATAAGGTGAATCAGCTGCATTAAATGGAATTGCAGCAAAATAGAAGAATCTAGCAATTGCTACATCCATGTTCTCACTTGCTTTACCTGGATTGATATTTAGCTTTATCTAAATTTGTAAGTGGTTGTTCTTTTACTTGCATAATTCTGACTTCAGCTTCCATACACATTTTGTTTCCTTTTAGTCGTCTTAGATTATTGGAGTCCTTTGCTGCCCTTTTCTGTTGTTACCACTTCTTCCCCACTTGAATCAATCTCTTCTTCCACGTCCAAAGGCCCAATCTCTGTTTTTGAATTGAGAGCCATAACCAGTTCCACTTGTGAAACCCGTCGATCTAGTTGGTTTCGGAAGCAAGCGCTGATCTACGACCACCCTCATTCTAGCAGCGCATTCTTTGATTAGCTAGTCCAGTGTGCAACAACCATTTCACCAGCATAACTAGTTTATCTATAAACCTTCCCGACAAGCTGAACAATTTGGTATCCCGCATTCCGCCTTGTTTTATCCATCTCCTTCCGATCCGGTTAACTTGCTTGCTGCTTAAGGCATTACGTTCGAGCCTATCACCCGAAAGTCAGTCACTCCACTCTGGAACCTACTCGAACGGACAGAAGGACAGCTAACAGACAGACAATACTTCCCGTTTGGCTTGACTTGCTTGCTTTGTAATGAAAGAGCAAATGACCTTTCAACAAGAGACAAATCACTTGAAATCACTTGAAAGTACTTCTGGCTTCTTCAATTACTCTTTTCCGACAACCAGAACTGGGGATGTATTCTCTGATCCACCGGCTTAGCTTAGCTTAGATAAAACTCATTCTGTTTCATCTTTCCTTGCTTTTTTGCTCCTTGCTTGAATATAATTTTCTCATCTTTTTATGCAACATCATTAATAAAACTTGATCAAATTGTATTACCTCCCCTTTAATCCCAGCTAAATGAAACTTGATTTATTTATTGCACCACTAACAAATTTTTATCAAAGGTTACATTTGACCTTCTTCTTTCATTCATCTATCAGTTGGCAATAACCTCACCCAAGATTCGGCCTCTTTTCTTTATAAGAACATTGCATATAATGCTAAAAGCCTTTCATACAAATTACAGAAAATGTTAAAAATTCCAAGAGACAGAGAGAGACACAATTGAACACAAAAAGGAAAGTAGAACTCAACATTCCATTCACTCTGTACTATCAAAGCTACCAATTTCAAACCATTGAAATAAAATGAAATACAAAGCCATGGAGAGACAGATACAGATACAACAATAATGGAATGTATTCATGTATGGACTTATAGCCACAGACACAGATAATTGACTCCCCAAGAAAGAAAAAAACCACAATTTTCTCAAAACACTAAGGGAGTTATACATAATATTAGAATATATTAGGGTTTGAATTCAAGTTGGCCTCGAATTCTGATTATGGTAAGACCGTGGTTCCAAAGGGCCACACATGGCTCCAACGAAATTCCATCATTACTCATAAATAGAGAAAATTAGGGTCAAGCAACTACAGCCTTGGGACAGTCACGATTGTCCAATATCCAATGTCCTAGGGAAATGGCCTGCAAGGTATAGAGTAGACAAGAGTGAACTCTCTGGATCAGGTCCGTGAGAGAGAAAGCTAATTTGATTACGGATTACCCACTCAATGGTGAAAGAGAGAATGATACCCCATTCAAAGACCATATGAAAGAGAAAGAGAAAGAGAAAGAGAGAGAAAAGGAAGAGAAGCCAAGCCCAAACCTGTTGTTGCCGCCTCGCCGTTGCCGGCCAGAAAATGCAGGGGAGTTGCAGACTTGCAGCCCGAAGGAGAAGCGAAGCGTTTAAGTGCGTGGAAAGAAATTAACGAAGTCGGATGGGATCCGAATCCGAGATCCAAATCGATCGGATGTGGGGCTAGAAACTCAAACATCGCCGATTAACAACTGACCCGATTTTAATCCTCTCATGAGGGAAATTAGAGGACAAACACAAATCATAACCAATTTGTCTCTTATTATTATACCTTAGCACAGACACAGCATGTAACACAGAAATTGCCCCTTATAATAAAACAAACACAAATCATAACCAATTTGCCTCTTATTATTATACCTTAGCACAGACACAGCATGCAACACAGAAATTACATCTTTTCTACCAATCCATTAATTACTTCGGAAGCCATAGATAAGATTTCAACATCAAACACAACAAGATTGAAAAAAGAGAAATACCCAGGTTTACCCAGGGTTTTATCTAAGCTAAGCTAAGCCGGTAGATCAGAGAATACATCCCCAGTTCTGGTTGTCGGGAGAGTAGTTGAAGAAGCCAAAAGTACTTTCAAGTGATTTCAAGTGATTTGTCTCTTGTTGAAAGGTCATTTGCTCTTTCATTACAAAGCAAGCAAGTCAAGCCAAGCGGGAAGTATTGTCTGTCTGTTAGCTGTCCTTCTGTCCGTTCGAGTAGGTTCCAGAGTGGAGTGACTGACTTTCGGGTGATAGGCTCGAACGTAATGCCTTAAGCAACAAGCAAGTTAGCCGGATCGGGAGGAGATGGATAAAACAAGGCGGAATGCGGGATACCAAATTGTTCAGCTTGTCGGGAAGGGTTATAGATAAACTAGTTATGCTGGTGAAATGATTGTTGCACACTGGACTAGCTAATCAAAGAATGCGCTGCTGGAATGAGGGTGGTCGTAGATCAGCGCTTGCTTCCGAAACCAACTAGATCGACGGGTTTCACAAGTGGAACTGGCTATGGCTCTCAATTCAAAAACAGAGATTGGGCCTTTGGACGTGGAAGAAGAGATTGATTCAAGTGGGGAAGAAGTGGTAACAACAGAAAAGGGCAGCAAATGACTCCCATAATCTAAGACGACTAAAAGGAAACAAAATGTGTATGGAAGCTGAAGTCAGAATTAGGCAAGTAAAAGAACAACCACTTACAAATTTAGATAAAACAAAGTATCAATCCAGCTAAAGCAAGTGAGAACATGGATGTGGCAATTGCTAGATTCTTCTATTTTGCTGCAATTCCATTTAATACAGCTGATTCACCTTATTGGCGTGCAATGGTGAATAAGATAGTGTATGGGTAAGGATTAAGGCATCTTTTACAAAAGGAAATTGTGGGTAGGTTTCTTAAGAGGAAGTTGGACATAGACGATGATAAATTGAAAGAATATAGAGGGATCCAAATCGTCTCATCCCTGAAATTCAGGAGGCGTGGCGGCGACCCCACTAGATGGTCGCCACGTAGGGGTCGGATGAATCCGACCCCTCCGTTCGAGCCGACAAGCCGAGCCGATAAGAGAGTGTCGGCTCGAACAGAGGGGTCGGATCACGTGGCGACCATCCATTGGGGTCGCCGCCACGCCTCCCGAATCTCTGGGATGAGACGATTTGAATCCGCCGAGCATCCTAGAAGCAAACTGGCTGATGATTCATCTAACTAGATAAATAAATTTGATTAATTTTTATGTATTGCCACGTGGAGTGTGTTTTTTGTCATCTGTAGTTGCATTTGACATTTATAAGGACAAGGACAATTTGGCCAAGGTGGTGAAAAGTGTTGGAGTGGAAAATGTTATCAAATAGTAATTGACTACCAATTAAATTAGAAGGCTGCAGGAAATCTTTTGGCTAATGAGAAGTATAGTACCTTCTATTGGGCTCCTTATACTGCTCACCGCATTAATCTCAATTTGGAAGACATTACAAAACATAAAAATGTGGACGCATGCATTGAGAAGGGGAGGGAGATCACTAAATTCATTTATAATCACTTTTGGGTTCTTTGTTTGATGAAAAATAAGTTCACTAAAGGAAAAGATCCTATGTGGCCTGCTTCTAAAAGGTTTGCCACATAGTACATTCCATTAGGTAGCTTGATGAATCATAGAGGAGATTTGATGTGAGACAATCTCTCTCTCTCTCTCTCTCTCTCTCTCTCTCTGTCGCTGTTTCTCTCTGCTATTGAGTCCCCGGTTAATATCTAGATCAAACTTGGTCAAGATTCAGACCGTCCCTTGGGAGTAAATGTGGCATGTGACATGACTAATAAATTGAAACTTTAAAATTCGTAGATAGTGGCCCTAGTGGGAGTAGTATTTATTGGCAGACTAGTCTAGAATCAAATTACTTGGATTCTAGTTATAAAGATATTTTAAATAATATTACCATGTAAAATAAATATCAAACAAGCATTGGAAAATCTTGCAATAACTTTTGCATCGTATTTTACCTTTTACGAACAAACATTGGAAATATTTTCAAGTGCTCTGGCCAATTTTTATCGCAGGATATTTGTTCTGGCATCTGGATTCTGACTGGTTTTGTCTATTTGTTGTTGTTGCATGGTATTTTGCAGAGCTATATCCCCAATTCAGGAAACAAGAAGAAAATCCGTAACAGTTCATGGGAAGTAGATTCTGATCCATCTACAGGAAGAAGGTTTTCAATAAAAATTTAGTGTTCACTCTGCAATGACTGTGACTCAAGCTAGAAATGTTGTGCCTCCATTGATGAATATCCTTAAATTTAAAGGATTGCCTATCTTACAACAACTTCATTTGGAGGAGCGGTTGTTTAGGAGCTCTTCCGATAATTGGTGCATCATAAATGATGGAACAAATGCTCCTACTATTGTCATGGGAGTTAGCGGGTAAACTTTCTTGTTCATTTTGTGAAGTTGCATTTAGAACTGTAGATTGTAGAGTTGCTTAGTCATCATTCGCTTCAGTGAATGACTTTATTTTTTCCCCTTTTCTTTGGTTCAGATTTTTTTTTTGTAACTATTTAATTGGTTTAATTGCTTGGCCCAAAGAGATGCCTGTGATGGGTTCTTAAACCTTAGAACCAGAATCGCATTGAATAGATAGAAACAGAATCTTAAGGGCAGCAATTACTAGGAATCCCACCCTCAGATGTAAACCAAAAGTTAGGATGATGTAAAGAATAACAGTAGGAAGAAGGTATCCCAAAGTTTAAAGCAATCCAACGGATGGATCTAAAATTATAGACAAGTCCTTGTAGTGCTAGGAGTATGGAAGAACACAAGATAACTTTTAATAGAATTAAAAAAAGTAAAAATTTGATCAATAGATGCAAGCCAGAATAGGTAACTATGTTGATATGGAAAGATACAAGAAAGCTGACCTTGATCAAATGATTGGAGATGAGACTAGGAATGCTCCTTGATGGGTGGGAGTACTCTAGTTCTACAACGACAGTGTAGGATAATCAAGCTGCAAATGAAAACTGATCAGCAATTGATTTGAAAGTTGAAACAGCATATCATATGTAGGTTAAAACAGTAACAGGACCTAATGGTAAACCGGTAAACTGAGAATAAAAATAACTCCAAACAGCAACTTAATCAGCAGCAGCAAACACCCAACAAGACACCTAAATCTGAGAGGAGTGTAGATTTACAAATCAAACCAGAAACTAGATCTCAGTTGGGGATATAAACAAGAACAGACCTGAAATAACAACCTGTAAATTGAAACTTACTTGATTTTAGTCTTTCCATCTAGGACCTTGTTGATTTTCCACCAACATACCTTGATATTCCACCAAGGGTTGCTGAATCTCACAACAGCTCTTAGTCTCACAGAAGCAAACAAAGGCAGCAGCCATAACTTTCATTCATAAATTTGTGTCTAAGACTTTAGCCCATAGAAACTTATATAGAAGACTTAAAACAAGAATTAAACTAGTCACAAAAATCCTCCAGACAATATCTTACCTTGGAGATAGTTTATTTCTACTAAAATTTAACCTTAGAACATGCTGGACCCTTAGAGACCCAACAACTTAAGTCATTAATAAATTTCGTATTCCTACCTTCTACCAATAATTTAGGTCTACTAAAATGGCTCATTACAATAAAACCCCATTGCATGAATTGACCGAGTTACTTGATCATCAAAGCATTTAAAAACTCATGTGGGTGATCCTTGTTTGCTTGGCTCCTTATACGACCTGATAGGGCAGAGAATTATAGAAATATTATATCACTTAGCTGAAGCAAGATTTACGTGCATAATGTTCCAAGTTTCTTTACTTTTCAATGATTCTGTGTGTTCCTTGTGAGTTTAAACAATGAGATTACATTAATGTCATACATTTATGTAGGAAACCTTCCGAACTTCTTGAACTTAAACCTGTGCTGCAAGATAAGGTTCCTGTGGTCGGAAGATTTACTGGGGGTGGCACTGTTATCGTTGATCCTGGGACCATATTTGTGACTTTTATATGCAACAAGGATGCTGTTCCTAATGTAGAACCATATCCACGCCCTATCATGTCTTGGAGCGGTCTGATATATGAAGATGTGTTTCGAGGGATTGGTGATTTCCATCTCCGTGAGAATGGTATTGACTGGAATTTTGCATTGGTAATCCTTTATGTTCTACCGTATCATACTTATAAAGGAAATCTTGTTTGTCAAGTGAACTTGGCATTCGTAAATCTTTTCTATCCTAATATGCTACTTATGAATGAAACACTCTGATGTAGGATTAGGTTAACTTAGCAGGTAATGTCTCGAATGTAACTGCTGATGTCATTAAGTAACACCCACAAACGATAACCTTCCAAGAAGGAAGAAAAGTCCATAGTTGAGTAGGCTTCAGTCAAACCCACCCAAATGCTTCAATATGTACTGGAATCACTTGAAACATAGGTTAAACTAGAAGCACAATCAACTATCATATGCTTAAATAATAAACAGATTTGATGCTTAAGTCATCAAATTATATTAAATATACATCTGATCTGAATTTTTAGGTGTGCTATTAACCCTATAGAGGTTCCATTCAACAAAGTTGAACCCAAACTAATAAATCCTCCTTTTTTTTTTTTTTCTTTTTTTCCATTGGATGTATGGGGAAGAGTGAGGATGTGTACTCCAAACTAATGAGTCTACAAGGGTCTACACTGTGGTTGTTTCATACTGTTACCATTTTGATTATAGATGACCACCCAACTCTTGAATTTTTCCAAAGAGCAATGAAGTTTCTGAGATCTCACTGAAACTTAGAACTATGACTGCTACTTCTCTAAAGCATTCTTTTGGGCTGAGGCCTGCCATATTCCCCTCCCTCCGATTTCAGATGAGGCTCGTTATGGAATTCAGCATTTTAACATATTTTAATTTCAGAAACCATCTCTAAGCCTTCAATAGGTGTCACCACATAATTTTCCAACCCAAATCAGACCATGCATCATCGTTGCCTTCTAAGGGACCTTGATTACAGACCATTCTAAAAGGGCTTTTTTGTCAATCTCTCACTTATTGAGAATCCTTTGGGCAATCAATTAAATAGATCTTAGGAATTTTGACTTTGCGATCAATTTAATAGAACTTAGGAGACAAAGAAATGAAACTAACTAATGGGGAGCACAAGCATCCCCTCACATGTGCTCATCAAAAAGGCAGCAAGCTCCAAATCACAGAATACCCAAAGAAGAGAGAGAGTCATTCAATGTGCATTGGGTTGGCCTGTCCTTTTGATGTTTTAAGCATGAAAATGCTTAACCTGAAAGGCTGAAAATGTCCGACACTTTTTGAATTGTTTACTGGACACTAGGTTCTAACTTCTAAGCATTTTAAGAAAGGGAAATGATTCTGAAAAAAAAGAAAGAAAAAAGATGAACTCCACAACCATGTATATTAAGACACCTCTGATGATGGACCCGAACCAACACCAGGAAAAATATGCAGTCAAAACAATAGAAGTTGAGAACAAGAACAACAGGGATTAATGGATCCCAACCTAATATGAACAAAGTGGGTCTTTTCCTCTTCCAAAATATAAATGGAAAGGAAGGATGTGGTCTGACATGGAATTACATAAAGGGGAACAGTGAAACACCCAATTTTTCTTGGCACAGAGGCTTTGGTGTAAAACACCATCCATCTGTTCTAAAATTTTCAAAATGAAATAGTGAATTTACCCTTATCAAAGCCTCAGGTTGTTTTCCAACATAAAGGATTAAGGTGTCACCACACCTGGGTAAAATTGTATAAAAAATTCTTCTTTTTTTTTTTTTTTTTTATAAAATTAAATAGTGAATGTACCTGATGTAGGATAGCCTAGAGTTTAGGTTTTCCTACACTTACAGCTAAGCTTGGTAACAAATTACCTAATAGGTAGCTAGTTTGGAAAGGGGCAACAACATACATGACATACTTTTAGAGTGTAGAGCTGAATTATCAACTAATGAACAATATAATCCTAACCTATGTATCACCAACTTACCAATGCTCAAATAGATTGAACAATAGTTAGTATTAAAAATGCAGCATTTGAACAAGTAAAGCTATGCCGGAAATTTCAGGACTCTTAAAATGATACAAGCTTAGGGCTTAGTGCACAAGACACCAGTAATTCATGTTAGTTCAGTAACAATGCATTGTAGGGAGAATAGAATACTAACAAGAATTGATGTTGAAACAGAAGAACCAATATAGGGTTCTATACAGTATTGAGTTGCTGTAAACAATAACAGAAAAACTAGAACAAAATATGAATGGAACACACTTCTGTGTACAGTGGCAGAAAGAAGAAAATTAAAACAGAACCTGAAACAGATTGTTTACTGTCCATAGTTGACAGAAATATATATAAGGCAGAATTTCTAGGGGAGGAAAATTACAGCAGGGAACAAGACTATATGTAAATAAATGACATAAACTAAAAGAAAGGTAGAGCAGAAATTTTGATGTCCGAAAAAGGGAGGGGAAAATTCTGTATATAAGTTGCAGAATTAAGAAAATAAGACACAAGAAATAGAGTTTCAGAAAATGAGAAGGGGAAAAGGACAGGGCAGAATCGATATAGAGGGGGAAGAGAAAAGAAAATTGAAAAAGAAAAGAAAATTGAAAAAAGAAAAGAGAGAGAGAGAAACTTACAGCCAAGAGAGACTTCCCATTTCATTCATAATATTCTTCATCCAAAATTACACACAAAAAAAAAAAAGGCCTTTTAATAGCCTAACCCAAACTGTATGGGTTCTGGTATGGTGCGTAGGCTCAAGAAGTCACTATATGGATTGAAGTAGTCTCTTTGGGCATGGTTTGGTCATTTTACATAGGCTGTTCTCAGTTTTGGCTTGTCTTGTTGTAAGAGTTACCACTTGGTTTTTTATTAGCAATCTTCTGGAGCAGGAAGGATTTTTCTGATTGTCTATATTGATGACATAGTGATTACAGGTAATGACATTACAATTATCGAAAGTTTGAAGATTCATTTACAACAACAATTTCATACCAAGGATTTGGGCCGCTTAAAAGTAATTTTTAGGAGTTGAGGTGGCTCAATCACGGAAAGGTATTTCTCTTTGTCAAAGGAAATATGCTCTGGATTTGCTCATCGAGACAGGGATGTTAGGTTCCAAACCTATGGATACCCCAGTGGATCTTAATATCAAACTTATAGCTGATGATGGTGATATTTTGACTAATCCTGAGAGGTATCGTAGACTGGTTGGCAAGTTGAATTATCTCACTATGACTTGTCCAGATGTGGCCTTCACGGTCAGGTGGTGAGTTAGTTTGTAACACCCCTAGTCCAGGGTTCAAGGCCAAAAGCGTCACATGAAGAATCTTCTAAGAAACAACTAAGACCATAGAATGCTCAAACACACACAAATATTACATAATATTGAACAGCGGAACACATAGTGTACCATTTTTTTCTTCAAACAAACACTTAACACACATATTTACAAATATTTACAAAGGTCTAATGTGCTATCTGGTAACAAAAGAAAAATATATATAACGTCTTGTTTAAAGGTTTACACAAACTTGTTTACCTATTTATAATGACTTAGTTTCATTCAAAAACTTCTTCAAACTAACATGGAGGATCCTAAGGATTCAAGTGCTTCCCTCTTCAGGGACTTGTTCTTCAAATTCTGGCATAACCTCTTAGCTTTCATTTTCTTCCTCTGAAACATTGATTAATATGGGATGAGCTTGACGGCTCAATGAAGAAAAACTATATACTTACACAACAAGCAAAACAACCAACATAACAAACACATGCCAATGATATAAATTATCAAAGACATAAATAGGACAACAGTAAGCAGTTTCATGAACATTTAAAATGTAAGTAAATAAATAGTAATACCCAATTAATCAATCCCAACAATTTATTTTATATATATCCTAGGCTTGGGTTCTATGCTTGCTGCAGTGTGCACAAATAGTTGGAGCCGTGATTTGCACATTTTCTCATGGTATAAACATTTCCTCATGGGATCCTTGAGCTGACCAGGCTATCATGAGGTCCTTAAGCTATGGGGTCCTTAAGCTGATCAGGCTGCCATGGAGTCCTTAAGCTGACTAGGCTATCATATCACGTATCTCCACTCATTACCTAACCCTTTAATGAGAAGGGGGTAGCAAACACGGGGTTCTAATTTTTATTTATTTTTACTTCGCAATTACATCATCATACATTTTCCAGTCTACTAGCTTGGTGCTAGTGGCTTGTCTGATTCTTTTATTGCATATGCTATCACATTGTCATCACATTGCCACACTGTCCCATTGTTTTATTTTCCATGTAATTTTATGCATTATTGCAATACACAATTCACATAAAAGCACGCATCAATATTTACCAAACATTGCACACCATAGCTCATAACTCATATCTTCACATAAAATAACAGCAAGTGTAAGTAGATAATTCTTCTCACAATACACACTCCACATAAATTCATGCATCATTATTTACAAAACATTGTATACCATAGCTTACATTATCACATAAAATAACTAACAAGTGCAGGTAAATAATTTTTTTCACTTTAACAGTGACCAACTTGAAATTCAAAGATACTATCAAACTCACACAATGGTAGTAACACCTACACAACATAAAAATGGATACCTATAATCAAGGGCAGTAACAAATTCCCAATTAATAAAAAAACACATTTTATTTGCAAAAAGCTCCACACTCTCTTTTCTCTCTCTCTCTCTGTAACTAACTCCCTATTTTTCCCCTTTTCCATTTCTTCTTCTTTGTTGTTTTTTTTCCCTTTTGAATCTAGCCGTGAACAGGATAGGAGAGAAAACGGAAAGAGAGTAACCTCCTTCCATTCGTCTCTCCCTTTTATTCTCATTAGATAATTTTAGAAATAACAACCGAATTAAAAGAAACAGAAACAATACCTGAAATACAAGTTTCCTATTTTATCTCCCTTCTTCTCTCTTTGATTCTCTTTGTTTTTTTTTTCCCCTTCTGTTTCCTGATCCGTCTGCAACACTCCCTTCCTTTAGATTTCTCTCTCTCAATGCCACCTCATCCCTTCTATGTGTCTTCTTCTTCTCTTTTCTTATCTCCAACTGACTCCTCTTTTCTTGACGGTTTAGATTTGCTTTGTCTTTTTTTTTTGTTTTATTCTGAGAACTTACCACCTCCTACTTCTCCTCTTCCACATTTTTGTTTTCTGCTTTTCCCTTTTTTTTTTTCTTTTAAAGCCACCTCCTACTTCATCTCTACGATTCTTCTTTTCTTTTTCAACCTTATGCCACCTCATGCTACATGTGTCACTCACTTCTTATTCTTTAATAACAAAATACTATAATGATATATATATATATATATATATATATATATATATATATATATATATATATATAACATAAGTAAAAAGTAACAATAAAATATAAATACATTTACACAACCATATTACTTATACAATAATAATCTAATATAACAGTATTACTAGCATTAGAACTTACTTTAACTTGTAAAATGACCAAAATACCTTTCAGTACTATCTTTTGTCGAAAAGCCCTGTAAAGAAGGAAAAACTTCCTCAACTCAATTCTGCTAGAAATTGGGGTATTACACAGTTTCTGTCCTCTCCTTGGATGCCTCATTGAGATGCTGTTATTTCGTATTTTACAGTATCTCAAGAAGACTCCAGACCGTAGTATACTGTATTCTGACCATGGGCATGGCTGTGTTGAGGGTTTTTCGGATGTTGATTGGGTCGGTTCTCCTATTGATAGGCGGTCTACTACTGGATACTGTACTTTTGTTAATGAAAATCTTGTTTCCTGAAAGAGCAAGAAGCAGACTATTGTTGCTCAGTCCAATGCAGAGTGTGAATATCGTGTTATGATACATATCACGTGTGACTTGATGTTGGTCCAACAATTATTAACCGAGCTTATTTTCCACACAAGTCTTTAATGCAGCTGTGGTGTGATAACCAAGCTGCCATCCATATTGCTTTTAATCCTCTCTTTCATGAGAGAATGAAACGCATTAAAGCTGATTGTCACTTTATTTGTGAGAAAAATTTAGAATGGATTATTTTCCATGACATGTTTGTACAGGAGAATAATTTGCTAATGTTTTCACTAACTCTCTAGGGAGTGGATGATATTTGAAACAAACCGGGCATGTTTGATATATATATATACTCTAGCTTGAAGGAGAATTTCTTGTATGTTGAAATGGGGAGCCCATTTCGAGACTAGCGCTATGCGCTAATCTCAAGATGGCTTCTAGCCTTTCCTTTCTCTTTTATTTTCTGTTGTCTTACCTTTATACCCTTTTTGGGTTATTCTTAATATAAAGATTGGAAAGGGGAAGTCACAATACAATGTAGTGACTCCCAAAGTTGCAATAACCTCTCTTCGCTTTCTCTTTTTCTTTCACTTCTCTTTTCATTCTCTCTTAGAATTTATACCATGATGCTGGCATCGACCATAGTGGTCGGAGGGGTGAGAGAGAGAGAGAGAGAGAGAGAGAGAGAGAGAATGAAGCAGTGGTGGAAGAGGGAGAGGGCGATGTCGATGCAATGGCAGTAGATCGTGAGTGATGGAGTGGCAGTGTATCTAGTGGAGTGATTTAAATCTTTCCATCCGATGGTTATTAATCTGTTTGTGTGGGACTTTCCTTCCTAAGCTAGTAGTGTGGGGAACCTTTTGCCATAAAAATTAATATCTATAAATTTTATGGGAGAAGTTTTGGTCTAGCGGTCCACATAACCAAGGTGGTCGGGTGCCACTTCTGCTATGTAGCAACTCGGATTGGGATGAAATTTTGTGGAGAAAAAGGTCCCTTGCTCACATGTCAATTGTCAACCCAAACGGAGTTGACCATGTGGTGAAACATATCATTGAAAAATCTAGGAATTTGACTTGGATGCAAAGGACTGTTGAGGTGGTACATGTACATACATGGGAGGATATGACTTTTTTTTTTTTTTTTTTTGGATGAATAAGGGTATATTGCATTACATGGGGGTAAATGATTGAACTTGGGCTGTTTTAAATGTGATCAATCTAGACATTCTCCTAGGTCTCCAATGGTCATATGTACTTCCACATGGTGGAATTAGGTGTCCTGGCCATGGAAACTTTTGCCAAAATTTATTTATATCTTTCTTTCATTTGTTATTTTTTTTTGTTGGACATGATAAGGAAGCAAATTTGGGCATGGTTGAGTGAGCAAAAACATCCAACCATATATAATGGGGTTGGAGCTCTCCAATGGTGCCAAGTGTATCAATGATCAAGATACCATCAATTTTTTGAGAAAACAACATCCTGAAATTATAAAAAGGATTTTTTTTCAATTTTTTGTATATCTTTTCAGTAAAATATTCTCCCTTTTAAAAAACTTTTGCAATATGTTGCTTTGTAACAAATCCCATAAATTTTATGTTGAAACTAATGGAACCTAGCTATTTGACATAACCATCCTAGCATGAAAAGGAACCATTCAAAAGTAGAAAGGAAAAATTAGCATTTACACACTTTGATGGCTAGCTAGGTTTTTAATTTTTCTATTGTTTGCACATCCAGTATATTTTTCCACTAACTTCCATTCATTGTTCTATTCTGACTTCTCTGTTCTGTTCTGTTCTGTTCATGCTTGTGTAACTGGTATCTCATTATTGTCTTACTGGAATTGCTGAATTGCTTTCCTGTGTGGTTTATACTTCTCTTGGTTCATTGGATAACTTCCTTCTCTTCTTAATGTTTGCTCAATGGATGGAATGATGTAGAAATTTCTTGGCTATAGATTATGTTTTTGGGAACCGCAAGTTTGGTGGAAATGCTCAATCTATATCAAAAAAACGGTGGATCCACCACACTTCCTTTTTATGGGATTACGATATCAGGAATATGGCTTACCTGAAAGTACCAAGACGGGCTCCTGAATATCGATCGGTATGATCTTACTCCAATTTTTTTCCACAAGTATTCATCTTTGTTACTTTTACTCCTACACAAGTATAGAGTCTTGATCCTTATTGTATTTGCCTTTACAAAGATTCATCCACATTACACAGAAAGGGGAAGACAAATAAAAAACAAGCTATTAATTTGTGATATTACAACAGAAAAAAGATCCCATGCTGCCCTTGTGGGGATTCTTTCCCATGACTCACATAATTAACACCCACTCTCTCCTCGACCTTGTGGGGCCCCCATTAATGATACTAAATCCCACATGCGATTTGGTGGCGTGGGAGAATACCCCCATACTGGGAGCGTGGGGATCATTTTGGCAGCATATTTTTTATGCAAATATTTATCAGATCTAGGTGCTCTCTTGCATTCTGTGCTTTCTGGAACTTTTGGCAGTTGTCTCTGACGGTCTCATTCAGTCTTTAGTCAGTTAACTGGATTGTGGTACATAAATGCCTAAAGAAGTTGGTTGCTTGGATGATTCAGACCTTTAACAATTAATTGTTTACCAAGTCATGTCTGATACAAGAATTGGCCAATTTATTTGGTTATAATATATCAGTGAGCATCCAGTCAATGCATATAGTGAAGGGCTTTTTAGACTGTCACATTACTCTCTTATTTAAATATGCCCAAATACACAATATGAACTTGGCTATTAATTGATGTGCTGGCATTATGCTTGTGATTGGGATATATAACACTCCATGTTTTGAGCATTGTGTAACTTCTTACTACGGGTCTTCTATTATATGATTAAATCTTCATTTTGATAAGACTTTTTTTTTCATCACATTCTTTCTAGGCGAGGAGTCATGTGGAATTTGTTTGCCATATGAAAGACTATCTGTCAATACCAGATTTCATTGGCAGAACAGTTAAGGTTGTCGGGACTCATTTTTCATTGAGACCCATGCAATTTGAAGAAGTCAATATTCATGCCAAGACATCATTTGACCATTCCAGCAGGTTGCTGACAGATACAGAACTGGAGGCAGCCCTTGTATCTCAGAAGAGCTTGTATAGGGAGGACACTGGATCGAGTCAGGTATAGGTAGGATTGAAAGTACATACAATCTAACTGATGACTGTTAAGATAGGTTGATCATTGCCCTGGAAGTGTTAATTGATACCCAATGATCTCCTCTTGTAATAAAATTAGAAATCAGAAAAGCTCTCCCTCTATGTTTGGGGTTTTTCTTTTCTTTTCTTTTTCCTTGTGGGGGAGGAGAAGGGGGAGGCCATTGTTTTGGGTTAATCCCAACATCAGCCCCAACCATATCTTAACCATATTCTGATTTCTGGCCAATTTGGACCTGGAAAGAGGTGAAAACTGTGTTGGTCGGCAGATTGAAGCAAGAATTGTTGCCCTTAGTGGATTATGATTCACCATTTTATACTGTCGCCATGAAACATTAGGAAATAAGTTACTAGAATTGGATATTGTAACAGAGGTGATTCTTAAACTGTATTTGTTTGTTAAGAGCAGTCCACTTTCTTGCATTGATTATTTTTATCTTATATTGCAACAGAGGTGATTATTTAAACTGTATTTGTTTGTTAACAGCAGTTCACTTTCTTGCATTGATTATTTTTATCTTTATTAAGAGGTTCCCATGTTGGTTTGTTTCATGCATATGACAAACAAGGTTGTGTTTTGAACAAAATCCTAACTACGGAGCATTTAGAAGATTAGATTTGCTTTTATTTTTCTTTGTTGCAAGGAAAAATCTTCATTCAACTAAAAGGTTAAAACACAAGAACTACAAAACCAAAAGCCCTTCTAGGGGTTCTATTGACTGAAAAAATCTCTGGCGTCCCAAGAGGGGGGGATTCGAAAGCACAACTCGATGTCGTTTTTGGGTATTAAACAAGCAGTTTCTATTTCCATTCCTTGGCAATCTTGGTTTAAGAATTTGGCATCATGGTTATACTTTCTATTTCACATGGGATATTCAAGGGCTAACCTTCTGCAGTATAACTGTATAAGAATAAATTCATCACTTTGGTAACTAGCAAGGATTTATAATAATAACTTTAGGGGTTTTACTTACCTGAAAAAAAATTACAGAGGGAGAACCTGAAACAGCCCGGCCTAAAACATATTTCGAGCTGGACTCGGTTTGGTTGGACCCAAAGTCAACATCAAAGCAGCATGTTTCATGTTTTTTGGTGTAAAACTTTCCTATATTGGGTTTTGTTCTAAATATACTTGTTAAGCAATGAGAAAAATAGTATTTTGTATGCATTCTGGTTCATGGGATCATGAAATGTGTTAGAACGCTGCCTATTTTGGAATACGCTCTTTAGCCCATTTTGCTTTCTGAGCCCATAATGAAAATGCTTCATTCTTTAGTCCATTTTCATTCTAAGTAAGAATTTAGGAATGCATTCACCATTCTAAGATTGCATTTCTATGAATGCATTCTTGTTAAACCAACCGAAGATTGGGTTTCCCCTTTGGAAAGCTGTAAGAACTAAAATGTGAATCTCTAGAGCTATAGAAGTGAAATCCACATTAACTGTATAGTTCTTATTAGAAATAATTAAACGTATCAACTAGATTACCTACATAAATAACTATGGATTCCCTCTCTTATCAAGGAATCGGATGCGAACGATTTGTTTATCACTACACTTGCTATAGGTTAGGTTAGGGTAGGACTTGTATAACACTGTTATAGCTATAGGTTGGCGACAGAGAAGGTCTTTCTTAAGCCAAGTATGTTCAGTTCAATCCATGGTTGGAATGACCGATCAATTGTACTCTGATTCCCCTACCGGCTGATTGGACTGGACTGATCACTACATTCCACTTCTTTAAGGGTTTATCAAGGCACTCCAATAACTACACAAAAATCTTTTAGGCCTTGCAGTTCTTGAATTTTCCTGGTTAAGGAACTCGGTACTCTTCTCACTCTAGGTGTACCTTTATTTATTTATTTATTTTTAAATAAGCTGAAAAAATCTTTGATACCAATGAAGTAATTCTCTGAAGCTGAAGAGGAGATCAGATAAGCTTTTCAGTTGTGGGGCTCCATTGCGTTTTCTTGTTATTTTCCTAACTCCAGGATCTCTATTCTTTTATGGGAGCTGATCGAGCCGTTTTAGCAACGTTTCTTCCCCTCTGCGTGGAATCGCCTCCTTATCCCTTTAGTTATGCTCACATGAACTAGGCCCACATGGCCATATCACCGACATAAACTCTAACCTTTTTACAAGAAAATATACATGTTGTGTCATTGCGTCATTTCCTCTAAAAAATTTGCAATATAATCAGATTTGAAATTTGCAAGAAAATATACATTTGATTGCAAAGCAAAGTAAAATTTAATAATCATCTTCGAGATGTATTATAATTACACAATCTGAGGCAATGATTGCAAAAGTTTCCCAATAACAACAGCAGCAATAAAGAAACCTCATCCCAACTAAATGGATTGACCGTATGAATTCTTGTCCTCCAATCATTGTTCAATATCATACTTGAAACTAGACCTAAGCTATGCATGTCTTTTCTCATCATCTCCCCTAAAATCATCTTAAGACTGCCTCTGGCTCTTTCAGATCCTTCGATTCTGAATAATGATTACAAAAACTTACGCATTAGTATTGATTTGATTTCACTTCCCTTACCCTTCCCCTTTTATTCCCCTTGCAATCAGATGGATAGAATTGGGTCTCATAACTAGTAGAGATCATCTTCATATCCATTGGTTATCTCTGAGTCCATAAATCCAGTGCTTTCCTCTTTCAGGGATGAAAATTGTGGGAAGGGCTCCACAGATTGCACTCGGTTGGAAGGCTCACTCTTGCTCCTGCTATTAGCAAACTCCTCTCTTTGCTTCCTATGCAAATTAGATTCTGTTTCACCTTCACTTTTGCTTGCACATTTCTCCTTAAGGTTACTCTTCGGGACCTCGTACAGCGTTATACAGCTTTGCAGCAGATCTTCCTTATTCTCACCCTGTACTTGAAACATTTCAAGTATCTCAACCACCTGACTCATGGTAGGCCTTGCCTTGGGGTTTTGACTGAGGCATTGGTAAGCCAAATTTGCTACCTTCTGAGCATCCTTGACCAAGTACTGACCTTCCATTCTTGGGTCCAATATCTTCAGCAACTTCCTATTATGGTTCAATAGTGGGCGTGCCCACTCAACAAGGTTGTGTTCCCGGGTTGGCCTTCTCTTATTAATTGCTCTCCTACCAATGAGCATTTCAAGGAGCACAACCCCAAAACCATATACATCACTTCGAGCTGTCAGGTGGCCTGGCAACATAAGGTAGAGGTTACATTATAAATCATCGCTTTGAGAGATTGACTGAAGAGAACTGGGCAGTTTAGCATTGTCTTACCAGTCATGATGTATTCTGGGGCAGCATATCCATAAGTACCCATCACTCGGGTTGACACATGGGTCTGGTCTCCCATTGGCCCATCCTTTGCAAGTCCAAAATCTGAGAGCTTAGCATTAAAATCCTGCAAAATTATGTTGTCAGCATTAGTTGAAGGATGAACTGAATGATGGAAGATGTTTCACCGAGTAACTAACAGGTCCAGTCAGAATTCGAATTGAGTATCTTAAATCTTATCTTTGGATTAGTTTTATAGAAAGAAACTTCCAAAGAGGTTGGTTAGCTTTTATTCCATGTGGATCTTCAATCTTCCATCTTTAAGTAGAACATGCAATGAGATTTTAATTTCTTGAGACACAAAATACAGAAAATCAAGCTATCATAACGTGTCTGATGTCTCACCGAATCCAGCAAGATGTTTGATGTCTTGAAGTCACGATATATTATAGATCTTTCTGCTTCATGAAGAAAAGCCAGACCTTTTGCTGCACCTAAAGCTATCTTCATTCTGGTGGACCAAGTCAGTAATGGACATACCCCTGTTAACACAATAAAATGGGATCAATGAAGATATAAATATACTCTGACAAACTGTTTAGCTTGACTGACTTCCCAATAAAAGTCAACAAACTTCTGTTTGTTCCCAATTAAAGCCATTCTTCCACTCTTGATGTATATACTTCTGGGAAATCAAATATTTGTTTGCACTACCAATGTATTATTCTACAATGATATACTTCTTCTTAACGCACACCAGGGTTATGTTTCTTCCTGATGTTTCTGATGCACCAGGTGGGAAGAAAAGCTTAGATGGCCTGCATTTTTGGTTGGGAAGTTCTAATTACCAGGCCACTCTGAGTTAGTGCACCAGTGCAAAACCTTCTGCTCTACTTTATTTCATATAGTTCTCAGCATGCCATTAAGCTTTTTTACTTACTTCGAAAGAGTTGCTTTTCCAGGCTCCCGCAGGCCATATATTCATAGACCAATAGCCTGTGGTCATCTTCACAGCAGTATCCGATGAGTTTGACAAGATTTGGGTGACTGAGTTGTCCAAGATAGTTGACTTCTGCCTGTAAAAGGATAGTAAACTTAAGGTGAACTCAAATGTGGAAGTTCTCCAATGTCAAAACATTCTCAGCCACTAAAGAAAAGCATCAGAGAGACCATGTTCAAGCACTAAACAATACTTCCAGAAAGATTTAGGTCAACCTCATTACTAGGGCTAACAATTTTGTACAGTTTTGGGTGTTTTTCTGCATAACATCAAATGGTCCCTCCACCATTATGCAAAATCTAAACCATTCTACAGTCTTTAACACAAAACATGGTGAGTACAGTCTTTAAATTAGTAAGAGCCTGACCTGCCCTGGCAATTTGAATTAGTAGGCCTGACATCTGGCTTGCAGAACAGGTGGGTCAGGAGTAAGTAGCTGATCCATTACTTGTTTTGGGGATATATTCCATTGAACCATATTCATTACCCCCACCCACTCCCAAAAAGAATAGCGTACGAAGAAAAACCATTAAACAGTTCAGGGTGAGTCTGTTTTTCAGAGCTGTAAATTAAATATAACTTATAAATATTTCTAGGTCATTCAGTCTACAAAGTAGATACAGTTGCCTATTATGTACATTGTTCAGCATCTTTCTTCTTTACAAAAATTCTACTAACCTATTCTTTTTTTCTTTTCTTTTTTCTTGGGTGGGAGACCAAACCATAACATCCTTGAAAATAACCCAACCAAACATTACCAGATATCAATCCAAATCAATTATCATTTCTTACAAGGATGTATACTCACAAAGGGAGAGAAAACAGTAAGCTGAAAATTAACAAAAATAAAGACAAATACCAGCCATTCTCGGTCGCCTTGGAACCCCTCAGGGTCAAGAACTTTAATAGCAACTTCCGTGGTTTTGTAACCTGGTCTGATATTTTCATCTATAATTCCTTTGTAGACAATCCCGAACCCACCCTCACCAAGAACTTGATCCGGGCGAAAGTTCTTGGTAGCCAATCTCAACTCATCATATGTAAAGATATCAACATTACTGTATACAGGATTCTGAAGCAGGTCCTTGACATTTTTGGGAACCACTGTACTGTTTGCCACTGATCTGTCTTGTTTTATTGAGGATGCAGTTGTGGTTTGGCATTTGGCAACTGAAATTCATAGATGACCGAAAATTCGTAAGATGCTGGAAAGGTTAATTTGCCATGGATAACTAATGATATTGCTACTGCTGCTATTACAAGTACTTCTACCACTGCTACTTCGAATACCTCACATTCTAACGACATTACTGGTGATAATAATGAAACCAATGCTAAGATTTCTGCCAGATTAACACGTATCATACTAGAACTTCCACCATTGTCAGAACCAGTACAATTACTCATGTCACTAATAAAGTCATTGTACAAGCTCTCTAGAGGTGATGGGAATAGAAATGTAGGTTCCTTAAGCAGTTCCATAGTTCTTATTTGGGAAAAGAAAATGAGAAATGACACTAGGCACAGGAAGGAGTTTGCAGGATTAGAACCCCTAACCTCTTAGGAATGGGTAGCATTAATATATAAATTAATATTGGCTGAGGTCTTCTTCTTCTACCTCTACAACCACTAGAGTAACTCGAAGCATTCATTATTCATAATATATATTCTTCCTCTTTGGTCAGACATAGATAATCGATTCAAATCTTAATACTATAAGGGTTGAACATTTCAGATACTAGTTTGGTAAATTGCTGTCAAGTCTTAAACATTATTAACTTAAGCAACATGACTTTCATAAAAAGAACTAATCCTTCACATTTTCCTGCTACTAAGACCCATTGGCTCTACAAGGCTCATAAATATATTCCCGCCAAAAAATGGAAAACCATAAATTGGCCAAGAACTAGAAGACATTCAACTCAAATAGAAACATAGAAATAATGGGTATGTAATTACACTAATAATTAATACCTGGCTTCTCAGTTGCTTCTTGTTCTTCAATAGCAAAACAGTTCCCCATCAATCTGATCCGGAAACTAGGAGCTTTGAATCTCATTCTTCCATCCCAAATACAGATTGAACAAAACAACCAAACCAAAAAATCTTCTGACTTCACTGAGATGATATTTTTTCCAAATATATCTCAAAAAAATATCATCTGGCTTTGATTCCAACTCTCATATGTACTGGGTTTCCTCTTCCCAAGAATCAGATCTTCTCTGGGCTCTCTTGAACATGGCAGATGTAGTCGGCTGAGAAGTTTCCTGCGACGATGGCTGGTTCCAATCAGGGTTGCAGAAATAAAAAAAAACCAGAGTCGTTTGAAGAGATATAAAAGAGAAAAAAAGAAGTGTCGTGAAAGAAATACACAGAGAGAGATTTCTGTGGAAAGGGTTGGTCGTATTAGTTCATTCCAATGTGGATTTAGATCTCCTTTTGAAGGTCAGAAGCCGCCGAGCCAGCCAAATCAGTAGCAGGTGCCACTGATGACTGGCCTGCTGTATTTCTTTTGTCTTTCCTTCCTCTCACGAGGGTACTAACCATAACTAGAATGACCCTAAATACATATGAATTTACAACGATGCCATTCCCTTGGAATTCTTCTAGAAGAGCCTCTTCGGTGTTCACACTTCACGTTAAGTAACGAGAGAAGGGTAAATTGTAGTTATGGAATTATTTAGGGAGTAGTTTAGGTATTAAGGCGAGATTAAAACGTTGGAATTTCTAGAGTTATATTAAGTCTTCTGCCGCGTATCGCCTGCCTTTGACTGTCTCCTTTTGTTTGTCTCTGCGCGTTTTTTTATTCCATTTCCGTTCAACTCTGGTTTCAAACGCGGTTGTGTAGGGAACACACGGTTTGACTGAATTTACATAACTACCCTTTCTTTACCCCTATTTCTTTTCTCCTTATCTTGTCTATATTTTTTGAGTTTAGATCACCTGCATATACTTCCATGGCATCTTATCACGGTTGATATAGTGTGGGATCCACCTCTAGAGTGTAGGATCCACTAAATATAAACGGTGATGAGATTTCAAAGAGAATATAAGTACATGTAGGTAAATTATTCTCATATTTTTTTCTCTCTTATTTTCTCTGGGTTTTTCATGGGAAGAAGAGTAAGGGTGTCAATACTGAATCGAAACTGTTAAATTGAACTGAAACCAAGTTAAAAAATGAATCAAATCATGTATAATTGGTTCCGTTTTAGCTTTTCATAATTAAAAATCACTCTGGTTTCGATTTTGAATTGATGAAAACATAGATAGTCATTGAAGTGTTTTCGAGAACTATCCTCATGTCTCCATCGAGTGTTGAAACTGAAAACGAACCATTTGGATGCAAATGTTTGGTTCTATTTGATTTGATCTAAAGTATCTAGATGAAAAAAAAAGAAAAGAAAAGTATGCAAGACTTGACAAGAGGGTCTGGGTCTGTGAGGTCCTACAAGGGATGAGTTTGGAGACGATCCTAACCTCATTTTGTTTACTATATGGATTTTTCCTTGACATTTTGTTTTCTACCCGGACTTCTCTTAACACTTATTGATTTATATGGCCTTCCTCGTAGAGTGAAACTTTTTAACATTAATCCATTCCGTTAGAATTGGATGGTAATTGCTAATGTAAGCATACCATTTTTTTTTATATACCAAAAGACCCTCCAACTTCATGCAAAAGGGTTTCTTCTTTCGGTCTTGGGTGAGTTCTTATCTTATCGGTCTTGGGTTTCTTCGACCGGCTATGATGTATAGTGCAGAATGTTAGGTAGTTAAGAAACATCATATAGATAAACTTAGTGTGACTGAGATGAGGATATTAAGATGGATGTGTGGCAAAACTAGGAAGGATAAAGTAAGGAATGATAGTATTAAAACTAATTTGGGAATAGCCCCGATACATGATAAACTACGAGAAAGTCGTTTGAAATGGAATGGTCATGTTCAATGGAGGTCGTTAGATGATCCTATACGAAGGAGTGATTTGACTCAGATTGAAAGATCTAAAAGAACTAGAGGCAGATTTAAGATGACTTTAGGGAAGGTGGTGAAGAAAGACATGTATAACTTAAGTCTTATTTCAAGTATAACATCGAACAAAACTTATTAGTGAACAAGAATCCTTATAACCGACTCCATTTAATTGAGATAAAATTTTGTCATTGTTGTTGTATTCTTGTTCTTTATAAGTCTTTGTCTCTTGTCTAATGTTTTCTCTCATATTTCTTATTTTTCCCATGGGAAATCCATTAGCAGTCAGGCAAAAGGGGTTTTAGGTTAGACACCAAAATATTAGTAAACCATATCCAAAAGGTTTCAAGTGCAATAGGGGTACTTGATTTGGGAATTCTTAAAAAGAAAAAAAAAAGAAAAAAAAAGTCTTAAAACGTTAATGACTGATAAACAAGAGAGAGAAGGTTTTCAAATTTTCAATATATATATATATATATATATATATTCTTAATTTTTTAATGGATTTTTAAATTGAGATTTCCAACGCAGTAGGGGGAGCTAGATTCGGGAATTCATCTTGTCGCCCGTTAATGACTGATAAACAAGAGAGAGAGAAGGTTTTGGATGATTGCAGTTCTTTGTTGCTTCATATCATCAATCATTGACTTCATCTTCTTTATCTTTTTGATCAGTGGGGTTTTAATCCGAAACAAGGACAGTGAGGAGCTAGAGAGGAAGGACCTTGAGGCAGAGGCAGCAGCGGCACTAAAGGCCTGCCGCCCAAACTCGGCCTTCACGGTGCAGGGGATACAGGAGATGTTCATCGGATTATTGATAATGGGTACTTTTGCTCGTGCATACCTGTGGCCGTGGATACCAGAAATGGAATAATAAGGTTGATTTTTCTGCTACATTTGCTCCAAGTTTGACAATGTAGGATTGCATAATCAGATACACCGATTGTTAAGAAATCAGGACTAATTTTATTTAGCTTGTAATTAATCGGCTACGAAATATGTTTTCATTAATTAAAAGAAAGGAAAAAAAAAAAAAAATACACATGTACATACAAAAGGCATTTTGATCAATAACAAATTTAAATTAACACTGTTAAATTTTATACAGTGTAAGTCAATAAGCGTCAAGAATGGTTTGTGTCGTAAACGAAATGTTAAGGGGAGGTTTCCTAGGGTGAACAATCACCACGGGGAGGTTTCCTAGGGTGAACAATCACCACCCGGCTGCCTATCTAGTGCAGTTTCCATGCCCTCATTTCGTTGATCATTGGATGGGTCAGAAAGGCCAAACTTTTAGGTATCCAGATGGAATCAGCTGATCCACATTGATTTTCGATAGTGGCAAATACAGATACAATACCCGATACCCGATACTTCATTTTTTTAATACCTTCTAATTTAATATCGATCATGTGTCACTCTATCATACTATTCTCTATCAATCTGGTACCAATCCTGTATCGATTTTCAGTGCCGGACACCCCCCCTTCCCAAACCGTGAACTAAAACCATGATGTTTCCTCTCTCTCTCTCTCTCTCTCTCTCTCTCTCTCTTTTCTTGTTTTTGTTTTCTTTGTATTTTTTTTTTTGGGGCAAAATGTGGTACCACATTACCATATTGTACAATTTGGTACAACGTGGTACCAAATTTAAACAAACACATTGTACAAGAAAAACATAATCAGATATTAATGAGGAAGCTATCAAGGAATGGACTTTCTTATAGGGTAATGAAAGGCTCCAATTCGGATTGTTCATGTGATTTACAACATAGTTGTCAAGGCATCACCTAAGAGCCCAGACACCCTTGTGACGCCTTAGAAAATTGGGCACCTTGGTCACCTAGATACCCTTGTGACGCCTTGAAAAATCAGGCGCCTTGATTGTCTGGGCATACACCCTATCATGCATCCAATGCCTTGGTTCGCTTTGAAACCTTGACAATTATGATTAACAACTTTTATGTATAACCTCCTGTTCAAATCCGGGTGTATCCAAGACAATCACACAATGTGTAACTAAGAACCAATTGTGGTCACAAAACTAGGAGATGGAGAGGGTGATAAGGAGGCACTGAACAATTCCATTCTTGCCTTCGAGTGATCAACCATTTCTTGCATAGCCCCAGCTAGGCCTATCGACCTTCCCCTCTTTCTAATTGCCAATGGAGTCTTCTCCAGTTTGTGAGCCACCTTGGGGGTACGGTGTATCTCTTCCACAGCAGGAATTGCATTGGCATCTGTAGTAGCCTAGCAGGTAGCCAAGTTGGATTCCGCTGAAGGGATTTGATGTGAATGTCGCGATTGTCATCATCATCATCAATTTCCCACACATGTAGATCCTCCGCATTACCACAGGCATACGCACCAGTTGCATATGAATCACCAAAGATGACATCGAACTCATTCCACTGGGGCAGTCGTTTCTCCTATATTTTGCCTAACCTGGGTTTTCCTGAAACCATTATGATAAATCAACATATTAGGAAAGCTCAAATGGGAAATAATAATTCTAATGATGTGGGGTTATGCGTTTACCTTGATATGTCTATCCCATATCCCCTCATCAGATGTTGAGACAATCCAATTCTTTTTATCCCATCCAAAACCTGTTGTTTCCAACAGTCTTTTAAAGTTGCTGTACTCATACCGCAGCTTGTTCAATTTGTTTCTCAGCTGTCTGAATACAAATGGTTGTCCCAATTTTGCTTCCATTTTGCCTCAATATTTTTCCATCCGGATTTGTTGAATGTACTGGTTGTTTTGTTCCCCTTCACGGCCTCCTCAACCATCACGTCAACATATGTATCGATTTCAATTTTGGTCCATTTGACCAACTCAGTGGATGTGCGTGAACAACTTGCCATTATGTATTAATTTCTATAATAGTAATTTTAAACAAATGATAACAGAACAACAAAGAGAAAATTGGAAAGTAACATATATCAGATAAAAGGTAAAAATAAAAACAATGACAACAAAAAGATAATAAAAAACAATGACAGCAAAAGATAATAAAAAAAATGACGGCTAACCACCATAGTGTGTAAGTACATAACATCTAGCTATCCAGGCCTACATGCTGAAAACTCTTCTGACCACTGACCACATGTCCACACTTCATTAGTTCTTTTCCCTTTCTCTTCTATGCTGGTCTAAGGAATGGTATAATCACAAATTCTCCGTTGAGGAGGAATGTAAGCCCAAAGTGGCATCTGGAGTGGCATCTCGCGAGTAGTTGTTGTTGCTGCAATCAGGTTTTGGTCAGATATAGGTTGTGCTTCTGCTCAGTGCCCAATTGAAATTAGAGATTTGACAATTGATAGAACCATACTCTGAACAAAGTATCTTACCATTATACTCAAAAAGATGGTTGAACAACTGGAAATTGAGCTGTTTGATCTGCTGTTAAACTTGCCAGAGGATGTTAGGATTGAAAAAGGATCTGTAATTGAACTATATTTAGGCTGAAAGACATCAAATGGATATAGGAGGAATGGACTGAAGGTGTTCAGCAAACAGAACCAAAAAGTAGCAAAGCAAAGCAGTTCCAGAAAACTGGAAATTTCAGATCTGAATGGCAATAGGGTTGTCTGAAATCGATAGACAGAACTTTGGTTTGAAAACTGAAAACAGAACCAAGCTAAAATCACAATATATAATGTCATTAACTGTAGGAAAATAGAACATGAACTTGTTATCAGAATATCAGTTAAATCAAACATAACTGATTTAAAAACTAGCATGTGCGGATAAAAGTCCACCGGAAAAGTTACTGCTCCACTGTGAAGATGAAGGATGGGCTATTATAAGAATGCGAATCAGTTGGGCTTTCCATGCTGGGGTTTAAAGATCTCTTGCTGATAATAATGCTAGCTGTTAGTCCTGTTACAATGTTTTGGGCGTACATCCTTTTAACAATCCTTCGAACAGCAACATTGCCAGTGTTTAGCTTAAATGAGAGAAGTGTAAAAACTGTGGAACATATCCTCATCCACCCCAAATTCATCTAAAAGCTTGAATAATCTCATTTAGACCTTACTGTAACGGACCAACTTTTTTCAGGGCTCACAGTCCGTGTGGCGCCTTAGCTTTACTCTCTTTTTCAACAGCAGAATACAACCCAACAATGCTTTACCCCGAAAACTAACAGGAAGTGGCTTTGCGTCTAAGGCACCAACACATTGAGGCTTGCTCAACATCAGTCCACACTGCCATCATATTGCATTCCCTCAAGATACTTGCACCGTCTGGGGCCACTTGTGCAACACGCCCGACACCCTAGGCGTCCTTCCTCGCATCACCGAGCAACACCATCCAACAACATGACTTCCTTATCATCGAAGCCCAGCAACTAATGCCACCCTGCCACTAGGTAGGCACACTAGCCCGCTCATGGCTACAACTAGCCGATCATTGTTTCCAACACATAGGGTTTCCTTTAAGCCCACACACCGGCACGTCCTAGGCATGCCGAACCCAAGCAATGCCAAGGACAGGCACACCCATACAAGGAGCCACGGGATAACCAACTCCGCCCAAGCTACAGTGCCACTGGAGCATAGCGGATGCTAGTAGCACTAAGGAAAGGGAACCTCTGCCATCATGGCAGCATGCTACGTTAGGGCCTTCCCCTAGACGTAGTCTCCATGGGTGCTCCTACTCACAAGGGATACACGCATTGTCCCCTACGACTCCACGTGCCTACCCACAGTATCCACCTGTGGAATACCTAACCATCATGCACACAAGGCTAGGCCAACCCTGCATATAGTGCCTAGTGACAAGCCATGATGTCATGCCTAGGAGCACATGACACCAAGAGAAGTGAGGCACACCACCCCCTCTCAAGGTACCTCTTAAGCTTTTTAGGGATTTCCAGAAGGAGATGTTCTCCATCCCGAATTGTCATACTGGTATTTACAATAATGCCACTCGCCCAATATGAGCATGACACCAGCAGCAGTCCACACAACTGTAGCTCAAGAGCCCCATCACCTTATGTGAGGACAATAGGTTTTGATCCTCCACGATCGATAAAGGCAGAGCCTTATGACTTAGTCCATCCACGCCAATTAACAATGAAAATATGGAGTCGCCACCTAGATGAGGTCTAAGACCTATAAGTTGTCTCTCACTTGGAGAGAGGAGAGAAACCATGACTTGTGACCCAAATGGATTGACTACTAATCTTACCAGAGAAGGGTAAGCGTCAACTTATGAGTTGGACAGGTGTTAAGCACCCAACTCGCCTGGTCAATGGACTGGTCTCCTTCTGTCCTGTCCTTTCTTATGTTCTTTAAGTTTATGTATGTTTAGGTCGTTCAAACTAACCTGAGTAGGCAAGTGGGGAACCTTAGACCAAGTTTCTAAGTTCTACTAACTTAGGGTGCCGCTACACATGTTTGAAAAATAAAATACAAGTCAATAGACAATGAATGAATCAATGAATAAACGGATGAATAAATGAATGAAACAATCATGAATAAACAAATAAAAAATTAAAAGAATATACAAACTTAGAAAAAACAACAGCAAATGGATGGCCGAGCTCGAGAACCATCTCAAGATGCCTACTTATCCCTATGTGACAGGAATCAAACCAAATGTAGTACAGGTGGGGGTTGTGGTTGTGTGTGAGGTGCTCCCTTGACTAAGAAAGCACGTGTGACCTGGCGCGAAGTGACTACGTACTTCCCGCTGCCTACGTATCTCCTCAGAGAATCAGGTCAAACGTAGTTCCCAATAGTTAACGAGTTGTTGGACCCCACATGGCATCACTCAAGAGGTACTCAGACCTTAGCTCCCCGCACTCGGCAAGGGTGAACTAACATTTGAAAATGATGTTGGTTGCTTTGCAGACTAAAAATCCCAAACTTGGGAGACAATTGCCCTAAGGCCATAGATATAACTGGATAAAAGCTAGGTTGGGGATCAAACATGATCCCAACCGTCGCCTGACACATGAAGACATGACACTTCTTTTTTGTATTTTTCTTTTCTTTCTTCTTCCCTTTTTTTTTTTTTTTTTTTTGGCTTTGAAAGAGAAAAAACAATCTTGGGACCAACCCTAATGGTTGAGCGGGCCCACGACCTAGGCGGGGCCACACTAGTCAACATGGGATTTGGGAATCCCAGTGAGACTGGACTCGTTGGAGTCACCCTAAAATTCACAACGATGGGGGAGGGGACTCACACATTAAACTTAACCAAGCATAAAGAACCAAGTCAAATTCACATATCAGCCCAAGCAATAAATTTAAGATCAAGCTAAGCAAGTGATCATATCAAATTAAACACGTAGAGGGGTCAGCCAAGCATGCGATCGAAACAAGCAATTGAACCAAGATATGAACCAAACCAAGCAAGTATGCCTAAGCGAGAAGAGAGAAACTAAGTTATAGACTTATAGTGACACCTATATTGTAAAGATAAGGCAAAAAGAGAAACATTTAACAGCATTCATTCCCATACAAAAATTAGTTTCCATTAACAAAAATACAAAAAGCAGAAAATCCTTGATGCTTTTACATTAAACTCCCATTCATTTCCAACCGAACCTGATATATGGTTTAGACCAAGATAAGCATGGGGCTGGACAACCCAATAAGATCAACCAATCCCACTATGGGATTGTACCTGGTCCGACATGCATCCAAACAACCCATGAAAATTGGCCTAAGCAATGAGCTAAACGAAGACAAATTTAAAATTTACAATAAGCATTAACTTGAATATCCCACTGTGTAAAATCAAACCCAATTAAATGCCAACACATTAAATCAGATCATTACTGAAAATTGAAGAAAGAATCTCATCTGAAGTGTGCATCAAAGATTAAATGCAATAAAAGAAACATCATATGGAAAACCGACTTTCAATACAAGACTAACCCAAGTTCTAACACACACTGAGAATCCCTGGGAACATAAACCGAGTTAAACCTCACAGCAAGTTACAAGAAACTAAATTGAGAAGCTAGATAAAAATTCAGATGTAGAAGATGATGTTCACAATCAAGCATTAGGAACAAATCCACCTCAGATTTAACATCGATTCAAGCATGAAAAAAGAAAATTCAGAAATGTGAAGTTAAGATCACTTACCTGAATGATGAAGCTCGAATCAATCAAACCGACAAGAACTTGTAAGAATCTTTTCCCCTCCTTCTATACGGCAACTCAATAGCTTCAACAGATTTTTACAAAGTCTCATTATCAGCAGGGCTTCATTCATAAAACTGAACTTGAAGATGGAGCTGAAGACCAAATTGAACTCAATAATAGAGCCAAAAATCAAATCGAACTCGAAGATGAAACCGGAATTGAATCAAACTCATAAATGGAACCTTCACCGGAAAATGAAACCGAACTCAGAGATGGGGATTACCGCAGGAAGATCAAATCGAACAGATACTTTTTTCTCAACTTCCTTTTATCTCCCAATCTTCTACTTCCTTTGCAACTCTTCTCTGCAACCCATTTTCCCTCTCAAGCCTATCCTTTCTCCTTTGATTTTTCTAATATGCTCTCACTGAAACCCCTTTTTCCTTCTATCTTCTCTCACTCTCATCCCTTTTCTCTCACACTCCAGCTTTCTCTATTGCCTCTCCTTGCTCTCTCCTCTTGTTTTTCCGGCAGCCGAGACTTTCAATTTCTGCAACCACCGAACCCCATATTCTTCCTCCCTCATGGCCGAACCCCCTGATTTCTCTCCTTCTTCTCACTCAGCTCTCCATTGCCGCTCCTAAACCCCCTGGTGTGCAAAATGACGAACTCCCTCTAGTGTAGGGTTTTAGGTTAGTCCTTATACCTAGGGTAATTACCTAGGTGCCCTCCTACATAAACTCTTATGACCTAAAGACCTAAACCCACTTAAGCCTATTAAAAATAAAACCAAACCCACTCAAAAAAACCTATAAACTAGAATGGCCCAACGAAAATTTTTTTTTTCTTTTATATTTCTTTTTTTCTCTTTCTTTTTTGTCTTAATTGCTTTTTTTTTTCCCTTTTTTTTTTTTTTTTTTTTGGGTTATTTTTCATAATAACCAGAAAAATGTAAGGAAATTCCCAACATAACCCAAATAAGACAAAAATTGGCCAAAAATGGGGGCTTACACCTTAGCACACAGCCATGCACTTGCCTCACTCAAGCACAAGGCTGCACCTTGCCCACACAGCACCACAGATGCATGCTTCTGCTAGCACAACGGCCAACCATTCAAGCCATCAAGCCCCACGCATGTGTGTCAACCATGTCACAAGACCAACACCAGACAACGGCCCCTGTGCGTGCATCACTTCAATCTCATTAGGACATTCGGTGGGCATAGCAGCCCGTTGAGTTGCGCATCATGTGCGCTAGGGGAGGATCAGGTTGAGATTTATTCATTAAGGGCGTGACATTAAGCACTTCAAAGGAAATTCTAAGGTAAGAATATTGGTATTGAGGACCAATCCCTTTAATTATAATTGTAACGAAGAGGGACTACAAAAAAACATTTTGGAAGGACTACAAGTCGAACAAACAAAAAAGGAACTTCTTTTCTAAGTGAGTAATTCATGGTAGTGACATTCACTGTGATATGCAAAGCTTTAATATTACAATTAAAAATGGAAAAAAAAAGGGTCTTTCAGGTAGAGCACAGAATTGGTAAAATGAAGTAAACAGTTATTACTGATTTGAGAGCTAATTGAAATTATCTATTTCAGGAAACAGATAGTGCAGAAAAAAGGATTTGGGAGAAACATGAGGGTGGATGCTCAGAAATCATCATTGACTGTAGCAAGAAGAGTACAAAACTCAGGGATAAAACTTAGAAGAATTCGTCTAGAAGCAGTAAAAGATTTGAAACATGTGTTCACCAAAGTATATAGAACATAAAGAATCAAAAGCAGATTATTTTAGCAACCATTTGCACTGTATCTGCAATATCACTAGAACAGGTGCAGTAAGGGATTAGACATTGGAATCAATTCCATACACAAAAAACACAAATTCATACATGTATGAACACGCAAAGAGAAACAAAAACTTTCAATAGGATTCTTACCACCCAGAAAAGTTTAGAAAGGACAAGAATAAGGAATCCTATTAAAGGTGGAGAAATGGTTTCTAACCTGGAACCTGTACAATCCAATGGAAGAGAAGAGACACTTAAAAGAATACTATTAAAGGTAGAGAAAGGAAAGTGAATGGAGGCTGTTTCTAACTTTCACCCTTCTTCTTGCTATCAATTGTATATAGAGTAAATGCTCAGTTTTCATTGTTATTTTGATGTTATGGAAATCTTTCAATTTTTTTTCTTTTTTACATAAGAGAATCATTTTTCTTAATTTTATAATGAGGTCAGGGTAGGGGAATATTATTACATATATTTTGTAGACTCTGGACTTTTCTTCTTTTGTTTTCAAAATCACAAAAGATGTAAAAACTGAGAGACAAAACGAAAAAGGTGAAAAACCAAGCTAAAGCCTAGAGCCAAGCCAAACAACACCGAAGAAAGTAAAAAAGAAGAAGAATTTTCATTTATTTCTGAAGACAAATGAATCCAATTCTACTGTACATGACTCAATGTGGTGTTGATGGAAGAAAAAAACAACTTTTTATTTTATCTTTACCTTAAAATAAGTGCAAACTAAATAAGATGTGACAAGGCCTGCCTGCCGGGAGGAATAAGAATTGCAGCTGCTGGGCTACCTTCTACGAGCAATGTGTAGCATGCTGGGAGACGGCCCCGCCGGGGGGGGGGCATAGGGATGGATGGGCAATACGAGACATAATGATTATGATTGAATCGGCAGGATGGGTGGCCTCTTCAGGGGTCACCTCTTGGATCAGATCAAGAGCTTGCTGATCGTCTAACTTCCTTTCAAAGTTAATCAAATTTGCCACAACTGCACTCAATTGACCAATTTAAGGTGAAAAATGGGGTTGCTCCCCCAGCAAAATTGGGATAAAGTTGAGCCAAAAGACCCCGATTCAAGATAAATTCATGAGGAAGTGGGATTTCTTTAGGATCTACTCCAGCGTCTAGAAATTGGTTGATCAGTAAAGATACATGTACTTGGTGTCCCGCCAAAGAAAGAGACCCAAGTTCTTTTTATTATTAATTTGTGTGCTTGTTTGTTAACTAATAAGCACAGACGAAGCAGTATTTCGAAAAAAGATAACCCTAAAGCAAACATTAGCAGGATAAACAAGAACTAAATAGTTTGAAATGCAGCTCTTTAGAAACCAAATAAACCAAGCTGTAACTTGGTCAATGGAGTCGCCTAGGTCTGGTTAATAGTCTAAGTCAGGAGAATATTCTTTAAATGGAACTTGAATGGTGCAAACGTTCTGTTGCAGATATATTCAGGAACAGGTTATGGATTCAATTCTATAATTTCAGAGTTGAAAAACTAGACTGTTGCAGAGACAACTCAAGAACAGAGAATGGATTCAATACTGTAATTTCAAAGTTGAAAAATTAGAAAACATCTAAAACAACAAGGAGATCAAAGAATGAATAGACAAATTGAACATATCAGGATGCAAATGTTGAAACAACAACACTGAAAATAACAGAACATAAAAGCTATCTCAAAAAAAGAAAAAAAAAAAGAAAAAAGAAGTAACAATCAATGAGCTCAGAAAAAAGAAAGAGAAAGGGAGAGAGATATTGCATGCCATTCATCATAGAGAGAGAGAGAGAGAGAGAAAAGAGAGAGAACCATACCTCAACCTGAAGCAAGAAGCCAACTGACAGATGATGCTTCCAGCAAAAACTAAAGCCAATCTAGCAGTGCTTTGCTTGAAAACAGAATAGAATAATCGATTGAAGATAAGAAAGAACCTGAGACGAAATAGGGTTTCAGGGTTTCAGTTTGAGGTTAGTGAGGTAGTATATCTCTCTCGAAAGAAATGGCATCCCAAATCGCACAACCATTTTCAAGACTTGTGAAGATGAAGAAGCTGCTGAAAGTCAAGGTGCTCTGTTGTCGCCAGGTTGACGACGAAGAAGCAAGACTAGGGTTTTCCGAACTATGGTGCGATTGTGTTACGAGTTTGAAGAGGAAGAAGATGCAGGACAGTAACTCTCTCTTGTTGCAATGTTGAAGATAATTGTGTGTGAGAGGACTCGGGAAAAGTTGGGGATCTTTTTTTTAAATGGGAGTTCTTTTTCTCTTTGCTCCCATTTTTTAGTTCCGCTCAAGTTGCTCCGGCCAACCGAGAGCTTCTTTTTTTAGCTCTCATTTTCTTGTTCGGCAGAGTCGATTTTAGACCAATTCACTCCTTGGGAGTTGGAATCAGGCTGGATTTACCAAACTGGATTCTGCTCCCAATTGTCTCTCTGGGAATAGGAATCACTGGGATCCAGGATCCGGAGAGTTATCAAACGGAGCCTAAGGTGGTGAATATGATCACTACTGGTCATAATTGAAATATTACACTCATCCAATCTCGTTTCCCCTCACTTGTTACAAACAATATTATCATCATCTCTTGCACAGGCCTGCACGACCAGATATTGACCGACTTCCGATGGCATAGATTCTGGAAATCAGTTTTCACCCAAAGTTCTTCATTTTTATGTGGAAATGTGTTCTAGGTATCCTTCCAAGTTCCAACTAGGCAACAAGTTGCAGAGGTTCTACCTGGTCTAAGCAGTGATTATCCACTATGCCTAAAAGTAAGTTGAAACCTTGTGGCATGCATTATTTTCATGTCATTCAGTGAAAAGAGTATGGGTGGCTTTAGATCTAGGAATCAGAAACTGAGGCAATTGTTATGTCCTCATTAAGTGCCTGTTTGGTAACACTCTGCTCCGGCTCTACTTTTGATTCGGACTCCCTGGGAGCCATTTGGGAGCCATTTGGGAGCCAGAAAGTGTTTGTTAACACCATGTTGATTCCAGCTCCCATGGAGTCAACCGGTTCAAAAAATGACTCCCAGGGCCAAAATCTCAGAGTAAAAAAAACTTGCTTTTACAAATCCAGAGCCAAAACCGGGAGTCAAAACACGGGAGTCGAGTGAATCTGACTGATGCAGTCCAAGAAGGCCCATGGCCCAAGCTCAAGTCAATAATGGGTCAGCCCAAAGAACCAGTCGGTATTGGTCCATTGGACCAACCCAAAGACCAACCCACACTGTTCACGTGAACAGTGTTCACGGTACTGTTCACGTGAACAGTACCAACAGCAGATTTCCTTCCTATTTTATTAAGTTATTTGTCTCCTAAATATTTGGTTCAGTATCTTAGAGTTAGTTTCCTAAATATTTGGTTTGTTAGTTTGGAAACTTTCCTAATCTTATAAAGGGAACTTTTCTTTTAATTCTTGCCATAGTTTAAGTTAGGAGAGTCCTATAGGGAGTCAACTTTCCTTGTTTTGTTTCTGTTTCAGTTTTGGAAATCCTATTATTTTGTAATATTTCTTAAGTCTATAAATAAGATAAAGAAGAAGAGAGCCAGCAGATTTTCCAGAAAAGAGTAAAGTTTAAAACTTCTATTTTCTGGTTGAGTCTCTCAAGGTTGTGAGACTCAACCAATTGTTTCTTCTTCTTTCTTTGAGATTCTAAGCTTTGTTTTAGTTCACAATCAATCAATATTGGCTGGCGACACTGTTCTCTGCTGAGTATGCTAAAGTCTTGCTGATCTGCTACCAATTTCCATCGACATTAGCTGAACTATAACCAGATCTGGGCGGTACCAGGTACAGCAGGTACAGCAGGCTTTCGAGACTCATACTCCTATAGTTCTTTTCAGATCCTCCCCAAACTTCAGAAGGTGTTTACAATCATTACAAAGGTCATCCATACCAAGTTTCATCTAATTCTGACGGTTAGATTTCAAGATAAGTGGTTTTTTTCATTACTTTTCTCTGCAGATTTTTTGTATTGGACTGAATTAAGATCCTGCAACAAAGAGGGTTTGTTAATTTGACTTGCTTTGAACCCTCTTTGCCATCAATTGGTATCAGAGCTAAACCTGGCGTCGATTGGTCGTGGTTGGTTTCCTTTTGCTTGATATCCATCAGCAAATGCAAAGCCTCATAGATATGTTGGCCGATCATCAGCGACAATCCAATGAACTTAAGAATAGTGAGTTGATCACATTCAAATCTAATGAATTGCTGAAGAAAGAAATTCTTCTAGAATGTCAAGAAGCCAAGAAGGACCTCACTGAAGCACCCGAGATCGTTCGTGACGATACGATCATGGAATTTGTGATCCCATCATCGTTCTTTGAAGAACGGATCCCACAACTTGAGGATTACATTCCTACCACTCATGTATTACCGGAATTCTATTACGGATTGTGGTTCGATATGCATCCCATGAACATTTTCCTTCACCTCCGCAAAATTCGTGGACGAATTTTTTTCAAGCCGGCGAGAGTTGATGCAGTCCAAGAAGGCCCATGGCCCAAGCTCAAGTCAATAATGGGTCAGCCCAAAGAACCAGTCGGTATTGGTCCATTGGACCAACCCAAAGACCAACCCACACTGTTCACGTGAACAGTGTTCACGGTACTGTTCACGTGAACAGTACCAACAGCAGATTTCCTTCCTATTTTATTAAGTTATTTGTCTCCTAAATATTTGGTTCAGTATCTTAGAGTTAGTTTCCTAAATATTTGGTTTGTTAGTTTGGAAACTTTCCTAATCTTATAAAGGGAACTTTTCTTTTAATTCTTGCCATAGTTTAAGTTAGGAGAGTCCTATAGGGAGTCAACTTTCCTTGTTTTGTTTCTGTTTCAGTTTTGGAAATCCTATTATTTTGTAATATTTCTTAAGTCTATAAATAAGATAAAGAAGAAGAGAGCCAGCAGATTTTCCAGAAAAGAGTAAAGTTTAAAACTTCTATTTTCTGGTTGAGTCTCTCAAGGTTGTGAGACTCAACCAATTGTTTCTTCTTCTTTCTTTGAGATTCTAAGCTTTGTTTTAGTTCACAATCAATCAATATTGGCTGGCGACACTGTTCTCTGCTGAGTATGCTAAAGTCTTGCTGATCTGCTACCAATTTCCATCGACATTAGCTGAACTATAACCAGATCTGGGCGGTACCAGGTACAGCAGGTACAGCAGGCTTTCGAGACTCATAACTCCTATAGTTCTTTTCAGATCCTCCCCAAACTTCAGAAGGTGTTTACAATCATTACAAAGGTCATCCATACCAAGTTTCATCTAATTCTGACGGTTAGATTTCAAGATAAGTGGTTTTTTTCATTACTTTTCTCTGCAGATTTTTTGTATTGGACTGAATTAAGGTCCTGTAGCAAAGAGGGCTTATTAATTTGACTTGCTTTAAACCCTCTTTGCCATCAATGACTCCCATTCAAGTAATTGGCTTCCCGTGTTTTGGCATTGTTGGAACGAAGGAGAGGTTCATTGTTCTTCTTCTCCTCTGCGCTCAGCAGGTTAGTCCCTCTAGCTCCTCTCTCTCTCTCTCTCGATCTCTCTTCCTCTCTACTTCCTCCCTCTCTCTTTCTCTCTCTTCCTCCCTCCATCTACTTCCTCTATATCGTTCTCTCTATCTCTCTGTCTCTATTCCTCCCTCCATCTTCCTCTCTTCATCTACTTCCTCTCTCGTTCTCTCTCTCTCTCTTCCTCCATATTTCTCTCTCTATCTCTCTCTCTCTCTCTCTCGCTCTCTCTCTCTCTATCTCTGTCTCTTTTACCCTGAGAATGACGAAGGGGATTAATGGGGTTTAGGGTTTGTTCAGGCATTCCCGTCAGAATCGGAGCAGAGAGCTTGCAAAAAATCGCCTCCAGACGCCTTGCTTGCAGGTATTCATTTTTTTTTTATCTGAAATCCCTCTTTATTTGCATGATACGAATTGATCTGATCCGGACCCTTTGCTATGTATACACGTTGACACCTTATTCTTTACAAAGGAAAAAAAAATCTAGAAGGGTACTAATTTAGAAAGAATATTTAATAGACGAGCCAGAACTATGTTATAGATTCTAGGGTTTGAAGATATGGGATTTAGGGAGAATTTAAGGGAACCGAGATAGCTTGGGATGCAAGGAAGATGATGTTGAATGGAATCGTATTATATAAAGGAGGTTTAGGGAGAAATTTTAACATCTCCATATACCTGCTGAAAGCAGGTTTTAACTTCACAGTTCAAAGGTATGCAATCTTTGTTTTGTAGATGGTCGATGGATGAGGGGTTTATTTTCTACCTTCTTCTGAAATCTGAATTTTTATTTATTTGATTCAATCACAGTGTGTTGCAGGAATTTTGAGAGAGCTAGGGTTTCTTTTATCATGCTCAAAGATATGCAAGCCAGTTCATTTTTCTGATTATCCCCTTATCATATGGTTGTGATCAGATCTCTAGTTCTGTTGGGTTTTTAGTTTTAAGGGACTGAATTTAATATTTGTTAATGGGTCTTTCTTCTTATAGGAATAAAAATTTTAATGGAGAAGACAAAATCTTCAGACCTCTCCTCACATGCAATGGAGAAACCTGAAGGAGAAAGTAGTTATAGAACCAATAATCTCAAATTAGTTCTTTCCAGCTTGAGCATGCGTTCTGGAAGGACTGCACTGCATTCTGTCGGTAGGGCTGAATTCATGGACTGCCATAGTAATCTATCTAAGACCTCGCTGCCTCCATCAGTGAGGTAAAAGTTTCCAAAACTCAGTTGTTTCCACCTAATCTTCTCCTTCTCTAGGACAAACTGAATGGATCCCTCTGCTTTTCCCAGAATTTAAGCAATGGAGAGTTCTGTGCTTCAATCCCAATTCCCATGATTAGATCCTCAACGTCTTTGAATGAACAGAATCCTACGGTACCCACTTCAAAAATTTCCTCGGTACAATGTGCACAAAATTTATGGGTCACTAGTCAATACTCAAAATTGTTAATGATTTTAATGTCATAGAGGAGCAACAATTATTTTCAATGAAACACTAGTTTCAACCATTGTTTGCAAATGATGCATACCTATAAGATTGTGGCAAGTAGTGTCAAAAGGGTAGGGGCAGTCAACCTCTTTTGTGACACTCCTCTCAAAATACCAGTCCCCAACAGCCTCTGCAATTGTCTGAATAAAATAATCTGGTCATTACAATAGAAACTAGCAAGTTTCTGAGGTTTAGAAACCTTTTAAGCCTGAGAAAATTAGAAATGCATTTTTAGAAAGTTCTCCAATATTTCAAATAGAATTAAATGGAATGACAAAGATTAAGAGCCAATACAATAAAGACATTGTATCACAGAAGTCTTAAGGTGGACAAAGATTTTTCAAATACCTTATTGTGCACTCTAGGAGAGTTGGCTGCATACCATGTATCTTGTAACTCACTTTCGCAATGAGCAAAACATGAGTTTATGAATAATCCACCTTCTCTTGAATAATAAAGAAGAATCTCAAAGCTGCAAGAATTTCATATCTGAAACCTGTAGAGTGAAAATAAAAAAACCAACAATCCAAACAAGGTTTACAATTTGCAACTGAAGAATTTATGACTGCATAAGCATCAGAATCAACCCTGTCTTCCACTGAACTGGTTTTCCATAAATGACATGAGAAGGGTTCTACAAGTGTAGCTTATTTGCTGATGTTTTACATAATTTTTAGGTGTATAATATCATTGTTAGGTGTATAATTGTCATATAATTTTATTTTTTTTGAATTTTAAAGCAAAAAGTTGACCAGACAACACTCCAGCCCATCGATATACTCTTTATTTTTTTTGTAAACAAAATCATCTTATATTTTCTTTCTTTTATTTTATATCTTTGTGGTTTTTCCCTCTTATGACTTGTTCCCTCTTATCAATCATCAGCTCCTTCAATCATTGAGATTGTAATGTATTTTTTCCCTAATCAATTTTTGTAATATTTTTTTCAGTCTACATTAGAATATAATGGGCAGTGATAATGTTAAATGGTCGAAGGGTGAACTTGATACTTTTGTTGAGATATTGGTTGAGGAAGTTGTAAAGGGCAATAAGACAACCAGTACTTTCAACAAGGTAGGGTGGAACAATATTAGGACGAAAATGGAGACAAAATTAGGACGACCATATCAACTGAAACAACTGAGGAACAAAATGTGTAAATTGAGGATAGAGTACAATGCATTCTCGAAACTATTGGGAACAACTGGTTTCGGTTGGGATGATGAGAAGAGGATTGTGCTTACTACAGAAGAAGTAAGGGAAACACATCTCAAGGTATATACAATATCTTATAGTACAAGTATTACTTAGACTATAATGAATTAATAAGATACTTTTCCATTATGGTTTCAGGAAAATCCAGGATGGGCAAAGTACAAGAAAAATGGATTGCCACAATAGAACGAGCTAGAAATGATTTTTTGTGATTCATATGCCACTGGGGCATTTTCTTGTAGTGCAACTGAGGATCTACATATCTTAGATGATATGGATGACAACAATGTCGAGCCCATTGGCCCAAGCAATGAAGATGCACCCACTCTGGTTGATGACATCGAAGAAATCTAGCAAACTCCAAGGGTAACACACAATCTTAATCGTACCCCTTCTGCCCTTAGGAAAAGGGATAGGAATGCTGAGATCTCCTCTGCCATCCGAGAATTGATCGCCAACTCCCGTACTAGATTGGAATTGTTTAGTACCTCATCTTCTACTACTCCAAGTACTAGGAGTTTGGCGGACCCGTCACTCATAGAATGTGTGAAAGCACTAGAAGCTTTGCCCAACGTGGATAGGTCTCTTTATATGCGGGCTATTAATCACATAAAAGGAGATGCAGACTGGAGGTGGATATTTTTTACTGTACCAGATGAGAAGAAAATGTGGATGTTAGAAGAAATCCCTTAGTAGATTTCAATGTTGAATGGTTTGAACAATTTTAGTGTGGTTTGATTTAGGTTGAATGGTTTGAACAATTTATGTTTGAAAGTTTGAAGTACTATTTTAATTGGTTGAACAATTTATATTTTCTTTGAATGGTTTGAACAATTAATGTTTTAAAGTTTGGAGTACTCTTTTAGTAGGTGGAACAATTTATGTTTTTCTTGAATGGTTTAGATGATGATCTTATTAGTTATATTTATTTTCTTTTAATAAATATGCAGTGCACATGATGAATGACTAGATGAGTGATGTAGGAAAATTATTAGTATTGCATGAGGAGATCGAAGAAATAGAAATGATGGAATTACTAGCAATCCATGAATTCTAAGAGTCACTGAATTACAAAGAACCCTGCAGAGATAGTAAAATGGCAGGTGCAGAGTGGATGAGGGAATTATTGGTTGGTCATACAACCAGAATTTATGATGAGTTGCGAATGGAACGGCATGTCTTCATCAACTTATGCAATCATATGAAGCACCGAGGTTGGCTTAAGGATAGCCGCTACATAAGGGTTGATGAACAAATAGGAATGTTCATTCAAGTATTATGTAAAGCTAGCAATAGAAAACTATGTGAAAGATTTCAACATTCAGGTGAGACCATTAGCAAGTATTTCAAGATAATGCTAGAAGCATTCTTGAAGTTAGGAAAAGAGAACATTCGAGCACCAAACATGAGCGTGGTCCCTGTAGAGATTAGAAGTAACCGCAGGCACTATCCATTCTTCAAGGTAAATTTATTAATATCATACCTTTTCTATTTTTATATTGTCGTCATTCATGTATCTAAGGACATTGTTTATGTATTAGGATTGTGTTGGTGCCATTGATGGCACACATATTAATGCATCTGTACCTCAACAGTTGCAAGTACGTTTCAGAAATAGGAAACGTACACTATCTCAGAACGTGATGTGTATTTGTTCATTTGACATGAAGTTTACATTTGTTAATTCCGGTTGGGAAGGGAGTGCAAATGATTCCCGTATATTTCGAGATGCTAGAACATCAGTACATATGGGATATCCCCATCCACCACCAGGTATAAGATATGACTACCAGTTCATTTTTTATTCTAAATTTTATGTCATTGTATTTCTCATGTAAAGTGTATTGTTTATTCTATTGTTGACCAATGTTATAGGGAAGTATTATGTCGTTGACTCGGGATATCCAAATCTTCGTGGGTACTTGACACCTTTTAAAGGAGACAGATATCACCTGCGAGATTATAGAGGGGGTAATGAACCTAGAACTCCTAAGGAGTTATTTAATCATAGACATTCGTCTTTAAGGAATGTGATAGAACGTGTTTTGGGGTGTCAAAAGCTCGATTCGGGATTTTGAAGTCAATGCCACCGTATTCACTCAAGGTTCAGTCCTATATTGTAGTTGCATGTTATGCTCTTCACAATTATATTAAGGATGAGCAGGTTGCCGACAAAGAATTTAATAGACTTCGTGCGTACGATGCATTAGATCCGGCTCAAGAGGCTGAGAATACTGCTTTACCCACTGATAATTATGTCCCTGAATATCCAAGAAATGTGGAAGGAACTACCAATGAGATGAACGCATTGAGGATAGAAATTGCAAACCAATTAGCTAGACGTGCTAGTCTAGCAGAAATATGATACACATTTATTTTGTCATATCACATTCGTCTTTATATGTTGGTGAACAAACAATAGTATTGTGGTTAATCATTTTGTAATATCACTTTTTGTAAAGAACTGCCCGGCATGAAACAACAAAGTTGTGATTCATCATCTCCGTTTATCAATTTTTGTAACTATTGATAACTATTACAACTTTGTTTGGTTGTTAAATTAATATACTTGATGTTTATATAATTCATGTTGATACAGAAATATAACTACCAATATTCCCCCAATGTGCTACTGTGGAATTATATAATGAAGACTTCAAGTACTAAGAAAAATCCAGGACGATAATTATATACATGTCCAGTCAGGCAAGAACATCCACATGCATTTCTTTGGGTGGATGAGTACAATGAGGGTGAAGAGTGTTCATCTCAGCCCACCCTACAGTTGTATGCGCCTGTGGAATCCCAGTGTATACGCCATGAGGTGCAAGTGCATGTAGACCAGTCTTATTTATACCCATTATATGGAATCAATGTATTCCTAGTCATATGGGTATTTATCTTGACATGTTTTTGTTATTTATACATCATCCAAGATGTATTGAAGATGATGTTAATGAATTTGATACCTTGTTAGTAAGATCGGTTTGGATTATGACAGGTGGACCAGTATAACTATGTTTTGTAATTAACAATAATTACTACAACTTTATTTTAAATAATATTTATATAATCCATGTGGGTACAAAAATATGACTACCAATATTCCACCAAAAGGTATGACTACCATGTGAATTTTAGCAAAAATACATACATAATAATGGCTTAATGGTAGTAATTGTATTATTTAAGGCAAAAAAATTTATTCCAGATTAGTGTTTACCAAACAGTCTCCTGCTCTCAGTGAGCTCCGAAATCGATTCCAGATTAGTTTTTACCAAACAGGCTCTAGCTCTCAATCAGTTCTGGAATCGATTCCAGAACAGCATTACCAAACAGGCTCCAAATAGGCTCCAGCTCTCAATCAACTCTGGAATAAGTGGGAGCTCAAAAATGGCTCCAGAGCAAGATCCTTGGAGCCGGAGTCAAAGTGTTACCAAACAGGCACTAAATGGCTTGTTGAAGAAAAATAATCATCTGATGCCAATCCCATTTCTGCAGACTTATATCTATCTAACAACCAACAACTCGAATCAAACTACAACCTCCTACAATGTGGTTCTGATCATCAATCTAACTAAAGCTACATTGGTAGTAACCTTCTAATTGAAGACACTGTTCTCTGATTGATAAAAAACTGTTGAAAAGCCTCATGAATAAAAAAGAAATATTTATATTCGGTTCAGAGCAGAAAACAATGTTTTCCTGCCAACGGCCTACACAAAGCACCAGCAGTCACATTTCACATCAAAGTGTTGGACTATTTTATATTGCATCTTTGTGGTTATAACTGTCCAATCAAGAAAACAATAGGCAAAAACAAACAAAAAACGAGAGAGAGAGAGAGAGAGAGAGAGAGAGAGAGAGAGAGAGAGAGATCACAATTACTACCTTAAAGCATTTTTTTTAACAGGGAAAAGAGAAATTTACTAGATAAAGGGGGAAAAAGTATAACAATCCAAATGAATACATTTTCTGTACAACACAATTGTGACACAGGAACCCAGAAGCAACAATCCTTTGCAAAAAAAATTTGACCAGATAGCATACTAGTAAAATCACACCCATCTAATAACTGAGAAATCAGTCTTTCTAGTTTCTAGAACTGCAAGGAAGATCGGATCCCAAGGACAACTCTATCTTGGTTCCAGTTTCATTGGACTTCTAGTTTCTGAGATTTTGAAGTTCTCCAATTAACCTTATTTTGTTCCGTGAATGTCTGATAAGTTCCTGATAAATTCTTTTCTGTTTTGGGGGTTTTCTTTGTTCATATCGAATTTCTACTAAATAATTGTGGCTCTATTGCTCCTGTGATTCTGTTCTGGTCCGTTATATGGACAGTAGAAATCTGTCAGCTAGCTCTATTTGAATAAGGATTCCAGGTTCTATTACATTTATAAATTCAAGCCAAGAGATCCTAAAAGAAAGGATGCACTTCAACTATCAACTTAGCATCACCAGTATGGCAGCAAGGGATAATTTTAATGTGCTGGAAGCGATTCTATAAGAGCTAAAAGATGTCAAGGAACAAAGTTTAGAAGTGAGTAATTTTGGATCTGCTTATGTTGGATGCTTCTTGATGCCCCTTATTACATATAGAATATATCTTTTACTTTCCTTCGCATTAAGTTGATAACAGGTTTTCATGATCAACATTTAAGAACAGCACTCCTGTTCATAACAGTGAACACTAAAACTAATGAGAACAGAAGTAACATAGCAATTCATTAGAACCAAAATAAGAAGCATATAACCAGCCGGGGAGGGGGGTGATGCGGGATCCCGGGTTGAGAAAACCCTAATTAATCCGCTAATGGGCCCAACCAAATAACATGGAAGCTTGGTTCAACAAACAGTGGCAGAATTGTAAATAAACTCAAACTCAACCAGTAGTGGCAATTCTGTAAATAATCAGAAGTTTCTAATAACTTGAAGAAACCAAACAGAACCTTGGATAGATTAAGAATTATATTTCAAAGAATGGGGGTAGTGTGGGTATTAAGACAAAGAAGGGTGACTTGGATAGTTATAAGGGAAGGGGTATTATGGAAAAGTGGGAAATAAATCCAATCAAGAATCTGGAAAGGAGTTCGTCTCTTCCTTTGACAAAACAGGGAGGCGGAAACCAGAATGGGTGGGGAGAGAGATCTCACTCGATAGGGATCCGATGGACTTGAGATTTTAGATGAAGGTTCGTAGGGACTAGGAGTACTGTTCCCAACTGTATTGACTCCAAACAGCAAGGAATAAGATGGTTTGAAGGTCTGAATCTGGGTTTGGCAGTGGGAGAGAGCTTGGGTTGCAGGTTTTGATTCTTCACTGGTGTTTTCAGGTCTTGGACCTTGGGGTTATGGGTTGCCCTTATAGGTTGAAGGTATTCCTAATTTCAGGGTGAAAGGAGGTGGGACGAGAGGTTTTAACAAGAAATAGTGGGCTGGAGTTACCGCCCAGAAACAGAGGGGGGGGTTTCGGTTGTAGGGACTGGGCAGAGGGAGACGAAAGAAGAGAAGAAAGGAAGGGAGGAAGAAGGGAGAGGTCAGCCTAGCTGTCCTGATTCGCAGAAGGTGAATGAGAGAAAGGAAAAGAGAAGGGGAAGGCTTTTCGGCCACAGGCCTGCAAAATCACAAAACTGAAACTTCAATTCATTCATAAAATTCTTCTTCAATTCTTCACTACTGAAAATAAAACCTAATACATGTTCTATTTAAAGGTAGAACTTTCCTAAACTAATTTAAAGTAAACTTAGAAAGTAAATAACATCTTTATGAAATCAAATCTAATCCCTATGGCATAAAATAGAAATAGTAAATAAGGAAACCTATAAATTAAAACTTCCTAATCTAATTAATCATCTACCAACCCTTTCCAGACCAAAAGGTTGGTTTGGGTTTGAGCCGGTTCAGGTTTGGCTTGGGTAGCCAAATTGGCTCGTGTCGATCCATCCATGACACTGCTACTGCATCAGGGGGACTCAATTATTCCACAACTATCACTGCTTTTCTCTCACAACTACTTGGAAACTTTCTCTTGAAAATAAGTAATGCAGATCACTGAACCCAAAACCTAACCAGGAGCTAAGGAAAAATGAATTTGCTAGGAAAGGGATTATGTGATTTATAAGTTATTACCCAAAAAAGAAAGGCAAATGGAGAAGCAATGATAGTAATGTTACAAAAGAATGGAATGTTGTATAGTTACTTACCTGTTACAAGAATATGGGGGTGCACATAGAGGTTGCTAGTAATTCTCATCCAGACTGCACATATAAAAGAAAATGCTCTCTTAAGCATTACCAATAATCCCCACAAGAGCATGATCCATCTCTGAAGTGATGGAAGCGGTTTATGTCTCTAACAATTATCTCCCTTGAGACAATCTTACAGATGTACTTAAATGCAGTGTGGCAATCCACACAAACTCTAAGATTCTTCTTCACCCTAATAGGAGCTCCAGCAGGTGTAGCAATCAAGCCAAAAGCCACTGCAAGCCTCTCACTGTGGTGGAAGAGAAGCAACTCTTTTTCACTTCGTTCAACATCATGAAGGTCAATTTCAACCATAGGCACATATCCAGCTTTAGCCATCAAATCACTCAACTCTTCAAGTTTTGCATATATTTCTTCAGTTCTCGAATGGCTTCTATCCCCTACTATAAAGGTATGCACTTTGTCCTTCACCTCAAGCCAACTCATCCCAGGCTCCTTCTTAATCTTGTTGGTTTTCATCAGTCTTCTAACCTCAGCAACAGTGTCCCACATGCCTGCTGACGCATACATATTTGCAAGAAGAACATGGGTTCCAGATTTCTCCGGTTCAAGAGCAAAAAGCCTCTCAGCAGCATGTCTTCCAAGTTGAAGATCTCCATGTATTCTAGAGGCACCAAGTAGTGCTCCCCATATTGAAGCATTCGCTTCAAAGGGCATATTGTTTACAAGCTCCACTGCTTCATTTAGCTTTCCTGCACGACCAAGGATATCAATCATGCAAGAATAGTGTTCCTGCATTGGTTTGATTCCAAAGAGCTCTTCCATTGATGCAAAGTATTCTTTGGCCTCAGCAACTAGACCTGCATGATTACAAGCACAAAGTACACTGACCAAAGTGATATGGTTTGGAAGAAATCCCTCTCTTAGCATCTGATCAAATAAGTTCAAGGCTTTCTTTCCGTGCCCATGTTGAGCAAGTCCCCCAATTATTGCTGACCATGAGACTATCCCCCTATCTGGTATCTCTAGGAAGGCATGGTCTGCATCTTCTATACTTCCACACTTGGCATACATGTTAACTAGGGCATTCCCTGCAAATACATCTGACATGAATCCATTCTTCAAGATGTGAACATGTATTTGTTTTCCTTGCTCATAGGCAGATAGATTTGCACAAGCATTGAGAAGGCCACTACAAATAAATGGATCTGGTCTGAGCCCCGTATCAAGCATTTGTAAAAAGAGCTTCAGAGCTTCCTCACTTTGCCCATACTGAGCATAAGCTGTGATCATAGACGTGAAAGTTACAACATCTCCGAAGGGGCACTCCTCAAAGATTCTTGCTGCTTCTTCTACATGGTTACATTTTCCATACGAATCAATAAGGCTGTTTATAACATAATTATCATCTTCATATCCTGTCTTTACAACTAGTGCATGAACTTGTCTACTCACATCAATGGCTTGCAAACTAGTCATGGATTTAAGGATAGTAGATAAAGTGGTTTGGTTGAAACTAAGTCCTTCAGCCAGCATGTCAACAAAGAGAGATATAGCTTCTTCATCATCTTCATTTAGTGAATATCCTGATATAATAGCATTCCATGCAATCAAATCCTTCTCTACCATCAAATCAAACACCAGTCTAGCTTCATCAATAAGACCAAACTTTGAATACATATCAATTAGGCCAACACTCACAAATAAGTCAGACTCAATATTCATTTTGATCAAATCACTGTGCACCTGTCTACCCAACTCTTTTATCTCCATTCCAGCACAAGCTTTGAGAATACTTGACAAAGTGAACATGTTAGGAAAAGTTCCTAACCCTTTCATCTGCACCACAAATTTTACTGCCCAATCATAATATCCATGCAGAACACAACCAGCAATAATGGCATTCCAGGAAACAGTATCAGGTTGAGGTATCTTCTCAAAAACTGCAATCGCTGCTTCAAAATCTCCTAATTTTGCATACATATCAACAAGAGCATTAGCTGAGAAGGGATCTGAATCATACCCAAGCCTTATCAAATACCCATGAATTCTTCTTCCTTGGATATAATCTCCTGAACCTGTGCAAGCATTCAAGATACTAGACAAACTAAATTCATCAGGCTTCGTTCCTCCAGATAACATTTCTTGAAATAAATCAACTGCTTCCTTATAGTGGCCATGCTGTATGTAACTAGAAAACAAAGCATTCCAAGAAACAACATTCCTTTCAGGAATCTCATTGAACAGCCTCCGTGAATCAAGGAGCTCACCACACTTGGCATACAAAACTACCAGAGTATTTGCAACAAACACATCAGTCTCGAAGCCAGTGATGATAACAATCCCGTGAATCTGCTTGCCTCCCCTCAAATCCTTTTTAATTGAACATGCTTTAAGAACACTTGGAAATGTAAATTCATTACACCTGACACCAGATAGATGCATCATGCGAAAAGCAGCAAGCGCTTCTTCAACAAGCCCACTCTGGGCATATCCAGATATAAGGGCAGACCAAGAAACCAAATCTGGCTCCATACTTTCATCAATCAACTTGCAAGCATAACCAAAGATCTGACATTTTGAGTAGAGATTGATCAAATGGTTGCGAAGTGTCATATCTTTGCAGAATCCAGATTTGGTAATGTGGCCATGAATCTGCATTCCTTGATCGAGAGACCTGGTGGCACTGCATTCTGATAGGAGCTTAGAGTAGGTGTTTGAAGTTGGGCTGAAGTTACCCTTCTCAATCAAGTCAAGGATAGCTCTGGTTTTCTCTCCACCAAGTTTAGCAAAATTTTGATTGGATTTGGAGACGTTGGGAAGATCAGTGAAAGGAGTAGAGGTCTTAAATGGCGGGTAGGGGCACTGCTGAACAAGTTTCTGGAGGGAACTGAATCTTCGAAACTTCATCACCCATTAAGGTTTCTTCTCTTAAAAATGTTGCATGTTACACCAACATTAACACCAGACCATCAGCATATAAACATATTCATCATCCTCAAGCCAATATGCCACATGTTACTGTTAGAGGCCCCAACCTAAAAAATTAGATAGAAAACCAAAAATCAGAATAAATAGATGATCTCTGTTTTTCTTTTTTTAAACATAGATTAACAAATAAGATAGAGATACAAAAAACCAGGAAGAATCATATTCAGTACCTCAGAACACCAAGCACCAGAGGAAAAAAAAAAAAAAAACTCACTTTATAGCATTAATGCATATTTCAAATTAAACAGACCCTATTCACAAAAGTAAACGGACCTTACTTATCCCAAAAAAAATCAATAGAAAATTTATCTGCATCAGCATACGTACAAGGATATTTCAACAGCAGCATCGAAGTAAATGGGAGACTCAAACCTAGCGCCTCTCTCTTGCAATAGTAAAGCCTCAACAACTTGGATGGAAACATTTTTTTTACATATATTTATTGGAATAGGATCTCCACACTGCCAGTGTATTCGGGTATATACATACCAGCAGAGAGAAATGGGAGTACAGGAGATCCAGTAGCCAGTTCATTGAAAGGAGCCCGATTTTAAGGAAAAGAGAGACAATGTGAAAGTGACACTGGCAGCGTAGACTATGCAATCAGCATCTCACTTTTTCTCTCTCGTCCCTCCTCCTTCCCCCTATTAACGAACCATCTGCGCACCCTTGATTCCTGGTTTCTCAATTCCATCAACATAGAAAACCCTCTCCCTTAAAATAAGTCATATATAAACACACACAAAAATGGATAATATATATATATATACAACAAACTAAATGCAATTCACCTATATTTAACTACTTTTTATTTATATTAAGGCAATGTTATGTGTGCATTCTCATTCTAAGAATGCGTATTCCCATTCTCGGAATGCAGAATGCATTTCCACATTATTAACTAAAAATGAGAACATTGGCTGCTTTTGGTAACGTTTCTTTGTTGGAACAATTTTCCTTTTTTTTTTCCCAATTTGTCTTTTTCTGTTTTTGTGCTCGAACTGTGTTCTTTAGCTCACAAGTAGCGTTTGGTTAACTTGTTGCAGAACAAATTCTAGAACAAAAAAGAAGAACAAAATTGCTTTTGGTAACCCCATTGCACAAACTGTTCTTACCACTACAATCCATATTTCCAGAAATGTCATTACGGCTCGGTTTGTTTTGACGTAAAATTTTGCATGTAACATTTTATTTGTAATGTCTTTTCAGTGTTTATTTCTAATAGGTAAAAGAAATATCAAGTTCTTTTTCTTTCCCCCTTAGAGATCACTATATTTTACCTCTTGGAATAAACATAGAAATAAAAATCAACATATAAAATATTACACAGAAAATTTTATAGTATAATTTTTACGTCAAAACAAACGGAGCCTACTCCACACTTAACCGAAATTATTACATCAATACCATTACCCCACACTTAATCCAAATAATAACATAAATGAGAAAACACCATTCCTTATTTGTGTCACCCATCAAATTTCAACTGCAGCAACACACAACAATGAACAAATCACAAGTATGTTGCAGACAAAATAAGTCTATTCAATGAATGAGCCTTGATGGATTCGAACCACCATCTCTTTTGGGAATCCCCAAGTGCTCTACTTATTTGAGCTAAAGGCTCAAATACAAGAAATCAAAAGATAACTATTATGATTGAATAAAAAATAATTTGCATGTGTTCAATAAAACCCAAAACAGTACTTGCATTTCAAATATACAGATTTCAATTCTCCTGATAGAGTACATACTTCTGCAAGTTCTTAATTGACATAAAGAAGTAACCCATCGTTAGAAACAGTTCCATCTTTGGAAAAACATGTTAATTGGGTTGAGAAGAAATGTCAATGACATAATCGTAAAAAAAGACCAAAAACACAACTGTATTTCATCAACTGTATTTCATTCTGGAATAGCTCCAAACACAACGTGGGTTTGATATGGGAAGCAAGATTTAACAACCAATTCTAGCAGACGATTTCAATATCTTCGCTCAATCTAAATTCCAATACCCAAGTCTAAATCATTAGCAGTCCATCAACATATAAGAGAACTGAAAGCTTTAAATAATAGATAATTGATAACTTTTTTAATGACTGAAAAGTCAATTGGAACTAAACAACCATCATATCAAACCGATATCAAAACATTCCAAGAAGCACAATTCATGTAAACTTTGCTAATAGTATCTGAACTATGTGGAAGAATCAAGAACAATTTTTAAAATAATCTTAAACCAAAAAATAATAATAATAATAATTTTGTGAACCCTATTTGAGGTAATATTTAGCCCTTCTAAAAATTAAGCAAACACCCTAATCTTCGCAAACGTATAAATTGGACAGACAATGAGAGAGAGAGAGAGAGAAGGATAACATAAAATTACCTTGTAGAGGGAGAGGATGAAGGATTCGAAATTTGCAGAAGACTTTTATCCGGGACCTTCGTTCGTTGCCGAGAGAAAGACAGAGCAAAGAGTTAGGACCTTCGTTCGTTGCAGAGATAGGAAGGCGAGAGTGAACTTTCAGACAACCATGTCCCGTTAGTTGCAGAAATGCTTTGTAGAGTGAGAAAGAAGAAGATTGGGGCTTTTCGCGAGCAAGAAGAAAGTTGGGTTCTATAAGAAGATACCTCCGTGAAAGTGGAGTTGCAGAGGGATCCAAATCGTCTCCTGCGAGTGTATCCGCAGGAGACGTTGCTGCTTTCGACAGATGCACGCCGCGTGAATTTGTTGGTACCCGACGTCTTAAAACATTCCGCCACAGGACATGAAACATGAGCCGGTATGTACCTTATCAAATATCTGTTTCAGAGGTGAGAGAGAGGGCAGAGGAAGAAGAAGGTTGGATGGATTTCAGAGGTGAGAGAGAGAGAGAGAGGGCATGGGAAGAAGGTTGTATGGAGGGTTCCTGAAATGACCGCTAACACCGAAAGAAACTCACAGTCGATAATGGAATCAAGATCCGAGTTGAAAAGAGCTACAGCTCTGAAATCAGAAAAAAAACCAAACAAAATAAAGATTTGAGTTAAAGGAAACCACAGATCTGAAAAAAAAAAACAAAGAATCGAAGAAACACAATCTTGCAACAAAACAGAGGCGATAACGAAGATGATAACGAAGATGATTCAGATCTTACCAAAGGAAATAATCAAGAGATGAAACAAGATGATACGGTGGCGAAAAGAGAGAAAGATCGGCGGAAACGTTCACAGACCTGGGTTTCTTGCTTCGATTCTCTGAAATTTCTTGGTCTTCTTTAGTTCTTGAAAATTCTTTGTCTTCAGTACTCTGAAATTTCTAGATCCTTCTCGTTTTTTTTCTGAAATTTCTAGATTCTTGTTTCTTTGGTCTTCTTCAGTTTTAGAACTTGGAAGCAATGGATTGTTTGCTATTTGTTCTCTGAGAAAAAGGAAACATAAAAAACCAGGAAAAAAAAATATTGGAATGATTTCTTGCGGACTCTTTGTGATGGATGATGAAATCTTTATCAAATCAGATATTGGTGAAGATGAAGAGTTACGGAAGAAGTGGAAGAAGAAGAGTTGCAGAAGAAGTAAAAGAAAAAAAGTTGCAGAGAGAAAGTTAGAAGTATAAAAAGAGGGATACGAAGGGTTCCAAATTTCATAGAATGTATCGCGGTTTAATTTTCATTTCCTGCGGCAACTTGCTTTTGAGACGTTGGATACGAAAGGCTCCACGTGGTACGCATTTATCCCACGCAGTAACGTCTCCTGCGGATACCTCGTAGGAGACGATTTCAATCCAAAAAATACATGTATATACAGGTGATCCAAAATTAAGGGTGAAAGTTTTGCCCTGACGGTCCGAGCCCGCCCTGAACCCGGTCAGGGTTTAGCCCGGCCCGCACCCTGATAGGGCTCAATCAGGGTACAAGGTAATTTTTACCCTGTCAGGGTAAGGGCGGGTTAGGGTTGAAGCCTCGGGTAGAGCCCGGCCCGACCCTACCCGACCCTGACTTTTTTTATTAACAATTTAACATTATCTTTTATGCTACTATTTTGAATTCTCATGGAATGTTTTTAATTTTTATATTACTCTATATTTCTATTATGTTGTGCTATTTTGATTCTCTCTATTAAGTTATCATTAATCTTGTTAGTGTATTATTCTTTTTGATAATCATTCATGTCTTATACTTGTAAATATTTGGCATTTATATGTTAAAATGTTGAGTTCACGGTAAATCAGGGTAAACCCTACCTTGATTTGGGGTCAATCAGGGTAAACCTGACCTGGCCCGGCCCGATCAGGGTAAATCAGGATAGGGTAGGATTTGGTAATACCCTGCCAGAGTAGGGTAAAGGTTGAGGTTATGTAATACCCTGACAGGGTAGGATAGGGTTTGGGTTAGCATGAAATTTTTTTGGGTAGGGTAGGGTTTACAAATACCCGGCCCAACCCGACCCAGTTTCACCCCTATCCAAAATCGTTTCCGTCCATATCCAATGGAGTCCTTTGGAAAATACACTGATTTGATAAAATTTTTAGAGAAAATTTCACCCACCCCATGAGTTTTACCTTTAATTCACGTAACTCCAAACCTTTCCCATAATTTCACCCACCCTAAACAGTATTCAAATCACCCACCCCATGAGTTTTACCTTTAATTCACGTAACTGCAAACCTTTCCCATAATTTCACCCACCCTAAACAGTATTCAAATCCTCTCCTGCGATCCTGCCGCTTGTCAAGGGCCGGATGTCAGTCGGCCCACCTCCCAATGTATTGACAGGCGGCCAGACTGAACCCAAGTCCTTGGATCGGTGGCAGGAACCTCCTGCCACAGGAGACGATTTGGATCCATATTTTTCATGGGATCCCATCACTATCAATGTGGTATGAGACCTATTTCTAGAGTGTGGAACCCACTAAATATGGACGATAATGAGATCCAACGAGGATACAAGTATAGTGACGTGGTGAAGTATTCTGGATGGAATTTCTTAGAGGATACATATACATGGAGATGAACTACTCCCCATTGTTATACCAAAATAACAAAAACTAGTCTCCATTATCTAGATAAGATTAATGTGTGGGATAAGATTAAGATAACAACTCAATCTTTTGGCCGATTCACTGTTAAATCTGCTGAGGAGATTGTTAGCTAGAGAGAAGTCATGACAGGTTTGTTGGGGAGCAGTTTGGCTTCCATTACGAAGGAACAACTCAAAATCTCGATTGATGAAAACCAATACCTCGAAGGGCTCATGAATTCAATTTTCCTTGAACCTACTGATTCATAAAAATAAAAAATAAAAAAAAAACCTCATTAAAAGGGATGATGGATTCCTCCATTCTGTATATATGTTGAACAGGTTTGAAAATTAGAGATCACTTACTTTTTGAATGCTAATTTATTTCTGCATTTTTCCCCAAAAAAAAAAAATTATTTCTGCATTTTGCTTAAATTTAAGGGCAACAATAAATGGATTATGGACCGAATTCAATACTGAGTACAGACTTTAGACTCTACTGAGTCAAATGAGTCAAATCTCTAACGTTTTCACAGATTACTGATATGAACGTGAGTCCAACCCAAGTCATTTGCAAGTTTGCAACTCAATTAAAATGCTTAATATGCACCAGTTTTGTTTCTTCTGATTTAATGAAATTTTGATATATATATATATATATATCTTACATGGGAAGATGATTTGGAAGTTAGGGGGCATATTGGAATTTTATATATTAGCAAGAAAAATAGAAATACAAGAAGAATCGATAACCAGTCACTTGAAAGGATGCGAGAGAAAAAGGAGAGAGAAAAAAGTCCAGATTTTTTTTTTTGATAAAAAAAAAGTCTAGATTTCAAGAAAGAGAAAGATAGAGACACATTTTTTTTTTTTTTTGAATTGTGTCATTTTACATCTGTATTAGAAACATGATGAGACATTAACAGCTCTTGAGAATGAGAAAACAAAATAACGATAAATACACTTTTCAAATTATTTTCAAAATCTTTTTACAATTGATTTAGAGATAATCAGAGCATTTTCACCAGGTAGTTTTTGCTAGTGGTGCCATCTCCCCATTGGTTATATGGACGGCCTGTCCCTGGCGGCTACTTTTCGTTAGGCTATAGATTACAGAAAATATTACATTTTTTATATACACTTATAGAGATGTCATTCTGACAAAAAAAAGATAAAAGAGTGAAAAATAACCAACTCCTTAGGCAATCCTAACAACTGGAGGAAATATAGTTTTCCTCCAACTTTCAGATTAATTTTGATCTCTATTTGTGGAATATCACTTGGGAAGGTTTGTGACCATTGGAAGAGTATGTATAAAAGGCTAGCCATGGCATGATGAGTAAATTCTAACAAAATTTTCAAATTCATTTCTTCCATTCTCTCTTTGCTTCTTAAGCGGTTGGTGAATATAAGATTTTCACAATTATTTTTTTACGAATTGTTTTTACAGGCTATATTTGGTTGCAAGGAAAATTGAAGGGAAAAGAAAGAAATGGAAGGAAATTTTTTTTTATCTTAAAAAGAAAATTTTTGTAATAATTACAACACATGCTATTACATTGCAATCTAACTAATTCCAAATCATTACATATTTTGTTATTAACTTATACATCACTTTGCATTCAAATCCCTTGTATTTAAAAAGTAAAATAAATTTTACATCTTATTAGTATCATTACTAATTATGTTAAGAAAATTAGGTAGTTTGTATACTCATTTTGTTTTACAAGTATAGAAGTTTTCTTTTTAAGTTAAAAAAAAATTCCCTTTCCCTTCCTTTCAATTCCCCTTGCAACCAAACACAGCGACAAGGAAAAAGTTATCTAAATGGTGAAGTGCCGAATTGAGAGCTACATTCTCTCTTCCGCTACTCCTTATTGAATGATAAACTGTTGTTGGTGCCCATTGGCGGGCACGGCCAACAATGCCACTCAGAAAATCCTCTCCCATTTTTTTTTCCCTAATTAAGATATAAGATGCATTTTGCATATACTTTGAAAAATCCGGCTGCCACAATTAGATCCAAGTGTTGGAAGTCGGATTGACTTTGGGCTAAAGCTTGACCTACATTGGGCTGGGCCTATGCAGGGGTGAAGCCATAATGGGAGAATCCATCAAGATGATTTGCTTATTAAGGAATTAATAGCTCCCCTTGTCCATTCCTGATCGTTATCTGTGACAGGTACACTCTATTCCTAGGCTGAACTTGGGGATTCATAGATGAAAATGGTTCTTTTGAAGGTGAATATGTTGCATATATGGTTGCTGCAAGCTCCACAATAGTGGGTCCACACTCGGGACATCTACGGTCGCGACGTATGTTGAATCATCAGCTGGCATCAGAGAAGGGGGTCGGACTGGATTAACGGTTGTGATTGTCGGAATCTTCTTCATCGCTTCATTCCTCCTTGTCAATGCTCAAAAAGCTCCAACGCCATACTTTCTACTGATGGGGGTAGCCATGGTTTTAGGCATTGCGATGCCAATATCCTATTAATCTATATCGATCAATTTCGATCCTATATTGATTTTTAGAGTGATCGATACCTTTTTCGATACTAAACTAAAACCATGGTGGTAACTCTGGGATGGAGATTTAAAATGACCAATACCTATTTTGATACCAACTAAAACCATGGAGGTAACTGTGGGATGGATAGATATCACATAAGGAAGACAGGCGAGGTGAGGGAAATAGAACTTGTTAATAATAAGGACTTGTTAAGAAATGAGATGTAAGCAGTGATCAGGTCATCTAACTACAAGACAAAGATCTTTTCTGCAACACAAATCAAACCCTAATAATGTTTCAATGTGCTTTGTAGAGATCATCTTAAAAGCTATTTTACATTCTCTACTATTAGCTGTATGTTGTTGTATATGCTCTTATATATAAACAAATTTTGCATAACCCCATTCCCAGATTTTTTTTTTTTTTTTTTTTTTTTTGGGGGGGGGGTTAGAGGTGGGTCATACGAATGGAAGATCGAAGCTCAGATACTACATAAAGTTTTCATTTGAAAGTTCAAACTAATAGGTGGATGGATTCGTTACTAGGGCTGTAAACAGATAACCGAAAATCCAGATTGTTTAGGGATATTTGTGAGAAAGAGGGGAGAGATTCAACCCTAGCATAATGAAGATTATGATAGAATCAGAGAGGGAATCTCAGCCAATAGTCCCATAGAAGACCTCTAACCTACTGGTTCCGGGGTAGAGAGGAACCATGAGAGCTGCAGCCAAGGTAGCCTTTCAGCATTAATGACGGTTTGCGATCGAGATGCTCTATTAGTACCTTTGATGAAGCAATCAATTGCAGTCGTCGCTCAAAAAGCTTTCAAGGCCTGGGATTTTTATTGTCTCTTCGGTGACCATAAATGAAGGGAGGTCATCGGCCTTGCCTTCTTCTCAAAAAGGGAATCCGATGCCTAGAATTGTATTTGTTCCTTTAATCGAATTCGAATTGGATATTAGTAGATATTTGATTAGGTAATTGAATTTGAATTTGAATTCGAATTCATCTTTTGCATGCCCGACAGATGGCTGCTCAAATTCGGATAATTAATATGATAATCAGATTCAAATGCAAATAGTGGTGTATCCGTTCGAATTTGATCCATTTACATTCCTGTGACTCACACTGTATCAGGGGAAAAAGAGTAGAAATTCTAAAAAAAACCAAAAACATTATTAGAGAATGTAATGACGAAGCCAATGATTAGTTTCTGGGTCTTTATCTCTCCTTTAAAAAAATTATTTTCTTACCTTTCGAATATAACAGAACTATTGGGGGAAAGGGAGTAAAAAAGAACCTATAATAGAAAAACAACAACAAATATGGGATGGTGGCAACTTCATTTTGGAGTGTTGGAAATAATCATCCAAAATATACACATGAAAGGAAATAGGCTGTCAATGATAACAAACTATAGTCGATGTCACCAATTATATACACCTTGGAAGCATCAAATGCCTACAATAATGGATTAGAAACTTAAGGAATCGGTGGGTTTGAATCATACCATCAGTCAGTTTTTTTAAGACCTTAATTCCCTCTTGTTGGTGCTGCCGGGTTGGCATGAACTGGTCTCTCAAAATAAAAGAGCCCCATGAGCCCGTTAGCCCATGTTGCACTCATTGACTAATCCCATCGGAGCACCGTCAGGTTGTGCTCAATCTGAAACAATCAAAGCCAAGAAAATTAGAAAAACTTGAGTGTGGGATTGAAAAACTTATTCACCCTATTAAAAAAAAATGGGCTACACCTCCCCATTTAAATATAGGAGAAGAAATGGGAAAAAGATCCTCTCTAGTGATGAACCTATGTAGTGAGGATCTCATCCATTCAAAGTGGATCTGCATGTATCCTGATCCATTCAAAATACATCAAGACGCAGATCCACTTTGAGTGGATGAAATCCTCACTACAACTCATTACAGGGGTGGCCTCACTACAGAGGATCCCAATCCAAAGAAATGACACCTCCAAAAGGTTGCTCCAAAAGCCAAGTCCCCAAAAACTATATCTATTCCATACAAAGACATGTTTATTGATCATTCAAATATGTCACCAATAGTCATATATATTGGCTCACTTGTCATTTAGGTATCTAATAAGAAAACCTTTTCAACACATACAAAAACTATTTAAATAATATTTTAAATTTTTTATTTAAAAAAAATTCTAACATTAAATAACCTTTTATTTTAATGTAAATTACGTGATCATTCAGCCAAACGTCTCATAGAAAAACCTTGAGCTGACTAAGCATCCACAAAGAATAATAGTACAAAAATAACCATTTAAAAGAAAAGATAATAATTAGTGAGAAAACACATAGATCGAGAAGCTAATAACATGCTTTTAATTATACAAATATATGTGATTCATAGAATGCATGATTGTAAGCACCCACCTTATTTAGGAGAACCCACTAAGAGAGCAGGGTGGCCAAGTTGCTAGCAGAGCTTTAATGGTGATACTCATCCTATAAACTATTCATGGTGCCCTCAAATGTCCGACACTTCAAATCATAATCAGATCATAACAAGATGATCCCCACAAATCCACCAAGGTTAAGGCGCGCCTGAAGACAATAGATAAGAATAGATAAGCCTAATTTGTACTTATAAAATATGTAATCCTAGTGGTTATGTGAAAATCCATTATATATAGAAACAAATCTCTAAGTTGCAGTTTTACGAACCCAAAAAAAAAACAAACAAACTCTAAGTTGAATAAAACAATGATGCCATAATAGTGCTCTTAATTGTAGGAGTGTCAATCCATTATGTCTTTTAAACTCTAGTCCAACCTAAGATCCCTTAAACTCAGCCTTGGATTGACCTAACCCAACACGGGATCCGCATCCTCTCCTCCCAGTGGTCTGGGAGGATAGTGGTAACCTATCCCGGATGGTTGCCACGTGGCTCTCGGTGAATCCGAGACTTACGTCTGAGCCGACACCCAGCCGACAAGCCAAGCCGACAGAGGGTGTCGGCTCAGACGTGGGTCTCGGATTCACCGAGAGCCACGTGGCAACCATCCGAGATAGGTTGCCATTATCCTCCCAGAACCACTCGGAGGAGACGATGTAAATCCACCCAACACGAGATCGGGCTGGGATATGGGTTGGCCCTAATTAACCCTAACAAATACTTATAAAACCCTAAATCTTAGAAAGAGGAGAAAAATAAATAAGAAATAAAAGACAAGATTTTATTATATATGTAAAGGGAATGACACTTGTATAGGTGTCTTTAGAACACGACACCTTTTAAAGGAGGAACGCTGTTTGGTAGAGCTCTCTGCGCCCTCTCACAATGGGTGTGAAATGACTAGGGTGGTGTTGCGGATAGAATTCATAGGCCCAGGTCTTCCGCTGGGTCCGACTTGCAGATGAAACAAACAAGGCATAGGTGGGGTCGGGCTTGAAGCCTTGTGACATCTCCGATGCTGAAGTCAGAGCTCTATAAGCCACATATGATCAGGGTGAAGCCTGACCTTAGATATTTAAGCGGGGTGGGAAAATTTAGTAGATACCAATCCGAGGATGAGGGTAATGCTGTCAGTGCAAGTGGGGGGGGACAAAGAGCATGATAGTAGCGTGATTTGATTTTCTGGCGGTTGGGGGTATTTATAACTGTAGTTATAGCTGATGTCAGGGGGCAAAATGTCGTATTTGCCCCTATGAATCTTGATAATGCCCCGCTTTTATCCTTTTTCTTCACTATTTTGCCCATGTCGATTGGTCTTCTCTCCATGGTCTATGTGTCAGCTAGCCATTGGTAGGTTCACCTTTTGACTATTCTTCGGTGCCTTTACACGTGTCATGCGCTTATTTGGCAACTCAGGCTGGTCAACTCGGGAAAACTTTTTCTAGCCCATCAACCTCGGACAGGCCAAGGCAAATGGATTTCAGGGCTAGCTAGTGTCAACTTTTCAAGCTTCAAAAAAGGCCTACCAAAAGGGCCTGAGAAGACCAACTAGGACAATCAGAAGGCCGACTGTAAATGACTGATAAGAAATGCTCAGACTTCACTATGGCCTGGCGTGCTAGAACAAAAATGAAGACCGACAGAAAAAATGGCCGACCAAGAGAAGCCGAGTAGGTCAACTCGGTCTCTCGAAAGGCTGATCACGAGCGACCGACAAGAAATAAAGAACTTTTGGCCCACCGTACAAAAAAAAAAATCATCATACGGATGACCACAATCATCCATTGATAAGGCCTTTTTAATCCATCCCCCTCGGACTGGTCGAGGCAAATGGTCTTCAGGGCTAATGTCAACTTTTCAAGCTACAAGAAAAGCCGACCAATAGGGACCGAGAAGGTTAACTCAGACATTCATAAGGCCGACTACAACAACCTGACGAGAAATTCTGGAACTGATTTTTGGCCGATCGAGACTGTACAAAAGGGAAGACAGACAAGAAAAAGACCGACCAAAGGAGGCTGAGTAGGTCTACTCGGACATTCATAAGGTTGACCACAATTGTCCAACAAGAAATGCTCGGACTGACTTACGACCGACCGTGGTCATGCAAAAACAAGGACCGACAGGAAAATGGGTGACCGAAAGAGGCCGAATTGTTCAACTCAGACACCCAGAAGGCTGACCACAAAGCATTTGACAGGACTAGCTCGAACAAATTCATGGTCGACCACGACTGCCCAACATGATTTCGAAAGCCGCATAGAAGACGGTTGACCAGAAGTCGCCGACCAGGCCAACTCGGGAAAAATTGCACTAGCCCATCCCCCTCAAGAAGTCTGAGGCAAATGGACTTCAAGGCTAGTGATAGGAGGGTATGGAACACCCTCTTCCAGAAATTTTTTCTCTTTTTACTTACTCAATTGGCTTTTACAGATCCAAAAGAGCAATGAAGCAACTGTTAGGAGTAAAATAAACATCACCAAATAAGCGCATGACATGTGTAAAGGCACTGAAGAATAGTCAAAAGGTGAACCTACCAATGGCTAACTGACACATAGACTATGGAGAGAAGACCAGTCAACAAGGGCAGAACAGTAAAGAAAAAGGATAAAAACGGGACATTATTAAGATTCATAGGGGTATATACGATATTTCACCCCCTAACGTCAGCCATAACTACAACTATAAATACCCCCAACCGCCAAATGTCAAATCATGCTACTATTATACTCTTTATCCCCCCCCACTTGCATTGACAACATTAACTTTATCCTCGGATTGGAATCTACTAAATTTTTCCACCCGGCTTAAATATCTAAGGTCAGGCTTCACCCTGATCATCTATGGCCTATAGAGTTCTGACTTAAGAATCGGAGAGGTCAGGGGGCATCAAGCCCGACCCCACCTGTGCCTTGTTTGTTTCATCTGCAGGTCTGACCCAACGGAAGACCCGGGCGTGTGAATTCTATCCACAATAGGTGGCATGATCATTTCATGCATCCCATGTGAGAGGGTTCAAAGGAGTGCTTCTGGATAATGCTCTATTCCGGAATTACCTCTAGTTTTATTCCCAAAAGCTTTTTTAAGTTAAAGGTAAAATAAGTTTTTCACAAATTTTAATTTACCATCAAGTGTTGTCTTTATCTTGTAAGTTTTTCAAATAAGCATTGTGAAATGACAAAAATTATTTTTACTTAAAAAAAATTCAAATTATTTGACATTTATAAAAATAACAAACCCTTGATACAATTAATAATATTTCCCTATATATATATATATATATATATATATATATATATATATATATATATGACCAAACTAGACAAACCAGGCTCAGACCGAGATTTATGCCTAACCCACTCAACTCGATCTGACTCAAACTCGATCCTAAAAATCTCAACCCAAACCCAATTTGCAGCTAAAGACCTAGATCCCACTCAACTCGGTCTGACCCAAACTCGATCCTAAAAATCTCAACCCAAACCCAATTTGCGGTTAAAAACCGAGATCCAAATCCTCTCATGTTTTGGACCCAAAAACCCAACCCAAAATCAACTGACACCACCAGCTCTTAGGTGATTATTCTGAAACAACCCACTTTCTTGGGTGGGGGCTCATCACTTTCTCATTAGAACCTTCATATAATTCTAGCTTTTTTCGCCTTTGTCGACTTGCGTGTGCTGTCATCACTTCCTCATTTTAACGAGCCTACCAAACCCATGTCTGTCCACATGCCAACATTCCTTACTATTATAACAATTAAAATATTATTTATAAAACATTCCATGTGCTAAACTCCTTAATCTACTGTATTGCTTCTAACAAGTTTATAGTCCCTTATACCCAAAAAAAAAAAAAAAAAAAATGTTCAACCTCATACATACATAGATATAGAAAGAATGAAGGAACGTAGGTACAAGATATATTTTTGTCTTGATTATTCGACACCACTATGTTAGGTAACATCTTCTCTTTATTTTTATTTCTTTTTATGTTTAACGTCTTCTTTTTATTGTTTCATGCTTTATGCGTTCGTTTTTTTAAATTTAATCTAAAAATAAAAGAGTTTTTACATAATTTTGTAGAGGTAACATATTACTATATCATTGTCAATTATTGTTATTGTATATATAGTATGCTTTTTTTTTAATAAATATATAAAATGAAAAAAATTTACCCTAGATAAAAAAACAAATGCATACTTGTACTAAGAGCAAAAAAGGTAGGTGTTAATAAAAAAAAAAACTCTTTAATTACCTAATCAATTAATTAGTGGAAGTCAATTAATCCGGTAGAATCAATTTGGCTTGATTAATCACATGGTTGAGACAGATAACCCTAATCTTATTGTGAAAAGGGGATTAAGGTTATGAAAGTATTCTATAAATACTGAGTTAGAATTCCTTAGCCATAATTAATGAAATCTATCTCCATCTTGGAACGTAGGAAAATCAATCTCTTTACAAACAGGTATGTCTTTATGTTCATCATTTATTCTAAATCCAATGTGTTCTAGATATCCTATAGGTTATCAAATTTAATATACAAAATATGTTGACTTATCACTATCTGCCTCTGGTACACTATCATTGTCTGTTGTCTCTACCAAGGTCTAGTGTTGGTATCCTTCATCAATTGGAACTATCACACTCAATACTGATGCCTCCTTTATCCACAAGGAGTCTCGCCTAGGATTTGGAATATTTACTCGAAGACTCTCTAGGAAGACAATTGTTTGCGCACGGCTTCCTCACCCATGATTTGTGTTTCAGCCATTCAAAGTGAATGCTTGGTGATGTGTGTGGGTTTACTTCAGACCATTGGGGATTGTGTCGATCATCTGATTGTGGAATTTGATTGCCAACTACTGATCCAGTCTCTTTACAATATTATTGGCGATCTATATTTGACGGGAGATTAACAGCATAATTCACTCTTGCTTTGCAAATTTTATCTAAGTCATGCCTTCAAATTTGACTCTTCTACACCCCCTGACTATATGACATGTGTATTTCTTAAAAATAAAAAATAAAAAAATCACTGGTTTGGATATTCCCATGAGACAAGGAAGAGCCACGTCCTGCGTCACTGCATAATGAACCTTTTAGATCTTTTAATCAGGAAATGATGACATAGTGAACATATGTCATGAGTGACGTATGTGGTTGGTGTGCTTGTGCAGTATCAAGTGACACTTTGCACCTCAAAGAAAGAAAACAAAAGCAGATAAAATTAGAATATATAGCTTCATATGTTCAGATTAATGGCCAATGGGCACTATATAAACCCCACAAACCACTGCCACACCATTATCACATCTCAGAACCAATCAAGGTGTCGTAAGATATCCGGGTTTTGCTCTCTGTGCTATCCTTTATCTTGATTTTATGGAACATAAGGCTTTTCTGCTTCGACTTCTCATACTTTTTCTGGGCTTCTCCTATGTTCTTTCCTCCAGGCTTCTTCTTCAAACTGGTAAGATGTTCACATTTACTAGCTCCTCTTATGGTGCAGCTCCTCCCAGCTTGAGATCCGCAGCATAACACCAGCAAAGTTCCTTCTGTTCTATTGTTATTCATTCAAAATTATTACTTTCTACCTTCATATACTGAATAACAAGAATAACATCTGTTTCACAGCTTACCTCAAGTCAAGTAACGAAGACCCATCAGTCCAAGAACATGTGGAGCAGGTACTACTGTGTGCTAGTGAGTGTTGCTTTGCTGCATATATATGGTAATTGACCTTGTTTAAATGATGCAGGGTTTAATTGAAGGGAGAAACAATGGAGAAAGGTTAAAGTTGGAAGAAGAAACTATAAGAGTCACAATGGATATTCATACCAATGACTATGCAGAAACTGGAGCAAACTGCCACCATTGCCCTAAAACTCCTAAAAGAGGTTGAAGGCAAAGGGAGCTCGTAGATCAACTCACAAACCTATTACTAAAACGTATCAGCATGCTTTGATGCGGTAGAACAGCAAGCAAAGCTAAATTTTTAAGGGTTTTCCAATAGACAACAGTGGTTCCAATAGACAACAGTGGTCTACGATGATCAGCTTGACTACAGGGAGATGAACCAGGGTCTCTCCTGTTCGCTTTCGTGGTTTAAATAGCGATTAGTAATCTTAATAGAATGTAGGTTTTGTATTTTCCTCTGAGTTGGATGATTATTTCACATTCTTAATGAATTTTACACTGAAAATTAAGGAGGATATGAACCTTGATTCTGTATGCTCAACTGGGAAAAGGTTGGACTGGGTTAATACGATTCAGCTTGTTAACATTTTCCGTAGTGCTGAGATTTATTTCTTAAATCTTATGAACATAAAACAGGTGGAGACAGTATCTCCCACAACCATCTCTCTCTAAGAATATTGTGTGTTTCCACTCAAAGTTGGAAATCTCTCAATGGATGGTTTACAATCTTAAGTACTCTCAAAGAGAAAAATACAAGAGATATGCCAATGAAGTGCTAAAAGTATAAGAAGCTCTCCCGTTATCATCTTTAAAAAATTCGAATTAGTAGGTGGAGGGACTCTCAGGTATATAAAGAGGGGATAGATTATTTGGTAGTCGATGTAGGATTAAACTCCCAACATTAATTACAGTTAGATTTTGATCGATGAGGTAATTTTTTATTTATTTATTTTCCGTATCCCAGCTGATGACCAGGAAAGCTTCTTCCGCTTGCCTTCATGACTAATAATTGAACACCTCATCATGTTGGTCACTAAACATATCAACATACCAATGTGGTCCAATTTTGGTGAAATTCAAACCCAATATTGTAGGACAACTTAGGAAACCTAAATGATTACAACTTGAAAACTGTCCCTAATTCTTGCATCAATGTAGAAACAAACCTTGTTACAAAGTGTAAGGTTTTTTCACCATTAGAATTATGTTACCCTTAAAATGAAATATCAACTTGTCACCCCCATATATTGAGGAGGTTTTCATGATGGACCGATGAATGATGAATGTGCATTAAAGGAAATTGGTTGCAACATAAAAACAAACCCTTTATGGAATAGTTATCTCGTTAGTCATTGCCACTATGACTAGCTAGGTAAAATAATTTAGGAGAAAATGGTTGGTGTAAGACGCTTAGGGAGAGAGAGATCTACGCACCATTAGAAACGTTGGAGTTTCTTAATAGTTGGGCGACATTAAAGGTTTTTCTTAGGGGTGCGGGATGGAAAGAGAAGATTGAAAGAATTTAAGTTTCTTACAATGAAAGAGAGATTAAACAATATAGAGATTTTAGGGTGGAGGGAAATTTTGTTTGTCAGGATGGAAAGGAAATATTAAGGGAATTTATGTGTTTGGTATGCATTATTGGAATGTATTATCAGAAATACATTTTTAAAATAGGATGAGGATGGGCTAAAGAGAGTCATTTTTGATTATGAGCTCTCAATGCAGAACGCGCAAAAGAGCACATTATAGAATGGATCGTGTTCTCTTAACGTATTCTATGATCTAAGAAAGAGAATGCATACTAAAGTCCAAACACTATTTTTATCATCTCAGAATGGGTTATTGATCTAGAATACATTCCAAGAACCATACCAAATGCAAATATATTAATAAAACATCCAACTACTAAACGTTAGGAAAAAAAGATTTGAGAATGGATAGATTTGATCAGAATGGGGATGTTTGGAGTTTGGACGTGGGTAGACTAGAGAGAGAATAAACAAAGAGGTAGGGGGCGTGGGATAAAAAGAGAAGAATGGGGGAATTTAGGTTTTCCACAACATCCAACTACTAAACATTATGGAAAAATAGATTTGAGAATGAAAAGATTTTAGGTGCGGATATTTCTTCTTGGTGAGAGAGAAAGAGGAGAATAGTTTACTCCATGTACTTGTATCTTTCTTTGAATTTCATCACCGTCTATATTCAATGGATTCTACATTCTAGAAGTGGGTCCCATACCACATCGATGGTGATGGAATCCCAATGAGAGTATATGTACTTGGAGGTGATCCGAACTCAAGAAAGAGTACAAAGAAGGGAAGATTGGGGGAATTTAATTTTCCTAAATCAACCAACAATACTAAACACTAGGGAAATAAAAATTAACAATGGAATGATTTTAGGGTTGGAGAATTGTTTTGGGTAGGGAGGGGAGGGGGAGTATGGATGGGAAAAGATTGGGGGAATTAATAAGTTTCCTAAAACCTGGATTGACAATGGATAGGTTTTCAGGATGGGGATTTATGAAGAAAGAAACCATACAATTCAGGGGATGGAAAGAGAAAATTGAGGGAATTTAAAAGATTCTTATCTCGCAATATATATTGTACCATAGGAGTGTGTCTTGACCACCCCGCCTTCCTTAATTGAATATTTAGAGAGAGAAGATTGGGAAAATTTAAGTACTTTTCTTTTTTTTTTTTTTTTTTTTTTTTTGGTAAACAAAATTTCTATTGATTGGGGGAAAAGGCCAAGGAATCGATGTTACATAGATCGACTATCCAAGGAGTGGAATTGAGCCAAATGACCTTCCCCTCATAGTCTAAGGCCCTCCTTGCTAGGGAATGGGCAACTTCATTTGCCTCCCTAGGGATGTATTGAAAAATGATTGACTCTCCACAATCAGCCCATCGATGGATATCATCAATGATAGGCCTTACAAAGGCATCCATAGAGGATGAAGCTCCAACCAAAACATTAACAAGAGCTTGACAATCAGATTCAATAACAAGATTTAAGAAACCTGCTTAAATAACTTCCTGAATCCCTGCACGTAGAGCCAAGGCTTCCCCCATTAAAACTATTGAGAAATGCAATTGCCAAGAAAATGCCATAATGGGGAATCTCTTATAAGAACGTAGGATCAGTCCAATGCCACTGCAGTCACCCCTATCAGTAAGAGCTGCATCCACATTCAGCTTATAGACCCCTTCAGATGGAGGTGTCCAATGTAATACACTTACTAAAATTCTTGGACCATCCAAATTAGAAAATGTCGAAGACATCCTTAAAGCATTAGCAGTTTGTAAATCCTTTAGAAATTGCCCAATTTTACCAATATTGTATCCAGAGTGGATACATTTTTCTTAAAATATAGCTAAGCTCATTGAGAGCTTTCCAGATCATCCAACATAGAAAACCCACCTTACCAAAAACAGTCTTATTTCCATTCGGTTAAGATTTAGAGAAGAAAGCAACTGTAACAACCATTAAGGAAGGTTAACATCGTCATCTTCTGGAATCTTGATAGATAAAGAAGAACCCCACCACACTACTCTTGCAAACGGACAGGTCAAGAGTATATGACTTATAGTTTCAGTCTTCTTTCCACACCTTTGACATAAAAGATCCACGTGAACTTTGCGTCGATAGAGTCCCTCACTGGATGCAACTCCATTTGCATAGCAACGCCATAAGAATTCCCCAATTTTTGGGGGTACATTACAATGCCATATCATCTTCCATAGTGAACAGGGCACAAGTTGCCAGTCTTTCTGTTTAGAGGCGGAAGGGAGCAAAGAAGATTCCTTCTCTTTAAGATTAGAAAGAAAATGGTAAGCCGACTTTACTATAAAGTTACCATCCTTTGAAGCTGTCCAAACAAGCTGATCAGGTTGTGGAAAATGCCGAATAGGGATTTTCTGAATAGCTTTGATTTCCTCCTGCTGGAACAACTGTTGTAGAAGATCTTCCTTCCATTCAAGTAGCCTATGATCAATAAGGTCAGAAACTAAATGAATAGAGCAATTAGGAGGTCGAATTGAAGAGACCTTATTGTCCTTATAATGAGGGATCCACCGATCATTCGATGTTAATCTGATCCATTGTCCCCACTCTCCACATAAAACCCTTCAACATCAAATCTCTTCCCTCAATAACACTCCGCCACACCGAAGAAGGGTTGTGACACAGCTAAGCACGGAAGAACTCTGATTTGGGGTAATAAATAGCTTTAGCAGTTTAACCCATTGTGCATTGGGGTTCTTCCAAACCCTCCAAGCCAATTTAATCAGCAAGACTTTATTTTGTAAGGAAGGATCACACAAATTCAGCCCTCCTCTTTCCTTAGATTGGCAAAGTCGATCCCAAGAAATCCAATGAATCCCATGGTACTTCTTGGCTTCACTCTAGTAGAATTCCCCTGCTGCCTTTCTAATTGCATAGTAAAAGAAATTGGCAATTTGAAATGAAAGGCCACAAAGTTAGACATTGGTAAGGCCATAGACTTTAGAAGGACCTCTTTACCAGCTTTTGATAATAATTTAGCCTTCGACTCTACATTCGACTGACAGTTCTATCCACTTGGGTTGAAAAAAGAGTTTTTTTTGGAATTTCCAAACTCTGTAAGCTGACCAAGATATTTAGAAGGACCACTCCCATATGGAATCTTTAGAATCTTGGAGAACCACCTTTTAAATTTCATTGGGGTACTGGGACTAAAAGTTAAACAGGAATTTTTCAAATTAATTCTTTGACCGGAAGCCAAACAATATAAATCCAAGCACATAACCTCCTCCATATTAACTCAAAAAAAAAGCAAGCAATCATCAGCAAAAAGTAAATGAGTCATTTGAGGGGTTCTATGCTTAATGCTTAATCCCTTGAAAGCTCAAGTCATTTGTTTCATATTAAGAACAAAGGAGAATGCATGAACATACAAAATAAAAATTGCAAGGGATAATGGATCCCCCTGCCTAATTCCCCTGGATGATACAAAAGAGCCTAGCTCAACCCCATTAATAATTAATGTGTACGAGACCAAAGTCACACAAGACATAACCAGGTGGACCCAATCATTAGAAAACCCCAGCCTATTTAGAACATGCTCAATAAAACCCCATTCCTTTCTATCATATGTTTTTTGCATGTCTTATTTCAAAGCTAGTGAACCAGTTTTACTCTCTTCTGTCTTTTAATATAGTTAAAAGTCTCATGGGCCATAATAATGTTGTCAGAAATCCATCAATCTTGAATGAAGGCGGATTGATTACAAGAGATAATTTCTCCCAAAAATAGGTTTTAGCCTAGTAGCTAGCAGCTTCGAAATAATTTTCACACAAATATTGCACAAACATATCGGCCTAAAATGCTCCATGGATTCTGAATGCACCACTTTAGGAATCAAACATAAGTAAGTTCTATTTAAAGCGTGGGGCAAAGAACCATGTTGGAAGAAATCAATCACAAACCTGCAAATATCATTGCTGGTTGTGGTTCCAAAAGCTTTGGTATAAAGCTGGTGGTAGTCCATCAGGTCCAGGAGACTTAAAAAGAGCCATATTATAGACAGCTCTACGAATCTCCTCCACCGTAGGAACAGCTAACAGGTCTTCATTCATTGCTGAGGAGACCATTGGATAGACTGATTCCATCACCTTCGATAAAGCTAAGCTACCATATCCTTCAGTGGTAAATGCCTGATTGAAATACTGATGAAATGTAGAATAGATTTCCTGTTTTGAAGTTGACCACTGACTTGAAGGTAATTTGAGTTGAAGCATCTTATTTTTATTTCGTATGGTTATAGTTGTAGCATGGAAAAAGGTTGTGTTTGCCTCTTCAGCCTGCAACCAATCCACACGGGATTTTTACTTCCATAAGATCTCCTCTCTCAGAAGTTCCTCTTCCAGCTGTGCCGAAATTTCCTTCTCATGGCTAGTAGTAGTAGTGTCCGAAAAATGCGGCTGAATATCAGCTAGTTTCTTCTTTATTTTGTCAATATTATGCCTGATTTTACCAAAAAATTTCCTGTTCCAGATCCAAAACTGAGCTTTAGTGTCTGTAATTTTATTAAAGACAGTATCAGCAGGAGTACCCGAAGAAGAAGGAGTCCAACACGTCTCAACCATGTTAACACAATCCTCATGTGTCAGCCACATTGCCTCAAATCTAAACGGCCATTTACCCTGGAGTACAATCCAATTAGAATCCAGCAAGATAGGAGAATGATTGGAACCAACCCAACGTTTAACAAACACAATGCTATTAGGAAATTTCTCCCACCACATTGCAGAAACAAAAGCTCAATCCAATTGGACTTTTATAATTTCATGACCAGCACATTTGTTACTCCATGTGAACAATGGGCCCTTGGATGGAACTTCAGTCAAGGAGCAATCCTCAAAGCACTGTCTAAACCTTTTACAATCTCCTAGAGTAGTTCTATTACCCCTAATTTTTTCCTTCTAAGTAAGGTAGGAATTAAAATCTCTGATACATAACCAAAGCCCTTCTCTACCAGCACCAATCCCTTTAAGTTGGTTTTAGACTACCTCACGTTGAGATTTAATAGGGTCACCATAGATACAAGAAAGGAAAAGTTCACATCTAGGGTTAGCATACACAAGATAATCAATGATGCGATGAGTAGCAGTAAAAATCTCAATTTTAATAGAGTCCTTCGATAGCAAGCTAAGCCCCCTGAATAATGAATTGGATCCACAACAAATAAATGAGTAAAAACTGAGCTGCGAAATAGGTGCTCAATTTTTATATGAGCCATTTTCGTTTCCATGAGAAAAACAACATCAGGTTGGTCAGATCTTGATGTAAACTGACTTTGGCTTATCAAAAAATATTGGATTAGGATAGTGAATTTATACAGTTACAAGGGAACCAAAAGGGACGTGACGTACAGAAACGAATTTTGAAATTTTTTTAGGTTATAGGAACAAAAAAGAAATAATTGATGGAAGTGAAGGTAAAACAACTTACTTCTCTTGTAGGATGTAAATCAACTCAAATGGTAGCCTACGGCTCTTCTAGGTTGTAGGTGAAGAATAAAGTTCCAACTCTTTTAGGATAGAATGAAACTTCTTCAATGTTTCAAGGGTTTAGACTCAACTCTTCTAGGATGGAAGGAAACTTCTTCAAGGTTTCAAGGGCTTAGACTCAACTCTTCTAGGATGAGTCTGTAGCTTAATGTATTTGCAGATTTTCTAGAATGCAAATAGGATAGGAAAGCTCCAACTCTTCAAGGTTGAAGTGAAACTTTTCTAGGTTTCAAGATGAACTTTTCAAGGTTCAAAGAAGATGATAAACTTCAATCCAAATTTTATTCACCAAATCATCTTCTACTATTAAATGAGAATAAGCCACTATTTATAAGATTCACAAACCTTAAATAACTCAAAATAATCTCAACCATCCCTTATAATCCTAAGGTTAAGATTATACATAGAGAAAATAAAATATTTAAAAATTTCAATACATAAAAACTTATCCCAATGTGTTAATTATTGTTTCAAGGCATTGAAACTTGTCCCAATTTACAATGATGGAAGCTCCAAAGTTTTGATGTAAGTTTCAATATCATGATGCACAGTCCAATGTAGAGAAGATTTTAGAATCATTGCATAGAAAATGTCACCTCACTCTCTACTAGGGACTTGAAAGATCACCAAAAAGGGACTGATTTCAAGGGGGCTAGAGCCATATTCTTTAGTTCTTTTGTAGCTTGGTTCATACATTAGTCCTGGGCCAAATAGTCTTGGGCTCAAGTGGGCTTGGGCCTTAATGTAATGGCATAATTATTCAACTTGGATGCAATTGAGCTACATCATTCTCCCATTCTTTAAAAGAATTTGTCTTCGAATTCTTGTTCCACCCACCAAAAGTATCTCAACTCTGCCGGGATCAAATAAAAGATTAGGAAATTCATCAAGCATTAGATAACCAACTGTCATGCGCATGATGTGTGCAGAAGTCGCTCAATGTATTGACAAATTGGATAAGTGATAATGGTGGAACGATATAATCATTCAATTTTTGTGATTCCTTTATGTAGTAAAATGAATTTGTATCCATATTGAGTACCATGATCAGAAATCCTCTCTTCCTTTGCTCTGATACCAAATGATATAAGTCAACTTCGCCTTATAAAAAATGGATCAGGAGAGAAGATTTATATAAAATCAAGGAAACCAAAAGAGACTTGAAGTATAGAAACAAATTTTGGAATTTTTCTTAAGTTATAAGAATAAAAAAGAAATAATTGATGAAAGTGAATGTAAAACAATTTACTTCTCTTTTAGGATGTTAATCAACTCAAATGGTGGCCTACGACTCTTCTAGGTTATAGGTGAAGAATAACATTCCAACTCTTTTAAGATGGAATGACACTTCTTCAAGGTTTCAAGAGAGAACTCTTCAAAGTTCAAGATGAACTCTTCAAGATTCAAAGGAAAAGATAAACTTCAATCCAAATTTCATTTACCAAATCATCTTCTACTATTATATGATAATAAACCACTATTTATAAGCTTAACAAACATTAAATAATTCAAAATAATCTCAACCATCCCCTATAATCCTAAGACTGAGATTGTATATAGAAAAAAAAATAAAAGAGAAACATAAATGATTTAAAATTTTCAATACATAAAAACTTGTTTCATGGAGAAGACTCTAAAAGAAGATATTAATCAATCCATATGAAGAGTTAATTTGGTAGAGAAGGTCAAAGAAGCTTTAAGAAGAGTGTTCATATCAACATCCACTAAATCACATGAAAAGACTATTATGTGTTGAAAATTAGTTTTCACAACATGGACCATATGAGTTGGTCCAGACTTGATTGTGCTAGTTCCAAAATGAATTGTGGTGCTTGTAGACCATGCATTGAGCTTGGGCATTGCTTGATTATGGGTTGACTTTCTAAAAGCATGGGTTAGCCCACTTGAATACAAAATTGGTAAGGGCAATGACATGGGTGTGGACGTGGGTTGAATCATTCTCTTATTCTTTAAAAGAATTCATCATCGAATTCTTACTCTACTCAAAAGTATTTCAACTCCAACGGGATCAAATGGAAGATTAAAAAATTCATCAAGCATTAGTTAACTAAATGTGTCATGCCCATGATGTGTGTAGGTGTCACTCAATGCATTAACAAATTGAATAAGTGATAATGGTGGAATGATACAATCTTTCAACTTTTGTGATTCATGTATATAGTAAAATGGATTTGTTTCCATATTGAATGTTATGATCAGAAATCTTTTCCTCCTTTGCTCTGATACCAAATCATATAAATCGACTTCGGCTTATAAAAAAAATGGATCGGGAGAAATAATTTATACAAAATTAAGGAAACCAAATGGGACGTGAAGTGTAGAAATGAATTTTAGAATTATTTTTTAAAGTTGTAAGAGCAAAAGAAAATAAATAATGGAAGTGAAGGTGGAGTGACTTATTTCTCTTCTAGGATATAAATTAACTCCAAAAGTGGTCTATAACTCTTCTAGGAAGTAAGTGAAGAATAAAATTCTAACTCTTCTAGGATGGAATGAAACTTCTTCAAGGTTTTAAGGGATAAAAAAGCTCTAACTCTTTAAGGTTGAAGTGAAACTCTTCTAGGTTTCAAGATAAAATCTACAAAGTTCAAAGGAGAAGATAAACTTCAATCCAAATTTCATTCACAAAATCATCTCCCATTACTACATGAGAATAAGTCACTACTTATAGGCTTAACAAATATTAAATAATTCAAAATAATTTCAGCCATCCCCTATAATCCTAAGGTTGAGATTGTACATAGAGAAAATAAAAGAGAAACATAAATGATTTGAAAATTTCAATACATAGAAACTTGTCTCAATGTGTTGATTATTGTTCCAAGGCATTGAAATTTGCCCCAATGTGCATTGAAGCAAACTCCAAAGTTTTGATGTAAGTTCCAATATCTTAATGTAAAGTCCAATGTAAAGAAGACTCTAAAATCATTGAATAGAAAATGTCACTTCACTCTCTAATAGGGACTTAAAAGATTATCAAAAAGAGACTAATTTCAAGGGGGCCTAGGGCCAGATTCTTTAGTTCTTTTGTAGCTTGGTTCATACATTAGTCCTGGGCCAAATAGTCTTGGGCCAAATGGGCTTTGTGGGCTTGGGCTTTGATGTAATGACATAACTGTTGAACTTAGTTGCAATTGGGCTGCATCAAATCTAAGGAGATTAAACAACATTTGAATTGTCAATGGATTCCCCAAGCCTTAACAGTTCCAACTGAGCAGTCATGGGATCCAATGAAGAAGGTACCAAGAGCTATTGGATGAAGGAATGAAAACCCTAAAGCATCATTCTTGGTAAAAGATTGAAAACCCTAACATGCACCGATGAGCCTGTAACAGAGAAGGTCACGCACAATGGCGGAGAAGAAATGAAAACCCTAACTGGTGTTTTCCTTATTACAGATGTTATACAAGCAACGGTTCCACATGCCTGTGATTTGTAGTATGCCAGTGCTACGCTTGATGATATTTCTTCTTCAAGATTTAGAGGGGTAAGAAATGGAGTGAGGAACAAATCTGACCTTCAAAAAAAAATAAAAAAAATAGAGGAGGTGTATTGACCATTGCTATGGGATTGTGTAGCAAGCGAGAACTTTGAGAATTTCTTCGTTAATGGAATGAAAGTGGAAAACATCTTTTCTGCTTCAAAATTACCCTATCTTTCAGCTAGAACTTGATAAAATCAACCTGTCTGGCAATTAACAGTAGGGATATCTTTGCATTGGATGATGTTAGCATTCTCCCATGGCCATTCTTCTTTCCTTATCTGAACATCCAACAAAACCTCCGCAAAAACCCTAGCTCAAATCCTAACTCCAAAACCTTTTTCATATTCGAAATTGCAAGTTTTTGCTAACTAGATTTCAATCCCACTTCAACTCCACTTGCAACTTAATTATGAAGCTATTGCATTTGAGACTTCTTTTTGCTTCTTGTTTCCTCTCTGATATTCGGGAAAATTTGAGTTTGGTAAAACATCCAACTGAGATATACAAATGGAGATATATATATATATACATACATATATATATATATATATATATATATATATATATATATATATATATATATATATATATATATATATATATATATATATATATATATATATATATGGTACCTTAAATGGAGAAATATTAGAATGGAGAAATATTAGAGTGGGGGGTGTTTGGTGAGAAGGGAGATCTTAGGTATAAAGGATTACAGAGGAGGGATAAATTATATAAGGGTGTCAACGGGCCGGTCCGGTTCGGTTTTGGTCCGGGCTGAAATGGTATCGGGCTTTACAAGTCCAACCCAAAACATGTCCATTAAGGGTTCGGGCTGAAATGGGCTGCGCTGGACATAATAACTAAGGCGCCGGTCCAGTGTCAGGTTGTTATTGGGCTGATTTTGGGCGGGCTCGGTCCATGCTGATTTTGGATGTAATTATTTTTGCATGACAATAAATTGTTTGTAGCGGTTTTTGTTCATATTTAATACAATAGTAAGAGGTTGAGTTTTGATTGACCTTAAGGATATTTAAGCATGGATAATGAATTGCATATTTGCATTTATCTAGTTAGAATCGTAAAATCCTTCATCAGCTGGTTATTATTTGAACAACAAAAAGAATCTGTTCGGGCTAGCTTGGGCTTCATAATAGGCTTTATCGTTATTCGGGGTGGGATAAAAATCCTCTCCCGCGGCAGGAGGTTCCTGCCGCTGATCCAAGGGCTAGGGATCAGTCGGCCCGCTTGTCGGCCCGCCTACCAATACATGGGGAGGTGGGCCGGCTGAAATCCCGCCCTTGGTAGGCGGTAGGTCTGCGAGAGAGGATTTCTACACTTCGGGGTGGGTATTATCGGTTCGGGCTAGTTTGGGTTTCTTAACGGACCGGTCCTGTCTGGTTTTGGTCAAAGTTGAAACAGTGTCGGGCTTTATAGGCCCAGATCGAAACCTGTCCATTAAGGATCGGTCCGAACTGGGTTTGGGTTATATTGGCCCCGCCCGATCTGTGATACCGGGCCGGGCCCAGATTTGACACCATTAAATTATACCATGGAGGGTATTGGCATAAAAAAAAAAGGTACTTGCAAATAATAATAATAATAATAATTATTATATAAATGATTTACAAAAACCTAACTAATCCGATGTAAGTCAGCTTCGTGTGTTTAGATTACTATATAAACCCCATAAGTCACAGCTAAAGAAGAACCGATCAAGCGTGATCTAATGGAACATAAGGCTTTACTTCGATTTCTCATACTCTTTCTGGGTTTTTCCTATGTTCTTTCCTCCATATTACTTCCTGATCAACTTGGTAAGATTGACATTTTTACTAGCTCAAATTGATCTCTTTTTACTTTCATTTACCGAATAACAATAATCTTGAGATCTATTTCACACTTTACCTCAACGCAGGTAATGAAGAGCCATCAGTCCAAGAATTTGTAGAGTAGGTAATATTACTGTGTGCTTGTGTGTGTGTTTTTTACTTCCCTGCATATGTTAATAGTTATTTAGTAAATTTGTTAACATGATGCAGGGTTTAATTGATGTGAGAAATCATGGAGAAGGGATAGAGTTGGAAGAGATGACATTAAAAGCCAGAATGGATATTGAAAGCATTGATAACTATTCACCACCTGGTCCAAACCACGGACATGATCCTCCTCCTCCTCATTCAAGAGCCAGAATGGATATTGAAAGCATTGATGACCATTCACCACCTAGTCCAAACCACGACCATAATCCTCCTCCTCCTGGAAGAGATTGAGGCAAAAAGAGTTTTAATAAATCCTAGTGCTTAGTTTGTGTTTGGCTTGTTAGATCTCTATAATATTTACTCTTAATAATAATTCGTAGTTTTTCATTGCATATGAATCAAGGTCTCTCACTCATGGTTTTAGGTATCGAGATATGATCGATCCATACTGGTTATGGGAGTGGTCATCACGAATACTTGAATAATAAAGTATCGGATAAGTTAATTGGAATAGGTATTGATACTGGTGGATACTCAACCCCTACCAAAAATGTCTAATTAATTAACAAATACGTATCTGATACCAATACGTAGAATTGAAGTAGAAGAAAGGTTATGAATTACAAAATTGACCTCACCTAGAAGAAGGTCAGAATTAATAAAGGTGTGAATTCTTTTATCCTTTCCATTTATGCCTAGAAAAACATCTTGATGGTTATCAAGAACATTAATTATCTTCTCCATTTCAACATCATTCAGCTCTCTTTCAGTAATTATATTTCTTCTCTCATTAGGGCATAAATCCTGTTATTTAACGAAAGATGAGGGAGGAAGGT